>OY101444.1:14766865-15447755 GCA_956483585.1 Gymnocheta viridis | reverse complement strand
TTTCATTTGGAGCGTTACTGATACGCCAATAAAAAAAGACATGTGGCACTCGAGAACTGCCGCGGCAAAGCTATTGCATAGCATTTTGTTTTCAATAAAATGTATTAAATTAAAAAAAAATAACTAACATAATTTTTTTTAATTAATAGAAAAGGCTATAGCCTTTTCATTTGGAGCGTTACTGATACGCCAATAAAAAAGACATGTGGCACTCGAGAACTGCCGCGGCAAAGCTATTGCATAGCATTTTGTTCTCAATAAAATGTATTAAATTAAAAAAAAATAACTAACATAATTTTTTTAATTAATAGAAAAGGCTATAGCCTTTTCATTTGGAGCGTTACTGATACGCCAATAAAAAAAGACATGTGGCACTCGAGAACTGCCGCGGCAAAGCTATTGCATAGCATTTTGTTTTCAATAAAATGTATTAAATTAAAAAAAAATAACTAACATAATTTTTTTTAATTAATAGAAAAGGCTATAGCCTTTTCATTTGGAGCGTTACTGATACGCCAATAAAAAAAGACATGTGGCACTCGAGAACTGCCGCGGCAAAGCTATTGCATAGCATTTTGTTTTCAATAAAATGTATTAAATTAAAAAAAAATAACTAACATAATTTTTTTTAATTAATAGAAAAGGCTATAGCCTTTTCATTTGGAGCGTTACTGATACGCCAATAAAAAAAGACATGTGGCACTCGAGAACTGCCGCGGCAAAGCTATTGCATAGCATTTTGTTTTCAATAAAATGTATTAAATTAAAAAAAAATAACTAACATAATTTTTTTTAATTAATAGAAAAGGCTATAGCCTTTTCATTTGGAGCGTTACTGATACGCCAATAAAAAAAGACATGTGGCACTCGAGAACTGCCGCGGCAAAGCTATTGCATAGCATTTTGTTTTCAATAAAATGTATTAAATTAAAAAAAAATAACTAACATAATTTTTTTTAATTAATAGAAAAGGCTATAGCCTTTTCATTTGGAGCGTTACTGATACGCCAATAAAAAAAGACATGTGGCACTCGAGAACTGCCGCGGCAAAGCTATTGCATAGCATTTTGTTTTCAATAAAATGTATTAAATTAAAAAAAAATAACTAACATAATTTTTTTTAATTAATAGAAAAGGCTATAGCCTTTTCATTTGGAGCGTTACTGATACGCCAATAAAAAAAGACATGTGGCACTCGAGAACTGCCGCGGCAAAGCTATTGCATAGCATTTTGTTTTCAATAAAATGTATTAAATTAAAAAAAAAATAACTAACATAATTTTTTTTAATTAATAGAAAAGGCTATAGCCTTTTCATTTGGAGCGTTACTGATACGCCATAAAAAAAGACATGTGGCACTCGAGAACTGCCGCGGCAAAGCTATTGCATAGCATTTTGTTTTCAATAAAATGTATTAAATTAAAAAAAAATAACTAACATAATTTTTTTTAATTAATAGAAAAGGCTATAGCCTTTTCATTTGGAGCGTTACTGATACGCCAATAAAAAAAGACATGTGGCACTCGAGAACTGCCGCGGCAAAGCTATTGCATAGCATTTTGTTTTCAATAAAATGTATTAAATTAAAAAAAAATAACTAACATAATTTTTTTTAATTAATAGAAAAGGCTATAGCCTTTTCATTTGGAGCGTTACTGATACGCCAATAAAAAAAGACATGTGGCACTCGAGAACTGCCGCGGCAAAGCTATTGCATAGCATTTTGTTTTCAATAAAATGTATTAAATTAAAAAAAAATAACTAACATAATTTTTTTTAATTAATAGAAAAGGCTATAGCCTTTTCATTTGGAGCGTTACTGATACGCCAATAAAAAAAGACATGTGGCACTCGAGAACTGCCGCGGCAAAGCTATTGCATAGCATTTTGTTTTCAATAAAATGTATTAAATTAAAAAAAAATAACTAACATAATTTTTTTTAATTAATAGAAAAGGCTATAGCCTTTTCATTTGGAGCGTTACTGATACGCCAATAAAAAAAGACATGTGGCACTCGAGAACTGCCGCGGCAAAGCTATTGCATAGCATTTTGTTTTCAATAAAATGTATTAAATTAAAAAAAAATAACTAACATAATTTTTTTAATTAATAGAAAAGGCTATAGCCTTTTCATTTGGAGCGTTACTGATACGCCAATAAAAAAAAACATGTGGCACTCGAGAACTGCCGCGGCAAAGCTATTGCATAGCATTTTGTTTTCAATAAAATGTATTAAATTAAAAAAAAATAACTAACATAATTTTTTTTAATTAATAGAAAAGGCTATATCCTTTTCATTTGGAGGCGTTACTGATACGCCAATAAAAAAAGACATGTGGCACTCGAGAACTGCCGCGGCAAAGCTATTGCATAGCATTTTGTTCTCAATAAAATGTATTAAATTAAAAAAAAAATAACTAACATAATTTTTTTTAATTAATAGAAAAGGCTATAGCCTTTTCATTTGGAGCGTTACTGATACGCCAATAAAAAAAGACATGTGGCACTCGAGAACTGCCGCGGCAAAGCTATTGCATAGCATTTTGTTCTCAATAAAATGTATTAAATTAAAAAAAAATAACTAACATAATTTTTTTTAATTAATAGAAAAGGCTATAGCCTTTTCATTTGGAGCGTTACTGATACGCCAATAAAAAAGACATGTGGCACTCGAGAACTGCCGCGGCAAAGCTATTGCATAGCATTTTGTTCTCAATAAAATGTATTAAATTAAAAAAAAATAACTAACATAATTTTTTTTAATTAATAGAAAAGGCTATAGCCTTTTCATTTGGAGCGTTACTGATACGCCAATAAAAAAAGACATGTGGCACTCGAGAACTGCCGCGGCAAAGCTATTGCATAGCATTTTGTTCTCAATAAAATGTATTAAATTAAAAAAAATAACTAACATAATTTTTTTTAATTAATAGAAAAGGCTATAGCCTTTTCATTTGGAGCGTTACTGATACGCCAATAAAAAAAGACATGTGGCACTCGAGAACTGCCGCGGCAAAGCTATTGCATAGCATTTTGTTCTCAATAAAATGTATTAAATTAAAAAAAAATAACTAACATAATTTTTTTTAATTAATAGAAAAGGCTATAGCCTTTTCATTTGGAGCGTTACTGATACGCCAATAAAAAAAGACATGTGGCACTCGAGAACTGCCGCGGCAAAGCTATTGCATAGCATTTTGTTCTCAATAAAATGTATTAAATTAAAAAAAAATAACTAACATAATTTTTTTTAATTAATAGAAAAGGCTATAGCCTTTTCATTTGGAGCGTTACTGATACGCCAATAAAAAAAGACATGTGGCACTCGAGAACTGCCGCGGCAAAGCTATTGCATAGCATTTTGTTCTCAATAAAATGTATTAAAATTAAAAAAAAATAACTAACATAATTTTTTTTAATTAATAGAAAAGGCTATAGCCTTTTCATTTGGAGCGTTACTGATACGCCAATAAAAAAAGACATGTGGCACTCGAGAACTGCCGCGGCAAAGCTATTGCATAGCATTTTGTTCTCAATAAAATGTATTAAATTAAAAAAAAATAACTAACATAATTTTTTTTAATTAATAGAAAAGGCTATAGCCTTTTCATTTGGAGCGTTACTGATACGCCAATAAAAAAAGACATGTGGCACTCGAGTACTGCCGCGGCAAAGCTATTGCATAGCATTTTGTTCTCAATAAAATGTATTAAATTAAAAAAAAAATAACTAACATAATTTTTTTAATTAATAGAAAAGGCTATAGCCTTTTCATTTGGAGCGTTACTGATACGCCAATAAAAAAAGACATGTGGCACTCGAGAACTGCCGCGGCAAAGCTATTGCATAGCATTTTGTTCTCAATAAAATGTATTAAATTAAAAAAAAATAACTAACATAATTTTTTTTAATTAATAGAAAAGGCTATAGCCTTTTCATTTGGAGCGTTACTGATACGCCAATAAAAAAAGACATGTGGCACTCGAGAACTGCCGCGGCAAAGCTATTGCATAGCATTTTGTTCTCAATAAAATGTATTAAATTAAAAAAAAATAACTAACATAATTTTTTTTAATTAATAGAAAAGGCTATAGCCTTTTCATTTGGAGCGTTACTGATACGCCAATAAAAAAAGACATGTGGCACTCGAGAACTGCCGCGGCAAAGCTATTGCATAGCATTTTGTTCTCAATAAAATGTATTAAATTAAAAAAAAATAACTAACATAATTTTTTTAATTAATAGAAAAGGCTATAGCCTTTTCATTTGGAGCGTTACTGATACGCCAATAAAAAAAGACATGTGGCACTCGAGAACTGCCGTGGCAAAGCTATTGCATAGCATTTTGTTCTCAATAAAATGTATTAAATTAAAAAAAAATAACTAACATAATTTTTTTAATTAATAGAAAAGGCTATAGCCTTTTCATTTGGAGCGTTACTGATACGCCAATAAAAAAAGACATGTGGCACTCGAGAACTGCCGCGGCAAAGCTATTGCATAGCATTTTGTTCTCAATGAAATGTATTAAATTAAAAAAAAATAACTAACATAATTTTTTTAATTAATAGAAAAGGCCTATAGCCTTTTCATTTGGAGCGTTACTGATACGCCAATAAAAAAAGACATGTGGCACTCGAGAACTGCCGCGGCAAAGCTATTGCATAGCATTTTGTTTTCAATAAAATGTATTAAATTAAAAAAAAATAACTAACATAATTTTTTTAATTAATAGAAAAGGCTATAGCCTTTTCATTTGGAGCGTTACTGATACGCCAATAAAAAAAAGACATGTGGCACTCGAGAACTGCCGCGGCAAAGCTATTGCATAGCATTTTGTTTTCAATAAAATGTATTAAATTAAAAAAAAATAACTAACATAATTTTTTTTAATTAATAGAAAAGGCTATAGCCTTTTCATTTGGAGCGTTACTGATACGCCAATAAAAAAAAGACATGTGGCACTCGAGAACTGCCGCGGCAAAGCTATTGCATAGCATTTTGTTTTCAATAAAATGTATTAAATTAAAAAAAAATAACTAACATAATTTTTTTTAATTAATAGAAAAGGCTATAGCCTTTTCATTTGGAGCGTTACTGATACGCCAATAAAAAAAGACATGTGGCACTCGAGAACTGCCGCGGCAAAGCTATTGCATAGCATTTTGTTTTCAATAAAATGTATTAAATTAAAAAAAAATAAATAACATAATTTTTTTTAATTAATAAAAAAGGCTATAGCCTTTTCATTTGGAGCGTTACTGATACGCCAATAAAAAAAGACATGTGGCACTCGAGAACTGCCGCGGCAAAGCTATTGCATAGCATTTTGTTCTCAATAAAATGTATTAAATTAAAAAAAAATAACTAACATAATTTTTTTTAATTAATAGAAAAGGCTATAGCCTTTTCATTTGGAGCGTTACTGATACGCCAATAAAAAAGACATGTGGCACTCGAGAACTGCCGCGGCAAAGCTATTGCATAGCATTTTGTTCTCAATAAAATGTATTAAATTAAAAAAAATAACTAACAACATAATTTTTTTTAATTAATAGAAAAGGCTATAGCCTTTTCTATTAATTAAAAAAAATTATGTTAGTTATTTTTTTTAATTTAATACATTTTATTGAGAACAAAATGCTATGCAATAGCTTTGCCGCGGCAGTTCTCGAGTGCCACATGTCTTTTTTTATTGGCGTATCAGTGACGCTCCAAAAGAAAAGGCTATTTTTTTACTTATTTCTCATGGTTCTAAATAAAATGGTCGAAATCTTTTTGTTAAATTATTTTATTATAACTATTTTAAGACAGAATACAGAGATCCTTTAAAAATTGTGAATTTATGGTGTGCATTCGTGAAAATAACTTTTTAGCTTCTATTAATCACCATTATTCCAGTTGTCAACGTCGACGTCACGTCAATACAAGACTAACAAATTCGGGCTTGTCTACCCGTTGTCGAAAATCACTGAGAAAGAAGTACTGACAGACTCATGTTATTATCTAGACCTTAGAGAACAGAAATAGACTGTCAATAGCACAAAACTGTTCTCGAGAGGGAGTGCACAAGCGCCAATTTTTGGTGTATTAATGACATGAAGTCGATGTTGACAACTAGAATAAGTTAAATATATTTTGCGCAACAGACCCAATCAGTAAAACATTTGACAGCAAACAAAACAATTCCTGCAGAAGAAAAAATTCAATACAGACAGCAGATATTTAGGCCCTAATATTGTAAAACGCAACGTTAAGTGTTGGCAAATCTTTTATGTGTTTTCCTTTTGAATTTTGAATTTTTTCCATATACAAACTTAAAACTTATTAGCTCTCTTTTGTTTACAAAGTATGTGTGAAAAAACGCAGTCTCATTTCTTTCCAAAAGCAAATTGGAGAAACACACATGCATGCTTTGTTTATATTTCAACTTAAAGCTGATGCATGTGCAATAAGTGTGCATTAATTAGTAGCAACTTTAAACGCTTATAGCTCCAAAAATACTGAACCGATTTTAACAAAATATAAATTGTGCACATTTGTAAATAAATATCTTCAAAATGATATAAATGATATATTAGTTAAAATCGGCTTTATAATATATGCGTTAAAGGAATATAAAAAATTGTTTGCCTAATAATTAGCTTTGTTTTATTTCGCTATTTTCTTAAAAATAACTATTATTTTCAAATTAAAAAATATAAATTTTGAAAAATAATCTTTAAACCTAATTTGTTTTTAATAAAACTTGTAACCGTTACGGTCTCTTTTTAAACTAATAAAATAGTTTTGAAACACAATCGATCCCTTTCCTCCAAAAACAAAGCTTTTTTTAATTTCTTTTCTATTAAACAAATTAAAATTTTATAGCTTTGATGACAATTTCATGCCGTTTTCTTTTCTAAGAAAAAATGTAACATTGCTATTCAAAGTTTTCGTAAGACAAAAGTTTTCCCTGTATGTGATTATACAATAATTTCTAATAAACTCACTATTTAAAGAAATAATTATATTGCAAATTTTCAATAAAAAGGACAATAAATGTTGCATTTTTTAATAGAAAAAAAAGGACAGAAATTTACCGAGTGTCAATATTTTTCAAAACCTTAAAAATATAAGGACTCTGTATGATATCAAAACTGCTTACATTGGGGGATTTGTCTCGACTAAGGCTTAGAAATCTACAACTAATCTGCAAATGCAATTACAAAATTATGTTCACAAAAATTTAAAATCATCGAGCAGGACCGGGGGGAAAAATATGGCATTCGATATGGAACGAAATCCCATACAAAATTTTTGAATTTGTATGGTAATTTCGTTCGATATCGAATGCCGTAATTTGCCCCCAGAGCTTTTGCAAACATAAATTTTAATATGCAATTATACACTTTGTTACAGTACCCGAAGAATTGTAGTTGTCAAATAAGTATAGACTAAATATTGTTCAAAAAACTTTTAAAGGCTTGTCAATTTACGAGTATGATTTTCATGATTTTTGTTTTGTAAAGCATTTTAGTTAAGTGCTCAAAAAAATATATATTTAACATTATTTATTTAATTTTTGACATTCGTAATTAGTTGAACTTTTTTAGGTTTATATTGAAATTAATTGTTTGGCTTGAGTTCAAATCTAAGTTTACCCATTTTTTCTTAATTTAAGAAATTTTTTGGTAAATTCATTATTTTAATAGGAAAGTTATATATTGGAAAAATTTATTTATTAGAATAGCAACGAATATATATATTTATTGAAACAATGCAACAAAATCTTATAAATATTGCAATAAGCTCAGCTTTATTGTAAATAAAACAATTAGGGTTTATTATTTAAATTATTTAATTTATTAATTTCAATTTATTTTTTTAAATAGCTTACAATGCCTTTGCTACCCAAAAAGTGAATGAATACTTATAAGAATAAAGAGATTGAATAATAATGCTCTTTATGATAAGTATTATCCCACAAATATAATAATAATTTTTGTTTTGCCACTGACGATGATTGGGCACTAATTTCTTTTTACGTTTTGATATAAAGTAACTTCCTAACTTACTGATTTTTGTATAAATAACATTTTTTCTTAGGGTTCATTGCACTATTCTGAGGACATTTAAAAGCGTGAGCAAATCCTTCAGAATTCATAATAATCTGATTTAAACGTTCTGCATCTGAATCATGATCAATAAATTCGATATTTGTTTTACCACAAAAAAATTGCGCCATATTTAAGTAAAAATATTTGTTCGAATTTCCTTTTAAAGACATTAGCTGCACATTATTAAGTCTTAAAATAAAAGTTTCATAAACTAATCTTGTGGCTACAATATCGACTATACGTTCATCTATGCTGTCGGTTGAGAGTTGGGACTGCAAACAATTCAAAGAATTTTGAAAATTTTCATTGTCTATTATTGACGCCTGATTTATTGAATTTTGGCCTTGACTATTAAAATTTAAGACGTATGAGTCGAAGGCATGTGTCAACTCATGTGCAAAAACAAAACCCAATAGAGAATATTTGAAAAGATCATGGAAATGAAGATCGTACATTGGTTGTAGCAGACTGCCAAAAGGTAATATAATCATATTTTGTGTAGCCACATAAATTGCTCCAGATGAGCTGCCCTGGTAATTATCGGGCGCAATGAAATGTGTTTGATTTTGCACATAATGCAGAGATTTTGTGAAACGGTGTTTAAGCAGTAATAAATGATTTTTGTAGTAATTGTTTGGATCCAAAGACGGCACAGCGGCATAAAATTCTTCGATTTTCTCAAAAGTTGCATTTTCGGGTAAATTTCCTATATTAAGGCGCACATTTGTCAATTTTTCCATCATTAATTGTAACTGAGAATTTGTTATATTCAGATAATTGCTCATGAAATATTTACCCATCATACGGATTATGCTGTTAAACAAATTATATATACCCTCATTGTCATATTTAGCTGATGGGCGTAAATGTGATGATAGAAAAGATAATTCACCGCCAAATCGAATTTGTTTCTTAGATCCTTAACACAAGCCATACCGTTAAAATCAGCTGTGATATCGACAGCTATAAAATATAAAAACTTTATCATTAAATAATTACACAATTCTTGTTTTTTGAAAGCCAACTTAATTTTGTTATTTAAGTACAAAAAATAAGAAGGATTCCTTAGTAGAACTAAAGTGTCAGCTCTAAGTTCCCTGCCCAATAGCTTTTGGAGATACAAACTTAAATTCAGTTTTGGATACATTTCATCTAACTCAGCATAAGACATTTCGAAGCTATTTTCGTTTACTGCGTCATTGTACACCCAAGGTCATTAACAACACTTGTAATATATTTGTATTTGGTAAAGTACTATTACTATCACTAAAAGGCGGTTCTAGCATTATACTTAATTTTCTATCTCTGTCCATTAAAATCTCTTGATTTGTAAGCACATTATTCATCCCATAGGACTGAAAATTACCTAGAAGGCACCATACATTAAATGCTCTACCACGGGGTCAGCTTTATTTGCCACCTCCTCTAATATGGGCCAATTTAGCAAAGGTCCCGGTTTGATTTCTTCAAAATATCTGGTCAGATTTCTTATGGTTTCACCACGGCAGGCTTCTAAATATGCTCGAGTTTTCTCAACAAACGATTGGCAATGATCCAGTACTTGGTGGTCATGCTGACAAATAGAGTCCATTAAATTTAAAACTATTATATTGTATTGCTGGTTCATATAACCAGTAATTTCCTTTTAATTATCTGAGGGATTTTGCTCAGCATAATTACCACAGGCGTATGAGTAAAAGTTTTCGCATGGCTTAACGTTGTTATTTATCGATGAGGTAATTCTATTTATAAGAAATAAATTTACATCCTGGGAAACCTGTGTCTTAGTTTGTAAATATAATAGAACCACTACAACCTTCCAAATTTTTTTCAATAACATTTTTTTTATTTACTTGTTTTTCTTAAATAAGTTAAAAATAATCTTTATTTGCTTGTTATGAATTCAAATCTTAAAGTAATACTGTTTTATAGACTACTGATATTGTGAATTTTTGCTTTGTTCAAGATAGAGATGTTCAATTTAATTAGCAGTTGATTAATTTTTTCGAACACATTGACCGCAAAAAGGTAGAATAGAATATTTAATAATTAATTACACTGAGAGCCCCACATTGACTTCATTGAATATTTTTTATATGTGAAGAATTTTAAATTCCTTGTCTGTATGTATTTCGAAAAAAGTTTCAAACTACTAAGTATTTAACCCATTGAAAGCACAGACCATTTAAAACAAGTCTCATGCATTCACCATAAGACCAAAAAAAATAGTAACTTGTTTTATCAAATGTGCAGCGATTATAACGAGTAATGTGTTGTTGTATAAACAATTTTAAAGCCCTCTTTTTCTAAATCAAATACGCATTCTTAAGTACATTTTATTTTATAGTGAAACTCGCGAAAACGTAAAGGTTTCTGTATTCACTTGGGATAACGATTTCCAGGAATAGTTACAGTACAGTTTCTTCTGATTGTTAAAATTGTCTATGTATAACGTCGTAGATAGTGCGATGCAATAGTTCAATAAACCATGTACGGTAATGAAAAAATTAAATCATTACAATTTCTTATTCTGAGTGTAATTATTATCGAAATATATAAAAAAAACTAGACACAATCGGATTGCTTCGCTACACCCATACATATAAAAGTAACATTTATAAGTATAAATTATTGATTTTTATATCCTGATTCTGTAATTTCATTATTTTAGACACGAAAAGTTTACTTTGAAAAGTTTTAATTCTACTGGTAGACTGACATAGAGAAAGAGAAAGAGAAAAAGAGAGAGGAATTCTTCATCTCTTTGTCTTTCTCCAAGATGAATTAAGACTTTGCAAAGTAAGCTTTCCGCATGTAAAAGGGGCGACAATGGGTATTGTTTAATCTGGAGATTTCTAATATTATTTATGCAAATCAAAGTTCTGAAAAAGACCCGATTTCATTACAAAGATCCAACCAATAATTATACAAACCTAACTGCAAGCAATTATGGAGGAATTATGCAATAATCAATATTTTGGACGTGCAAATCGCTTGTCCGATTACCGAAAAAAATTATGCCACCAAACTGCAAGCGAAACCTTTCTAACAAAAAAAATTTACACCAATTCATAACCTCCTTCTTTTTTGAAGTCGGTTAAAAATTATTTTAATGCTTTCTTATACACAAACGTTTATTAAAGTTAATGTGTGCATTAAAACCGGTTTTCCCATATAAAAATCCAACACTAAGCCTACAATAAACTTTATTAATCGTTTTGTGAATAAGGCCAAATATTTTTCGTTTTCCACTTGGAGCTTAAATATATTCTGGGTTTCCCTACACGTGAGCATTCTACATAAAGCTGTCAATGTGCGAAACATGGGTTTTCTAAATTTAAGTCACATAACTGAAGAGATTGTCCCTGAGATTCATTTATTACACAGTGCAACAAGAAAAACCAGCCTCAACAACTCCAATGGAAAATAAAAGTAGACCATTAAGTAAACAGAAAAATTAGCTCGAATTTAATTTTCATGGCCTCATGAATTTGTGCCATTTTTGTCCATTTAACCAGTTAACACAAAAATTTCATTTGGTTTTTGAATTAAAAATAAAATCAACAATAACGTCAATATTGAAAAAGAATAATATTTTTAACGCATCATTTTAGGGTTAAATTTGATAAACTTGAGCTGGCTGTAAATTAGAGAGTCATACAATGAAATCTTATTAGAGAACGACTTAATTGATTATTCTCTTACTGTTAAATAATCTAGTGGTTTTACTGAGAATACTGTCTAAAAAAAATTCTGAAATTTTTTTTAATGTTTTCTTTTTAGGCAAATGGAAAATACAAATTTTAATTCAAAATTTGTTTACCTCATTCAAGCTCAAATGTTTGCTTACTCACTTGTATTTCGCTGAATCTGTTATCATTTGCTCGTTCTCTCGCGTCCAATAATTTAATGACGTTGGATTTGCTTCTATGAAACACTCTAAGGTCATATTGAAATACATGGGTATGCCGACCAATTGATGCGGTATCGATACCATTGGGGAAACTACAAAATGGAAAAAAGGAAGAAGTGCTTTAATACAGTAGAAAGGCCCATTATTTAAAATATTTTTGTTTCAGAAAAATACTTACAGTCTACACTGACTTTAATACGTTTGGACACACTTGGTGGCACACCATTTGTTGCTATACATAAATAGGCGCCCATATGCAAACGTGATATACGTTCCAATTCCAAGATATCACCTTCAACTTCGGGTACTAAAATTAAAATTTTTTGGAAAAAAAATTAAAGGTTTTTTTTTAATCAAAATAAATGTCTCACCTTCCAACGACTTGTTTAAAACGATTCTAAAGCCATCATCTCTCTTCCATCGTATTGATGGTTCTGGACTACCTTTCGCTTTACATCTTAAAGTAACATTGTCGCCTTCACGCACTATGACATCACTTGAGGTCAAAGAGTCATCAATATTTGGAGGAACTAAAAATAATGTAAGCAAAACAGATAATTTTTAAAAAGAGTTTTATGTTAAAAAAAAGATTATTATTAAGAGTTAAAAAGAATTTTAACTTTATTTTCAATTTAATGTTTTTGTAAGAAATAATAAAGAAAAAACTACTCAAAGTTTTAAGTGTAGTTGTTTTTTTTTTTACTTTTGGTTTTGTTCGAGTAAGGAATTAATCGATTTTGGGATCTTAAAATTGCTCAATTAATCGAATAAGGTTTTTAAATTATTCGAATAACTTGAAAAATTCAAATAATTTAAAAAAAAATTCAAATAATTGTATCCAATGGAAGAAATATACATGTGTGTTTGATTTGATACTTTTATTATATTAATAAAAAAACAAAAATGTAGTTGAAAATAAATAAAAAATAATAAGTTTTACCTACTTTTCAAAAATGATGGTACATCAAAAATTACGCTAAATAAAAAATTGTACTGTTGGCGAGACTTGAATCACATCTATTAAAATAGTCTTTTATAATTAGTAAACGGCTTAGATATTTGTTTCTTAAACATTTTTTTATTTACTTGTAGTAAAACTTGTCATTGAAAACCCCCTTTCACTTAAAGTAGAGATGTTGGTGATAGTGATAGGATTGCTTTAAAAAGATTTTCTAGTTCTTCTGATTTTTCCTTTGTCTTATCTAAATACATGAAATTATCTACTATACGAGTACTAGTTTGTGCTAGATTTTTTAAAATTTGCAATACTTTGTATAGTTTTGTCAAGTTCACACAAGCGATTGTTTTTATTTAGATCCACATTTTCTTCCTCCAACATATCATCGTGTGATACATTTTGCTTAGATTCAATGTAAAACAACCGATCACGCAATTTGATTGTAACCTTCCGACCTTATATGAAAAAGTTATCATTATTGCGGAATTAAGATAAAGAGTAAGTATATTAAATACCTTAATTCGACTCTAGTTTATTCTGGCCTTAAGACAAGCAAGTAAATCTTTTGAAAAGGAATTATTCGCCTTTTCAAAATTGTCGATTAAGAACTCCATCCAACTCAATTAATGTTACGGAATCTTTACTGAGCTCTTTAATGTTCGAGTGTTCGAGCTATTCGTTACTCGAAATTAACTATTTTCATTATTCGAAAAATAAAAATGGAAAAATATTACTCGGTTAACAAATTTTTAACGAGTGTATACTCCATTGCTAAATAAACATACTTCGCTGTACCGAATGCAACTTGAATATTTACTTTTTTTAATTATAATCAAACTATCAGTAATTCAAGGTATGATGGATATAGAATCGGCAAGTTGTAGAGACTCAAATGAGTAACGTCAAGAGTTTGAGTTGTCTGATAGAAACAGGTTTATTAACGCCGTCTGGAGGACTTAATTGTTTTAAATCCTATTCAACGCTGCATATGATACTCTGCAGCAAAGCGTACATTGCGTTCCCAACCTAAATTCCTGGATCCTGGGTACAATATCCTTTTGAAAATTATCGCTAATGCTAAGTGACGGAATTAGCAGTGAATTGAGGTTTCATTTTTAATTTGCGCTGATGACTACGTATAAAAATGGTAACATGCAGTAATATGCAGAAGAATCCAGAAGTATGTCGTGGTACACGCATAAATCTAAAACTGCAGATGGGGTTGATGCAAAGATTTCAGTGCTGATATTCAAGCAAACAATACATGTGCCCGAAAAGTGGCAAATAAGGGTCTTAACCTCCCGTCTAGACCGGCAATAAATATGTTGTTATTGCTTTGCTTACTGCTTTCCCTATTGCTTTGCTATGGGAAATCTCATTTACAAAATTTCGAAGAGAAAAGTTCACTAACAAAGAAGAAGAAACGAAAAGAAATTTTCAATTATCTTTTTCTTTTATCTTTCGCGCATGAAAAACTAACTTAAATATTTCAGTGTGGGTTTAAATTAGAATTTATACAAAAGCAAAGTGTGTTAAGTTGTTTTTAATTTTTATTTAATTTAATTAATTTTAATTTAATACTTTTAAAAAAAAATTCTACTTTTTTTCTTTGGAAATGTCAAACGTTTTATGAAGTGTTCTTTTTGCAATAATTGTTATCGAAAAACTGTTGACAATTATTGCCGCAATTATTGCCATGTACGAAGAAGACGCGTCTTCACTGGAGATAACATCATTTTGACATTTCCTGCAATACATGTTAATGAATTTATCGCCAGTGTAGTCAGGGTTAAGGGCGCATAAACTATTTCTGTTTTCTCCGAAAGCGAAGCAGATCTTAAATCTTCTTCTTTCATTGGAATTTAGATCCAAGCTTGTTTGATTGGTGTCAATAGGTAAATGGTTACTTAACGAATAAGTGTAATGAGATTTTGATAGCAAATATGATTTGGTTGGCTTCTCCTGCTATAAGACAAGCTTAAAAATTCCATATCGCAATAATTGGATACGGGTTTCTTCTTTGAGCATGTCAGTCTAAGCTATCATTTGTGGAGAAGTAACTTGGGTTTTTCTCTCACCTATGTCTGGTTTGTGCATAACAGAAGATGAAACTACGGCGGACATGCTCTATGAATGTACTGTTACGCTTAATGGTAGAAGGTAGGTGTTTCACTATGAACTTATGTGCTCGTGTGATATTAGACAGACTTCTGCAGGCGACGTACTGACTTTCATACGGAGAATCATAAAAAGCTTGTCATATTTTATTGATCTATGGTTTTTGGTCTATATAGTTTAATAAATCTACTATAGTTCAACTATGGTTCAATAAATCTAACAATTTTAATATACGAACTTAAAAAAAATTGTTATCAGATCCTTTTACGACTACGTACATAAATAGTTTTTTCAATATCTGTTGGTATTCGACATTAAAGAACAAATATTCCATATTATTATCCATTTAATCTTAATATCATGACACTTCCGACACATTTGTTTACTTTGTTGTTGTTGGTTACATTATAAAAACACATTTAATGGTTATTGTTTTTCTACTTTGGGTTTTGGGTGTCATATGTTTGTTGTTGCCGATCTCACTGCACCGACAGTGCACACACACAGGCAGTTAGTTATACCTGCATTTCTGGTGATTGTAATGAAGCCAAATGTAGGGATTTTTATTAAACAATAAAAACATGTAGGAACACTATATTTGGCTGTTGTTAATTTTATACGCCCCTTAACTATGATATTTATTATGAATAAATAAAAATGTATATTTTTAATAATTCCTTACTTTTCGTATGTAAGGATTTTATACGAGATTTTTAGGGGTTAGAAACTCTACTTTTGTTCTGGCTAAGCCTTAGTTTGTGATTTCCAGAATTTAAACTTAAATAAGTGCTGTTAAATTTTATTATATAATTAAATTAAAAAATACTTCAATATGAATACATGCTATTGCAAAGGCTGCAATCTTCACTATTCTCATGAATGCATCACCAAATTTCTTATGCTATTTGACACTAAAGTTTTATATGAATTTAATTATTATATGTTCTCCCAAATTTATTCTACACTTAAAATAAAAATCAATCCATCCGTACTTAAATCAACCCCAAGCGGCGTTAAAAGTATGGTAATCCCAGATTTACTAAAATCAATTATAGAAATGCTGATTTAAGTACGAACTACTAAGTGCTCAATTTAACTTTCTAGTTGAATCAAGATTTTTCAAGTGATTGAGGAATTTTGTGCTCAATTTAAGAAACTAAAGGAATCACGTTTCTGGCTGGATTAAAGAACAATTTGAGTACAACTCGTACTCAAAGTAAGTATAAAATACTTGATTTTAGTGCATCGGTTTTCTTTCTGTGTACTGAATACCATAAAATGCAGTATACCACATTTGTGTATCTTTCTACTAATTTGAAGTTTCTGAAAGTCAGTTTAAAGACCAATTGAAATGGAGGTTAAATGTTTTTTTCCATTTTTGGAATGTTCCTTCAATTCAACAGAATTTGCCAATTTTTACTGGTTTTAAACGTTTATTCTTTTCCAATGTATTAACACATTACTTAAAGAATTATTTTTATTATCGCCTTTAGAGTTTCGATGCGAAATAAAGTTCATACTGGTTACCAAACTATTGCAGAAAATATAGACAAAAGTTTTGATTTAGTTGCCTTTTGGTTAAGAGCACTTTTGACTTAACTGAATAAATTTAATCATTTCCGTCACTATTCTCTGAAATCCTATACAAATTCCCTCTTTTGAGTGCCGTTTTTGTACCTACACATTTAAGATAAATGCACAACATTTTTGGCATTTTTAAATTATTTTCATACAAAAAATCAACGTTAGCTGCGTTTTGACTTAACTGATCAAAAATATATATTTTCTGTAATTATTCTTCCCAAGCCTTGTTGCATTTTGCATATAGATACATAAATTCATTTAAGATAACAGCATTTTTGATTTATTTACACAAAAAATGGTGCAAAGTTGATTGTGCAGCTAAGTAAAAATTATTGTAGTATTAGATATTGCACCACGTAAGGGAATCTTTCATGTACGAATTTTATCGCACTTGGCTGGTTTTTTTTACCTCCAAATGTTGTTAATTTACTTCAATGTTGATGTTGTTGCTAGAAGCAACTCAATTTCAAACTGGTTTTCTACTATATTTTTCTTTCTTTTTTAATTTACACAATTTTTTTGGTGAATTTTGATCTTCCTCACTTCAACTCGCATTCTTAGTTCGAATCTTAAACATAGACGTTGCGACCGTTCGGTTGGTAACTAAGTTGTATACTTGTCACATAAACGATACAATTAAGTGTGCGATCTCATGAACAATACCATTGTCGTCCACAAATAATAATAATATTAAATGTTTACTGCAAGATGGCCACTACTAAGCAAAAAAATCAAACTTTTTTTCTTTCGCACAACCAAGACCATGGTAAAATAATATAGGTAGTGTCGAAGCTACAACAACTATGCTTTTTAAGCTAAAAGTCCACACCACGCGTTCTACGCGTTTCATGTGGTTTAAGCATTTGAAGCTTTAAAAACTGCAAGTTACACACCACGCTTTATACACATTTTTGCTTATCAAATTTCAAGTAAATTTTGCAAAATTTTTGTTCGCTTTTTTTAAGCTTTATGTTCTTTAAATTGTTTTAACTTGTTTTTCATCAACTGCTTACGAAAATAGCTTTCTAGTAATTAAATGTTCAATCTCAAAAAAATTTTATACTCGGAACTTGGCGGCACTAGCTGATATGTTGTATACGGCGCTTGTGACGCGTAAAAGTAGAAAGCTGTTTAACTTTCACGCGTCACAAACTTTTGTTTTGTAACTCGCTGTATGAAAATACTCTGATTCAACTTTTTTGAGAGACGCTTAGGACGCAATACGCGTAGAAAGCGTGGTGTGGCCTTTCAGTTTTATTGTTCTTAGGTTCGAAGTTGTCAAAAAGCACAAAGGAAAATTGGCAAAAAATTGTATATTTACATGTGTGCTTGGTTGCATTTTCTGCTCGATAAAGAATTTTGTTTCTTTTACTTTTCTTATTTCCATTTGAAACAAATGTTCATGTGTGCTTTTTTAGTAGTGTGGAAGTATGTTAGTAAGACATAAACAAATTTTGACAGATGCGAAACCCCCAAAATAAAGTCCGCTAACGTTTCTACACTACCTGTATTATTCTACCAAGCCCAAGACATATGTATCTTAATACAGCCACCTCACAAACGTTACAATGTCGTGCACAAGCTCATCATGTTGTACCAACGGTCGCAACGTCTATAAATACATGTGTACTATTCCATTAGCACTTTTGGTTATATCAAAACACAATTTATTTTCTAGATGTTTTTCGCCTTAAATGAACCAACCTCTCTATCGATGTAAGTAATCTACTATGCTGATCAAAGTTTTATTAGTAAAACTTTCAAAACTGCGGGGTTAATAATAAGTATCTAAGCAAGTTTGTATGTGTGTGCGTTGGAAGCAGTGCACGTGTTAAGCTCACAGTCGTTTAGTCGTAGAACGTGTAATATTAAAAATGTCCATAAAACGTGATATGCTGACGTTTAAACAATGAAAAAAAAAACAAATATTATTCCGTAATATAATATTTTTATAACCCAACAGATTATTTCAAAATATTTTTATAAGATCTTAGTTAATAATTTTCACTACAAATTTGTTTATTATTAGGAATTTATTTTATTGACAAGTAGCAAAAAAAAGTAGGTTATTATTATGTAATGCAACATAGTGTTTAAATAATGATTCACTGGATTATGCCTTATATGAACATTTGTGTATGTATGTACATTAGGGTTGGTAAAAAAAATTTTTTCTGGTATCGACTTCTAATATGTTTTATTTTGCTCTGCAGTAGATCCCTGTATAATTTGTATTAATTTGTTTTCAGCTTAAGAACCAGCGCTTTGATCTTCAACTTTCCTAAATTTTTAATATAACGACCATATCCCTTTTTTACATAACAACATTATATTGTATTGCAGAAAATCATATTACTGTATCCTAACGACTTTCAAATTCTCGAGAAACTACTCATGGCCAAGTACCAACTACTCAAATTGAAGACCAGCTTCCGAAAATATAATGTTAAGGCTTAAGTACAGATATAAAAATATTTTTATGAAATAACAATATCTGTTATAACTGGACGACACTGCCACGATGGCTTAGCTAACATGTCTCCAGGAAAAATATTCCATGCTTGATGGCTAACAAAAGCAAAATTTTACGTTTATATACGACATATCAGCTACAAGTATTAGCAGAGTATTGTGTAAAAGTTTATGCTCCGGTAACAAACACACGATACCTTCGTGCAGTGTTAAAGCTATTTATAGATCGCGTAATTCAACGTAACGTTTATTTTGCTCACCCAGAAAACTTGCTGTGTCGATATTGTGGGATGAAAAAAAAACAGTGAGAGAGACGGGAGCCAGACGAATTCAAGAAGCACGAAGCTCACCTTATACTGGAAAGCCACCTCGCGTGTTTGAGGTCCCGACTATCAATTTTGACGCAAGTAACTACTACTTTGATGTTTTAAATTGGAATCAAAAGTTTTTCAATCCACCAATTCTTCGGAACATCACTACTGAAGAAATCAAGAAAGTCACAATCTCATTTTCGCTCAGCTACCATGTCATACTCAGGCTTTGGAATGAACTGTGAAAGTAGCGTCAGAAGCATTCATGACTCTATGTGATAAAAAATCAAGAGAAGGTTTAATACAGACGAAACATGAATCAAGACGAGAGATGCCCAGATTTGACGGTAAACCAGATTTTGTGACCAAAAAATAACTAACATAAAATTCGTGATTTTATTGTCTTATGTTATATAAGAATCAAAGTTTTATTTTTTTAAGTTTAATTAAAAAATTTTGCAGTTTTAATTAATAATAAAAAAAGTAAATTTTTTTTTCAAAAATACTTAATTCTAAAGAGCTTTGGCGCGGGCTTAAGATATGACTTTTTTAAACTTTTTTATAGCAATTTTTATTTGTTTTAATTTAAGACAAAAAAATATTGCTATTAGAGTATGATTTGAGAACTTTTATTTTTTCTCATACATCAGTGGCCCACCCTATTGTACATATAAAAAATTAAGTTTAAATATTATCATGTGTGTGTGTGTATGTTTGGTGGCAGTTACAGCTGCTGCTATTGCGTGTTTTCGCTGCTACTGCCAATTTTTTTAATTTTAGTTGTAGTTTTATTATTATGAGAAAACTTAATTGTGAATCAGTGTTGAAAAATTCGGTACTTTTTTTCGGTACTTTTTCATTTCAAAAATACCTTGGTACCACCACAACATTTTCAGTACTTTTTCATTACTACATATTTAACATTTTCAATATCACATTCGTCAGCAGCAGTTGAACGCATATTTTTAACACGAAATGCTGTAAAACGCGAAGAAAGAAATCGCTTATATGTAGAAAATGTTTCAAGTTTGATCAAAGCTAAAGATCTATTAAAATCAAATGACAGTTGCTGTTATAATTATAATATGATCTCATAAAGTAAATTAGATTTATATTAGAAAAAACACTAATTGAAAGCTTTTTTTTTTATATATACTATAAATACTTAAACTTAAGTAAGAACTGAATTAAATTTTAGTTTTTTATATATTGTTATTTATAAAAGTATAAACCATGGTATAAACTATTATAAAAAAAACTATTTTAGAAAACTATAAATGTACCTTTCGTTTATGTATAACAGAATTTATTTAAATATACATACATTTGTCTGTATTATACCTATAAATATTGTTATTATATGAATTCAAAAAAACCATTTTTTATTCAATTAATTTTTATAAATAAATATTTTTTACAAAAGTACCATTTAATGCAAAAAAGTACTCTTTCAGTTATAGTTCAGTACCATTTCAAAAAATTAATTTTGCAACACTGTTGTGAATGCGCACTGCAATAAAGACAATCACAATAAACAAGATCAGGCATGTGTAATTTATAATAACTTATAGTTTGTTTATAACTTTCTAATACTCTCGTACCAATTCAAAAGTTTTGAGTAAGAATAATTTAGAGGCGCACATTGACAGTAAGATCTCCAAGTAAAATGGCTGATTATTTTGCTATTTGCGATTCAAAATTTAAGTTCCGCCTTGAGTTGGCTTTCAATATTTTAGTAAAACAAAATATTTTTTAAATATAAATTTAAAAAAAACCAAGGTTATCCTTTCCAGTAATCCTTGTCATATGATCTAGAGAGCCTGCTGTTAAATTAACTCGCTTTTAGGCAGATTAAAAATGTTCTTAAAAATGTTCTTGATAAATAATGTTCTGTTCATAGAATCCAAGCAATCGACTTGAGTAAAAAATATGTATGGAAACCACCCGAATAACTGAGTGGTTTTCATACAAATTGTTCATTCGATTCGATTGTTTGAATATTATGAACAACACATTAGCCAATTTTATACGGTGTGCAGACTTGCAACTTTATTGCGATTATCGCAATAAATGCCATTATTGAGCTCAATATTCCATATAAAATTTTAATTTAGTTATTGTTCAATAAGTATAAAATTGTTATAAATATTGAATAAAACTTGAAATGCAAAACTGTTCACAAGTGTGTTTCTTGAGCAAATGTAAAGAAACTAGAACAAAAAAAAAGCAAGTTAGAGGTATTATTAATATCAAATTTATAATTTATAAAAAACAAATAAGCTGTTAATATAAAAAATAATCAAATTCTTTTTAAATAAATAGACGTAAGAATAAACAAAAAAGAATGAGCTGAAGTGGTGCCAGTGTGACAGTCCTTCTTGATTTGCGGCCAAGGAAAATAGATGGGCTTCGTGGACACGGATAAAACGGCCACATCTACGCTGAGATGGCCGATGAGCTCAGCCAGTTACTCTTGCAGCCCATGAGACATTCAAGTAAACAGCTCAGAATCCACTCTGTACTCCCCAGATGAACTAAGTGTAAATAAAGCGATGGCTACACGCTTTTGCAGTGTTTCTGCTTTTTCTGACTTTTTGTCGACTTCATTTTACTTCCCTAACAAACCACAGCGGATTTAAAATCTAGTACCGGCCATAAGAAAATGCTTCTGAAAATACTGGCCATCATTGCAATGGCAATCGAATTCCCAGAATGTAGATTAACGATTATCTAAATTGGAAATGTTATAATTGATTTAAATAAAAATGTTCATATTTCAATTAACAATTTCCATAAAGACCTTTGATCTTCGTTTTCGTTGTAAGAAGCAAAAGCTGTTGTTTCCTTAAAATTTGCAGAATTTCAAAATTTTTATTTTTGCTCCCACTTTGGAATCAAAATTCGATCGCACTAACTGCAACAGTTTGGCGTTTCTATTATGTAATAGTAATTATTTTTTAAAAGAGCATTATATTTAAGTTTTTGTAAATTTCGAAACAAATTTTCACTTTCAAAATAAACAAATAGAAGAATATTATTTTAAAGCTGTCAAATTCTTATTAAGTTACCTAAATTCTGTATATGTATCTGAATAGTAAAATAATTTTGTCAATAAACCCAAGATTGACTCAATTAAGAATGCATGTCTGAACATAGTATTATCAGGAAATGTACGACTTCAGTTTTAAATAAAATATGAATTAAATTTTTAACTAACCATTTTATTTCAAACAAAACAAAATTTACAACGGAACGTTAAACATTTATTATCATTTAACATTTATTCCTTTTTATCTTCCGTCAAATGTTTCTTTTAACTTTAATGAGTTTTTAATATTTTCCTTTTTACTTTCGGCAACATTCTAAGTGAAACTGTCTGCAGCTTGAAACTTTCTTACTGTTCTAAAGCCATGTGTGCTTAACTTTTTTTGATTTAAATAAATTCGATTCATTTTTCTATATTCTATACATCGCACTTTTTAATAAGGAACATTTAGCAATATATTGCAAAATGAAAGCAATTGCACATGATGCAACCAATGATATTCAGATTTGTGGTATACAAATTATTTGCATAAACTATGAAAAAGGGAAGTGTACTGAGACAAAAATTATAATAAATATATGCACATACATATAAAAATATCAGCAAATAATCAATATGAACATGAAGAAGTGGTAAAAGGAAAGAAGTTTTGAGAAAAATGATAAACGAAGATATTAATTTAGAAATTGCATTATTAATTTCTTTTTTGTATTAGAAAAATTTATTATGCAGTTAAAATTTTGTGATTGAAATTATTGACTGTGAGAAATATTGTTTCCTTTCATAATACAACATTATTGACAATTTAAAAAGATAATTGTATTTTTTATTTAGTCCTTAGAAACTTTGAAGATATTTTAAAAGAAAATCGCATCAAAATATAAAAAATATGCAAGTGCAACTGAACTATAGTTGGTTCTCTGTTTCAGACGTATGTTTATCATCAGTTGATTCAAATGTAGTCACTTTTTTTCTAATACTAAACACACTGCTTCATACCCAGTTTGCATTTCTATTGCCTAACATGTTTATACTAGAGATACGATCGTGAGTGACTTGCACTCACACTCATGCACCCTAACGACAAAAAAATTTACTCATGCACGCTCACGCACGACCTCATGCACACACACGTAAGTGGAAAAAAAGTTAGTCATAATCACGAAAACTCACGCTCAAGAAATACTCACGAAAAAAACATAACATATAAGTAGTTATACATTCAAATTTCTGAATGCAAATAGAAAAATCTAATATACAATTAGAAAACTCTGCAATAAAAGAGAAAAATTATATTTCACTGAGAAATATAATTTTCTGAAATAACTTATTAGTTTTGAAATAAAGGTTTTCAATTTCGATAAATGGGCAAGTCCCAGAAACAGTCCACCAACCAAAATTTTTTTTTAATTTATCCAACTTATTTTTTTTAAGGAATATTAGACTAGAAATGTAATTTTATAAGTACAAAAAATGTATTTCGATGATCATTAATGCACAAATTATTACCAAATCTTACCGTTCCTCAGACCTTCTAATTTCATACAAAAAATAGATAACTTTTAGGTATTCCTATCATTATTTTAGTGTTAAAATGAGCCCGATCGAAAGACATATTTTTATAGATAGAATTCACTTCAATTTTAGTTAAAATATTTTGTGTTTACTTTTTTGGAAACATTGAAATTAAGTATGAAATTTCGAAATAGAAAATAGAACAGAAAAAATTAAACGGTTATAACGTAGCGTGCGTCACAGAGGGTCCACGTCTTTGATAAAAAACTTTTTACTGTGAATAAGTTATTTAAGAATTCTCTTATATTCATCTCTCTCTAAGGAACTCGATTTTGTGCGCTTCATTATGAAAAATTTTCTAAAAATTACGAAAACACATAATTTATTTTTCTTTAATCCTATTTTCATCCATACATGATATAGAAACTAAATCTGGTATCATATTAGAGTTACCACAAAATTGCATTTATATATATTCCAGAGCACCGTGTAAAATGCGTCTAATTTGCAAAAATCTAAATTATTTACATACAAAGGTGATGCACTTGGCAAAAGAAAAAATTTGCATTTTTGTGAAAACGCGAACTAGCACGAACTTCAAAAAAAGTTGATACCCGTGTTTAATTAAATCGACTAAAGATTAAAATATATTAATTTGGCATTTTTATTAATGATGAAACAGAACAAGTCTGCAACTTCTGAAACAATCGGTTGGTGGCCCATAACAAAATCGACGGCAGTGACTTCAAATACTCTTTTATTATTGTTTGATTTTCTTTTGTTTGCATTTTTCGTATGAAAAATGTATGTGATTTCATGAACACACGGTAACATTGTTGAGAGAATGAGTGTCTAAAATTGAGGGTATAAGAAAAAACGCTGTAAAAATATAATAGATTCTATTTCACGACCGCTTTTTCTGGCAAAATTTTATGTCAAATTGTATGGAAAACTAACGCCAGCCCCAGTTCTGTTTCATCATTTACAAACAACACTGAACAAAAATTCAAAAACTGTTTTTTTACAGAATATCCTTAAAAAAAGGACAAGAATAATTCTCCTTGGACAAATTGTATATACAGTTGGATGCGCCTTCTTATGATACCCATATTGTATATGTTGGTAAGAAAACAGATTCTCAAATTAACAAAACATGCAAAGATAGAACCTTTTTCAAAATGGTCCAGCTCACGAGAGGTCAATACTGGAGGCGAAATATTTTAAATGTCATCACAAAAAATACCAATGTTCATTTTTAGGAGGGTACATCTAGCACTTTTTTTGGTGAGTCGCGCTAATGTAAATACATTGTATGTATCATGCGATTTCAAATTTTGTAGTTAAAATTAAATTTAAAAATTGAATGCAATTAAACATTTTTAAAGAAAATATAAATTATCTTTTATTTTAAAGTTTTAAACTGAAATTTATTTTGACTAAAATCATTTATTTTCTAGCCCAAAAACAGTCTGTATAAAATATTAACATTAAGTATGATCTTGTATTTTAGCTTTAATAGATAAATATACATTTGATTTAGTTATCTTTCACTTGTAGCTGGTGGTTTACACAGAATTTGTGTAACCAATTTTTGCATGACTAGAAGATCTTTAGTTTTTTCTTATACAGCGACTTTGACTCTGTTCAATTATATGAGTATGTACATTAATGCATAGCGGCACAACGTGTTATTGCCACTGGTTTTATGTGTTCATGGAAAAATTTAAAGCCAGATATAAGAAATATTAAAAAATTACAAAAATTACACTCGCGCTCAATTTTTTCATACTCACGTTCACGCATGCTCACGTGATTAAAATAAAAGAAACTGATCAGGATCATGCGTGATCACGCGATTTACGCCAATCAGGTGAGCGGTGCCCAACTCTAGTTTATACCACAACGAAAACTAAACGTCGATCAAGTTTTTGTTGAAAGTATTATATATTTTTTATCAATATTTTGTATCAGATGGAGATGGTCCCCATAATATTGCTATTTTCTATATCCATTTCTAATTTTATTTAATTTTCTGCCCAATTGAAATGAACTTTTCATGTTTTGTTGCCACACTAAATAACCCAGTACAGAAAGGTATGAAAAACCTAATGAAATTAAAATGCTTTACTGCGAGAAAATAGTGAAAAAACCCAAATCTTTTATCGTACCATACAAATTACTATTTAAATCAAAATAAATATTTATCATCTGCATGGAATAAAATGTAGTTCTGCTTTTGTTTTTTCTTCTGCCACCTAGAGGATTTTGTTACAGCTATTGTGTCAGCAACAACTAGTGAACATGTAACAACAAGACTGACAGCAAATACAAACAGCAGCTGTAACTAAAGCTTAAAAACAACAAAATTAAAAAAAAAACAATTTTTTTTTAACTTTGACCCTTAATTACTACGTCATTTTCCATTTACGTTATCTGGTGTGAACTTGAGAGAAAGTTGGATGCGAAAAGGATTTGTTAAAATATTTAAATTTAAACAAAATGGCGCGAAATTTAAATTTTTAAGTTTTAGTTGAGTCTTCGCAACTTGGAACTCATGGGACAAAAGAAAAACTTCAAATAAATCAGATGGTCAAGAGGGAGGTAAAAAATGCCTAAATACGCAATAGTTTGCTTACAATTATTGAGTTTTTATGTCGCATTTTTGAAAATTACATATGTGTATCTGAAAGTAGATTTCCTTGGCAGTATGTACTTTTATACTGAAATATTTTAATAATTTAAAGATAGAAACCAACCTGGCTTACAACGGTTTGAACACAAATTATGTAAGAATTTGAAAGTCGAGCAGACTTCCAATTTAAGCGACTGTCATAGTTCAATGAACACCACATTTAATAGTCCAAATTATAGACTTTATGAAAGCGTAACTTCCAATTATAAATACAGTATTTTTCGCTTTTTCACTTTTGTTTTTAATGAAGAAATGCCTTCATACAAAATATTTGAGTATATTAAAAAAAAGTAACTGTTTCAGCATTAAATGCCGGTGTGCATATAAAAGAATTATTAAAATTATTGAATGAACCGAACCACATTAATTATTTTTGATTTATCAAGAAAGCAGAAAAAAACTCAAAGTACCGACGGACTTAATAAAACGAACTTGAAAATAAATATCGAGGTTAGACTTTTAGAGATATTTTTTTCAAGAAAGAAAGAAAGAACCATTATTATAATTAAACTTTGCTTTTACAAATGCATGAAAGATAAGAGTTTAATTTTCGCAAACATAATTAACTATCGTGATGGTATTATTGCTTGTAATGTTGAACAAATGAAAGGCAAAATTTCCTACAGATAAAATTGAGATATTTTTCAGTTCATGTGGAAGCGCATGCTTTTCAAGCGGATGTGGGGAAATCATTTCGTCACTATTGATCATTATCTGAAACAACTCAGCAATGCCTGTATCTTAATATCAATGAATCAATCATTTGCAATGACTCATTAGTTAGCGAATTATTTTGAAAATAAAACAAGTTTTTAAAACATTAAGCACCGAAAGGTACTAGCAAAAAGAAAAGCAAGCAAATGCTGAAAGCATTCTATATGGTCTCCTTTAAAAGGAAGTGCACTTCCATCCCCCAGCAAGAAGAAAAAACATCACGACACAAAATAAACAACAACTTAGCCCTTTAAGTGTTGTACAATTCAAATTGAATCTCTGCATTGCGATCATAACAGAATCAAGGAGCAAAAATATATCAAATGCCAGTAACTTCCTTGCAGACAAAACTAAAGGAATAAAATGAAAAAAAAACTTAAACAAAGACCACTTGCAATCGTAAAAATCATGCTTGTATACACAGAAACGCTTGCACAATTATCAATACAAGTAAAATAGCTCTGGCATTGCTTTGGAGTATAAAGTGGAATGTTTTGGACATGTCATGCATAAAGGTCTGAAAAATAAAGCTGGAGAGCATTAAAAAATCATGACAATGAGACCGACTATAAAAAAGTGGTCTCTTATGTAAATGGTTTAATGCAACCAAAATTGTCTAATGAAATTCTGAAATTGGAAGCTAATCCTGACAATCAAGTTGGGATTGATACTTTTGAATGTGACAAGGCATATACGTGATACATTCGATTCTAGAAACCGTGTGGTTAGCTCAAGACACTGTCAAAATGATTTAAAGAAAAATTGTGGAGAAGAGTTATTGAGCTTTTTTTTATTTTACAGGTTGATCATAAATTTTATATTCCAAGGCTTGGCCTCTTCTCTACAATTTTTGCTTAAGCCATTCTGTCAGTAGCTAAGAGCAAACAAATTTATTGGCTATATTTTGTAACCGTGAATCGGCTACATTTAAGCCATTTCATTCAAAAATTTCCCAAACAGATAAGTTGCTTATTTTATGATTTTTTTGTTCATTTCCTATTATATCTCAGCATTCGTTTTTAATTTTTTTTTAATGATACTTGACAACAAATTTTACCTACTTCAGCAAAACAAATGATTTCGAAAATTAAAAAAGAAATGTAAACAAAACTGAATCCTTTGGACTTTAACGCAAACAAACACGAATAGATAGAATAAGAACTCTTTTTTTAAGAAAATCTTTTCGCTCGTATTGTAAACATGATACTAAAAGCGGAAGTACACTATTTTATGCATGATGCTTTTTTCAAGTTGCTTAAGCTTGAGTGCTACAGATCCAAAGACATGCATAAACAAGTGCATTTTCTATACCAACTAACACCAGCCAACTGAAAGACATCTTTTGTTATTTGTGTGGTTGCGTTTTTCGTCCTAGACATGGTGGGCGGCTTGTTTTTTTCAATTATTACACATAGTTTTTGTTAAACCATTTATTCTTTTATTGTTATTTTTTTTTATTGTCAAGCAACGAAGCAATTTTTTAGCAGTCATTAAAACAACAAGTTACAATATAGTTTATGTGTTTAAATTACAGCAAGAGTTCAGTTTTGCTTTTTGTTATTTTTCTGTATCCTGTTTTGTGTTGATTCGTAATTGAAATAAAGACTTAAAAAAGATTTATTTAAAAAATAAAGAAAAATATAAGGAAAAAAATGAAAGCTACTAAGCAAATTATTTATTATACGGGTGAGCCAAAATTACCCAAGAAGTTTGAATTCCATTTAACCTTTTTTGTTATAACTAATGCTTTTTACGGGAATTGCTAAAATTTTAGTATTTTTAAGTTCACTGATGATCTGCATTAGGAACAGTGAAATGCGGCTAGGAACTATCTCTACCTCTCAACAATCCATTTGAATTTGCTTTAATCAAACTAATAATATTGTACAATACGATTATATGTAAAATATTAATTTTGGGAAAATAGTGAGATTAAAAATTAAATATACTAAAACTTTTTTATTATAATTTTATTTCTTTTCGGCATTTTGTAAAGCAGAATTGGAGAATTTAAAATGAAACAGTACACAATGGAAAAACGTACCAAAATCGTTAGACTTTTATTGTTTTTAATAGTGAGTTTTAATCCAAAGTGATTATTACTTTTGCTAAAGTTCGTGACATTTTTAATCAGAAAGAATTGGACATGAGCTGATATTCCAAAGAAACAATGGAAAATTTAACATCAATTAATTTCAACTTACACTTAACATGATTTTATTCATAATTTAACTATTAGCGACTCAGCCCATTTCCAATTAAATAGGTTCGTTAATAGACAAAACTGCAAGATATGGGCTACGGAAAATTCAATAGTAGTTCAACAGCGACAATTACACCCTCTTAAAAGTACTGTTTGGTTGCGGTAATTCATCGGAAAGGATAATTAGCCCATATTTTTTTTTAATGAGCACTGGTGTTCGATATCGGATGATGTTGGAAAATTGTTTAAGACAAGCCTTGGAAAACCAACCGGAAATATGATTCCAACAGAATGCAGCCAAAGCGCACACTGCGAGGAATACAATGGCTGGAATTATTGGTTCCACACGGAACGGAAATTTCAACGGAAAGAAAACTCGATCGATAGGAACATTGTAATTATACATTCCTGCGGTATAAGATTTCGGCGAAATGGATTAAACATATTCGTTTTGATTAAATCTGAGTTGATATTGTGTCAGCTGTTGATAAAACAAAAAGAAAATATTTCAAAAACATGCACAAATTTTGGAACGTAAAACCACTCTTTTAAAAAAAATACCAAACGCGGAAAATATATAATATTAATATGGATACAATAGCCTTTTTGAGAATAGTAGTGACGATTATTGCTTGGACATTCTTTCCAACCAGCGGCATCTTTTAAGGGCGGGTCGCAACGATTTTGTTGCAGATTTTTTTCACTTCTGCTGCGGCAGAAAAATTAAGAAAATGTCCTAATTTGTTTTCATTAAATTCTCCATTCTACTTGCAATTCGTTTCTGTATTTTTCTTTTTCATCACGATAAAAAGACAGTGTTTTCTAAACAAGTGGCATAATATTTAACGAAGCTTGAGTCGAACCGAAATTCACGAAGCCCACAACATTCTAAATTATAGGGGACACACTCGGCTGGGAAGGAGAGATACTCTTGCTCTCAGCCGATCAAGAGAGACGTAGCACAACCAAAGACGCAACCGTGGAAACTAAATTTTTGTCTAGCATTGGCTGGACTCATAATTAAATATATAAGAGTAAGATTTAAATACTTATTGGTAGTTTAGTTTGCAATTGAAGATTCAATAAATAATTATAATGGTTAAAAAAAATTCCGATAAAAATACTTTTCAAAAATAAAACAAATAAACTAATTATGAAATTTATATTAATCGAGATTGCCTCGATATCTTTTTTCAAAGATTTAAAAAACTTTTGTTTGTTGAGGGTTTTTAGCTAGTCTAAAAAATGTGGAACGCTATACATGCATTTCATTGGTGCTTAAGCCAAATCATCAGTAGACCTTAAACCTTAAGGTTTTTTAAATCTTTGACAAATAAACTAAACTAAAACAAATTTCTTTTGCCGAAATTTTATATCTTTACTTGAATTTTTGTCTATTCCGTGAGCCTTTGGTTATAAAATTTTAACTTCTACAAGATATATAAGTAGCAAACGTCTATAAGCCGAAATCCATCCAGCAATTAAAACACAATATACGCGATGAAATCAACAACTTAACACCTGAAGATTTGCTAAAGGTTATAGAAAATATTTTGAAAAGATCATGAATATATGAAGCCGGAAATGGCCACCACTAACGAGGCATAAAATTTTATAAATAAATTAAAAAATATTCTCCATTAAAAAAAAAATATTTTTATTTCTTAAATAAAAAGTTATAATGAACTGAAACCCCATCGGTAATTTTGGGCCACCCAGTAGAGCTGCTTTGAACTATTTCATTCATAACCGTATGCAACGTGTTCATTCATTAAAGACCAACTTCGAATAAAAATGCGAATAGTGAACAAATTCATCAACATTGAGAACATTTTGTTTCATATCGTTAACACAATGATGTTTCGTTTCATATTGTTCACTCTCGTGTCATCTCTTGTCATAAATACAAAGTATCAATATTACCATTTAATTTTTACTAGTGTATCTAGCGGTCGACTCTATCGACTGCTTTCTAGAAATTAATATCAAACATTTACATAAATAAATACGATAAATACAAAAACAAAAAAACATTCTAAATAAGCAACTTAAAACTCTGTCTCATTTCTACGCAAAAGCAAGTTCGACAAACACACATGCACACTTTGTTTATTTCTCAAGTTGAAGCTAATACATGCATATGTAACAAGTGTGCATGTGTTAGTAGCAACTTTAAACGCTTTCATAGCTCCCTAAATATTAAACCGATTTAAATAAAATTAATACTGTGCACATCTATGTAAAACCTTATCTAAAAACATATAGATCTTTCCAAAATCGGTTTAGTTTTACGGCAGTAAAAGGGATCTAAAACAATGTGTTTGCCTATTAATAATATAGAGTTGCACGAGTTATCGATGTGTAATAAATTTTTTTCTAATTTGCAATCAACAGCTCAACCGAATCGACAGAATTAACCGAAACAATCAGAAGTATTCAAAATGGTGGTGGAGGGCTCTAATGGCATAAGGAACATATTCTCCAACATCTACAAATCGCTTAATTCCTTTTCATTGCAACCAAATTATTTTTCTAAAAGTTTATTTTATAACATTAAGATCAAGAACTAATAAAATGATCTCGCAGATTATTTTTTTTTCGTTTTATTTCAAGGAATGTTACGTTTGTTATGTTATTGATTTTGTTTTACTAATAAACCACAAATAATATGTATTATGCATAAATCTTTATTTATTTATGGGAATTACTTAATTTATAAATAAAAACTTTATCAATCCGTCAACCGAATAATAACAAAATTAACCGCCTATTAACCGATTAAAGAACGATTTCGGTTAAATAATACAGCTTAGTGTTGTTAAAGTATTGATTATTTGAGTATCGAGTACTCAATACCGTATATATTTCCCGTTACTCAATACGCAAAACTAACTACTCAACACTTTCAAAGATGCATTTCCATGTGTAAATACGATAAGTAAATACGATAATTATGCTTGAAAATATTTTCAACTAATACAACTCGATTTTAAGGAAAGATAAGTGCCTTTCAATCATTTGCAACAAATTAAATTTTAAAAAATGTTGTTCACTATTATTAATAACAACGTAAGTTTTATATTAAAATTTGCTAAAATTTTTTAACTTATATCCTTCGGAGATTTCCTTTATTGTGGTATTTTTTATGTATAGCTTCTGTCGGCTTCCAAATGGCTGACTTACGCAAAATGTCGGCTTTTAATTTGCTGACCTGTAGAACCTCAAGCTTCTTTAACGGATACACACAAATTCGGGTTTTTCTTCTTCGGTTGGATTTATTTAATACAATTTACTTTAAATTTCAACAAAATTAACAATTTAGCAAAAATTAGGTTTAATCAAATCTTAAAGTTTAAATTCAATAAAAAAAGTGTTAATAGTGGTGAAACGATGTACGACGAATGAATATTTTGCCTCACGAAATCCCAATCTGCCAAAAATCGAAAACGACACGTCATCAAAACCAAGGCAATTAAATCCAACAACAAGACGTACTAAGAAAATGCCACCCGAAAGCACGTTAGCGCACCCTTGACGTCAAATCACCTTCCTGCGACTTGGCATCATTCACAAGGGGTCAGAGGTGTACCAAAGATCGCCTTGGCGTAAACAGCTTCGATTAATTTTTCTTTTCCTGCAATTGTCTACAGCAATTTTTAAAATCATATCTTTCTGCACGAATTTTATCGAGATATATTCAAGACGTGGATCTTGTACAAGTAAACTTACCAACTTCATTGCATTCTGCTCTCCTTATTAACGAGCGTTCAATGTATTCATATACTCACAATCAACTGCACTGAGAAGAAACGGATTAATAAAAAAAATTATAGTGAACGTTTCATGAATATAATCATGCATATGTCTATTATTTGTGGCACATTTGTAGAAGGACGCATGTTCATTAACCCAGCGAAAAATACAATTTTGACAATTTTTAAGTCGAAAGAATGCTTTATTTTTTAACAAAGTAACGACCAATGACTTTCGGGAATCGAGTCTACTTTTTCAATATTTATTTGCACAATTTGCACGGACATGATACTTTTTATGACCAATTGACAAACAGAATTTACTAAAAGCCAAATAAGAACGGAAAAATTGTACATGTTCCTCATAAAACAAAAAACGAAATTCATCACAATCTCATAACCAGGGCAAAAAATTATTCAAAAATGCATGCAAAAAACTTTAAAATATTCACAAAAATATACATCCCAAAAAAAACACAGAATAATAATTTTTAATCACTTTTACTTGAATATATTTCGATTATAATATTTCGATTGGGCAATATTTCGATTATAAACTTTGTTAAATTTTCCAATAAAAATTTTATTAATTAATATTTATTCGTAATTGTTGAACTGTTTAAGGTTTATATTGAAATGAAAATTTTTGGCTTAAGTTCAAATCTGAGTTTACCCATATCTTTCTTATAAAAAACGAAGGCACCCGTCAAAAAACCATCATGTTTACATTGTCACAGGTGGTTGAATACTAAGAAAGTCAACTACAAGACAAAAATAAAGTAATCAAAAATGGAAAACTGCTTGATCTCAAAGCCAACGGCTTTGGAAAAAGCGAGAGAGTATGAAATATTTGGAATAATTAAAAATCAGAGATGGAATTTCGTACTAACCGAAATTGATTTAACTTGTAAGAAATGAATAAGTTGCACTTTTCGTATTCTAATTCGTTAAATAATATGGTTAAATAGTTGATATTCCTGATCACTAGTATCCACCGTCAAAAGTGGTAAAATTGAACAAAGAACGCTGATGAGATGGTGTAGCGACCTCGAAATCAGTACTGATCCGTTCTGCTAGTCTGATGAATAAATTGTTTCAAATAAAAATAGTACTCTCTTAATAAAATATAATGAATTTATCCAAATATCTATAATTTCTTAAATTAAGAAAGATATGGGTAAACTCAGATTTGAACTTAAGCCAAAAATTTTCATTTCAATATAAAAATTTTATTCTTAATATTTTAAAGTTATTGTTTTACGAATTCTATGACGGAAAAATTTTCATGTAAAGGAAGTCTAAGCCAAAGGATTGATTTTACTGTGGAAAATATATTTAACATTATATTTAATGTATGCTAAATCTGTTGTTACCGATGAATTCTTAAATAAAGCCATGCATTACACCTCGACTGTGCTTAATCATCACAAAGATCCCCATCCTGGTGTACAGGACTTTGGATGGATTGATTATACTGGGGTACATAGAATGCATTACATTGACACGTATGTATGTAGCTCTACCTTAAGAAGAACGGCTTTGCAATTTGAAACAAAAGAGTTAACATTGCAAAATATAAGCAAACAAAATCTGCAATTCTATGCAACCCATGAGTCAGGCATGTGCAATGGGTAAAAAAATTTTAATGATCGCATTGTAGATACCATTTAAGAAACTCCATTAGTTATCACAATCAACTTTTGTTAAAAAGAGTTGCAAACCTGTGTAATATACATATTTATGCAAGTTATATCAAAAATGCTTTTCTTGGGAAAATAGTGAAAAATATGCAAATGCATATTTTTGATGCAAAAAGCATAAAAAATTTGTCCTGCTTATAACTAATATGGTAATTTGCTTGAAAATTTTTTTAGTTATTAATAACAAAATAATTTTCACTTCATTTTAGCGATGTAAAACAAAAATATTTGTTTTTCACAAATTATCATTTAACTTTGAATAGACATATTTAATGAACCAAGTGTTCTACTACTAACAAATTTAATTTAATTTTTACCAAAAACCAAGAGGAGGGAAAATTCATTAAATTAAACAACAACGACAAGGATTCAACTTTAATAGTGTTTGCAAAAGTTTCCCAATAGTTTTCCAAAAAGAGCACAAGGCAAAACAATAAATGCTTAAAATTGTATATACATATGTACATACGAGTATGTATGTACATCAGGGGCATGCAGTCATATACTGTTTGGATTTCGTTTTACATTTTTACAAAATACCCATACAGAACAATCACATTAAATATGCAACACTTTGTTGAACGTATACAAAATCATTGCATCATGTATACAAAATTAAAACCGCGTTAGCAAAAAAAAAATAATCAAAAAAAATTGAATAAAAATGGAAGCAAAGAACATTAAGTGCGTGAAAATTTATAAGGCAGACTTAACGAATACAATCTACTACAAATTCAGATAGGAGACACACACACACATACTCTATAAAAACACGAATAAGTACACGGAATGAATGTGTGGAAATGAAATGAATGTTCACGTTTTTTTTTTGTTTTAGCAAAATGTATGGAGCTGCAGATGGAACATGCAGTCAGTCATTTATAAAAGGGACTCAACAATGGGCTGAATTTTGATGAGAGCTTAATGTCATAAAATAAAGTGGTATTGATTTAATTAAGGCAAAACTGAATTGGAAGAATTGAATATCACGCAAACCCATATATTTCAGAAAATTGCTCTTAAAATATAAAGACACTTAAACAAATTGTTAAAAATTTATATTAATTAATTGCTTCTAGAAGTATCCGCAAATTGTTTTCAATGTTTTCCTTTACATAAATATTTTGACTTGCTTCGAATCATTACTTTAATTTTTCTTATATTTGTTCTTGTGTAAAAGGAAAAAGTATTTTCTATTCAATTTACTTCGAACTCAATTCATTGGGACACCTCATATTTCTGTTTTATTAAAAAAAAATATTTTGTAAAACTCCGCCAAAAACTACTATGAAAGTTATGAAGCATATTTAAAATTTTGTTTAATTTATCTCATTGTGCATATTAAAATAAAATGAAAAACAGCAGGAATACATAAATGCTGACAACGTAAATGCACTTTAAAGTATATGTTTGATTTTTCTTTTTTATTCCCAACACTGAGCGTATAAGTATGTCCTGTTCTTTTTTTTTAATTCAAAAACCCCGCAATATCACAAAAACGCTTAAATTATTACCCTTTGCTTCAACATTTTTGTTGGTCAATTGTAATAATACTCATTATTTTAGGGGTTTTTTTGTTGCCTCACTTAAACATAATTTATTAAACTTTTTCGTGCCCAGGGACCAGCGTGCAACAAGAGTTTTAAATGTATGAACTTAAATGGATGTATGCTTTTTGGTTGTTTTCATATAATTTTTAATTTGCTCGCGTTGTGCTTTTTTGTTTATTCATTTTTGTTCGCAAAAAAAGTTTTGTTCATTTTCCTAAAATCAGCATAATGAGGTAATTTATTAAATTCAATTAGTTTGATGACAATAAAAATCTAACAGATGCAGATATGCAAATATGTTCTTCGCTTTTGTGCACAAACATCGCCAGTCATATACAAACCCATTAGATTAATATTTAACTTTTGTCTTCCATTTTTACGACTATAAATATGGATATTGTGGCATACATTTAGGCAATATGTACGTGAGTTGTTGTATGAGCTTTAATGAGTTTATTTCTTTGTGTGTGTGCTGAAGGCTGCCTCAAACTGTGGCTTTCGTATAAATAACAAAGTATTTATGTTAAAAAAAATACTGAAATTGTTTTGGTGATTAGATTTTTGTACTATTCGGTGAATGTAGAATTATTTCTTTCTTACCAATAATATATGCTTGATCCGATTATCCAGCGATAAGTTTTATATTTTACTTGAAAACAATCTTGGAAATTAACAAAAAATATAATGTTATAAATAATTTGAATATGGGCGAGGCCCAGAAACAGTCCATCAACCAAATTTTATTTAAATTTATGCAACTTATTTTTTTATTTTTTTTAAGGGATATTGGACTAGATAAATAATTTTTTAATAAATAAAATAAATGTATTTTGATTATGCACAAGTTATAACCAAATCCTACCCTACCTTAGATTTTCTAATTTCATACAAGAAATTGCCAATTTTTAGGTATTCATATCATTCCCTCAGTGTTAATGAAGATTGAATTCACTTCAATTTTAGTTAAAATATTTTGTGTTTACTATTTTGAAAACATTGAAATTAGGTATGAAATTTCAGAATAGAAAATAGAATAGAAAAAATGTAACGTGCGTCACGTAGCGTGCATCACAAAAGGGTTCACGCCTTTTGATAAAAAACGAAAAAAATTTTTGGTTGCAAATAAGCTATTTTAGAATTAACGTATATTCTTCTTTCTTTTAAGAACTAGATTTTGTATGCTTCACTATGCGAAATTCGCTAAAAAAAATCACGAAAACACACTTTAACTTTCAAAGTTACGAGTACTTCCGTTTTGTGATCAATTATTTCGCAACAAATACCTGTTAAAAATTATTTTGTATGCCATTCGAAAGCACACTTATATCCCACTAAACACCATGCATAAGTTGAAGGTACCTCTTTCGAAAGACTTAAATTTTTTTTATATATTAATGTGAAAACATGTACAAATGTAGCGTTCGTCAAGCAGTATTTGCCCATAGATATGTATTTGTTTAACAATAAATTTGAAATTTTGCATGATTAATACATCCTTAGTTGAAAGCAGTTTTCCCTTAAGAATCAGAATATTACTCTTACTGATCGATAGTCCAACCAACGACGTTTCTTTCTTGTGTATGGCATCGTGGCTTCAGTGAAGTTAGTTTTGATTAATAATTTTTGAGTTGGAACTATCTACTAAATGCAAAAATAGACTTTTTTAATCAACAAAATCTGGCATCTGTTAAGCAATAATCAATTTTAAAATGTGCATGCCACCTCCACTATATATTATAATTTAGCTGAATAACTATAAGATTGAAGGTCTTTAACGTGGTAAACGCCTTTTTAAATAGCATGGCTAAACTAACGGGGGGAAATCACAAATAAATCTTAAAATATATTATTATATTTCGAAACTGTAAAGCTACGAAATATAAATTTGCTGTGAAGATCATATTAATCATGGCCACGTGTAAAATAAGCGCATAGAAATAGAGGGAGTTTTATTTAAGAACAAATTTAAGTTGAGCATCTGAAAAGTGTAGTTCAACTTTAGTTACGTTCATTTTCAAATTAAATCAAACTGTTTTCTAGCTCAGCTTAATCACAAATTTTTTATTTATTTTGAATAAGTTCAAGGGGCAAATTACGGCATTTGATATCGAACGAAATGCCATACAAAATGTTTCTATTTTGCATGGAAATTTCGTTTGATATCGAATGCCGTGATTTGCTGCCAGTTTTAAATACACATTTCTTGAACAGCTCGAATTCGCCATAGAAATTACTTTACTCTCCACTAAGCCACTAAAATATAAATAATTTTAATTTAATTATGGTTTGTGTTTTCTGCTAGAAAGAAAAAAAAACAAATTAAATTATATTTGATATTGACTGTAGAGAGACAAAGAATATTTTGTTAGAAATAATAAATACATTAGTAGAAATATGTATCATATTTGAAGCATTTTTAGAGAAAAATTTTTAAAAATTGTGTTTGTAATTTATAGATTTTTTTGCCACATCGTATATATGCTAAAATCTATATTATTAATAGGCAAACACATTTTTTGAGATCCCTTTTACGGCCGTAATAGATACTAATTTGATTTTGGAAATATTTATATTTTTTTAAATGGTTTTTTACATAGATGTGCACAATCTTAATTCAATGTAAACCAGTTCGATATTTAGGGAGCTATAAGCGTTTAAATTTGCCACTAACACATGCATAATTATTACTCATGCATGTATTAGCTTTAAATTGAAAATAAACAAAGTGTTTTAAGTTGTTTATTTATATATTGAAATGAAAATTTGTGGCTTCAGTTCAAATCTGATTTTACCCATATCTTCTTAATTTAAGAAATTATTTTGGGATAAATTCATTATTTTATTAAGAAAGTACTATTTTATTTGAAACAATTTATTCCTCAGAGTAGCAGAACGGATCAGTACTGTTTTCGAGGTCACTACACCATCTCATCAGCGTTATTTGTTCGATTTTACCACTTTTGACGGTGGATACTAGAGACTAGGAATATCAACTATTTAACTGTATTATTTAACGAATTAGAATACGAGAAGTGCAACTTATTCATTTCTTACAAGTTAAATCAATTTCGGTTAGAACGAAATTCCATCTCTAATTTTTAATTATTCCAAATATTCCATACTCTCTCTCTTGTTTATTTAGAATGTTCTAGAATGCGGTCGATTGAGTCGGCCGCTGGATTCACTAGTTAATATAAATTAACAGAAACGATTTGCAAAAGCACACAAATCTGTGGGAATAAGGAAAACCCGTTTTTACTTTGTCTGCGCTGGAGCATTTTTGAACTTTATTGCAACAAAATTCTTTTATGATTGTTGTAAAGGCATTTTTTTGCCATTGAATGCCCATAAAATGCGAATATAATAATTTTTTTTCTAATAACTAAATCATCTTATATTCACAATAAAAATATTGTAGTTAATTAAGTAACTCATTACTCCTTCCACCATCTGTGCTTTATTTTCCTTTGTTGTTATTAACCAGATAAAATGAAACAAACTAAACTAAAATGTCAAGTATACCTCAAGGATATATTTTCATCGAAATTTATAATTAAGATTCCAACCTGTAAAATAACTAACAATAAATATAAATCACACACAAATAAACACTAATTGGCAACAGAGGAAGGGAGCTTAATAAAAATAATGAATTTATCCAAACAATTTTTCTAATACAAATGAATAAAAAATTTGAATAAATAAATGGGTAAACTCGGGTTTGAACTTGAGCCAAATTAATCGTTTCAATATACATATATACAATATATATAAGTTCGACTAATTACTTACAAACATTCATTACTTTATAAAAAATATCTTAATCACATATCAGTGAGCGGCAGTAAAAAAATATTTAAAAATTTTCAATCGGTATCGATCGACATTGTCTAGTCATTATCAGCGATACCAACTCATTCGTTTAACCACTAAAGTGGTTTTTATTTTTGTTTGGTGGGAAAAATTAATTTTTAGTAGTTAGTAGTTTTTTTTTTAGTAGTGCGGTGGATAGTTATTTGTATACAAACATATAATCGATTGATTATTATCTATGCTAATCAAAACGTAGATGTCAGTTAGGACCAATTTATACGAAGAATGTCTATTCATATCCTATTCGTATAGTAGTGGTGGTTCTGCAGAAATTATTGTGGGGCCACTAGATGATAGCCGGCTATCACTACGTCCAACATTAAAAAATTGCATAGCGGTAGTTTAGTCAAAGTCTATTCATATTATAATCAAGTCCAAACGAATACAAGGAAAACTTGAGAATATCGTTGACCCTGTAAAATTGTAAGTTGTATAAGGCTTCTTAAGAATATTGCATGAAATATCAACAACATCCAATTCATTGTAATCGAATTAAAGCATATTATTCGATCTGTAAGGAAGAGAAAGATAAGCAAAATAGTTTTATTTCATATAATTTTCTCTAACAATTTTCCACGTTTGGAAACTGCACACTTTGCGTGATTCTGAAACAGACATTTAAAATAAAACTGCCTGAAACTTTTAAAAACAAAGAGCCTTTTAAAGATAATTTTGAAATTTCTTTAAGAAAATGTTTTATGGTTTGGGCATTGTTATTCTATACCTGATTCTACGCCGGTTACTTTCTCGGTAGTGCTAAGCATGACGATGCCACGTCTTATATGCCAATATAAAAAGGAAAAAAAGAAAAAAAATATTTGCCATTGGTCAAGTGTATTTTAGTTAAACAGTACGACTTTTTACTCAATGCTGCTGCTTTATTGCAATCATATTCTTTCTTCTCCTTATTTTTTTTTACCAATGACAACTAAAGATGTTGTCAACTATCATTATAAGAGTTTCGGGTTGAAATCTGTGTTGTTTGGTTGAAGAAAAACTTCATCTCATGATTTTTCTCTTGTTTGTATAATAAATATTTCCTGAGTTTTTTCCCATGATTTTTGTCATGGTGTTAGTTTGACTTATTACATACAAAACTTTAGCTAAATGTTTTTTATGCAATTTCTTTTTCCCAACTTTTTCTATATAATATTATTTAATTTTTTGTTCGAAAGACAATATTTCATTGATATTCCACAGATGTCGACAAATGATTTAAGCTGTTATAAGCTTTAGGCTTTAGAGATTGTGTTTCTTTTCAGTTTTTTTCTTTTTATCTGTGTATAAATGTGTGTGTGTGCCATGGTGGTGGACCCTGATGGCAAAAGTTTAATTTCAGTTTTCTTTTCGTATAATTTTTCTCTTCACTTAGTTTTACTGCTAAAGTTTTGACATACAATTTAATTAAGAAAATCACTTGTTCAGAACATAAGGGCTGAATGGAAAAACTCTATAATAAAATAAAACTGAGCGGGTGTGTCATAAGATTAAGAGATGTCAAGGATTTTTTGTTTTCATTATTCTGATAAGTTTTATTGCTGCACTAATTTGTTTGTGGGCTAAAAGCAAAAACTTATTCGTTTAATGTGGCCGACTGTAGGCTACATATCCAAATTATTCCCCATTATTTAGGACAAATGAGAAAAGTTTTTATTTAAAAAAATCTGGCGTTTACGTTTTGTAGTTGTAAAAATTAAATATTAAGAAATTGATGTTTGCTGCTGATCGGTTTTTATTTACATTTTTTATATATGTCATTTCATTTATTAATCTATTTGTAATACATACAGCCTTTTGGCCAATAAAATTATATTACATAATTAAAAATAATGAATAATTCATTACACAGGCTATCCGCCGGGAAAGTATACTACTTTGTTTTGCCGCCATTTGGGTAAACATTAGTCTTGACAGTTCATATATGGCAGTCGTGAAGTAGACACGGGGCAAATTTATTATTGAAGAATATTCGATAAACCAACGTGTTTTAAACGTTAAAACATTTTATCACAATCAATTATAGATTACAGTGACGATGAGAAAAGTTACGAGAACATTTTTTGGAGAAACAACGTGCCAACAAAACGCGCTATTTATTGTGTACTGAATGATTTCGAAGACAGAGGGTCTGTAGGTTATAGGCCCAAGTATGGACAACAACGCACTGCAAGATCGGCTGAAAACATTACTGATGCTCAAGAAAATGTTCGAAAGAATCCATCAACCTCAATTCGACGCCGTGCTCAGGAGATTGGTCTGCAAAGAACAACTTTGGCCACACTTTGGACGACGCACTTCTTCATTTGAATGAATATGTGAATAAACAGAATAGTCGGTTCTGGGCAATGGAAACCCCTTAAATTATTCATCAGTCCCTTTTGCATCCATTGGGAGTGACAGTCTGGTATGCAATTTTGTCAGGAAGAATCATTGGACCTTACTTCTTTAAAAATGAAAACGGCGTAACGGTAACAGTGAATGGGGAACGATACCGTGATATGATTGAAAACTTTTTAACGACACAACTGCAAACTTTGGGCTTGATTAACATGTAGTATCAACTAGACGGTGCCACATCGCATACAGCCAGGATTGCAATGGAATTACTGCGAGATCTCATTCCACAACAAGTTTTTTCAAGAAATGGTGATGCTGATTGGCCTCCACGGTCGCCTGATTTGACTGCTCCGGACTTCTTTTTGTGGGGATATCTGAAAAGCAAGGTTTATGCAAACAAAGCAGAAACGCTTGAGCAACTCAAACAAAATACTCGTGATGAAATTATTGAAATACCGCGTGAAATGTGTGAGAATGTAATGAAAAATGTGCTCAAAAAAGCTCGCATTTGTGAGGCTAACAGAAGCGGACATTTAACTGATATTGTGTTCCATACATAATTGCCGACATTAAATATAACATTTATCAATATAAGATCCATTCTCTTTCATTTAATCAAAAATTATAAACTTTATATTATAATAAATAAAGTAGTATACCTTCCCGGCGGACACCCTGTATAACCAATTACAAAACAAATAGCCAACAAATATAATGGTAATAATACTAATAAAAAATACTAGAGTTTATAATGATAATAAAGTTATGATAAGGTATCCTGATAGCTTTATGGCAAGTATGTATAACATACATTGTATAATCCAACAAGCATACGCTTAGAAGTCTCGACGGAGAAGGAAAACGTACGGAAAATTCTGGGTAATGTATTCCACTGACGTGCTGCTCGCACAGCAAACGACAGTTCATCTATAAATAAGGGGTATAAAAATTTGGGTGCTTCTAGCAGATCTTAAAAAAGATATCGTTAGTACTAAGTTGTCCGGACATTGGAATTTGATAATTTTGTAGACGAAATTTAAGATAATCATAAATTTTGTGATTTAAGAATTGTTTCAGATGATTGGAGAGATGGGCTCTTAAGCGAAGTCTGTAGACAATTCGCACCGCTTTGTGAACCATAGATTTAATTCTGTTCCTGTTTTCATATTGCATCCAGAATAGACCTCCGAGCAGTAATTAATATGTGACATTATAAGGACATTTTCTAAGGTTTTCTTCACGTGAAGAGGCAAATATAAATACAATCTTATAGCCTACGTAAGGTAGCAACCACCTTAGAGGACAAACCATCAATGTGGTATCCAAAATATAACTTGACAACAAGACACTTTAGACTGCTGGCAATTTTCACTACCGAATCGGAGATCTTCAGTTCGAAGTTCAGACGGTCCACACTTGAAGTACCGAAAATCAAAGCTGTGATTATATCACGACTTACATGAAGATGATTCCCAGTCATCCATTGGTTGATAGCTCGTGATATTGTGTGTGTTGAAAAGTCTCAGAATTTAGAGTTGTATATCGTCAGCAGAAGCCAACGCTCTACAAATAAAGTCAGCTAAATAATCAAAAAAGTCACTAAGGAACATAGTGAATTAGACCAGAAGATGGGGAACACCAGACCTGACATGTTTTAGATTCGACATCTTATTATTGACAGAGAAGTATTGTTTACGAACTATCGTAAACTCGCGGTTTTTGAGAATTTACAAAATTAAAACCAAATTGTATGCTTAAGAATACTTGTTGAAGTGTGAATATTTTGCAGTGCTAGAAAAATTTTGCTTAACCCATTTCGAATTTTCGAACAGTAAAAATCACCTATTTTTAAAAAATATTTTAAGCATGAAATAGATTTAATTTAATTTAAATTTTGGCTTGAATATTAAATCTTATCCCTCCCCTGCGGTGCAGAGGTGGTTTTCTGCATCCCATATTTTTAAACACTTTTTAAATAAATTCTTAAGATAAATATAAAAAAAATAAATTAAAAAATAATCATGAACAACTATTGCAAATACAAGGTGGGCCAAAAGAAGTCATCCGTTGTTGTTTGGCTCTCATTTTCTTCTAAATGAAATACTTCGATTCTGTTTTTTGATTATGTTTATTTGAACATTTAGAATTTTATTGGGCAAGTCGAGAAGATGATATCGGCCGAATGGGCGCCCTCACAATTGATTGCTATACGGGCTCGTTTTATGGCATTTTTCATCACACACGAGGGTTGATTGATATTGAAGCTACTTAAGTAGGAAAAAAACATTTTTCTTTTTTAAAAACTATTTATTTCTCAACATAGTCTCCTTTTAGCTCAATACACTTAGTAAGACGATATTGCAACTATTTTATACCATCTGAATAATACGATTTTGGAAACCCCTCAAAATACGCGTTAGTTTCAGTAATCAATTCTTCGTTTGAGATGAATCTTTTTCCTGCGAGTCATTTTTTTCAAGTTTGGAAACAGGAAAAAGTCACTAGGAGCTAAATCTGGACTATAAGGTGGATGATCAACCAATTCGAAGTGTATTTCACGTAATTTTAGCATCGTATCTAATGCTGTGTGAACCGGTGCGTTGTCTTGAAGAAAGAGCACTTTTTTATTTAAATGTGGTCGTTTTTTCTTGATTGCATCAATCAATTGATCCAATAATGCACGATAATACTTTCCTGTGATTGTGGATCCTTTTTCAAGATAATCGATGAGCAATATTCCGTGTGCATCCCAAAATACAGTGGCCATAAACTTGCCAGCCGATTTCACTGTCTTCGCCTTCTTTGGAGCACGTCCACCAGCTTCCACCCATTGTTTCGATTGATTTTTGGTTTCAGGTGTGTAGTGGTGGACCCACGTTTTATCAACAGTTATTAATCGACGCCAAAAATCAACAGGATTACGCTTTAGCATGACCAAACACCGCTGTAAAGTGGTCAGTCGAACTCGTTTTTGTTCGACACATGCAAAATGTTGAACACACGTTTACCATTTCAACAATCTCACGTAACTTGACTCGGCGATCGATCATTCATAACGATATCGAGGATTTTCTTGATATTTTCTTTAGTAACCACCTCTTTTGGCCTTCTTGTTGATGGTATTGTTGCAGCGCTTGTTGGGCCGCGTTTAAGTTCAGCAATCCAATATATTACCATGTAATCTGACGGAGCAGACTTGCCGTAATGTTTATCGAGCTTTTCTTTTGTCTCTTTCGCCGTTTTCCCTTTCAAAAAATAGTCTTTAATTAGTGCACGAAATTCACTTTTTTCCATTTTTCAAGAAAGACAAAAGTTGCTTACTTCAAACGACTACAACAAATAAACTAATTGATGAATTTGTGTGAAATTTTAGCAGCTGACGTTTGGTTGTGCTGCCATCTAGCGCTAGTTAGTTGCAATATCAATCCGCTCTCTTAGGTATTATTCGGTCGCTAGACTTTATTTAGCGCGTGAAATTCGAATATTTCTTTGTTGATGTGGTCCATTATGTCCATACCATAACCGCCATCTTTCGAAATGTGACAACCCAAATAGGAAAAAGAATCAACGTCCTTAATTTTTTTTAAAGAGAAGTAACTTAGCGTTTACACATGCCACTACCAGATCGAAAAACTCAACACACTCACATTTTTTTACTAATACACATATATATTTCGCAATGGCAGCTAGTGGCAGCTAACTCTGCATGCAAGTGAAAATTTGGCAGATGAAGAGACAATCAATGATGATGAAGTGGCCTATGAGTCAAAAAGAATTCATAATCTTCTCTTGGCTGAAATGAAAGAACCCTCCGATAATGTCAATGATAAGGAATAAAAAATCTGCCAAAAATTGAGGGGAAAAACGTCATAATCCGAAATCTCGAGGGAAAACATCGCCGTTGTCAATTGAGGGGCTGTGGTAAGCCTACAATTTATATGCACGAGAAATGCAATGTTCATTTGCACACAACATTTTTTAAGCAAAAACATGAATGAAAGTATTTTTCGTAACTTTTCTTACATTTCACTTTACATGATATCTCAAATAATAAAATAAATTTAATAAAATATAATTTTAGCAACATTTCACAAATTTCCATTTTATTAAAAAATAATAAAATAAATCAATGAAACTGCAAACAAATCAAATTGTTTTACTTGCATACAAAGCTGACATATACTCATAAGATGAGTGCCAGTGTTCGAAATTTGTTTGGCTTTTCGTAGAATACGAAAATTCGGACAATTTTTTGGATCAGATTTTTTTTAAACTTAAATAAAAATTTAGTCTTGGGGCGTAAAGTCCTTTGAAGATAATATGCGTAGGTATTAAAATATACTTGCCCTGTAAATATTAGCTTTGAGAATTGCACACGCTCAAGTGAAAGCAGCTTTAAAAACTCTCTTTCGATGAGAAAATTTATATTTGTATTTTTTTTCTCATTTTCTTTTTTTCCCAATAGTTTCTTAATCGGAAATAAGCAAATTTCTGACATCTTTGAAATGAACTAATGTACATTTTTATATTTCTGTATTACATCTTGTGGTATTTATCCTTTGGTTTTTACCAAAAATAAAGAAGCATCATATTGACAATTAATCTTTGCGACGTATTGCGAGAAAAAAATTGTATTTTATTTGTACTTTTTGCACAATACACTTCAGTGTTATATTTCATTTACTAGGCTCGCAATATTTCATGAAAGGCCATAGGGAAATTTGGTAAAAGTTCTGTTTGTTTTTTTTTCTTTTAAAGCTGGTTTAACCAAAAAGTTTTCAAACTAAAAATAAAATGTGGAATCGGTTTTATGGTGTCTAAGTGTTGCTTGCAATTGTATTTAGTTTTTTTTTTATTAAAAAAAGGAACCAAAAAAATTTCTGACAGCTTGTTTTTTATAAAATCACAGAGGGTTATGATTGGAAAAATCACAATACGCTTGAGGTATGCAAAATAAATAAAAATAAACAAAAAACATGAAGATCCTTTAAAACTGCACTTTTATTCCACCATTTACCACGCATTTAAAAGTAGAAATGTGTGTCACACAACACTGAACTCTGACCGGGTTGGTACATAAAGCTAAATTTTTGCTTTAAAATTGTATTTGAGTGCATGTGTTTGATTCAAAGAATCAGAGCAGTTTTTAATATTTTGCTTCTCAATACCTTTCATTTGGGTACTTGAAGCTTGTCCGTATTCTTGAATTTTTTAAAGTTTCAGAATCTGCTTTACAACACACAAATACTTGAAGATAAGCTGGTCGTTTGTTTGGAATTGATAAGCAAATATCTTTCATTTTCTCCACCTGCATCCACGCCTAAAATTTACTAATAATTTCTTTCTTTTTCGTGTCAGCAAACATATATTCCTCTGTTGACACCAGAGCTGTAAATGATTGCAATCGATTTAATTGCAATCACATGATTTCGCTTTAATGATTGCTAATTTTTTGATTGCATTCAAAATCGTAAATATGATAAAAACGATTGAATCAATTTTTTGAAATCAATTCATATATAAATTGATTGCAATCAAATTTGATTGCAATCGATTTGATTGCAATTACTTTAATTGCAATCAAATCCAGTAATTGCAATCAAAGTTAAATCAGAATCAAAATCTTCGTTCTTTTCAAATGAAAAATGGCAATTTTTATTTACAAAGTTTTGTAAAATTGGTAAACATTATTTCTAATTGCAATCAGTTCTTCCGTAGAAAAAAAAATGCAACAAATGACTAGCAAACCTACGTTTTTCATGTCATTTTGGAGCCTTTTACTATAGTTGTGATTTTAAGGGAATTTATTGAAATCACATGATTTCAAGGGAATTTATTGAAATCACATGATTTCAACAAAAATTTGATTGCAATCGAATTGATTGCAATTAAATTAATTGCATTCAATGATTTCTAAAAAAAATGATTTGAAAATGATTGCAATCAAAAAATATTGCAATTTTGACAAGATTTCATTTTGAAATCTGAAATCATTTAGAAATCAAAGAATGAAATCAGTTTGGTTGAAATCACTTTGATTTCAATGTCAATTGATTGCAGCTTTTTACAGCTCTGGTTGACACAAGACTGAATGCAGTACAAAACATATTGTATTTTTATATTTTTACTTTTACTTTTCAAACAAACTACGAATATACAAATTTATATTTCCTTTTCCTTTTTTTTCTTCGGCGCTTGAATTTTTTGAGTTTTTACAATAATGTGTCATAAATCAGATTTGTATACATTCACATTTATTCTGTTTTTGTACAGGCCGATTTATTACGAGGTACATTTTTCAAGAGAGATTTTTTATTAGCTACACCATGAGTAGAGTAAAATATTTTATTAAGAAAAAATCGCAGCACATTACGTAACAAAACACGCTCCCCAGCAATTCTGTGCAGTAATTTGATTTTGGGGAGATAACTTTTTACGTAGTATAATGACGAAAAAAATGTGCTGCCTTTGGCTTTCGTAAACTTAAGCAGGCCACGACAAAAAATGTTTAGCAAACAAAATTGTTTTAAGGTATTTTAAAGCCTATTTTTTAATTATTTATTTATTTATTTGCAATCTATCTGCTGTAAGGCTAACACTGATAGGTCTAAGTCACTGAATGGTATCGGTTCTGGCATTTACTCCGAGCAGCTAAACTGGTGCATTCCTTTAACCCTGCCGGACCACTGCAGTGTCATTCAGGCTGAAATAACGGCCATCTACACGGCCTTAAGATACATTCGGTATAGCAAAATATCTGGCAGGGACATTCAGATCATTACCGATAGTAAGGCGGCCATTAGATCACTGGAGAATGTGTACATCACCTCAAAAATTGTCCAAGAATGCCGGATATCTCTGAAGGAAATAGAGAGACATTCAGTGGTCACCCTCAAGTGGGTACCAGGACACAGGGACATACATGGAAACTGTATTGCGGATGGGTTGGCACATGCAGGCGCCACTTTAAATCGAAACGATTCAACATATGTCATAGAAGTCTCTCTCCCAATGAGTAAGCAACTTATTGCACAAAACTTCATCTTATTTCCAATCAGTAGTGGTCAGATGAAACTACCTGTAAAGAAACTAGGAAAATCTGCCCCATAATAGATGAAAAAGGACTAGGCGGGCACTACAGCTGCCCATACATCATCTCAAAAACCTAATTGCAGTAATAACTGGCTACTGGCCTATTGGGAGGCACGCCCAAAGGTTAGGGCTCAATTATGAAGACATATGTAGAAGCTGCGGCGATGAAGAAGTGGAAGAGTCGACGGAACATCTTCTCTGTCATTGTCCGGCATTTGAAGATCTAACACCCAATTAATACGCTGATTTAAAAATCATGTTTTATTTTTAATTCTCTTTAAAAGTTGCTTCCGAAAACTTTACAGATTCATACGATGATTTTTTCCCATGTTTTTACGGTTGATTTTTTTGTCCGTAATCGGTTATTCTTCATTAATTCTTATGTCTTGCCGCCGTATCATAGCAGACTTGCTCTGATAAAATTGCCTACTCTAAAAAGTCGACGATTGATGTTGAGTGCTTTATTTGTTCTGGGTCTGATTCGTGGTGATGTTGATTCAGAGTTCCTACTTAGTCAACTAAACTTCAGTGTTCCTGTAAGACCTACCCGCAATTTTGAACTCTTGGCATTAAAATACTACCCTTCTGTATATGCTAATAAGGATTCTCTTCGTCGCGCATGTGTTAACTTCAATAAATGCTACCATATTATGGACTTATCTTAGATTAATGATGTACTGAAGAGAAAAATTACTTTATATCTAAATTGTTGAACCAATTATTTTTATATATAGTTCTATATTTGTTAGTCATATTTAGTCAGTAAGGGTGTAAAAATCTATTGACATAATAATAATAAATAAATAAATAAATAAATAAATAAATAAATAAATAAATAAATAAATAAATAAATAAATAAATAAATAAATAAATAAATAAATAAATAAATAAATAAATAATTAAATAAATAAATAAATAAATAAATAAATAAATAAATAAATAAATAAATAAATAATTGCTTATTTGTATAAAAACAAGTAAAAGTCGTTATAATTAAACAAAAATAATGATATTATATTATATTATTTACATTATTTTTGGTAATATATCTTGTTTTTATATTTAAAGGTATTATTTACTTTTCTGGTTTAAATTTTTCTTTCATAAAAATATCAAAAATGTTCTTATTTCATGAAAAATGCTTTTGTATTGCCACATTGAAACGAAAAATAAAATAAAGCAACATAACAAAAAAACGAATGTGTGGAAAGAAAAATATGAAGAGAAACACCGAGAATTGAAAATGTGATTTTTTCTTTACCCCGTTTGCTTCTCCAACCCTTTCGCCAACATACACCAAAAATCAAGTTTTAAAAATCATGGAAAAAATCATCGTATGAATTGGGTGTAAGACTTTTCGGTCAAATAAACTTTAGGGAAAAAACTTGTCTTTCTAATATTGATTTAAACAAGATCCACTGCTTTATAGAATCAATCGGGTGGCTGCGTGACCAGACAGATAACATGGGACCCTTGGGAGACGGGGCAACATTGTAGCACAACGGGAACTAATTAATGGACCCTCGAGAGCTGTGCTTGATTACGGGTGCCAGTGGAACCTAACATAACCTATCCTACTGTAAGACAATAAGCAAATGTGGTAAGTTATATAATAAATAACAGTAGTTATGTAGCCCCAATGGACTAAATAGCTATACACAATTACATTTAGATAAAATTATATACATATGTAAATATTTACATAAGCAGACTAGCTTCTAAAAGGCAAGTCTGATACATGAGCTCTCTTCAATTTACGTATTTCACCGCTGTCGTCTAATAGTGCAAAGGCTATAGGATTACTTTTTAGTAAACCTTTGAATTTCTTCTTGTAGTGAGGACAAATTTAAATCTTAACGAATATTTTTGTTTGCGACAAACCATAGCGCTGCTGTTAGTCTTAAAGTTTTTGACTGGTATCTTTCTATAATATCGATATTTGATTTGCTTGCTGTTCCCCATAGCATAATTCCGTATGTCCAAACAGGTTTTAGTACAGCCTTGTAAATTATCAGTTTTTTTTTTATTTTAGTTCCGATTTTGGGCCTAATAGCCAATATAATTTATTAGTTTTTATCTCTAGTTGTGTTCTTTTAGATTTAAGATGTTGTTTCCAAGTCAGTCGCCTATCTAAATTTATTCCTAGATATTTAACAGAATTTTCTTTAGGGTTTTGTTCTCCGTATATTGTCACACTTGAGCAGTCTCCTCGCCTTAGCGTGAAAGTTATATGTTTGGATTTATCTGAATTAACTTTAATATTCCACTAAGTAAGCCATTTTTCTAGAATTTGGTGAATTTGGTTCTGGAGAAATAACGAATCATCTGATGGTGATTGGCTTGATGCAGCTATTGCTCTGTCATCCGCATATGTTGCCACCATGACATCATTTGTGACTGGAATATCGGCAGTAAATATGGTGTACAATACTGGGCCTAGTACGCCGCCCTATGGAATGTCCGCTTTTATTTCGTGTATACCTAATCTTTGATCTTTACTTTTAACATAAAAAATGTCTTTGAGGGAGATAACTTTTAAAAAACAGATAGAATGGAGCTGGTAAAACTTTCTTTATTTTTAAAAGTAATCAATGGTGCCAAGCTCTATCGAATGCTTGTTGAATGTCGAGATAGAGAACATCTGAACAGTAACGTTTATTTTCAAGGGCATGGTTATTGTGTTCACTATGGCCTATTTCTGATTTAAGAAAGTATTCGTAAGCTTAAGCGAATTAAAGCCACTCGCTTGACTTCGAAACAATTTTAATTTCTCACTGGCACTCACTTTCATTTGCATTTGCATTATTGTATGTCAATTTAAACTTTATTTCCTTTTAGTAATAAAATTTTCTAAAATATTTTCTATCCTTATTGTTGATTTAAATAACTCATTTACACCTGCTACCATTGTTTCAGCAGCGTTAGCCATCCTCTTTGCTGGTTCAGCTTGCACTTCAGCAGCATCACCCATTCTTTTTAAATAATTAGATTTTTCTGTAGCTGTCGCCGAATTTTTCTCCGGGAGATTGATTGCTCATTGTCACTCAAGAAATTTTGCTTATGTTTTGTCGCATGGCCTTTTTTTGCTTGATTTTTGGATATTTGCTGGACATTTTGGCGTAACAAGCATTTATTGTTACATAGTTTATTTTTGTCCTGTGAAGTTTCCGAGTTTCTATTTGGTTTAGCCAATGCAACAGCTTTATTGCATCTAGCTGGTCACTCCACCAGTGCAACACAACAATCATCAATTAATTGGGGCTTTACAACAAATACTTTAACTCCGGCTGCTACAGCTGACAATAGAAAGAGCGTCTTGTTATTTATAACTTACAATTTTGGTTAATTGCTATAGCGGTATAAGCCACCCCACCAGTCTCTCTAAGATTCTTTTGGTTTTCCCAATTTTATTAGTCCGAGACTTTAAATCTGCCGAGATCTAGAGCAAGTTCGGATAATATGGTATACCTATTTTTTATTTGACTATAATGTTTTGTAGCTTAATTCGATTAGAAGAGATCTCAGCAGGTATTCTAATTCAGATTTTAGCTTTAAATGCAGGAAAGTGAAAGAGTCTTTGGAGCCCAAGTTTAGAAAATATTTAAAAGAAAGTGAAAAAACCTACAAACCTGCAATTTAAAAAATTTATGGGTACTGCAGTATACTTTGTTAATATGTTACATTAGCGTGCGTAACCGATGACGATTTTTAATGGAAATATGACCGTAACAAGTGATTTTCGGACAGTTAAAAAATGTCTCAAATTTCTTTCTATAATTAAACTGGGATATCAGTTAAGCTTAACTGCTTAGAGTAATTCAAAAAGCATTTCAACGCTTTTCAGGTCAAATACCTGTTTAATCTAAACATATAGTTTTTTTTTCTGTTTCACACTTCCTCATTTCAATTTTCCTTGGACATGCCAATGAGGATATTTGGTATGTACACTATTCCACTTTAGCCACCTTGGTCCATACCACATTTGCAGAACTCGAGTTTAATTCAAATAATTGTAAATAAAAATCTGGTCGTTAATAAACTACATTTTTGTCAATGTGATTCAGTAACAAACTTCTAAATTTTAAAAATTGCCTTCAAGGTGGCAGAAATTTTTCAGTGGGCCCAAAAAAGTCAATCCCAAGACTAGTAAATGCTTTTATTACCACCTCTTTGCATAGCTCCCGATAGCAAATCGAATAATGATTTATTAATATTATGAAATCTAGAAACCATCAAGCTTGGTTTTGTCAGCTTCTAGTTTTAAGTTTTGGAGAAAATCTACTATACCAAAATAGCCGAACATATTTTATAGATAAATTATTCAATAGATTTTTTCAATAGCATACAAACAAATCTACTAACCTTTTTGTATTTACAAACAGTATGAGTGGGAAGTCCAAGGTAATTTTAATTATATTTATACGTAATTGTTAAAATGTTTAAGGGTTATATTGAAATGAAATTTTATGGCTTGAGTTCAAATCTGAGTTTACCCATATCTTCTTAATTTAAGAAATTATTTTTGGATAAATCCATTATTTTATTAAGAGAGTACTAACCGAAATTGATTTAACTTGTAAGAAATGAATAAGTTGCACTTGTCGTATTCTAATTCGTTAAACAATACGGTTAAATAGTTGATATTCCTAGTCTCTAGTATCCACCGTCAAAAGTGGTAAAATCGAACAAAGAACGCTGGTGAGATGGTGTAGCGACCTCGAAAACAGTACTGATCCGTTCTGCTACTCTGATGGATAAATTGTTTCAAATAAAAAGTACTCTCTTAATAAAATAATGAATTTATCCAAAAATAATTTCTTAAATTAAGAAGATATGGGTGAACTCAAGCCATAAATTGTCATTTCATTATATTTATTTTTATTAAAATTAAAAATATTGTTGCCACAAGTGACTGATTTTGACATTGCATTCTCAATGTTAACGACATATTCGTAGCACAGAAATCGGATTTCATATGAAAACATTTACGTTTCCATGCGAGTTGTCTATCGAATCACTGTTCCTTTAGAAATAATGTAGAGAAATCGAAATTAATGTTCTGTCTCATAGAATGCTAATGAAGGTGTTCTTTCTTAACCCATTAGAGTTCAATTGAAATCTGGCTATATATTTTTAAATTTATCTTCATTTATGGATTAAAATTCTTGTAAAAAACATAAAATGGGAAAAATTACAATTTTCTTAAACAGAGTTTTTCGGGTGTACTCATATAAATACACTGACCTCTTATGCATGAAATTACGGAAACATTGTGTTTTAATGCATAATGGTTTTAATAAGTTTTTACACTTCCAACGAAATCTTCAATGGCAAACAACGCAACGTACCTCGTTTTGTATTTTAGCGCAATAGTAGCCAGCTCGATATGGAGACAAACCTTTAACCATTGACCCAGACAGTCACGATTTCTTTCCACCTTGGCGTAAATAATAACATGCTATATGAAGGCGAAACTATGGCATTCTCGACAGATAAAGCATATATGTATGTAAATAGTACCCCCTACTTTATACCACGAACAGCAAACCTATATAACGATATTGACTGATGGAGTTCCACCATCCATGTTTTTATTGCAATTTCGGAATAAGTAGGGTATTGCCACGTTGGTCTTCTTGCCAACGTGACTTGGTTCGCATTGTACTAATACTGTTATCTTATCATCTTTCCTTTTCAAATACGTCGTCATAAAACCGCGATTTTTCTTCTTCATATCCTTCGTTCTAGTCAAAGTACATTTTCTAGCGATGTGCTAGAAAGCAATATTAATTTTGTTTTATATCGGTTTCTCCAATGGACTCTATCTAATTCTTCTCGTTTAAATGTTGCTAAAACAAAAGCTATCGGTTTTAGTAGATCGTCACATTTTAATTTCGATTTTCATATAAGTTTAGACGGAATCGCTATTGAATTTGTAGATAACCTTTTGGTGTTGGGTGTTGTTGTTGATAATAGGTTTTCATATATTCCACATTTTAATACTCTGCATGTGAAGATTTTCGGAATCCTGCGTAAGTTATTCTCAACAAATTTTTGTTTTTACCGATCTACATTAGAAAGAGACTGTCTCAATCATTATTAATGCTGTCTCGGGAACTAATGCAACCAACGTGTCAAAACTGAAACGCATTGTTCGTTTTGCATGCAGTATTGGTTTTCGTGACCATATTTCGGAATATGCTAGTTTCTTGGCTGCTCGTTTCAAAACTTTCTTGAGTTTAGGAATCTGGGTTTTCTCTACGGTGTCGTTAGAAATGGCAATCCAATCACTCTTTGTAATAGCTTTGTCTTTTCAGGGTCTTTAAGCACCCCACAGATTATTATTCCTAGAAAAACATGTTATCATTCATTTCATCGCAAAATAATTTTTGATTCGCATTGCCCGATCTTTTAAGCGTTTGCCTATTAACTTAAGGAAGTTTTCTTTACCGATTTTGCATATCGTGGAAAACTACTATTCTAGTAGTTTTTTTTTGGATCTTTCAAGATTGCAGACCACTACTTAGATGGACTAGTTATCATTATAGTTGTCATTAGTTTAATAACACATTCTTTTTTTTAATTGTTATTATTAAGGCTGGGGGGAGCCATGGAAATAAATTAATTCATATATTTGTTTACATGAAATCTATTTAGATATTTGCAAAGCAAATGTTACTGAAGTTTAAACTTTCTTTATTATATATTTCTGTAGTTTTTTTTATTTATCTCTCTTATTATCTAGTACTTTCTAGTTTATTATTGCTACCTATAAGTACTTAATTTGTTCAGTCTTTTAGGCTTTTTTGTACTTAATTGATCAAATAAATAGATAAATAAATAAAAATAATAACTTCTTCTAAACGTATTCTTATGAGACCTTGAACGCTTGTTTATCTATCGTGAGAATACATTATTATGGCAAGAAAAATTGCCGGTTTTCGCCCTCATAAATAAATAAAGAAAATGCCAGCTATTTTCTATATGCCAGCCTTATAGTCAAATTTTTATTTGCAATAAATATTTAATTTTCTTTGAAATTAAATCAAAACTTACCAACAACTTTAACAAAACCATATTGCGTTTTAGCTGTCACAGTATTTATTTGGCACATGTAACGGCCTCGATCTTCTTCTTGGACATTGTTAATGTGTAGAAACCATGTCCGATGTTTGTCGTGTTTGTCATGTGTTACACTAATGCGGGGATTACGGGTAATTACATGATTATGAACCGTTAAAATGGCACTCTGTTCGAAATGCATCCACGCCACCTGAGAAGAAATCAAAGATAAAAACAGAAAATATGAGCAATTCGTCATACATAAAAATATTTCTAAAGCATTTTTTTTTTTCAAAGTTATAATATTCGTCATTAGGCTGCCAATATTATTGGGCGTATCTGTCATTTATAATTTTTATTTTGTCACGTAGTTCTTGCAACACGGTTTAATTTATACTTTCAGTATTTTGCAATTTTTCTTAAAAGTTCATTCTTATTAATTTTAAGGTGGCTGTCTTGTCTATGAGTTTATATTTGCTGTTTATTTTTTTCTATAAGATAAACTTCTTCCTTCTATGACATTAAATGACAAATAAGTTACTTTATCTATGAAATAGTTTCTAATGTGAGCATGTGGGTTTAGGTAAATGTGTGTGTATTGATATGTTGGTTATGGTGTTGTTAAAGGTGTTATAAGAAAAAGTTTTCTATTGTTGCTATTATTACTCAAAAGAAAAGCAACATTGTTGAAATCATCAATTTTGTTGTGAAAGATTAGCAAAAATTTGTAACAGACAGATAAGACAAAAAAAAACGACAAACACACCCACTTCTACACAAAAGTTTATCTTATCTGCCTTCATATGTCACTAAACTGCTTCTGCTGGTACGATTTGTTTTTATAAATGTTTGTATATATTCATTAGGGTCATCCCAAAATAGCAAAAATTTTAAATACTAAAATTCGTTTTAAAACAATTTCCAAATCATAAAATTTTCAAAAAATTTTCCAAAGATTGTTGAATTTGTAACAATGTTAGTGCACAGTTAAATCCAAAATATTATATTTGTCACCTTGTTAATGGTATCATCCCTATTAATGTAGAATTATTTTTATTATTCATTTTGGTTTTTCTTCAAATATCACAAAAGACTAACAATTTCTTTTTTCGGAAAAAAACATATATTTACCCTACTCGTATCAAGATGTTGCAATTTTATATCTATAATGAAGTTTTGTCTTCAAAATGCGTTGAAACTAAAAACTTTTTCAATTTCTTTATGACTTTATAGAGATTTTTTGAACTGCAAGTGTGACATTATTTTTTCTATTAAATAAAAATAAATATATTGAAATTTCCGACAAGATGTAATAAAAAGTCATGTATTGAAAGTTGAAGAAGGTGATAGAACTAACTATTTCTATAATAACTTTTCAAGATATAATTGAAATTGAAAATAAATTTAAAAAAAAACAGCACAACTTCTATAATTCGAACTCTTGCTAAGCCGGACTATCAAGTAATCCAGACAGTTTAGAAATTTTTTATCTGTAGCCCAAACAATAGTTATTCGATATTTTATCGCTAGACGCAACATACTTTTTCATACAAGCAAAACTAAAATCTTGTAGCCGGTAGTCTGTTGTCGTGAATGTGTTTATAGCTTAACACATCCATGCGTAATGAACATGTGCATCGCCATATTTAATTCTCATCTCTTTCAATTTGCAGAGAAAAAGTTCGTGACGTATGATTGTTATAAATATCAGTTTTAGTTTTATTAAAATAAATCATACGCATAGTGGCACAATTGTAAATATACTAGAAGGAAAATAACCTGTCACAAGACGCGTCATGTGACTGTTTCTTAGACAGGGCTGCCAATAATATTTTCCGAAAAATAGTCAAAAATCGTCAAATAAAATCGACAAAATCGTAAATATTAAAAAAATCGTCAAAAAACGTTACACACAAATCTTCTGTTTTATACAACAACCTATAGTATTTTATACAAATGAAACAATCTTTCATTTAAAAATTAACACTTCAACGGATTTATTAAAAACTTCAAACACATGTTTGGTCTACGCAAAATTTTAACCGATTTTATGTCGAAATAGTTAATATATTTTCCAATATAAACGTAAATTTTTTATTGGATGTGTTTTATATTTTACTTTGAAACAGCGATTTTGATAGAAATTCATAGAATATACTGTTATAAAGTTTTTCATAAACTTTAGATTTAAGTGTAAGGTCGAATCAACTTTTTTGTTTTATTATTCGATTTTGATTTAAATTGGGTAATTACAAAATAAAAACACTATTTAGTTTTTTTATATTTTTGTATTGTTAACATTGGTGGCGTTCATAAGACTTAGCTGTTACGCAACCGTTGAGTGTTTGTCTTAGAAACGCAGAGTTGAGTAGTTCCGCTCCACACAACAGTTGAGCATTTGCTGCCATTTTTTCCATAATAAATTTTTTTTCGCTACATTTAGTCAACATGTTTCTAATGCAACGCCGTTTTGTTAGGTGACGGCAGCATTTTTATATTTTGAATATTAAATTTGTGGTGCAGATTTTAAAATAAGAATGGAAAATTAATGCCAAGAAAAACTTCATTGCATATTCTGTGTAATCCATAGTTTTTAGTATAAGCCTAACTAATAAATTTAGCAAATTTAAATTATTTCTTTTACAACATTTTTATTTATTTTTCATTGTTTACATTAATCAGCTGTTCATTATCTAATTATTCTAAGACTGTGCTCAACAGTTGAGCTCAACAGCTACGTCTTATGAACGCGCCCATTGTAATATTCAGCGGAATTATTTTTGAAATAATATTTTGAAAAAAAGGATCCCCTTAAGGGTTCGTTTTTGCAATGAATTTCTTATCTTGGTTTTATTAAGATTAATTTTGCTAAATATTCTTTCAACATTGGCTGAAGAGTTTGGCAAACTCATTAATTCACATAAATTTAAGACAACAGGATTACTGTTTGTTAAATTAATTGACTTTGCTCTCCTTCAAAATTTATTTACATTTAATGCACTGTCTCAAATATTCGTTCAAAATATATTTCAATATAAACTTAGAAAGTTCAATAAATTACGCATAAACTTTATTTATTAAAAACCAAGGCACACGTCCTAAACTCCATTTTTACATTGTCACAGGTGGTTGAATGCTAAGAAAGTCAACTACAATAGACAAAAATAAAGTAAACAAAAATGGAAAATTGCTTGATCTCAGCAGCCAATGGCTCTGGAAAAACCGGGAGAGTATGAAATATTTGTTATAATTTATCATTAGAGATAAGAATTTCGTACAAACCGAAATTGATTTAAATTGTAAAAAAAATAAGTTGCACTTTTCGTATTCTGTTTCATTAAATAATACGGTTAAATAGTTTATATTCCTAATCACTAGTATCCATCGTAAAATCGAACAAAGAACGCTGATGAGATTGTATAACGACCTCAAAATCAGTACTGACCCGTTCTGCTAGTCTGATGAATAATAAAATATTCCAGATAGTACCTCTCTTAATAAAATAACGAATTTATCCAATAAATTTCTTAAATTAAAAGGAATGTATAAAATCATATTTGAACTCAACACTAACTATTCATATCAATATAAAAATTTTTTCCTATCGATATTGGCGTTTTGCCGCACGTAAAGGTTATGTTGTGCAAAAAGTAGTGAAGTCAAAAAATCGTCAATGTATAATGGATACTAAACAAAAATCGTCAATCGACATTTTGTTAAATTCAACCTAAAAAATAGTCAAAATGACGTAAAATCGTCACGTTTGGCACCCCTGTTTCCAGGGACTATCAACCGGTTCGAGTTCCGGAACTTTTTTTAAAAATTGTTAATAGAAAATCCTAGAGTAATTTGTACAAGTCTAGTTCTCAATGAACATGCCACAGAATAGTTCCTTAATACCTGATATAAAATCTAGTCCTTCGATGACCTTTCACCGAACGAGTCTAAAATTTCACAACAATAAATCTATATTTAAAAATTGTATTTAAAAAATATGAAATTTTATCATATTTTTTATTATTTTATAGGATACAATCGCAAATGCAAGAAATTTGTGCAACCGGTCTGCAAAATATTGCAACAGTAAATAAAATGCTGCCGTAGTTGCACCGATATGTAGCAGCACGCTCAATAAATTTGCGTTAGGAGACTTTTGACAAAAAAAATTATTGCGAGTTGATGGTTTCTGAACGCTACGCTTCCATGTACTGCATTTAAGAATGTATCCTATATCGCTGGTATTAGCTTTTCAGTCGGTATAACTTCGGTATGGATTGAGATAAGTTTCTGAAATTTTTTTCCCTCTGAATCAGCAAATGAATTATTAATCATATAATATCTTAATTAATGTAATCTATGACCATAAATAAAAGTGAAATAGAAAAAGATACTTATATGTTTTTACTTCCGAAATATTTTAAAAATAAAATATAAATCTTCCGATGTTGCGCAGAGTGAGAGAATTTGTTAAGCACTTTTGTTCTAATGCAGATCATCAGGGAACTTTATCCAAATATTTCTTAGAACAACTATATTAAACCTTCATTAAAGCAAATGAAAAGTTGTAACAATACCCCTCAATAATCAATTCCAATTTGTTTTTAATAAAAGTGTTAATATTTTACTACGTATGTAGGTAAAATATTAATTATGGGAAATAGTGCGATTAAAAATTTAAAATACTTAAATTTTAACAATTTCCATAAAAAGCACCAACTTTTGTTCTAGTTTTCTGATAATTCCTTTTTTCACCAGTCGCGACTTAGGAACTTTTTGTACCATTTCCAAGTTCCTTCACTGAACGCTATACAAATTTATTTTAATCTTATATTAAACACGTTTCTATGCAACATTAAAAAATTAATACATTCATATGTATTTCTTGTCACTTAGCAGCTGCAAATTTTTCTTTGATACTCAGCCGTATATTTGGTTTTTTTCCACCTTATTTGATACATTTAATTTGTTGTAATCACCTTTCAAAAAATTATTGAAGCACTTTTTTGGTGTTTGTATTGATAATTCAGGAAAGATAGAACATACCAAATGCCGCACAAAGGAGCATATGAGCCAAAAAGCAGGCAAAAATTATTAAACGTGTTTTTTGAATTGAAATATTAAGTTTTTTTGATAGTTTTAGGTGGAATTTTGATATAAAATATCTAGTGGCAGATTTTTGGATGTTTTTACAGCTACACCCTCTAAGCCTATATAAATTTTATAGTCGTGAGTAAATTAGTATCAAAATTTTAAAAAGATCGCTTTCGTAGCAAGTAACAAACAAATAAATAATCAAACGTACTTACAAAAACAGATTCATGTTCATATACATATATGCAGATTTATAATATTTATTTTGTATTATTTAATACTTAACACACGAAAAAGTTATACAGTCGAACCGCGATAATTCGTAACCCGTTAATTCGAAAACCTCAACAATTTGATATAAACATCTTGTCCCTTTAGAAAAACTCTTTAATTCGCTAAAATCCCATACATATTGTCCCTTCGTTAATTCGTATTTTTTTGTAATTCAAAGTCTGAGGTGACCCCTCTAAATCGTACTTACTCGTAAACAACCTCTTGTAATTCGTAATAAAAGGTAATATGTACTGCATATGTATGTTTTGGAAAGAAATACAAAATCAATATTTTTTTACTAGATATTTTACTATTGCCGTTAGTTTTCTGTCTTGAATTTTTTGTGTTTCTTAAGGTTAGTTTGTTTCTAGATTTTGTGAAGAAGGTGACTTGAAGTCGCTTACCTTGCAAGGAGAAAATGCTGTTACTTTCGAAGAATACACAAGTGTTGACAATGATGTGGCTGTTTCAGATTCGTTGAATGATGGTGAAATCTTTTAAGATATTCTAACCGAAGAATATATTGAAAATAGCGATGATGTTGATAAGAGTGAACACCTCATAACAAATAAGGAAGCCATTCAGAGCTTACGTTTCTATTTATCAAATCACAAAAGTGATGAAAAAGTCTTCCATTTTTTGATAGACTTTTTTTAAACTATATAAATGGAATATTATTAATTTTTAGTTGTAACAAGAGCATTGTCGTTCAGGAAAAATTAATTACTTTTGTTTTTTTATAAATTGTTGAGTTTAAATAAATTATATCATTTTTAAATTATTTGTTTTTTAGCTTAAGACTATTAAATTCAAACCCCTACTAATCGTTTTATTTATAATTTTAACCTCGTTAAATCGGAAACTCTTTATTTCGAAAACTTCCCTAATTCGTAAAAAACAGTCGGTCCTTCAATTACGAATTATTGGGATTCTACTGTAGTACTTAAAAACGTTGTCATATGTCCCCTTGAAATTTCGAATAATTTTCTAACTAAAAACTGCAATTCCTCGACAATGGCTCAGATTCTTTTACTATTTCGAATAACTGTGACCTTGTGTACATTTTTTCCATTTTATCTCTCGAAGTTACAAAACAGTTCTGAAAGAAATTGTATTCAATAACACATCTATTAATTAATTAATTAATTCTAATTTATACATTTGCTAACTTCACTTTTAAAAACTTCTTTCTTTTTTTTTTGCAAAAAAGTGTTTAAATTTAATTTTTTTAATTGTTAAACGAATTTTTTCAACATTAATATTCAAAATAATTTCTTTTTTATTGACCAAAAAAGCTTTTGAAGAAATCTTTCACTGAAAATCAATGCAATACCTTTATTCGTTTAGCTACAAAAAAAAAATCATATAAACATCTTGAAACCGGAAAAACCTTAAAATCTCGTGTAATTTTCTTCACTTTCTTGACTTCAGCAGTGTCTCAGAGCAAAAAATCGCAACATAATTAAAATTCACAATATGATGTAAAATTTTGTTGTGTATCGATCTGCGTACTTAGTTTTTAAGATTTCTTTAAATTCATTTTTGCCTTTTGGCACATACACTTCTTTGTGTACCGGTTGATCATGTTGTTGCAAAAAACAGCGTGCTTGATCTGGCCTGATCTAATAATTTATATAAAATTTGTTTAATTTAAGTCCCGAGCCATGATGATCCCATTGAACTATAATGATGAAACTTTTAAAATTTAATTGAAAACTATTTTAAGGCAAATCGGATCAGTGGGAGCCCAGTCAACCCCCGTTGCCAAAACGCAACGTTGGGCCTTAAATAAAAAAAAACGCATTATAAAAATTAAACGCATTTGTCAAAATTTTAAATTAATATATTTTATTCGTCTTTAGAAAAAAAGTAAAAAAGATATACATACGTATATCGTCGGTCACAGGTTGACAACTATGGACAGGTTTTTTGCACTTTTCAGGAGATAAAAAAACGTTATTATAAAAAAAAACAAAATTAGTAGAAGAAGCAGGGAACGAAATTTTTAAAAAATATAAATGAAACGTACTCACATGCAAAAGAACAAACACAGTCTTTTGGCATCAAAACCCCGATTAGATTTTTTTGCGAGTTAAGAGTTGTCAATCATGATATGCTGGAAAGTACTACGTCATATTTCTTACTTTTGTAAACGCTAATCAATTTATGATCGACTCGATCAATTGGAATCACTCTCACAATTTTCAATCCGCAAAACAGATTCAATAATAAACATTCTGAATTCTAGTTGAGGCATTGGAGCTTGTTTTTCCCCCGTTTTATTAATAAGTACTGTAATTTCCAGGGGCTTACTAAAGCTGTACAATTTTTCCCTGATTGGAATATGGTAACTGTTCATTGCTCTGTCAAATAATTCAAACCCCACCCATAGTTTTATTGTATTCATATATGGCGTTAGCCATGGAAATTGTAATCAGTTTTTTATTTCCCCGTTCGAATCGCTCTACTTATTTCAATAGCTCCAAGAAACGAATTTTTTCAAGATCATAACAGTAGTCATAACTTTCATGTTCTTTTTTTCTTTAATTACTTTGCGCGGTTTTCTCTTACTGCACCTATTGAAGTAAATAACACACTTTGTGCATAAGAAAAGTAACGAAATTGAAATATGTTGCGAAATATGGATTTTGCAAATTGGCCATTAGTGTGTAAGAGGTGAACAAATTACTAAAAGTCATGGTATGCCGATTTGGTTTTTCGGCATGTTTTAGCAGCTACATGACGACATTCTCACCTAATCAAAAACCAGGAACTTTAGCGGATTGCCTTGCATATGGAATTAATTGAAATAAGTATACATAAGACGAACAAAGGCACCAGTATTTGTATCCGAATCTTATCGGTTTTCCTTTGATGAAAATCTTACATGAATGTCTTCCATAATATACAACCATCTGTTCATCAATAGATAATTTATGCGAAAAAACTCCAAATTGCTTAAACTTCTTAGTTAACATGTTGTTTAGTTGAGTTAGGTTAGGTTAAGATGGCCGGTGATAAAGACCCCTCGTAGACCTAATTGGTCCTTAGCGTTACCATGATATACTATAACCCGTAAACGAAGAAGTTAGTTCGATGTGATGATATCAAGAGTACTCCACACTCTCTTGGCGAATTCTAAAAGTCCCATTAGTTCGATTCCAGAGATTTCCCCTAGATCTTGGTAGTAATGATCACTCAGACAGTTCGCTCTGGAGTGTATAAGTGCCGGACGGCAGCAGAGTATGTGCTCACTCTACAAGTCACTAGTCAGTTGCCCCGCCGCACTGTGGCTGAAAATCGTTCTTCATTGGCCAAAAGTCAAATTTTTTTTTGTCACCGATTTTTAAAATTTTTACGCCCTTTTGCAGCTAATATATCCAGATTAAGGTAGCCAAAAAATTAGGTTAAACTATTGATAATTGTGAGCGTGGCATGCTGTCAAACTCAACGGTTTTTTGTAATTTCAGAAAAAGGTGTTTTTCTGTTGTTTTTTATCAAAAATAAATGATTACTACTCGCAAGCTATCATCGATAATAGCCTGCGGTCTTTTTTATAATGTTGGTAGGATTATAGTCTTTAGTTTTTGTAAGTAGTCAGAGCTCTAGCGAATATTAAGGGCGTTACGGAATATTTATGAAACTACTATATTTTTCTCAAATTTAAACTTTAGTAGAATAGAACTTCTAGGGATCAAAAGGGAACAAGAAATGTATACCACCCGGAGAAAGGTGAAAGTGTCCTCTTTACCGCTATATATACTTTTGCACCCGTGACGAGCCGTGTGTAGAACACTTTTTTCATTTTAATGAAATTACTCCAAAGTACTCGTATACAATGGTGTATATAATTTTCACTTTTTTGCCTAAAAGTTTATGTTTTTACTTTAGACTACGTAAAACTAAAAAAATTAAATGTAATACTTGCGAAAGGGTTTAATGGCTTTGTTTTGATCAGCAAAAAATAAGTCATAAAATTATCACAAATTATCACAAAATTCTACAGTAAACATATGATCTGTTTCTAAATTTACCTGTTATCAAATGTTAGGGTCAACCAAAGTCATAAGCAATTTTATAACAATAATCGGGACATTAAACCACTAAAAATAAAAAAACAACCCAACAACAACAACAAATATTGGCGAGATACTAATTAGTTTTACCTGATATTAAGGTCTGGACAACATGTGCAGTTTTGTGCAATTTAAGCACTACCTGCTATGAAATTAAAGATCAATGTGTGAATAACATGTATCTAAAAATGTATAAAACTACGGATTCGATAAGGGATTACTCAGTTAATCCTCTAAGTGTACGGATAAAACATAACAGACGCAAATAAAAATATTCAGAAAAATATGAAGAGCTTCAGTTATAAAGAACTGGCGGAAGAGTATTTTAGAAACAAAAACCAGGAAGATGTTCTTAGTTACGTTAAAATTAAATTAAACTTAAATTCGTGTAGCACCGAAATGGAAGAGGAATTATCTAATTTCGTCAAAGCACTAAAAAAACGCTACAAAGAAGTTCGCTACAGTAAACAAAACTTTTATATAAAAAGTGCAAACTGGTTAGAGGGCCAACTTACTGTCGCTGCAGAAACAGCAAAGCAAGATAAGGCTGGAAGACCACGCAAATCATTAATGGGCAACTGCAGCGATAGATCTAAGAGGCGGAAACTTAAAGATATTAACGATGCAATTGGTTGTACAAATATTAAAGAATCTTTCCTACATCAATTACGATCACAGAACCAATTAACAAAAGTGGATATCATTGAAAAAGTTGTTAAAGCTAGTCCAGTGAGAACAAAACGGATTCTTAACAGTATACCAACTCCAAGTGATGCAATACAGTACACAAATGAGGAGGCATTAGCATTATTTCTGGATTTGAAATTAACAAAACAGCAATATATTAAGCTCAGACTGCGTGCGATTGAAAAAGGCTCAAATATGTATCCAGCATATCATCACATAACCGCTGCTAAAATGGACTGTTTGCCATCAAAGGACACTATTACAATCACACCAATTTCGGCAGAGGTACAACTACAATCTCTACTTGATCACACAGCCGAACGCTTGCTACAATCAATAACAGGAAATGAGTTAAAGAAATGTGGAAACACAAAGTTAATTCTTTTTTGTAAATGGGGATGTGATGGTTCTTCGGGACAAAAACAATACAAACAAGTTGTATGTGAAAATATATCGGACTCAGATATGTTCATGGTATCATTTGTACCATTGCGATTGAAAAAGATTTTGGAAGATTCAGAGCCTTCGACTAGTACAACGCAAACAATGAATATTTGGAAAAATGAGACACCATCTTCTACGAAATACTGCAGGCCAATCAAATTTGAATTCAAAAAAGAAACTCATGATGCCATTAACAAAGAAGTTAGTGATATCAAGACCCAAATTGCAACACTACAGCCATTACAATTACAGTTGGATGGGCAGCAAATTGAAGTAAGCTACCAATTAGTGCTGACAATGATAGATGGAAAAGTAGGTCGGGCTTTGACTAGCACGAAGGCTGCATCCAGCTGCATTATATGCCAAGCAACATCAACCCAATTAAACCAAGTCCCGACAAAATCATTAGATAATACCGATGCATATGAATTTGGATTATCACCACTACATGCAAGAATACGACTTATGGAACACATACTAAAAATCAGCTATGATTTGGATTTCGGGTCTTCAGGATCAATAAGAAACAACGAAACCAACAAAGAGTTAAGAAGTGCAAAAAAGAAACATGTTCAAGATGAATATCGCAAATTAGGATTGATTATAGATCAGCCAAAACAAGGGTCAGGCAATACAAATGATGGCAATGCCGCAAGAAGATTCTTTTCAGATCCAGAAACAGCATCTGAAATAACAGGAGTGGATTTAAACCTCATTTTCAGATTTAAAATAATCCTAGAAGTACTTGCGTGCAATGAAGAAATTGACTCTAGAAAATTTGGAGATTATGCAAAGGAAACTGCAAAAATATATACAACCAACTACCCATGGAGAAATATTTCTGCAACAGTTCACAAAATCCTTTATCATGGAGAAGATGTCATTAAATATCATTTGGTGCCACTTGGAGATCTATCAGAGGAGGCTCAGGAAAAAAGGAACAAGGATTACAGATTTTATAGAGAGCACAATACTAGAAAAATTTCACGAAATTCAACAAATGAAGATCTATTTAATATATTATTGGCAACGTCAGATCCGTTTATCTCCAGTATTCGAAATCAATGGAAAGTGGAACATCGGGATTTAGATGAAGAAGCCAAAAAACTACTAAAGAACAGAGATAGCACAGAACAAAATATGGAATATTTGCAATCAATATTTGAGTCAAATGAATAATAATTATAATTGCCTTTCATTGTTATTTAAGTACGAAAAACATAATATTAGTAAAAAATAATAATAAACAGAACCTACCATTGTTGCAAATGCTATTAAAATTTATTGCAGTTTTTATTTTTAAAATGTTTTTAAAATTATCAAATTTGACAGCAAAAAATAATAAATATTTCTGTAGTAATAGTAATATTTTTAGATAATATTATTAACGTGTTTTTTTAAGTGTAACTATTCTTTGAGTGTAAACAAATTTGCAAATTTGTCAGCAAAAAATTTTCAATTTTTCTGTAATAGCAAAATCTCCAGTTGATTTTACTATTTTTTTCAGTGTAAAATTTTTTTTAAGTGTAACATTAAAAAAATTAAATTATTACAAAAAATATTTATAATTATTATTAATTTCCAAATATTCAATTTTTTAATAAATAAAAAAATAATAAACCCATATTTCACTCTAAAAGTAAAAAAAATTCAAAAGTTCAACTTTGACCTAGAATTCCTTAAAAAGTCCTTAATCAATTTTAATGAAATTTAAACTGAGTCAAGCTGAACTAAATATCTATCCAATAAAATAAACATTACTTCAATATTTTGATCGGTTCAAAAGTTACAGAATTTTGGCCAATGAAAAACGATTTTCAGCCACTGTGCGCCGTCCAACAGTGTCCTGTTTTAAGACCTATCAGAAGCCTACAGTCTCTTCTCGATAGCGATAGAAGAAGTTTAGTCGATTTCAGATCATAGGATTATCACATAACTTTGGTTATTTTGCACTTTAGTTTAGTGGAGTTACTTTTGAAAATTTTTCTATATGTAAACTTACTCGTGATACTATGACGTCACTCAAAATATGAAAACACTTAAAAAACAACAGCTAATAATTAACATACATAATTGTTTTTATTATGCTTTTTTAAATAAAAAGTGACAGCATAAATATATTTGCATTTGACAATTTTATATAATTTGTATATCGTGAAGGCCTAGTGTTGCGTTTTCGCATCACTGTTACATCCAATCATAAAAATAGAGGCAAATGTCTAAGATAATTGGATTTTCGAATACAAATACTAAAGTTCGTATGTTAGCTACCTCTGTTAAGAGTTTGAGATATGGTTATTATATATTACTTTTTTTAACAATTCCCAAAATTACCCAAAAAACAGGAAAAAGTGAAAATTTGAAATTTTTTTTTTAAAGAAACGTATTTATAATAATAAATCCAAAAACAGCTCGATTAGATATTAAGTTAAAATTAATTCTCTGCGTTTTAGTACAATATCATGTTGCCTGTGGGGAGGATTAAGTGAACGTTGCGAAAATGCAACACAGCGCCTTAGTGGGTTAAAGATAACGAACACAAAATGCTTAAGCTTTTTTGAGTTGTATGCAGAAACACCCATGACCTTGGCAGCAGTCGAACCTGCAATCCTTAATATAATACAGTATTTGCTACACTATGGAAGCACCCCATTTATGTATTTAGTTTTTGCTTAAACGTATTTGTAGTCAAATCTATGCTAGTTATGCTGGAACAAGCAGATTTTCAACAGCAATCTCTTACACCATGAGTAGTCTTCAAGTTACCGGCAGAAGTACCCAACATCTGATAAAGAGTATTAAAAATTCTTCATAAACTAAAATATATTCTATTTAAATATACATAAAAATATGCTTAACTATATGCAAAGACTACAGCAAACTTGCTCTCTATGCTTTTAGTTAAATTTTAAAATAGTTTATACATGTACGAGTAAGTATGTAGTATATCTTCCCTGGAAGTGTAGATAAGTGTATTTGTTAATGCCAAACCACATAATTGCACGAAAAAACTTTTGTATGTCAAAACTCAACTGAACTAAACACACTTAAGTTGGCATTGTGGTGTTCATTATAACACAAGGCTAATTAATTTAATTAGAATGTATATGGCTCTTATACACACAATATACGATGTATTCTTTTTGACTTTCTCTTTTATTGCCCAACTAAAAAGTTTTTTGAGTTAAAAAGATGAGATATTGTCTTTAATATGGGGTTAATAAAAAAAGAATAAATGTTTAAATTTAAGCATAATGACACAATGTAGATTAACTCAATATTAATTAAAAATGAGAAAGTCTACGGACAACATTCAATATCGATATATAAGATGACAAAGTCTTAAATATTATGAAAGCTTAATAACTTGAAGTTGATATTTTATTACAGACTGAAGCCCAAGTAATACTTTACGATTATACTATAGATATCAAAATAAAAATGGTGCCTAATTGTATATCAAATAAGAAACTATCAAAAAGCCATCCAACTGGAGATTCGTGGTTTTTGAATACCCACTATTTTTTCTGCTGAGTGTTACATTTAAATGACCACCCATAACAATTTTTCTTTAAGAAAGGGGTTTTCAATAAGATGTTTCTTTTTGATATGTAAAAAAACTTTCATTATATTGATCGTCACTACTTTCCACATTTGCGGCTGTATGTCGTTGATAGCTTCAGGAATTCCTTACTGGAGGTCTTGAATTGATTGAAGGTTATTGGCATAAACTTCACCTTGCAGGTAGCACTGTACAAAATAGTCTAAAGGTGTTAAATCCTTGTTGTCAAAATTTTGTTTACCTCTTCGAAAAGTCGAAAGGTTAAGAAACTTTTTACACAAAACAGCATTGATATCGCTACTCATATGGCACGTAGCGTCGTCTGGCTGGAAACGAATGTCGTCCTCATCAATATCTTCAAATTCCGGCCATACGAAATCATTTATCACCGTAAGTATTCGTTCAGCCTCATATGCGAAAAACAAAGGTCCAACTACTCCACCATACGAAAAACAGCACCAAAAAGTTGAGGATAGAGCATTCCAAAAATAACTCTTGGGTTTTCCGAGTGCCGCATACGACACGTCTGCTTTTTAACGTTGCCTTAGAGTTCGAAGCGGGCCTCATTACTCAGGATGATTTTTCGATGAAACTCCGGATCATTTTGATCAGCAAAGACACTACATTTTCGATGGTCAGTAGGCGTGAGTTTTTCTGTTAAGTGAACTTTAGTAGCCTTAATATCTAATTCTCAACGCAAAATCCGATCCAAAAATGCTTTAGTTGAGCAAACTGTGACCGTGAAATTTTCACGAATTTTGTAGTGACATTTTTCTACAAAAAATAAAAATGCAACATTTTCATGTGGAAAGAATAATTTGGTATTCGTTACTTAAAAATGTTTAGCTCTGTAAAATGGTAGTGGGTTTTGTTCTAAAAAATAATTACCCTCACTAGTGATGGAAGGCATTGATACGCAGTTATCCAGATAGCCGTTTATAAAATGCAGTTGAGCACATTTTCGACAAGATGAGTGATAATCTCTTCAAAGTGTCGGAAATAAATACTTATTACTTAATAACAAAAAGAACGACAATTGCAACCGTTTTATCATGCTAACAATAAATAACGTAACTGACAATCTTATAAATATGTATTTAATATAATATAAATAAATAAAATGCTTTTTTAAACAATTTAAAGTTATAGTTTTAAATTTAAACCAATTTAATCAACCATGATTTCAGATAAACATGATATTAATATTAACCAATTTAATCAACCATGATTTCAGATAAACATGATATTAATATTAACCAAATAATAATAATATTAATATTAATATTATTAAGTGCAAATACATTGTTGTCCCAGAAAGTAAAAGGCTTACGCTCTTCCTTGACATCTTTTGTCGATAATCTTAAATATCTTGGAGTTTACTTTTAAAAATCTTTTCAAATTTAATGGACACGCAAAAAATATTTAAAAAAAATCATTTAAGATTATGGGCACTTTTCAATATGGTTTAGTGTCTCACCTATTGTCATTAAAGAGATGGAAATATTCGAACGAAAAATTTTAAGGTGTTGTATTCAGAAAAACTTCGAATCATTGAATAAACGTTATTCAAACTAGTTTATTTACTGTAATTCGAAAATAACTCCAATTGGTCTTTATTTTTGCGATATTTGAAAAAAATTCTTAAGTAGATTAGAAAGTTATGAAAATTGTCTTATGAGGGAAATTTATAATGAGCAGAGAGTTTTCATTTGGAGTAACACCAACTATCTCTCGCCTATCGGTTTTTGCAATGAAGGAACTATTAATTTTGATTTAAATAATAACATATGGCTCCGTTTTTTTATAGGCTAGTATATTTTTGGGATTTTTTTATTTTTATTTTTTTTATTATTATTATTATTATTGTTATTTTTTTTTTAGTTTTATATGTTTAGTTTTAAGTATAATTTAAGAGTTTTTCTCTTATGATATGTTAGCCCCGGGAGCAAGGGCATATTGTCGTGTAGCTAATTTTTATTAAATTTTTAGTCTTCTTTTCTTATTGCTAAAGCTTGGTGCTGTAAAAATTCATAGTTTTTTAAGATAAAATATTATAGTCTTAAGTAATCTTTGTATAGTTATCTTTAAAAACTTCCATTGTAAAAAAAAGGCTAAATAAATTATAACTTAACTTAATATTAATCTTACGTAACATGAGACTCATTCTATATTATTACACTGAGGGGCAACAGTGGCTAAAGAGTTTTATGCATTGGGAATAATTTCACAAAACTGTCAAATTATTTCAAGAGATACACATACGAAATAGAAAAATCATTAATAAAATTGAAATTATTTATCGTTGGCTTAATATAGAAATGACGTTTGTAGATTTTTTTAAATTGCAATTCGAAGCTTTTCTTGTATAAATTAGCACCAGTTAGCACCCTGATAACATATTATACTAAAGTTCCAATTGGGAATTTATTTTTTTAATATTTGGCATCGCCAATTACAAATAAGAGAGGAATATGAAATATGTAATTGATTTAAGAATGTAAAGATGAACAATAAATTTTGATAATTAACCACGTCGTTTCATTTACAATGCCGAACTTTTGGTAAGAACGCGTAAAATCGTGTGCTCGATTAAAGGTGGCTAGCGACCAAATAACTTATAATTAGAAGTGTAAGGCTAGAAAAGATTAAAAACGGCGTTTCGAAAAAAAATCGAGATACATACTGTTACCGCCACAGCTGATAGTATTGAATTTATTATTGTTAACTACACACCTTATGCTATATATGTATGTAAATGTCAAACTTCGCATACATAGGTACATATTTTTTGAGTGAATTTTTTATGAATAGTTTTGTAATTGTCAAATATATTATCGCGCGTTTTACAAAGTTAAAACGCCATATTTTTAATTCCTGGTTTCTAGAACAAACCAGAAAGAAAAGACAGCTCTTGGTAAAAAGACAAAAAGAATTTTAACAAGAGTTAAAATATTGCAACTTAAAAATTAAATAAAAAATAAAGTTAAATTTGAATTTTGCTAAAACTAAAAACTCTTCGTTTATAATCTACCAACTTAATACCATGGGCCAGGCGCAAATTCTCCGCTAACACATACTTTATATATTAAGCCAACGATATGCAGTATATAAAACAAGAAAAAACAAACATATTTCTGTAAAAAGTTTAAACAGTGCAGTTGAAATTTTAAACTAAAGCTATTTTAATTTCCTTATTTATATTCTTTTGCATCAATAAATAAGCATTGTAGAATTTGTCATTTATCACAGTAGTTTTCTGTTAAGTACTCATGTCTTCAACATTTTCAAGATTATCTTAAAGACATTGACAGATTTTCAGTCAATTTTTCAATGACTTCAATGTCTTACGTGCTAAGTTTTATTTGTCATTTCAGCAACATTTATTGGTTTTTTTATTCGTTTGCCCTTTTTTCTTTAAACACCCCGTTTTTTCTATCAGATAGATCAATATTTTTTTTATTTTATATTTATTGTCTGTTGATTCTTTTAAAATACACAACATGGAAGTAAGTAGCTCGACAGAAAAAGTTTCGGGTTTTTTATCTTTTCTTTTATTTTGTTTGATATTTTCTTAAGATTGTATTATAAACAATATAAAGGGTGTCTCAAAATTAACCAAATATTATAGTTTTCGCTATTTGTACAGTAAAGTGTTAGTAGGTATAAAAAAATTATTTGACAGCTAACAGTACAGGGCTTGTAAAAATTAAGCGTTACATGGCAGAACAACATGCTTTCATTTCACTTCATATCCCAAAAATAATGATTTGTATTAATTCAAATCATGCGTTAGTTGTCGCACACCCTTTATGTATACAAATGTATGTATACGACATGTGCTACAAATAAATAGTAGCATGTCTTTCTGGATAGCAACACCCTACCGATCAAAAACTTTAAGTCCATGAAACCCGTTTTGTACAGAACTGGTTTCTGAAAACTTTTTTCAATCTCAAAATACTTTTCTTTCTTGTACCAATATTTTTTTTTCATTGTAGTCTAAATTTGTGGCATAAAATACTTTGTTGTTGAATACATTAAAGGGCTTTTATTTTTAGTACGTACTGGAATAACAAAAACATGATCCATGTCTAATGTAAAAAATTAATGTTTTGTAGTTTATCTATTCAGACAATCATAACATTGTTGTGCTAAAACAAGAGCAATAATTTTTATAAAAAAAAGCTTAATAAAAAAGCAGAACTTAAATTAGCCAATCGAAAAATGTATTACGTAGTTAATACCAAAAAGAAATAGTAATGACTGAAGAATTAAAAAAAAAATTTTGCATTCGTATTTTTTCGTATACAAATCAATTTTAGAAATAAAATTATTTACAGGCGAATGAATTAAAAAATTATTAATGTAAAATAATAGCCTGAATTTCAAAATGAAGAAGAAAGGCCATATCATATTACTAATCAACTTATCGTCAAGTCAAAATCTTGCAAGTGGTGTATATTGTTTTGTTTACTTTATTTATTTAAATAGTTCTTTACAGACAAAATTAAAATTTTCATTGTACAATGAAGAACATTCAAGGAAATTAATAGGGTAGACAGACGACAGCGTTAATTTGCATTAGTAGCCTTAATTCAAATTAACTTGTGCATTAGCTCCTTCCAAATGAGTATTTATTTAACGTAAATGCACGAAAGCAAATTGAATTTATACTGAATTTAGCATATTTCAATTTGGCAATACCGTCGACAGTCAGTCAGTTGTTGCAAAAATTTTAAAATTCAAAAAAATTTTACATTTATTTTGAAATTAAAATGGATACAAAGTCAGCAAAAATAATGTTAGCTTTCTTTAAAACGAATGAATAGTGATTTTGCACCAACAGCATAGCTGCTAATCGTACTTTCCACCTTCTATTCATTTGATCGGGATGTAAATTCCAAAAAAAATATTTTTTTAATTACTAAATTTAAAAACTATCGTCTGTCAGGGTAAAATTTAAATTCACATTAATAAGTTTTTAATGCAAATTAACTCTGCCGTCTGTCTACCCTATAATTGTTGTTTAAAAATAAAATTCAAATATTTTTTAAATATATTAATCGAGATTGCCTCTACATATTCTTTCTTTCTTTGTTTTAATAAAATTCAAAGCAATAAGGAAAGATTTAACATAAATTATTTTCCATGTAGCCGCCACTGTTTAGGTCGCTCGGTTTAATGTGATTTCAAATTTGTATTTTATACAAATTATGAGTCCAAAAAAGGATACGAGAGTTATTTGTGTTGTTGAAGGTATTATTTGTTGTTTTTAAAGCAAACAACACTTCAGCACGAAATTAAATTGTACTATCACTAATTTACATTAAATTAATACATTGCTACAGGAACCACCTAAACAGTGGCAGATGCATGGAAACACACATGAAGACTGTTGATGGGAGTGTAGCGGCTCCCGAAAATAAACGTTGTTTCTATTCTGCCAAGTTAGTTGAATTTAATTAATGTTAAAATTTTCCCTTGTTCGTTTGGAATATTGTCTCAAGTCCAATTCTTTCGGAATAAAAATGTTACGAGCTTTAGCCAAAATAATAATCACTTTCGGATTAAAAACCGCTAACAGCCAATTTGTTCGAAAAAATAATCACATTAAATAAAATTACATTACGTTTAAAGATATTAGTATTAAAAGAAAAGTCTATAAAATTAAAAGAACAGCATTATTATCTGAAAGGATCCGACGTAGCAGAGTTAGAACGAAAAGTTTTGATATACAACGGATTAAAAGATCGTAATGTACGTTACTCAGCAGAAAATCGTAACAAATATTCCCATTTAATAGATTTGCCATAAAATACACTTTGAGAATGACACTTTTAGCTTCTTAATGTTGGTAATTCAAGCAAAGCTAATCTTGTCGTGTATGATGAGAGTATATTGTTTTTCAAGCAAAATATTTAAAATTGTTCTTGAAGAGACTTGGACATTACAGTATTACTCCCACAAGATACAAACATATTCCAGAATATGCCTTACAAGCTATGAAAACATTATTTTAGTAATAGCGGCATTTGTTAATGGCCATCGTTATATGTGTCGTTTATTGCAAAAATGTTGCAACTCCATATTTTTAATAAATACCTTTTTTTGTAGAATAGTATCACATTTAGTGATATCATTCATAGTAACAATGAAGCAACTCCACTGAACACTGAAAAATATTGTTTTTTTCCTACACAATGATTTTAAAATACTCGTTTTCTCGAAACTTAATTGCAAGGAAAATTTCACTGTTACAATGAACGACACATATGTTGGTTACAGTTTATTTTGAATCGAACATAATTTCCGAATGCTTGGAAATGTCAATAGATTTTAGATACACAGGCTTGAATACTCTTGAGAATTGCATATTCCATTAAGTTCAAATTGCGCCAGTTTTAAAAAGTATCCAAGTCGGTTAGAATATTAAGCTGATCTGTTGTCTGTTTAACGCTTGAAAATATTTTTGCGTCTTCAGCATACATTAATGCGTTGCAATATCATTAATAAATCATAGTCAAGGCACAGTCTTGTCATAAACAAAGTGTAGACCATATTCCAATCACGGTCAAGTCATAGTCTAATCATTGGTTAAGAATTTTGGTTTTAAATTTGATTCCTTCTGTTCATTCTTAATGTTATTTTGTCGGCAACGCTTGCACTCAATGCCCTGGCGTATGACCAATACTAATTTTTCTTGTAATTGGAATATCACTTAGAAACCTTTTGAGAAGGAAAAGTTTATTTTGAAAAATTTTTTTTAATTCTCTCTGAAACTGCTTGTACTGTTTAGACAGAGAACGTTTAGTTTTAAAAAATCTTGTCAAAATACAACAACAAATGCAAAGTATCAGCCAACTTTAAGTATAAACTACGAACAAAACAAACCGTATTTGCGAATACAAGAATATCTGAACACCAGAGATGTAAATGAATCATTCATGCTCTGAATTATCGAATTTTGAAATAATTCTTTTTACACAAAAAAATGAATTGAATGAAATTTGAGCCAACTTAAATTAACTTTGTAAAAATGAATTGCAATTAATTTCCAATTCAATTGAATTTGTCAAATCAATTGCAATTCGTTTCCAATTCAAAAGAATTTGTAGAAAGAACCGCAATTGGTTTCTAATTCAAATGAATTTGTCAAAAGGGAATTCAAATGAATTGATTTCATTTTGAATTAATTCAAATGAATTAGAAAAATATTAGAAATTCATTAACAACTCATTTGAATTGAATTGATTGAAATTTAAATTGATTTTGTAAGTAAATATGCAGTAAGCATCACTGTCGTTTTTTATTCAATTAATTTTTTGTGCAAAAGAGAGCTCGCATCAATCTCGTTTCGTATATAATCTGGTATAGTCCAAAGACAAAAAATTCTAAGATTTGAAATTCCCATAATCTACTGGACAAGGCTTTTAAATTTTTGTACTGAATACTTTCGTTTTTGTAGGAGACATTTTCATATTTCATTCCCATTAGATCTGCTCTTCAATTTGATTGATTGCAACTTATTTTTTATGTCATTCATTTGAATTTAAATGAATTCAAAATCAATTCAGTTCAAGCGAATTGGATATGACTTGCAACTCACTTTAAAAAATTCATCTGAATTGGAAATGAATTGCAACTCACTTTAAAAAATTCATTTGAATTGAAAAGGAATTACAATTCATTTTTGCCTAATTCATTTGAATTGGAAACGAATTAAAATTCATTTCTGCCTAATTCATTTGAATTGACTCAAAATTCTTTTAATTCTTTTGTGATGTGAAAAGAATGAATTCATAATTTATCTAATTCGTGACGAATTAAAATCAAAAATGAATGATTCATCTACAGCTCTGCTGTACACCCTATGATTCTTTTCCGCCCTCTCCTCAACAAACTCAAGATTTTGCAAAATATATTTTGTCTGCCTAAAAGAGTTCTTAGTAACTTTTTATATACTTTTAGATTTTTAAATGTCTTAACTGTTTATGCAGGACAAGACAAAAGACGAAAAGTTTCATCTGTTACAATATACTTTCTGTAAGAAAACTTTCGAAAAATAAAGCAGCACATTAAAGAAAGATCTTTCACCGTCATTAAAATTTACCAACATATTAAACATTTTCAACTTCAAGCTAAATATGAAGTCATGTTGTCGCTCGAGTGGCACGCTAGTTGCCGTCTTCTAATAAGTTTGATACTTTGAGTTTTTACGTAATTTTCATAAATTGTCTAGTGACATTTGAAGGGTTGTTGGTTTTGCCTGACAGTAACTTTTAGGCATTTTGTTTGGTTTTTTAAATGACTTAACGAAAACTTAAAGAAAATTTACATTAAATAAAATTTAAAAATTTGTTGTTTCCAAAAAGTGATAATTGATTTAACGAAACCGTTTGTAAATAAGTAGAAGAGATTTTTTCGCAATTGAATATATATATTTTTTAAGTCACAAGATTTTGTGGCTTTTACTTACTTTAATAAAGAACTGCTCCTGTAAATGAAACTTAGAGATTTGTATGGGAGAAATATTTGATTCGTTTTAAAAATTTAAATTTTATAGAAACATGTATAAATATGTTTCATATCTGTTTTTGTCTGAACGTTTGAATTACTTAAGCATTTAATTTTTGGTATTTCTTGTTTTTTCTTCTCTCTTTTGGCAAAACAAAAAAAATTAATTTTAGCAAAATGCATGTCAATATTATTTTAAACTTACAAGTTGCATTTGTTAACTTTTTTTTAGGTTTCTAGGTTTGTTTACTAAAGGGAGTGCTTAAAATATTTAAAATTTAGTTGCAATGTTGCCTTTTTGGTTTAAATTCAATTAATATTTTTATATATGAATTTAATTGAAACCGTAATATATAAGTTAACAGTCCTGTACAGAAAAATATTGAATATTATTTGTATAAAATTTTGCTACTCACTTTGTTTCTTTTTTGTCTACTTTTTTTCTTTTTGTAAAAATCTCTATTGTAAAAGTTGTTGTTGTTAAGCGAGATGTAATAAAAAATAAGTTGATCAATTGAAAGAATTAGAGTAAGAGTTTTTGAAAAGGTAGAAAAATAGAAAACATTCGCATAGCGGAAATTTGTTTAAAACCAATTTAAAGTTTCTTCAGTTTTTATTATTGAACGCGTACCTCGAGAAAGAATAAAGTTTCTTTCATTAACGAAAAGTCCAGTAATTGAATAAGTTGAGTAAAAATTCTATATAGTAGAACACATACCGCAAAAAATATTAGCTAATTGGAATTTTGAATTTGAATAAAATACTTACAAATAAAAGATTATAGAAAATTCTAAATAAATAGTGATTTGCCAAGCAAACCGTAAAATAAATAAAATTTAATCGTTTCAGTTAACAATTCTACATAGTAGAACATATTTTGAAATTAGAAAAATTGTTATCGAATTTATAACTTAAGTAAAACAAAACTATTATCTTCTTAACTTTTAAATAAAATTTTGAATAAAAGAAAATATAAACGTATTGGAAATTCATCTGAAAATTTGTTTATAAGTATAGTTTAATTTATATAAATTTTAAGTTTTACTGTTCTTCTTAATTACTTTTAATGAAATAACCCTGTATTGTCCATACGTTTATAAATAATTTGTGTGCATAATAGCTATTTTAAAATGCTTAGTCACGTTCTATGGTCGGAAATTTTTTGTTGAAAAGAAACAATTCTACAATTTATTTTATTAGATCTGTATGCGGCTTTTTGGTTTTTTTCTTTGCTAGCTTACTCCATTGCTGTGATGCCTTCGACTGTTACCTGCAAGGCTTAAAATTATTGCCTAGTTAAAATAAAATAAGGACAAACTATATCATGTTAAAGTAACTACATAGAGTGAAAAATAATAGGGACAGTTATACGAAGATTATATATTGTACAAAAAACAAATTTGTAAAATACTAATATTCTTTTTTGCTATGTAGACTTACTTTTTCTGTTTCTTTTTTTAATGTATCTCATTTTTATTTCACAAAAGTTATGTTTTTAATAAAGTAAGGTTGATTTGGCTTGTGAAAAAAATAAGGACACTTCATTTGTTGTTTAGTATTTTTAAGGATATACGATAATTTTTAAAAATTTTTCACTAATATATTGTACAGGGTGGGCCAACTTCGACTGACTGATTTGAAATGCTTATAACTTTTTGATTTTTACAGTTTTATATTTAATTTTTATGTTTTGCAGGTAATAAAGAATTTAATCAAATTTTAAATTTAATTTGACTTCATAGTCAACGCAAGAAAGTGAAGAAAATTTTTAATTTTATTATGTTGCCGGACGAACAATTGTTGTAACACAAAGAAAACACCGTCAACATTTTAATGCTGCGACAGCTGCCAGTTTAAACAAATGCACGGTTTGGTTTGGTAGAATTATGGCTGATAGAGTAATCAGTACATAATTTTTCGAAAAAAAAATTCTGGGGAAGCAGAAACCGTCTTCGAGGTGGTATATCGAATCATGTTGGAAAATGTTGTATGCCCGGTAGTACTCAATAATCCCGGCATATGGTTCCAGCCAGATGGAGCCTTCAGCTCATACCCTGATAGACACAATGGGCATTCTGCAAAACATCAGTCAGTCGAAGTTGGCCCACCCTGTATATTGCATTGAGTTTAATATTTTGTTGAGAATTCCTTATTATCCAAGAGTGCTCGACATCGCTTACGCATTGATTCAACAAGATTATTGCACACTGAAACCGGTATTACGTTCCCTGCAGCTTGGACATTTTCCCAGAGTTCATCAGATTTTGTTGGATACTTTTTTTAAAGAAGTTTTGAACATTTGTGGCAAAATTTTCAATCGCATTAAGATCAGGAGATTGTGCTGGCCATTGTGATTCAGTAATGCTGTTGTCTTTAAACCACTTCATTGTGCAGTTTGCCTTGTGTTTTGGGTCGTTGTCCTGCTGGAAGACCCATATTATTGGCATTTCGTCTCTTGCCTATGGTAGCATACTGTTTTGCAGGATTTCAATGTAATCAGTGGTTTTCATTATATATATAATACCTTATAATAGTGCCACAGCATATTATGAAAATGAACCAAATACTATAATATTAACACCACCACGCTTGATCGTTTTAACAGTGTATTTTTGGTTATACGCAACGTTATGCTGCCATTACACACTATGTATTTTACGGTGTATTTGTCAGTTTAAAAATGCATCTGTAAGTGCGCATGTCTGTCAAAATTGTACATTTGCAGACGCTTCATAATTTTTGCTTTTACACTTGAGTTTTCGGTTTCTGATGATATAACCTATAATCGATTACAATAGAATGAACACTTGTATTTAAGTAATTAAAGATGTTGTTTTTTAAAATATATGTATAAAAACATTTTTTTGTTATATATTTTAATATATTTTTAATAATTTGCCGAATTACAAACAGTATGTTCTTGGTGCCATACATAATAGACTTGATGTCAGACGGTTTGTCAGTTGAAAATAGAACACACTCTAATTGAAAATTTTTGCATTTTTAAAGCGGCCTGACAGTTGCAGAAGCAAATTTTTTTGCTTTTACGCACAATGTACACATGCATTTTGCAGTGGGAAATTTGACAAGCACACAGTAAAATACATATTCTGAAAAGGCAGCAGTAATTGGTCTTCTAACATGATAAAAAACTATGTGTAAATTAAACAGATTAATTTTCGTCTCTTCAAGGCAAAGAATGTTTCGCCATTTTTCTTTGGGCCAGCCAATATGTTATTCTGCAAATTTTAATCTTTGCAGAACGTTCTTTCTTGATAAATAGGGCCCCTTTCTTGGACTTTGACTCTTAAGGTTTTACGAATTGTTGATATGTCAATGTCAATATTTAAATTGCTTGTTATTTGTTTTGAAGCAATAAATGGGACTTTTTTTTAACACATCTTATGATATTTCTCCGTACCGCAGGAGTATTTTTAGGCCTTCTGCCTCGGGTTTCTTTCCTAGGATTCCATTTAATTGCACTTTCTATCATTATTTTTGAAATTCCAAGTAGTTCGGCTATTTTCCAGCTTTGTGTAACTTCTGAATATCTTTTCGTGCGACTGGGTTGCGGTGTTTAGGTCTACTTATATTTTCCTGCATTCAATGTTGTTATAGACCTTAAAATATTTAAAACAATTATATTTACAAAACGTTTATATTGTCAAATTAATGATCTAATTAATTGTCGAAGCCTCCACGTGTCCTTATTATTTCGCACAACAGAAAACTGATTAGTTCTTTAAAGAACATTACTCTAAAATTGCAAGTAGAATTCAAAAATTTTTATAACGGGATATTTTTCTTCAATGTAAACACAACACAAATGCCTCTAATTAAATGCGAATTCTTCCATTCTCGGTGTTTTCACATGAATTTGAAATAGTAAATATTGCTGTCCTTATTTTTCCCCCACAACTGTATGTATATATGTAGTTGTAAAAACGCTCAGATACTTATGCATGTATATTTGAAAATATCCAAAAAAAAATATAGTCGTTTTGGACATCAATATATATGTATATATTTCTCTATGACCTGACTTTCTTTAAAAATAAATAAAATATTTTTTTGCCTTTTTTCCTTGTCCTTCACTTGCATATTTTCATGTATATTCAACATTTATATGTGTTTATTTTGTATTGCATACTAAAATAGGCTTCTGTTATGTTATTTTATAATTTGCATACTTTTTGGAATTCTGCAAAAACAAAAAATTGGTAAAAAAGGACACAATGTTGTTAAAACATATACATACTCGTACATGTATTTTAGAATATGTCAATTGATCATTTGTTTTAAAACGGCTAACATTGATTAATAGCTTTAAGAAAATTTATTTTTTAATGAAAGACTATCTAATGTAGTGAAAATTTAATTCACAATTTTATACGAGTAATAAATTATTAAAGTCGGCATACATAATCGTACATATATGTACATATGTGAATTATTATTGTCTGTTTATCAAAGGACTCAAACAGCACACAAATATTTGTATTAACAAAATTTATTCATTAAACATACAATATATAAAAATATAACACAACCAACCTCTTGGTAATTAATATCAATTATTGAGAACCGGACTTGAGCCCATCTAAATTCGTTTATTGAATTATTAGCAAACAGTTTATCACTTATAGTAAAATAGGGAAGAGTTTGCTTAATTTCTCGATGCTTTCAGCACTAAAATAATTTAAATTAATTTGAGCGCTGTATACTTTGCTTCTAGTGTCAGTAAAATATTATTTAAGGCCGAGGCATACAGAAGCCGTCGTACGCTGTACGTTGTATTTTTCAGCTGACATTAAAGTATCGGCGGAGGAGGTTGACACAATGAGTACTTTATTGATGGTCATTAAAACAGCTTGATTTGATTAAAGTACACATTTTCAATGGAATTAGAAGATTGGAGTTTCTTTTAATCGTAATTTTTATATAATTTTATTTAATTTAGTTTTGTAACCACACACCACAAAAAGCTAAATAAAAATGGAGCAAAAAATCTGATAGTTGTCAAATTACTCAATAAACTTTAAAAATTAAAAGTTGCCCAACTTTAGTAACCTGCGTTGACAGAGACGTACGGAATCGGACAAAGCTCATACGACAACCTGTATTTGAACTTTGTTGTCAGTTGAAAAAAGCGACGTATACAGATTCTATGTGCCTCGGCTTTTATAATTTCAAATTACATTTTGTTACATATTATTTTTAATCATTACAGGGAGGTTTCGAGGACTAAGTTATTTAAAGAAAACCAAAACACGAAAATGATATCCTTAATACAAATTAATAGATTCAAAGGAGAGAAAAAGTCAAACCTAATAATTTGCTAACAACAAGTGTAACAAATACTTGTATACATACGTACATACATACAAGGAAACAACTTGAAATTGTAACACATACATACATGCTCACGCCTGCATTTGCCTTTGGGTCTATTTAGAGTATAAAAAACTATAAAGTTATTGTTGATATTCAATGAATCAAGTACCCGAGTACTTCAAGAAGAGTGTATGCTTGTCTGAATATGTAAAGATAGTAAATTATTTGAAAACATATGTATGTCAGTGCGTTAAAATTAACTAAACTTCTGCATCAACACAAATGCATACACACACATACAGGAAAGCATATTTTAACTTATTCAGGCAACTCATTGAATAAATTTATTTACAATTCAATACTTGAAGCAAAAATATAAAGTTTTATTTTCTTATAGCAACTGCAATAATATTCAAGAAAAGAATATCGAAGTTATGCAGCATACGAGTATAAATCTATACATGTAAGTATTGTAGATTTTTACATCCTCACTGACCCAACATGAATAACAAAATATATAAAAATAATCGGTTTAACAATTTCTCTTCAGTATATTTTTACTCTCAGATATGTCCGTAATGTAATAGGATTTATTGAGTTTAACACATGCACGACGAAAAGATTCATTATTAGCATATTTGAAACAGTCGTATTTCAATACCAAGAATTCAAAACTATTGGTCGGTCTTACAGGAACATTGAAGTTTGGTTGACTAAGTAGGAACTCTGAATCAACCTCACCACGAATCAGGCCCAGAAAAAATTAAGCACTCAGCATCCACCGTCGACTTTTCAGACTTGGCAATTTTATCAAAGCAAGTCTGCTATGATACGGCGAAAAGATATAAGAATTCCAACCGAGACCACGTAGACTGAAAATTAAAAATTGTTTTTGTACCGAAATTTATTTGTGTTTTATGGATCTTCATTTAAACTAAAATTCAATGAACAACTGAGTTTTGTTCAAACTGGAGTTTCGCTCGCTATTAGAGACTCAAACATTTTTTTTCTCATGTGAACATTTTTAAAGAACGCTGGAAAAATTAATTTACAAGCGATTTTTGACTTATTTATATACATTTTTGGTAAAATCGATTTTTATTTTCTGTCGTCGAATGCGCATACATGTTTAATAGAATGTGGGTTTTAGGTAAGATTGGGTTTTAAAGCTGGTGTGTGGTAAGCACTTCACCTTCACCCAGAGACCACTAAAGTTCATTGTGCTGCCTTTCATTTTATACAGAGAAGGAAAAAGAAAAAGATAAACAGATACACAGGGAATAGAAAAGAGAAAAAGGGAAAAAGAACAGCCCTTTCAATAAATCGCTTATATACGTTCTGCACACATTCTCCTGCTAGGTAGTCAGACCATTCCCACTTCGAATCCTATTAGGTTCTCAAGTCCACAACCCACAAATCTCAGCCTACTGTTGTGTAGCCTGGGAGAGTGACAGTGTTTCACTAGTCAAGGTCCTCACACAACCCGTAAATATTTGTGGTTATAGTGGTTCTAACGCAGTCCTTACTTCTGCCTAGGAGCGAATCCAAATCGGAGCAACTAAGCACCGGCCCTAGTGCACGTAATACCCGGTAGTCCATGTTCTGTTAGTTTTGCTCAGAACCCATTCCCTAAACCTTCCAAAAAAGAAGACTATCGGAGGTCTAACCGCCTATTGGCGGTCCTGATCTTCGATTTCTGAAGCCAGTCTTGTCAACTCACCGGCCAATTCATTGCCAGTGATGGTGCAGTGACCCGGTACCCAGCACAACCTCCTCATCCTCTAGGATGTCTCCCAGAGCCCTCCTACAATTATCTACTAGATTGGAGTTCACGTGACAGCCCTTTAAGGCCTTAAGAGCCGCCTGGATACCCACATAAATAGTTATCTCCGACCCCCTAGCAATATAGTCCTTTACCAATTCTACGTACCTCAAGATCCCTAGAACCTTCGCCTGGAAGGCAATGCGTTCGCCGGGGGACCTTTATGACCTTCTGATATCCAGATCCTCAATGTAGACCTCCGCGACCGTTTCCCTCATCTCTGAGACATCAGTGAATATTGAAAATCACGTATACAATCTGCCCTTATCTGACCAGGTCTCCCTAGTCGACAATATTATCTCTGGCAAATCTACCTTAGTGCCCACATAATCAGTGTAGCCGGGCAAGTTTAAGTAATAACCTCCATTGTCTATCTCACTCAAGATCCGTGAGTGACTCTGCGCGAATTTCTTAACAGTCCTAACTCCCTCAGTCTAAGAACGCTTCTGGCCATCATTCCAATCACAAATTGCTCAATAGGCAGAAGATGTAGAATAAAGTCCATGGCCGTCTGAGGAGTGCTCCTCGTTATGTTCCTGTTATGCCGATCGAAGCACACCTCTGAGCTTTAGACAGACGGTTCCTTGGACTAGAAAATCTCAATGCCTCCCACCATACATAGCATCCATATATAAGAATGGATTATACCACCGAGGTGTACAGCCACCCAACTACTGACGGCCGGAGTCCCCAGCTTCTACTTCGTTGATCTGCAAGCGTAGTAGGTATAAGACCCCTTTTAAGTCTCTCCTGTGTATTTCTTTTCCAGGACAGCTTGCTATCTAGAAAGACTCTTAGATACCTAGCACTACTCCATCCACTCGTATTACCGGTAATCTAATATTTTCTACCTTGTACCTTTTAGTAAAAAGACGCAACTTAGTCTAGTGAGTTTCGGCAGATAAAGTTCTTAATAGTTCAACCTTTGCTCACTTAAAGCTTATTTGTATTACAATTGACAATGTGTGAACAACTCCGCTCCATCCTCCGCCAGTTTTAATAAATAATATTTTTATAAATATATTTGCATATGATTTTGCTTCTTAGTTTGCAAATGTTATAAAAAATTCAACATAACCGCACCTCTAATAAATTAAATGCCGCAAAATTAATTTAGTTTTTTTTCAACTGAGAAAATTAAATCAAAGAAAAGCAGCAGGAAGAGAAAAACAAACTTTAAAATATGATCTCTGCTCTACTATATATTTATAGACAATTTAAATATTTATAAATTTTTTATATATGAATTTATATTCTCTCTGCACTTAAAATGCATGAATTTCATTCACTTCTATTAAAATTAATTTAAACATTAGAAAATGGAAAAACATGTTTAGTAGGGCTGCTCTAATAAAAAGAACGCAAAATATTTATCAGTTCACGGCGGTAAAAGAAAAGATATGTGTTGTAATAACAGACACTTTAAGAAATTACTACAATAAGAAAGAGCAAAAATATGTTCTTGCTTTAAATCAAAACTCACTAATCAAATGATTCTTCAGTGTTAAATTGAATTAACTAATTAGGGTTCAACTTAATATCCAAAAACCAAAAACAATCCATTAAAATTTACATAGATGCACAGCTTTACATAAAAAAAAATAATTTGAAAGGAAAGAACAAATTGACAAACTCTTAACGTTTTGTGCGTAATAAAATATTCAATATGAATTGTTCAAATATTTATTAAATTTTTATTTTTATTATTATTTAAAACGCTTACCTTGTAAGAGCCAAGATTTTTAACGGAGCAGGCTAATTTGATGTTTCTTCCAGCAGGCACTGTAATGTTGTCAATGACATCAGTAAATTCAGGATCTTCTGTTTCAACTAAAATATAAAAAAATATTATGTAAAATTAATCTTTAGTGTCAAATCTAGCAATAAACTTAAATGTGATTAGACTAGACTGGCCGATTTTACTTTTATGAAATACACCACATTGCTTTAGGATTTTGCTCAAACAAAACATTTTGGAATCCTTTAAAATAAGATATCGAGGCACATTTCGAATAACTAAAATACGAAACTTTTTTTGTATTGTATTTTTTAGGTTTCTATGTATAACTATTCATCTTACAACATTTTCTTTTTTAATAAAATTTATACAGAATATGAAAAACTCTTTGTAGATCTTAGTTCTGGCTGCGATTCTTTTGAATCTTAATTCCTAATTTATTTCAGGTCATTCAAGCATGTAAATTATTATTATTTTTTATGAAGATTGAAATTAAAGTAAATAAATTTTGTGCTGCTGAATCAGGATAGTTATATTTTTTCACTTTAAAATAAAAAAAATCGTTTAAATAGTTACGCGATCAATATATTTCGAACCATTTGGTTCATCTTCAGGATCTGTATGTGTGTTTGAACAATTGTTCAAAATTATTTTATTTTTATGAATTAATACGAAGCAAAACACAGTTATAAGATATTATTTTTTTATTTTTTTCCCATATATTCATATAATGTATTTTTTAATTTGAATTTCCTTCTCACTGTTTTCTGTTACAACCAGATTTGAAAAATTTCCTGGGAGTGATAATAATATACATCGCTTTTTGCTACTTTTATTAATACATTTTTCGGCCTAATCGCTGCATTCGATGTCGAATTAGTTTTATTTGGCATTAGCGCTGTCGATACAGTACAAAAAAAAAAACAAAATTTGTGATTGTGATTTATGATATCGATTTATCAATCTATTGCAGAGATGTAAATGAATCATTTATTTTTGTTATTAATTCGTTACGAATTTCACAAATTTTGAATTAACAAAAAAATTACTTCAATAAAATTTGAGGCAATTCAAACGAACGAGGCAGAAATTAATTTCAATTCGATTTCAATTCAAATGAATTTTTAGAATGGATGCAACTTGTTTCCAATTCAAACGAATTTGTTAAAGTGAATTGCAATTTAAATCCAATTTGATTGAACTGAATTGATTTTGATTTCATACAAATGAATTAGAACAATTAATTGCAATTCAAATGAATGACATCAAAAATGAGTTACAAGCAATCAAATTCAAGAGCATGGGAATGAAAAATGGAAATATCTCCTACCAAAATGAAAATATTCAGTAAAAAAATTGCAAAGCGTTGTCCAGTACATCATGGGAATTTCAAATCTAAGACTTTTTAGTCTTTGTACTATAAGACTACCAGATAATGTACAAACCGAGAGTAGTGCTTGATGCCTTTTACTGAAAAACTTAATTGAATAACAAAACGACAGTGCTGCTTACTGCATATTTATTATAAAATCAATTTAAATTTCAATCATTTCAATTCAAATGAGTTAGTAATGGATTGCTAATACTTTTTCTGATTCATTTGTATTAATTCAAAATCAAATCAATTCAAATAAATTGGAAATGTATTGCAATTCAATTTGGCAAATTCATTTGAATTCGAAAAGAATTTGCAATTCATTTACATCAAATGCATTTGAATTGACTCAACGTTCAATTAATTCATTTTTTTTTTGTGTAAAAAGAATTAATTCAAAATTTGATAATTCAGTACCAGAATGATTCGCGAATTAATTAAAAAAATGAATGATTCATTTGCACCTCTGATCGAGTGTAATCTTTATAAACATCATTCGCTAGCAGAGAAGCTATCGTAATAAACAAAAAAAATTTAAATTTCTGTGATGAGAAAAAGCAGTGCAACATTCAAGTCTTACTAATTAATAAAACATAAAAAGTATAAATTTAAAACCAAAAGAAGTGTTGGTGGAATTTATGTCCGAATATCCCAATTGGGCGAAATTTTTTTGGTCAAATTATGGCCAAGGAAAAGTCACTGCTAATTAATTGTGGGAAGCATCAACTCTACGCTTAAATACATTTGACCCACCAATTAAAAATGCAAAAGCGTGGCGTGAGGTTCTTTTTTTTGGATATATTTTATTACTTAATAGTTTAATAATTTTTTTCCTTAAAAGATTTATACGGATAAAAAATTTAATGTAAAGAAAAAGGTGTCTTTTAACAAAGCATCAAAAAAGAAAACCGAAGGTGGACCTTATGAGGAAATCCCTCTGTCTTCCGCAAAAGAACCAATTCTGGATACTGCTGGCATTTAAGTAAACCTTAAAGTTTAAGTTGCAAGGACAAAACTACGCGTTTTACCGCCACTGTCTTTTTATGCGTCTAACCGCATATTCGTCTACCGAATCCTTATGAAGCCAGCAATAACAGTTGTTGAACAAATATATAATTTTTTAATCTACTGCCTTTGCTGCTTTTTGTTTGTTTTGTTTACACTTTATGCAAATATAATATGTTTTGAATCTATAACAAATTGAATAAAATCTTTTACTACGCATGTGAAAATTCGATTCGATTGCTGTCGAATGCCATAATTAGACAACTCGGAAGGTATCGAATTTTATTTTTGTACGATAGTTTATTCGATATCGTATGCTAAGCGCGTTCTTAAGACGAAAATATTCTACAGGTGTTACTAAATACCTATTTGACTGCTTTCGATCGCAATTTTTATTTATTTTTGGTTGTGTAGTGAATTTAATGTCGTAAAGATCTAAAAGCAGTTAACGAATTTTTTTATTGAAATCAATAGATAATATTTGTAATATAAGTACTATTTTTAAAGACCACAACCAACCAGCTCCCTCCTCCGGCATGATGATTCAGCAACGCTGAGACTGCGATATGGTTACGACTATGACTTAACATTTACTGCTCTGCAATTATACATTGTTTATTCCACGCCAAGCAGACTAATAAGTGAGGTCAGTGCATGACCCTGTAAATTTCTTTTTTTATTTAATAAAAACTTTAAAAATTGAATGCCATTATTGAGAACGCTATTATATTTTTATATGTTATAGATTCATTTAGTAATTTTGATTCAATTACCATTTTGACTACCTTATAATTATTTCTTTATTATTGCTTTTTAATGAAATCGAAATATAAATACACATATAAATATGTCAGCCTTCAGTTTACTGCTTTCCACTTCCAATTATAATTAAATTTGCTCATTAATCACACAATATGTTCCTGTTACCAAAAATTAAACGATTTAAACTTAAATATTATCTCAATGACTTAATTACTTGCTCTTAAAACCATATTCGCAATCAACTAACACCCTTAGTGCTTCAGTTAACCATCTTTTGCGCCCTTCGCCATAAGGATAAAACAAATAAAATTTAATTGCTATACATCTAAGCTCTATAGGAGAGTGTAGAGAAAACAATTACCATTTCCTTATTCATCTAAAACTCATACACATACATAAAATACAAATTATTTGTAGTGATTTTAATAATGAGTAGCAACAACACAAACAGTAATATCTGGGACAATCATAATTTTGATCTTGTTTAGAAAACAAATAAAATAAAGCATACTTTTAGGTTGTTTCATTCGTTCCATGATTTCTCTTCATATAAATAAACCAGTTAGAATATTTTTTAACGACTTCAAACCCCAAAACAATAACAATAATGAACGCTCATTTAGGTAAACTTGGCATTCATAAAATAAAAATTATTTTGTCATTTGTATAAATTACTAAAATATGCCAATAAACTTAGCAGCCAGCACCAGCACAGAAAAAAAACGGCAATGACAGGCAGCATCTGAAGCAGTCGTAGCAGCAAGCGTACTGACACAAACAACAGTTCGTTAATGTGGTAGAGGAAGTAACCATGGCAGCTACAGGAATGATTAACAATCACTGCAGCAACAAAATTCTATGACTCAAAAATATTATTTAAAAATATATAAATGAAAAGGACAAGCAAAACTAGAACTTATTTGCCGTTAAATATACTCGTAATATAAATTTAATTGTCTGCTTGTAATGAGCCATAATGTAATTTTTTTAAACAAACTTGCATTTAATTACATATTTTATTTAATGGAATTTCAGTAAAGATTTTAAATTTGTAACGGAAATATTTAATTACCTGTAAAAACTAATTAAGAATTTCGGTTTTTTGGATTCAACATTTCAAATATTGTTATCAAAAACTTAAAACTATTTTGATAAATACTTGTTCAATTCGCAAGCTCGTATTAACGGCGTATGTGTTATGTAATCGTCTAATTATACAGTATTGTATTTTTGTTATTGGTAATTTGCATACAAAAGTGTGTTATAAATATACGTTTGAATTTTAGATGTTTTATAAATGGTTGTATTGAGGACAGGTACGGAAAAATTCTATTTATAAAGCTAAGTTCAGACGATATGTTGAATCAGCATATTTATGCTGAAAAATTTGTTAAAAGTCACACACATTGCAAAACACACGAAATTCCGCCGAAAGTTGCAAAATTTAGAAGAAGTCGTAAAATCTTCTAAAACGAGCTACAAATGCAAGGAATGTGGAAAACTCGCAAAAAACTACAAAAATGCTGAAAATTCGCAATAACTTCCAATCATTGGGAAGATTAAAATGTGTAATATCATTTAAAAGTCGATGAAACAATAAAAAATAGGAAAAGTCACCCACATTGCAAAAAAAACGATATTTCGCAAAAAGTTGCAAAAAAGTAAGAGAAATTTGCAGCCATGTCCCCGTGTAGCCTGCTGTTGTGAATGTGTTTATATCTTAATTTATCTCGATTTTGTACTTGGTAAGTTTTGCAATAGCCAATGATATTTCTTCTGGCGACATAATTTAGCTTATTTTTATTTTTTTATTTATATTAATAAATTTGATTGCAAAAATTATACGTATAAGTACATAAGTTGAATAATAATTAAAAATTGTTGTCAAACTCACTAATTTCACAGACTACATTGAATTGACATTTAAAATACAAAAAAATAGCGATACAACAAATTTGGCTGTTCACATGCACATAAACAAATGTCGTATTTTTTTTAACTATAAGCCATACGACTGAGCTTGTGAATTGAACAACTATTTCATGAATATGAACAACTGCGTATATCTTAGAAAAATTTTTTTTGCAGGAAAACGTCTATTTGAAGTTGTGAGCTCGTTGTAAAAATTGTTGAAGTTTTTTTTTAACGGTCACGTAAGTAGAAGCCAAGAAATTTATTCCGAAAAAGATAGAGAAAACCCTGTAACACTGATATTCAAGCGCAGTTCAAGAATAAACATTACTTGTATGTGCAGATAAGACGACTTATGTCAACAGTGATGGTTTTCATAAAAACTTTTTTTTAACCATTAAATTTATTATTTATTGAATCTTCAGTTGCAAATTGAACTAAGAATAAGTATTCAAATCTTAATTTATTATTTTCTCACAATATGAAAATGACTAAAAGATATACAAAAACATTATTAAAACATTGAACGTGCTTCTCAAAATATTTCGTAATATTTCCGAGGAGACTCGTTATTGTTGATTAATAATATTTTGACTGTTTGTCCATGTCAGCCCGAAAATTTTTATAACTATTTTCGATAAAATAAATTTTCCCACAATAACCTAAAAACAACCTAAATGAACTTGGCTAGTTGTTCACAGAAGCCATAGACCAACTGGTTTGCCGGATCATGTAAACATAAAAAATAATAAATGAAAAAAAATTAGTTATCTGGTATTCATTAGTAAAGTAAAGAAAGTATATATATTTAGAATTTAATGTCGACAATTATCTAGTAGGGCGCTTTGAAACCAGATTTCAACTTCAAAACGACAAACATCGCAAATTGTCTTATAAGGATAACCAATTACCGATGTTATGGGGTCAGGAGACATATTCACCAATATCGTGAATAGTGGAATTTTTGTTCCTATAAAATTTTTATTCCCCTCGAAGGTGAAATAGCTATCGTGCATCTCTAATGAAATTTTTTTCTCGCTGTCAGTTCTCAGGGAATGTATTAAAGGAAAGAAGACTTGTAAAGCTTACAAATTAAACAAATTCAAGTTTAATAATAAAGAAATTTTTTATTATAAATTAAATGTTTTTAAATGTCAATAAAGATGTGTTTAAAATTGTTTCGGTGCAGCGAAATATTCTATAACAATGGTTAAATACCAAGAGGATGCATACTAGGTCTTAAAAGATTTTGTGGGGAATTATTATTAAGAATAATGAACAGTATTTACTGATCTTGCCCAAAAAAGAAATATTTATAAACTGAAATATGTAATTAGAAGGAAAATGCTGAAATTAGTTAATGTTTTTATTCATTTCACCTGCTAAAATTAACTGAACAAAACCAAGAGTAAGTGGAAAAATTCCGCTGAAAAATATTATTCATGATAAGAGGAATTTACTTTCTCATGCCAACATTTTTCGCGGGAATTATTCACGATCGGAACATCAGGGAAAAGGAAAATATTTCGAGGGAAAAAATATTCACGATAACGGAGATTATAAAATAATTCTAAAAAAGGCACTTTCAAATTTACTAATCATAATATTAGCTGCGTTCGAGTACTTTTGCAGTAAAATGCACTAAATGAGTAATTACTGAGTGATCTGAAAAATTTACTCTCAAATAAGTTGTTGCGCAAAAAAGAACGCGAACGGAAAAATTCTAAAAATTATTAAGATTATTGCTGATTGCAAATACATATTTATAGTGTTGGAAAATATTTACACTTTTGACTACTCAACCCTTTTTCGTGTTTGGTACTGGATGCAATAATTATTATGACACAAATATTTTAAGAAAACAAAAACAAATTATTTTCTTTAATATTTTCTATAAGTTTATTTTTATTTTATTTGATTTTCCTATTGTGTGTTTAATTAAATTTATTCAAAAGTATGTGATCATTTGTTTTTGCTATTGATTACCTTAAAAGCAAGTGCAGCACTAAGTAACCATATATTTAGCATCTTCACAACTATAAATTAACACAACGAGTATGCTAAATGGTTCCTGCAACATTTATTTCTTTTTGAAAAGTATGACATACTCGTAAATGTTTAACGAACGAATAGTTGAAAAATAATTGTTTACTTATTATTTTTTTTAAATAATTTTTTCACAAATTGTATGCTTATTTTTCTTTTGTTTGTTTAACTTGTGATCATATGTTTTTTTTTGGTTTTACTAAATTTTACTACCAGCAATTTCTGTAGTAAAAATTTGTAAATACTCAGCCATGAATTGTCGCTTTAAACTCTCGATTTGTGTCCTCATTTACTGCATTTTGGGTAAACGAACGCAATTTAGTGAAATGCAGAAAAGTTCAGAGAAAATTCGTAAAAACTTTGGGGTACTCAAACGAACTTATTGTATAAGAATCGGTGAAGTGGAAATTTTTGAAAATGAACAAAAGTTTGCATGGGCGTGGCGCTGCCCAATTTTCTGATCATACTGTAGTATTACAACGAAAACTTAATATATGGGCGTTACACTGTCCACTTTATAGCGGGACCAATCTAAATGTACAAATAAAGAAACTAAAAATGGAAATCGCTTTATAAATGGCTGAAATCTGCAGGAGCAGACATAAAATAATCATAAGTATTAATAGTAACTTCTGCAGGACCCAGTCAATGGGAAATAAAACGAATTACATAAATGATAATCAACGATCACTATATGAAATAGAGCGAAAGCAAGCCGCGGTAGACTAATGGATAGCGTACTTGACTATTACTCTGGAGGTCGCACAGAGGAGTATTTGAGTCAAAAAGTGAGCTAAAATTATTAAACGTGTTTTTTTGAACTGAAGATTAATTTTTTTCATAATTTTAGTTGTAATTTGATATAAAATATCTAGGTGCAAATTTTTTACTGTTTTTATAACATTAACAGCGCCTTTGACTTTCTTCACTTTTCTGACTTCAGCAATGTCTCAGAGCTACAAATCGCAAAATAAAGTCTTAAAAATTTAAAATATGATGTAAAATTTTGTTGTGTATCGATCTGGGTACAAAGTTTTTAAGATTTCTTTAAATTCGTTTTTGGCCACATTTTTGTCACAAATACTCCTCTGTGTGTCTGGGTGTTTCTGCGGACAAACCGAAATGGCTACGAGGTTAGTGTTTGTATTGAAAAAAAGTATGCATCTGTAGTTAAGGCCCTGATTCACTATCATACATGATCGCACGATTTATTCACAGGAATATTTTACATAAGTTTGTCTAACTTTAAAATATTGCTTCGAATGGCGTGTTTTAAGAGCCACACTATTCTACAATAATGATGCACAAACATCTCTTTGTTATTTTGTGTATATACATGAAATACATTTTTATAGAAAATACTTTGCTTTCCTGTTTTAAAAAAAGAAAAAGTGAATACAAAATGTTAACGAATGAAGAAAAAGTTCAAATATTATCATCATTAGTGCTGTTTTACAATAAATACTATTCTGATCGCACGAAAACTATAAGTTTCTGAAAATTTGCATAAGATTTACCAAAACGCACGACTTGCCAAAAAAATCTGTCACACGGTACCATTTTTAGTCCACACTATCATACTTTTATAGCACACATGCCATATTTGGCAGATCGTATGATTATGTAGAATAGTAGAACAGATGTAATCTGTTGTATCATGTACTATTTATAACTCGGATTAAGTCAAAACCGGGGAGTTAGTTACTGTTTAAGTGAATTTTCTCTACAGAAAATAAAAAATTTAGTACACAAAATTTTACAGAACACGCAATATTTTTTTAATTACAAAATCAGTGTGGTTTTCTTTCTACGTACTTGATTTATTTTACAAGTGCAACTCCGCTTTTGCCGTGTACAATATTAGTGACACCTATTGACAATGTTGCTTACTTGCTAAGCAAGAGCACATCGATTACACAACTAGGAAAAGTAAATAGAATCACCACTGATAGTGCTTGTATCAGCGCTTGTATCAGCGAGTTGTTATGAATACTTAATGACGCACATTTTAAATATACAACACATTTAAAAATAAGCTTAACAAAGCATTCCATATCATCATTTAAATCTCAATTCAAATATGCACAAATATAGCAGAAATATTGCAATTTTATTTACCCAGCTTAAACGTTTTCTCTGACCATATTCATAAGCTTGAGCGTTAGTCATTAAAAATGTATCTATCTCTGGCTCTGTGCAATGTAAAGAAAAAGATAAAAAATCAATTCAAGCACTTGTCCTTAAACTCAAAGTATGAAGAAAAAAAAGCTTTAAAATCTCGTTATAAACTGCGCTACCGTATACACATTTCCGAGACTTATTTTCTTTACATTAAACGAAGTACCCCAACTGAAAGGGACTGTCTCACACAAACAAAAACTTTAAGTGAAACAACAAAAACATTTGCTTAATAATATTCAACATAAAAATCAACAACATTATAATTTGTTTCTATTTGTTTGCGGTTAGATGACATTCTTGTTACTGTTGTAGTGGCTGGAATTTGTTGGCAAAGGCTCAATCAGTCTCGCTACAATTTCTGAGTGTGTTTGTATGGGAAAGTTGTTTAACTTATGGTTCATTTTAAATCAGTGATGCGCAAAATTTAAACTGAGATTGTGTTGTTGCTTATTAGTATTAGTGGAGAAATCGAGTTTTCCCAGCAAACACATGTAATACTGTAAGTCTTTAAACTAGAAAACGCTTTTTATCATAAAAAAATCAATTTGTTATTTTCTAACATTTTTTTTGCCTGTAATTTTTGTAATTTTTGATCGTAAAGTAAGGGCCAGATTTTTTATAAACAAACGCATTTGAGGTATTTTTCATACAGGGTGGCCAAAATTAACGAAGGGGTTTGAATTGCTTATAACTTTTTTATAATACTTTTTTTTCTTTTCTTTTCTTTTCTTTTCAGTATTTTGTAAAGAAGCCTTGGGGAATTTAAAATGGAGCAGTACTCAATTGAACAACGTGCCCAAATTTTTGAGCTTTATTTTTCAAATCAACGATCCATTGTTTTGACTCCGCGTGCATATCGTCGTTATTTTAATGTGCGGGTTGGACCCTCAGAGTCAACAATAAACCATCTGGTTGTAAATTTTCGCTAACAAGGGGCAGTAAGGAACCTTCCTGGTGCTGGCCGACGACGAACGGTGCACACGGATGACAATATTGAACTGGTACAGAGGAGTATTCGGGAAGATGGAGAAACATCAACCAGGAGACGTTCGACACAACTTGGCCTCTCACGAGCGTCGCTGCAGAGAATTTCGCATACAATAGGAATATTTCCATACAAGATTCAGCTTGTTCAAGAACTGTAACCGACAGATTACCAGCAACGACTTGATTATGCAGTTTTTTTCCGGCAAAAAGCAGAAGAAAATCATAATTTTATTCATAATTCAATTATGAGCGACGAAGCCCATTTCCAATTAAGTGGGTTCGTTAATAAGCAAAACTGCAGGATATGGGCTACGGAAAATCCGAGAGTAGTTCAACAGCGAGAATTACACCCACCTAAGTGTACGGTTCGGTGCGGTGTTTAATCGGAAAGGATAATTGGTCCTTATTTTTTTGAAAAATGAACACGGGGTCGCCGTTTCCGTTAATGATTTCAGAAATGTTGGAAAATTTTTTAAGGCCAGCCGTGGAAAACTATCCTCAAGTATGGTTCCAACAAGATGGAGTTACAGCGCACACTGCAAGGGACACAATGGCTCTTTTACGAGACATCTTTGGTGAACGAATTATTTCGCGTACAAATGATTTTAATTGGCCTCCGCGTTCACCGGATTTAACCGCTCCAGGCTGTTTTCTTTGGGGTTATTTCAAAGGAAAAGTCTACATTAATAAGCCCAGAACCATCCAGCAATTAAAAAGCAATATACGCGACGAAATAAACAACATAACACCTGAAGTTTTGCGAAAGGTGATGGAAAATGTGCTGGAAAGAGCACGAATATTCGAAGCAGCAAATGGCCACCATTTGCGAGATATTATTTTTCATAACTAAACTTAAAATATTCCCCATTTATATTCTGTATTAAAAAAAATTTTATAATTATGTCTTAAATAAAAAAGTTATGAGCAATTCATGCCCCTTCGTTCATTTTGGGCCACCCTGTACAAATTTGAAACTTTTAGTGAGGATACACAAGTGAATTCCCCCACTGAAGAAGATGTTGATGCTGCTGACGTCTCAGTTCCGAACGAGTGTATCGCACTTCTGACAAAATTCTTTGTGGTAAGAAATGACATATTTGGTCAACCAGTAAGGGCAGATTATCTCACGAAACAGAAACAATGAATATCGTTCGCGCATCTCGTAGTGCAGCAAGCATATCCAAAAATATATCGCGCAAATTTTCAATATCTTCATACCAGATGAAATTGTAAATTGTTTTAAACAATTACTTTATTTTCTATTTCTATTCTTTTTTATGGGTGTGATAATAAAAATGTTTGAGATAATTTTATTATTATGAAAAGTGTGTTTTATTATTAGTTGGTTTTTCAATCTAAAATTTCATTACACATCTGAGAAATATTGTATCAATTGTCCTGAAAGTACCTGTCCTTTGACAAGTGAAATATGGGAATGATACAAAAATTCCTGAGTCGTGACTGGTGAAAAGGTATTTATTTAGTATTTTTTCTATTTTTTTTATTGCTTATGGTGATAGATTACATTAATTATGTATATTATAATCTGATTAAAATAGTAATGAATTAGTTAATTTTGACCATACACATTTTTAGAAACTTATCTTAATCTAAACCGAAGTTATACCCACAGAAGTGCTAATACCAGCCATGTAGGGTACATTGTGCTCTAGGATAGTTCCGGTTTTTAAGAATCCCTTACAGGTACTAAAGATACTACTACATTAGACGTTCGAAAATGTTAGGTTTAGAACCTGTCACCGAGTATCTTAGTTATGTAAATTGACGCCCTCCAATAACAAAGCCATAAAAAATTTGCCGGTACCTCTCATATAAAGTACCGGAATTCGAACATGTTGCTAGTCCCTGGGAACCAGTCACGTGATGTATCCTGTGGCAGGTTTATGTATTACTAAAATGGGTTAAGCTTGCAGGGTTAATATATATATTTTTATTTCCTCCTGTTTTTGTTTAGTATTTATTTAATGCTAGTTTGTGGGATCATGCATGAGTGCACACTGTGGAAAATTTTTCTTTTATAAAGAAGCTTCAATAATAAATAATTAAGAAACACGTACATAATTGCATATATACGAGGATATTTAAAAAAATATAGTCACTATTTAACAACTATATTATTGTATTCCTGTGAAATCTTTGTTGGCTGCAATACGATTGACAAACGTAAGTTTGTTGCAACTTTTAATAAAATCATACGTTACATATTTGGTCTACAGAGATTTGATCATATATCGCCATATTCCAGACGTGTCTTGTGCATGCACATTCATGACTATCGGAAGTTTAGGAGCTTAATCTTTATACATAAAATGATAGCTACGACGGATCCCAAATATCTCTACAACAAGTTGACATTCATCTCATCCTCAAGATATAACAGGATTTGCACTTTTCTGGAACCATCTTTCTCCCGTTAAAAACGCAATAAAGTTAAAAAAATTGCTAATGAAACACTATGTTTTTGATTAAGACACTTAGATCCAATACAAATTTGTTTTTTATTAATCTTTACTGTATTTGTTTTGTTTAATTACACATCATGTTTATCTTGTTTTGTTATGTTTATTTAAGAAATTATTTTCTAAAAATTTCATCTTATAACACAACTGATGATCATAATGATGTAACTCATGAGATATTATAAAGGGTCCGTTATCTAACGTTTTTTTTCAACTAGTGCTTATTTCGTGAATGGTAACACTTAGCTTATGTCAGATTTGACAGATAATTAGCTTTATCCTTCCGCTGAACGAATATGCTTGTGTATACGCTTGAACAACGCTGGGAAATATTGCGAAATTACTCTGAAAATCATGTTTGATTTTGCCAAAAAAAAAATCATCTTTTCAGATGGAGCTCATTTTGATCTTGGCGGGTATGTAAACAAGCAAAATTGTCGCACTTGGGGTACAGAAAACCCGCACGCATACATTGAAAAGCCGACGCACCCAAAACGAGTCACTGTTTGGTGCGGATTTTGGTCCAGAGACATAATTGGGCCATTTTTCTTCGAAAATGAGCAAGGAGTGGACGTTACAGTCAATGGCGATAGTTATCGGGCCATGTTGAACGAATTTTTGTTCACAAAAATTGAAGAGGAGGATATTGGCAACATTTGGTTTCAACAGGACGGCGCTACGTGCCACACAGCCGAAGCTACACTCGATGTTTGTACTTAAAAAAAAATTTGAGAAAACATTTAGTAGTTTTTTTATAGCATTTTCAAAAAAAAAAGTTGTCTGGCGGACCCTTTATCTTGTTTGCATTAGGAAGGCAAACAATAAAATACAAATACAAAATACAAAAAGACTGTAAAGTAAATATTATTCAAATTGGTTTTAGAATGAATTTTGAAACTCGATAAGCTAAATTTTGTAAACGAGCTAACATGATGTGAGCCCAAAGATACATCATAACTACTCGCATGGGGTCCCAGATGTCCCAACCTTCTGGGATCTGATTTTAATAGAATACATTGCACTCGCGACAGTATGAACTAATTAAAACCAGGCCAGATCACTTTTGCGAGAATGTTAATATTTGCGGTATGGTATCTAATTCCCATTTACAAACATTTTTCTCATAAAAATAAAAGTTTCTTATGTTAAAATTTTTTATTTATTGTTTACTGGATTTGAAAAACAGCAATTTATTATGAAAAAAATTTAAGTTTTCATGCGAAAAATCAATGGTTTTCTTTTGCTTTTTCTTTTGGCCGCAAAAGTATTATTAACTCGTTTAATAATAGCATTTTTATTTATTTTTTTATTCCACACATGTTAGATTTTTCATCTCAAATAGATTGCCGGATTTTTCTTTTAAAGTTAAAAACTTATTTTTTATATTTAAGAAATGAATATGGAATTCCAACTGAATGTGGTCACTAACTAAAACGTTTATGTTTAAAAATTCTGATTGACAACTGAAGACAATTTAATAGCAAAATGCTAGGGAAATTCTCAGTGCAGCTGAATTAGAATTTAGCCACTACCCTGTTGATTTAGATTTAATTAAAATAAAATACATAAGTATGAAAAATTTTAAAGTTAAACAGTTTTATTGAAAAAAGGATAATGTACTTAACGCTAACAAATAAGTAAATCGATCTAGGACATTGAGCAGACAAAAAAATAAAATTGTGTGTGTATCGTAAGCTCAGTAGACTCTTGATACGAATTTCACGCGCCCTACCCATCCCTAGATTAGGGATGACAGCAGGAATTTCAAAATTGTAGTTTTTGGAACTTAATTGTACTAAAACCCATTTTTAAAATTTATATTATTTTTAGATTTATTAAGAATATAGCGAAAAAGGCATATTACATTTCATTTGTACTATAATATAACATAAATGAACAAGTATAAACTATTTACATATAAAGAAAATCAAGGTACTTTTAAATCGATTTCGAGATCAAAATTACAATCTTATTAACAACTTTCTTAATATATTTATATCCTAAAACAATTGAAATTTTGTGAATTCAGTAAATCCTCTGTTTGGACTAAGCCGCAAAGAGTTGCAGTTTATAGTCTGCTTTTTTATTTGTTTTTAATTATATTTTGGTCCGAAAATATATTTTTCACATTTGTAAATGAATATGAAACTGATAATATTCCTCTTAGGGCCATTAACACAAAGTTCAGTTATGTTTATTTAATTTTAAAGTTTACTAACATTTAGTTTGTCTAAACTTTAATTTTAATTGGAAATTAAAAATGTTCATTAACAATAAATAACTAACAGTTATCAACTATTGCGAATCACACCAGGAATTTATTTTTTTGAAATGCAAAAAAAAGGAAATAACACCAACATCCAAAGACATCTGAGCACGATTTCTGCTCAAAGATGTGCATTTTTCAGATGATAAAGCTTAAATCACAATTTTTCATTTTAAGAATTTATGAAAAATATTTTTAAAATAAACAAAAAATAATTAATTTTTAAATGTCATATTTTTCAAGTTAAAAATTCAAACTCAGAAAGTATTTCAGTTAATTTTTTTTAAAAGCTAAATCTTAACAGAGCTTCGTGTTAATGAATTTTCACTAACCAAAGTTAAAGTTTTGAGTTTAGTGTTAACTTGAAGTTAACTTGTTTTTTGTTAACGGCCCTTACTCGTATATTTTTTGAAGAGTCTGAAAAGATTAATTCATCTGTCTCATTTTAGCATCAGCAAGAGCTCTAAATTGCGAATTTGTGTTCGTTTGAAAACATTTTTACTAATAGTGGTACCATTAGTTTTCCACTGATTTTCTGTTCTAAATGTACCAAACTATTTTAATGTTTTATTTTCAAAGTCGAATTATTTTCTTAAAAGTTCGCAAAATTTAAAATAAAAATGTTGGACAACTGAATTATCACTCAATTTTCAATTTCATTGATTTCTATATACAGTTCTTCATCAGTTCCTCAGTCAGCATCATTCAATGATAGATAATTTCCTTCTACTTTAATGAAACATAACAACCGGCCACAGCATTTGTTATTGAAAGTTCTGATTATTATTGCTAAACTTTTGGGCACTCTGCAATCAGTGCTTTCATTTAATATTATTGAATAATAATCATCTTTACAAAAGTTTTTAATGTCGGCAACATTTTCTAGTCCGGTAAATTCTGTTACATTTTTTTGCTATATTCGTTTTCTTAACAATTTGCGAATCTAAAATACTTTTTTAAGTAAGTTATTTCTAAGCGGTCCAATATTCATAGTAAAATGACAACAATGAAATTTGCAATATAAAATTACTAAAACTGGGGAGATTCCTTAATTGTACCATATAAGCCATTGGTGTACCTTTGTACTTTTCGATTTTAAATGGTACCAAAAAAGTACAATTGTACCGATTTTGCCATCCCTGCCCTAGATTGATTGAATTATTTGTTGGCATTTGTGATGAATAACAAATTCGTCGTACAGTATTCTTCGAGCCAAGCCCTTTCATTTGATACCCATATTTAATAGGTTGTGAAAAAACGTAATCCGCCATTTTGTTGACGGCCATATTGGATTCGCAATTTCTTTCAGTGTGTACTCTATTCTGCTAGTTGTGAAGAACTGGTAACCCGTCATTTTGTTTCAATTGCATCTCTTTAAAAGATTATTGCTATTGATTTTTTAAATTATTACGTATCGTTGCCAATTTCCAGATTTTCCTCTAAATAATTGATTAAATTTTCTTTTCTGTTCCAGATTGTGGGTTTGCCTATCGATGCTTTCTCCATTTTTCATCGTTAAAATGAAAGTGTGACACTTCTTTGCACTGTAACATAGAACAAAAATCATATTACTGTAAAATTGTGAACACAATCTGTTTCATTTCACTTGTTCTTTTCAGATGATAACATTTGAATTTAATAATTTTTCCACTAAACGAGAACCAGAATCGAGACCTCCAGTTATTTAATTTTGATTGCGTTGATATTATAAAAATTCTATCAATAAGTTGTGATTTTAGTATTTTTTTTTTGTTCAAAGTGATTCTGAAGTAACTAAAATGCAAGAATATTGTCTTATATGGAACATGACAATACACATCCTAACATACTTAAATCTTTAATTTTTTTTATAAAACATTTATTTGAAGAACCATACTTGAAGTAAATACATTTAAATTCATAAAAGTAAATATTTAAAAATACCCAATGGAAAGTTTATCAAGTACTTCGGTTCAATAAAGAATTTATATATGCTAAAACAAATGCGGAATATTTTTAAGTTTGTCTTTCTTGTCACACAATGTTATTAGAAAAACAAACTTCCATCCAGTTGAAATCTAAACCACCGTTTTATCTATTTAGTATTATGGCTAAATTTCTCAATAGGCTGTTTTCTGTTTGTCTGATTAATTTACAAATTATACAATTATTATAAGCAGTGAGTAAATAGAATTGTTTATTTTTTTATACTCACTGGGGTATATTTTATTTTTATTTAGCAAAAACTATAATAAATTGATAACACTAAGTGACCTTTAAAACAAACCCGATTTTGAATTTGAAACTAAATAATCAAGCCACAGTCAGTGTGTGGACTGGCAGGCGTAAGCTCAGTTGTGTTTGACAACAGAAAGTTGAAAGTGTTTGTGATTTAATACAAAAATAATAATAAAAATAAAAATAATTTAAAATGAAAAGTTGTTGTTTAGTATTTGTAGTATGGGCTTGCTTTATGATGAATTTCAAGGTAAATATATTTTTAAAAGTCAACTTAATTAATAGAGATTAAAATTACTTAATTTTTTGTTATCAAGTTTTCCCATGCTAAAGATGTGAAGCTGTCCTCCAAAGATTTTCAAAAAGAATTTCTGCAGAAAATCAGCGGGACCATGAAATCTACAGCTAAAGATTATTTGAATAATTTCTTAAGAGAAATAGAAAAACCAGCAGATGTTGAAACAAGTTTTGTTAAAGAGCTTCAATCAGCTTTGGATTCTAAAAGACTGGAGCCTAAAGTTGTTTTCATTAAACAATATTTGGATATGGTGGAACATAAAGATACCAATCGCGCAAACATGTACAGCCTAAGAAATGTTAATTTCCTTAAGAAATTTAAAGACAAACTTTATCAGCTACAAGAAGAAAGCTTGGAGGAAATGCATCAACTACGCTATTATTATCTATGCAAGCAATTTAAGATACAAAAGGCTAAAAGCACTCCTTCATATCACAATTACTATTCGGAAAACACTCAACTGATGCCCATTGATGATCACAATGGAGGCAACATGTTAAATAAATTGGGTTTAAAAGATAATCACACAGTTTCCGTTAACATAACAGAATTTGGCATCGAGTTGTATAAAAAAGTTAATGAAGCTGGCTCGGATGTCATTGATGACTATCTGATAATTTTAAGGAAATTATTGCAAGAAGTATTGGAGCCACAGTCGGAAGAGGAGGCCACAGCCCACTCTGAAGCTTTACGGAAAATACTAATCGAAATTAATTCTCTGCTTCATATTCACGATTTTTATGCCAAACGCCAACGTCTCTATGACTATTTGCAAAATCACTTGGCTGTGGACTATGAACAAATCCAAAGTTCTGAAAGCTCCCAACATGATCTAATGGAAGTCTTTAGAAAACTCAAGGAAAAGGGCTTGGACTTGGTGATGGCCTATTTGTTTAGTAATTTTGAGTTTATCGACTACTTGCAAGATCAGTGGAAATTGCTACTACCTCAGGCTCCCATCTCACGGTACGATGAACATTCTCGTAAACTTAAGCAAATTCAGCAACTGTACACTGAGTTTAAGCAGGATTTTGAAAATTCATCAAAATATGATGCCTATTTGGAGGCGGTAAAATTGTTGCATGAACAGACAGAAAAGGACAACAGTGACAGTTCACATATTTATGAGATGCTTTATAGTGCTTCACAAAATGTGGGCAGCAGTCGGGCAACACTAATGAATGCCAAATGTAATGAAATTTAAATTAGTGGTTTCGCGGTTATGTGAATGAGAGTGTGTGCAAGTGTGCTCGTCTGTTGGTGTGTTTGCACACGTACATCAGAAAATGTTTAATTTTAGGAGAAGGGTTTACTTTAAAATGTTTGTGTTTAAATACTTGTGTTGAATCTCTTATCCATACATTATTAATACAGTTTTAAGTGATTAGCAAGCAAATAAAAAAGAATTATTAAAAAACAATTTAAACATGCTATTTTTGCACTTTCTTATTTAGTAAAATATTTTTTAATAATTTCTTATAAGCCAAACTTTAATTAAATTGGACTTGTGAAAGATAGTTAATTATAAACACAAGCTTGTAGATTTAAAGAAATTTATAAGGATTTTTTTAAAAAGATTAAGTGTTTCAGAATTGAGACACGAAATACCGTCCATTCTTGTAAAGAATTTTTATAACTTAAGCGTTTATCATCGTGACCGTAAAAATAAAACAAAGTTATATAAAATTTAATAAGACTAAAAAAAATAAAAAAATTAATAATATAAAAAAATGTAATAAGTTAAAAAAAATAATTGACATGAGGGAAAAGATTTTGATAATTTTCAAAAAAAAAAAAATATATATGATAGATGCTTCCCCAATCTTTTTATTCGCATTTCATAAAACTGCATGATGTGATTAAAAAAGTGAGAGTTATTCCTAAATATTAGACACAATGGCTCATGTTCAGAAATTACCACTAAGTTTAGAAATTTTTAAGCACTTATTAAAGTTATTCACAGTTGGTTACTTTCACCACGAAAAGTTTGCACTTAGTTATGGGTGATGCTGGAACTAAATGATAACTAACTAATACATTCAAACAGCTGATTGATTTTTATTGTTTAAAAAAAAACATCCGTGCAAAAAAATAAACTATAGATTTGTTTTTGGGCAACAAAGTTCTATTAAATAACTTCTCTTTTACAGCCCCTTATTTTAATTGATTTATACACAAACTATGACCAAAAACTAACTTTTTAAGGATTTGTATGAATGTTTTAGAGAATAAAAATTGTTTTCTAATAACTTCATAAGCTGTTTAATTAATTACGGTAAGTATCGTTCAATATATTATTGACATTTTATTATCTCTACATGTCAATATGCAGGGTTGCAGTTCTTACATCAGCTGAAAGCAGTTGCTGCACTAGTTATGATTTGTGAATAAGATCTCTATAACTGTCTGTGAACTATTTTTTAGTTACTGTTTTATTAGTTTCGACTTTGGTTATGATCTCTGAATATGCGCCAATGATACATATGGTCAGCATTTGTGAGAAGTTTTTAAATTGGCCAAGTGCATGTGTTATTCAGACACAAATAAATTAGATTTCTAAACTCTGTGTTCGAATGATTTTATGACAATCTTTATAAATCAAATAATTTTATAACATAAGAGTTATTTAATTACTTTTCTGTCTTTTTAATATAATTAGTTCAACTCATTTCTTTTTGTTCTGAGTATTCGCACAATTTTGTTTTGCATAATTTTATTACATCTTTGGCTTTTTGTTTCAACAACTTTATTCGAATAACTTGTATTCAAATAAGATCTTTCAAAGATATTGTAATTCTTTAATAAATTAATTCGAATTATTTTTATTCGAAGTACTTTGGTAGAGTAAATTTCATTTGAATGCTATTAACAGTTTTTTTCATTTCATTTTATTTCAGTTAATTTTTATTAAATTATTTTCGAACAAAAATATTATTCTCAATTATTAATATTCGAATTAATTTCATTATTTATTCGAAAATTTTTATTTATTTAATTTTTATTTGCATGTTAATGCTCTATCAATTTACAGCTGAATTTATTAATTCGAATATTTACATTATTTTGTTCCAATAGTTTTGTACACATTTTTTTTAAATAACAAATTAACAGAATAATATTATGCAAATAATATTTAATTTAATTACTTATTCGTTAAGTTGTAATGAATTAAATTTTTTCAACAATTTAATTAGCATCACCATTGTCGAATAAATTTTTTTTAAACAAATTTATTTAAAAACATTCAAATTATTATTTATTTTTATTGTTCTTTTTTAAGTTTTTATTGGGCAGTTTTTAAGTACAATTAATTTTAATTTGCAACGTTAATGTACAACTAAAATATAGTTTCTTATTAAAAATTCTTTGAAAATCATTATTTGGGGGGAAGAACCAAGTTGCTATGCGCATTTCATTATTTCTAATACAGACATTATTATTATAACACTTTATGTTTAATTCCACTTATTAAAAAGTGTTTACTTTAGTAAATTTTTTAAAATTATTCGAATAGACAAATTTACAAACCATGCAACAAAATTATGATAATCAGCGGTATCATCGATTCGACGTAAAAGGTTTACCATGACGGTGTCGCTATAAGTCTACGCTTAACCGACTTATGAATACTGACTGGACTTCTGCAAACAAGAAAGATTACTCAGGCCCTTTGCAAAACCAAGATGTGAATAATTTAATTTCAATTTATAACGTGTCATTCTCATCTTCGTATTTTAAACTGTGTTATTCATATATATTTTGATACCAAAAAAAACTTCCAAACAAAATCACTTTTATAGGCCTTTTATACCGCAAAAAATATGTACTTCCATTAACTTTTGTAGTTTTTGTTTTATTAGTATTTAAATTTGTAGGTGCTTTCAACATTTTTGTACAACTTAACTTTATTGGATTGGCACTTTTCACAGTTACATACACTTTTGCAACAATATCCTTTATATGTTCTATTGAATGGCTCACAATTAAAAAACAAAGCAAACAGATTTTTATTGTTAGATTGGTATTATTAGAATAATGCCTGCAACAATACAAAACCAGAATACAAAGGCAACAAACAATTTAACCATTTAAACAAATCCTTTTCTAACAATCTGTGTTTTTTTTTTGCATACTGATTTGATTCACTCATTGTTAACATCAGGTAGCAACAGCAACATCAACAATAGAAAAGCGATCATTGTGTTGTTGTTGGAATTAAATGCTGGATGGCTTTTAAGTGAAATAAAGAGCACTTTGCCAACATAAATAACAATGGAAAATGCACACACACACACACACACATACACAAACAAACGCTCACAAAACAGTTAAGCAGGATTGAAAAATATTTGTTCAAGTGTACAAGTACAAGGTGGCGCAAAAGTAATCCTCCTATCAGAAAATGCTTTAAATTTTGCGATTGGCCCCTAATGTCAGTTCTGTTTTGACATTTGTGTAGTAAACACATGCGAAATACACGTTAATAAACAATGTTACGCTACACTGCTCCAGAACGAGGAACATTGGTGACTATTTATTTGACCAATAATCGGTCGGTGACTTTGGCACAACGTGAATTTCGTCGCAGATTTCCTGGCCGTCCAACGCCTACTGGTAAAACACTGCGACGTTTAGCCGCTCGCCTCGAAGAGACTGGCACAACAGACCCCAGACCCCGGAGTAACCGTTCTGCAGAGAATATTGCTGCTGTAGCCGAGGATGTCATGGAAGCGCCGTCGCACAGTGGCTGAAAATCGTTTTTCATTGGCCAAAACTCTGTAACTTTTGAACCGATCAAAATATTGAAGTAATTTTTTTTTATTGGATAGATATTTAGTTCAGCTTGACTCAGTTTAAATTTTATTAAAATTGATTGAGGACTTTTTAAGGAATTCTAGGTCAAAGTTGAACTTTTGAATTTTTTTTAACTTTTAGAGTGAAATATGGAATTATTATTTTTTTATTTATTAAAAAATTTGAATATTTGGAAATTAATAATAATTATAAATAATTTTTGTAATAATGGAATTTTTTTTATGTTACACTTAAAAAAATTGTACACTGAAAAAAATAGTAAAATCAACTGGAGATTTTGCTATTACTGAAAAATTTAAAATTTTTTGCTGACAAATTTGCAAATTTGTTTACACTCAAAGAATAGTTACACTTAAAAAAAACGTTAATAATATTATCTAAAAATATTGCTATTACTACAGAAAAATTTATTATTTTTTGCTGTCAAATTTGATAATTTTAAAAACATTTTAAAATAAAAACTGCAATAAATTTTAATAGCATTTGTAACAATGGTAGGTTCGTTTATTATTATTTTTTACTAATACTATGTTTTTCGTACTTAAATAACAATGAAAGGCAATTATAATTATTATTCATTTGACTCAAATATTGATTGCAAATATTCCATATTTTGTTCTGTGCTATCTCTGTTCTTTAGTAGTTTTTTGGCTTCTTCGTCTAAATCCCGATGTTCCACTTTCCATTGATTTCGAATACTGGAGATAAACGGATCTGACGTTGCCAATAATATATTAAATAGATCTTCATTTGTTGAATTTCTTGAAATTTTTCTAGTATTGTGCTCTCTATAAAATCTGTAATCCTTGTTCCTTTTTTCCTGAGCCTCCTCTGATAGATCTCCAAGTGGCACCAAATGATATTTAATGACATCTTCTCCATGATAAAGGATTTTGTGAACTGTTGCAGACATATTTCTCCATGGGTAGTTGGTTGTATATATTTTTGCAGTTTCCTTAGCATAATCTCCAAATTTTCTAGAGTCAATTTCTTCATTGCACACAAGTACTTCTAGGATTATTTTAAATGTGAAAATGAGGTTTAAATCCACTCCTGTTATTACAGATGCTGTTTCTGGATCTGAAAAGAATCTTCTTGCGGTATTGCCATCATTTGTATTGCCTGACCCTTGTTTTGGCTGATCTATAATCAATCCTAATTTGCGATATTCATCTTGAACATGTTTCTTTTTTGAACTTCTTAACTCTTTGTTGGTTTCGTTGTTTCTTATTGATCCTGAAGACCCGAAATCCAAATCATAATTGATTTTTAGTATGTGTTCCACGAATTTAAGTTTAATTTTATTTTAACGTAGCTAAGAACATCTTCCTGGTTTTTGTTTCTAAAATACTCTTCGGCCAGTTCTTTATAACTGAAGCTCTCCATATTTTTCTGAATATTTTTATTTGCGTCTGTTATGTTTTATCCGTACACTTAGAGGATTAACTGAGTAATCCCTTATCGAATCCGTAGTTTTATACATTTTTAGATACATGTTATTCACACATTGATCTTTAATTTCATAGCAGGTAGTGCTTAAATTGCACAAAACTGCACATGTTGTCCAGACCTTAATATCAGGTAAAACTGATTAGTATCTCGCCAATATTTGTTGTTGTTGTTGGGTTATTTTTTTTTCTTTAGTGCTTTAATGTCGCGATTATTGTTATAAAATTGCTTATGACTTTGGTTGACCCTAACATTTGATAACAGTTAAATTTAGTAACAGATCATATGTTTACTGTAGAATTTTGTGATAATTTGTGATAATTTTATTACCAATTTTTGGCTGATCAAAACAAAGCCATTAAACCCTTTCGCAGGTATTATATTTAATTTTTTTAGTTTTACGTAGTCTAAAGTAAAAAACATAAACTTTTAGGCAAAAAAGTGAAAATTATATACACCATTGTATACGAGTACTTTGGAGTAATTTCATTAAAATGAAAAAAGTGTTCTACAGGCGGCTCGTGGCGGGTGCAAAAGTATATATAGCGGTAAAGAGGACACTTTCACCTTTCTCCGGGTGGTATACATTTCTTGTTCCCTTTTGTTCCCTAGAAGTTCTATTCCACTTAATACCACTTACAAAAACTAAAGACTATAATCCTACCAACATTATAAAAAAGACCGCAGGCCATTATCGATGATAACTTGCGAGTAGTAACCATTTATTTTTTATAAAAAACAAAAGAAAAACACCTTTTTCTGAAATTAAAAAAACCTTTGAGTTTGACAGCATGCCACGCTCACAATTATCAATAGTTTAACCTAATTTTTTGGCTACCTTAATCTGGATATATTAGCTGCAAAAGGGCGTAAAAATTTTAAAAATCGGTGACAAAAAAAAATTTGAGTTTTGGCCAATGAAAAACGATTTTCAGCCACAGTGCGTCGACATCGACCAGACGACGTGCCACGCAAATGGGTATCAGTCGACGGTCTTTACAGCGAATTTTGGTACAAGATTTGAAGATGTTTCCGTACAAAGTCCAGACGGTGCATCAACTGTTAGCTGCTGACCGCCAATCGCGTCTAACATACGCTCAAGCCATCCTTAATCACCACCAACAGGAAGATGATTTTTCATCAAAAATAATTATGAGTGATGAGGCCCATTTCCATCTTAGCGGGTACGTAAATAAGCAAAATTCACGCTTCTGGGGCACTGAAAATCCGCGTGTAACCCACGAAGAGCCATCACACCCGCTCAAAGTCACTGTATGGTGTGCTGTTTTCGCTGGAGGAGTCATCGGACCTTTTTTCTTCGAAGACGTCGCGGGCCAAACGGTTACTGTGAATGGTGAGCGCTACAGAGCAATGATTAACGAGTTCTTTTTGCCGCAACTTGATGAATTGGGATTGGAAAACATGTGGTTCCAACAGGACGGTGCAGCGGCACACACTGCACGTGCCACAACCGATATGCTGAAGGATGCATTTCCCGGGCGCCTAATCTCCCGTTTTGGCGATTTGCACTGGCCAGCAAGATCGCCTGATTTGACCGCTGCAGACTTCTTTTTGTGGGGCTTTTTGAAGTCGCGGGTTTATGTCAACAAGCCTCAGACTCTTGCAGCTCTTAAAGACAATATCCGTCAAGAATGTGAGGACCTATCGCCGGAAGTTTTGGCTAAAGTGATGGAAAATGCCATAAAAAGGGCTCAAATGACAATCAACTGTGGCGGCGACCATTTACATGGCATCATATTCTCGACTTGATGTAAAAAAATTAAAAGACCAAATAAAAATAATCCAGAAGAAGAATCAAAGTTTTTCATTTTTTTTTTAATTACAGCCAAAAAACATCGAAAGGTTATTTTTGCGCCACCTTGTAGAAATGCTCATACATCCACACACACTTCTCCCTCTTTCTGTAAATCGAGCATTTTACAGAATTCAATATTGACTTATTTTAAAACATTAGAACAAGAATATCAACAACAAGTCAGGCACTCCTTTTAGATTTTTGCACTATATTAATGGTCACACATAGTGTAAAACGGGTGTTGCAATAGAAAAACATTTTATTTTATATACTTTCCCCAACTATTTATTCGCGTCTTTGTTCAAATATTTTTTCTATGCCACCTGTGTTTGCTTCTGTGTATGTGTTTGAGTGAGTTTATTATTTCAACAATACGAGTACGCAAGTGGTTAAAAGCAAATAAGAATGACTGCTAAATCAGCACTATTTTATTTTGCTACACAATAATAGAACTTAGTTTGTGATATTGATTATTTTTTTTTATCTTTTTATTCCTATCTGCCATCCTGTTTATTTGATCTTCTTTTACATGCCCTCTACTTTACATTAACAAGTGCTTTTAAACTGTTTTGCTAACAATTTCAACTCGTTTGTTTTTATTATTGTTGTAACACTCTTTGTAAATAGGCGCCTTTTTCTGCTATTGATGAGTAAAAATACAAATTATTTTCAAAAAACTTTGGTTATTTTTAAATCTTTGAAAAAAGATATCGAGGCAATCTCGATTAATTAATTTAAAAAAAAAATTTTTATAGGAAATTTTTAGGATTCTTAAAATCAAGTTTAAATATTTTTTTTGATTTTTTGTTAATTTTTTTTGTTAATTTGTGAAAAACAATTAAGTAATTATTGGCATAGAAATTGAAATGATGTTATAATGAGTACTTCATGTACTTCACTGTAGAGCAGGGCTTGCTGTGGATACTTCTCACATTGGGGATTTTTGTATGGAGATGAGGAAAATAATAATTTATTTTTCAAATTTAGTTTTATTGATGTAGTAAAATGATTGATGATGTAAAAAGAACTAACTAACAAAAAAAATTTAACGACTTTTTTTTATAATTTCGTGTTTTTGTTATGAAACATGATGCCGTTAATAAAAAAAAACGATAATGGTTTTTTTGTTAGTCAGAGCATTTTACGCTTTAAGCGACCATATATGTTATAAATACTTGCATTTTATTATAATTATTCTAAAAGAGCCTTAACTTTATCGCTTATATCACTATGATTTTTTGGATAAACGAAGGAGTCAAATGTGAGATCAGCGGATCTGATGTCACCATCGTTGGGTGCATAATATCTTCGTTCATGGCAATTCTACTGCATTTTATGGAAGGTCTAAGGCGATATTTTTTATAGTGTTTGTTACGAATTTCATGAGCCTCTTCGGATAGTTAGCCTACACGAATAATACACTTTTCAATTATATATTTTTCATTAATAAGAATTTTGTGGAGCGTATGTGGCATATTGTACCACTGTAATGTACCCACAGAGCACAAACTCTTTTGCCTTCTCCAGAAAAAAATTACCAAATTTTTTTAGATCTACTGCCTCGGTGATTGTTATAAATTCGCAAAACCCGTGAATTCGAAAATCAATGCAGGTTTAGCAAAGAATCTTCGTGATGTATTTCCTGGATTTGTCGTACCAGTGCTGCTTATCTGTATCAATCTGTATTTCAATTTTCTCTTTAAGTTCACGCTTTATCAAATATTTTCGGGCTTCTTTTATCGGACGAGTATTTGAGTCGACCATCCCACCCTTAAATTATAATCTACATACAAAAAGACACTCCATCAGCTTAATACCAAATATACCAAATTGCAGTTCTTGTTCATTTATGGCCATGGCTTGAACTTCTGCGATTTTATCCATCTTGGATGTTGTGTGCGAAATGCGCAGAGTGTTCTGTTATGTATTTTGTTGGCAGTTTGGCTTTCGCAAGAGCAATTTTATTGTAGTTTGATTTTTGTTCACACCTATTTTTGTACGAATGAAGTCATTGCGCATTTTTTGCACGAACAAAAGGATCAAAACTTTATTGTTTTGTTGGTGTTTTGTGCATGTATGAATTTAACATTATTACCAGAGTAAGTTTTTTTTGTTTTTTGCATGAAAAATATGCATTTGCATATTTATTCAATTTTTCCCAAAAAAAATAATTTTTGATAAAAATTTCATAAATTTGGATAATACGCAATTTGGCGATTTAAAAAAAATATTGTAGTAATAACTGACTCAGATCCATATGTAGTTTCCGCTATGAGATCATTAAAATTTTTTTACCCAAAAATGATGCATGTTACACGTCTGGCTAATGGGTTGCATAGAATTGTGGATCTTGTTCGGTTACATTTTGCAATGTTAAATCACTTATTGCAAATTGCAAAGCCGTTTTTCTTAAGTTAGAACTGCAAACATATGTACGTAGTATGTGGTATTTTTCCAAATAAACTTATAGTTATAATTAATTTCCAGGCGCCCTCTCCTATCAATTTAAAATGTATCAAAGCTCTGTACCAATGGATGGGGATTTTGGTCAAAGGCAACAAATTTATAGAAATAAGCAGCATTTTAAATCTCTTTACTGATGATATGTAATGCAACAGGCTTTATTTAAGAATTCATCGGAAAAATCAGATTTTTTTTTATTTTTTTTTTTAAAAAAGAGAAGTAACACTCAGGCAATTAGTATGCCTACCAACCCGTAGGTGTGTTACCTTCCTTGGGAAAGGGATAGTGAGAGAGAACAGATGGTGAAAGAGAGAAAGCTTAATTTTTACAACTCTGATATTGCGCGCTGTGTCAGTTTTTAGATCAGTATTGCAGCGCCTTTTGATGTCAAGTAGGCGCATTAAATATGTTTTAAGCTGTTGTAGCCATTTTATTAATTATTTTACTTCGCCGGCGATTTTGCTACAATACCGTCGAAGGAGGGCGCGCTCTGATGTCCGCTAGCATACACAAGTATCAATTGCTGCCAGTACTGTTCAGTGACCAGTGTGCTATGCCTTCATCACTTAAACACTCCGACAACAACAAATACAATGTCATACTAATGCACATCTGAAAAATGCTGGAGTTTATGACTTGTCTGAAGTTGGGCTCGAACCCACGTTCTTAGACATTATTTGCTTTGTAGTCAACGCGCTAACTACTTCAGCCAACATCATTAAAGATAATTTTGAATATATTTACCACAGTACGATCAAATTGGAAACCGAAGGACTTCCTTTCAATGAAAGTTTATCTGTCAAATAAGTCGTAGAAGAAAAATTTTAAAATATTAAGAATGAAATGTTGGCCTTCAAACGTTGACCAGGATTAAAAACAACATACACAGTAATATCCACTGATGTTGAACGTATATCTCTAATATATTAGACCATTTTGTGCGACAATTGAAGGTCCTTTCAATTTGAAAACTTGAAAAAACAGATGATTATACTTCCTAATAAATATTTGTTTAAATTAAACTGATTAAAAATTATTAGTCTGTGTTTTTCGGATGCATCTGTTGGTGCATTTTTTAAAGTGTTTTTAAGAATATTTGCATGCATATTTTAATAATTTTTGTGCATATTTAAACTTGCCCAGATTATTACTATTAGAAATACTTATTTTTTATTTGATTTACCTTTGATTTTTTTGAAAATTTTTGCCTCCAAATTTTAAGAAGTAAAATAAAAAACACAAGACGCATCTACTAAATTAATGGAGAAAAACTAATTGACTAAAAGTATTTCGTATGTAATGCTCTTGCAATCGGACACTTTATAGGCAAGTTGTACTAATGGGCTTTAGTGTTGTATAGGCGTTAATAGCGTTGCATTATTATTGCAACAAATTGAGATGTGGTATCTGGGGACACTTGCAAATGATTAAAGTAGATATGTATGAGACAATGTGCTAATAGTAATTTCCAACTGGCGGCAAGTGGTGCTACAATTGCTGGTCAAAATTTTGGAGAAAACATGGATTTTTGTTATATGTTCATAAAAACAATCAAAAAAGAGAAAAACTTAAGTCTCTACAGAGTTTATTTTTGCCATTTCAGTGTATTAAAATATCCTATTTTTAATTAAAAACAAAAAGAACAAGGTTAGCTCACATAATAAAATAATATTGGTCTTGAAATTCTTAGGTTTATTATAAGTACTGAGTTTGAAACAGCTAACAGTCAGATCGAAGTAATTATTTTTGATTTGATTATTTGATTTTGTCCAAAATTAAAGAAAAACCACTGCATATTGCATGAAGAGTATGTTGACAATTTGACTTTTCTAAGTGAAATCTCCACCGTGCGTCGTGATGATCGATGCTCACGAGTAAAAAAAAATGTTATTCATTAACGACCCTATTTTCCTTTCACTACTTCGTTTACTTATGCACGCTCACGTGACTGCTAAGTAAAATTAATCACGATCAGAAAACCTCACTCTTTCAGTACGTATAATTTAAATTTTATAAAATATACTTTAAGCTTAAATAACTTATTAATATAAATACAAGTATTAATTATTTTTAAGTAATTCATGTTGAATTTTATTGGTTTAATTGAAAGTTCTCACAATACGGGTGAGCTCATTTATTCAAATTGTTAACTAAAACAATTTTTTGTTAAGAAAACAATACATAAAAACTGCTTGTGACGACAATAAACCTGTAAGTTTTCAGAATTATCGATTAGTTAACCAAATTATATAATAAATAAGAATACTAGAATTATAACTTCTTCGTATTTAATTTAAGTCGTCGTGCACTCCTGAAAGTTGTAATTGGTAATTGTAAATGTTGTATCTGCATGACGTTGCCAAAGCAGGATTTATGGAGTACAATTACACAGCCCTTATATTGTCTTAAGTTTAGTTGGAGGAATTCTTCGATGTGGACAATGTTTAAAAGATATAAATTTGAACAATTTGCTAATTTTACTAAGTGCAAAAGAAGAGAAAACTACAAAAATGGATATAATATACATCTTGTTTGCAAACTATAAGTGTCTTCCTCAAAAGAAAAAATAAAAATAACTTTAGCAATAATAAAAATAAAAAATACTCCTGCTCTTAGCCCCTTAATGACGCGTTTTCATCTACAGTCTTTGTTCCAAATACAAATTAATTAAGCTCGTCACAGACTTAATCACAACTGCTGATTATTTCATATTTTGCAAACGCCAAAGTTTTACCGCCAATCAAACAATTTACCCTTCTAACACATTTGATGGCTTGTCCTTCTAATTCTAAGTAGAAAATATTTGTTAACAACTTAACATCAACTTTTAGAAATTTAAAAGTCAAGACTCAAATTGTTCTACACAAACAAGCTAACAAAATTATATAAAGGTTTTAGATTTGTTTCACTACAGGGGAATTGAAAAAGAAATGTTCAACAGAAACTTTTTTTAATAAATCTTAAAATTTTGCTAAATTTACCAAATATATAAAATGTCCTTAAGAAATAAGTTAGTCGAGTAGTTTTTATATAAAAAACTCAAGTAGAATTGTTGTCATAGCAACTATGTTAAAAAATATTAGTTTTCATATAGAAAGAAATGTATAATATTAAAATTATTCCAAATTATTTCCATTGACTAACAAATTCTTCCTTGTAGAAATGTTCAGTGCAAGCTACTCAATATTCAATTGTTCAATAGAAAATGCAGCAAACTCTGTTATTGAAAATTGTAAAGAACACCGAAGGATATATTATTTAAAATGTATTAACGATGTCCTTTTATGATCTTGAGTGATATCTATATTATTATTAGGCAAACACATTTTCTTAGATCTCTTTTACGGTCGCAGTACTGAACTAATTTTGAAAAGATGTATATGCTTTTAAACGGCTTTTTACATAGATGTGCACAATCTTAATTTTATTCAAATCGGTGCAATATTTAGGGAGCTATTAGCATTTAAAATTGCTACTAACACATGCACACCTATTTAACTTTGAAAATAAGCAAACTATGCATGTGTTTTTCCAATTTCTTTTAAATAGTTTTAAGTTGTTTATTTATAATGAGTCGACCGCTGGATACACTAGTAAAAAGAGTGGCTTAAATTTCCCTGATTGAAGTTTGTCATGCGGTGCCGATCCCTGCAGATAATATTGGACTGCGTGGTCCATTATAACTGAAATGAACTAGTTACAACATGGTCCTACGTAATGCAGTCATGGACTATGTAATTTTCAGACAAGAGCTTATTGCTCTAACCCGACAATTGTTTGAGCTTTCACGAAAGTACTCGTGCCGAGCAAAATTCTTCTGAGTTGTCCATTTTTTTTATTGACACGGAGTAGCTTTTACGCTAGTCCGGTTTAGTGCAACCCAGCCCTAGGACATCAAAATATCAAATAGACCATGTTTTCTGCATATATTTGGATTACTTTTGGACTAGTCCTAGTCCTCTATGAAGTATACTTGACATGCGTAATCGGAATAGTCGCGTTACCTGCAGGGATATTTATTTGTGGTTCTTAAATTTATTTCTTAGAAACTTTAAAATCCGATACAAGGGAGAGCGTATCACAAAATAAAAAATAAATCAAATGATGAACAGAAAACGTAGATTTATTTTCTCTAGTTTCAGACTAATATGTACTGCTGGCTAGTGTAGTATAGAATTTTCCGAAATAAAAGGAAATTAAAGTTTATTTTTATATACATAAATGTATGACAGATCAGATATTTGTTTTTATCTCATTTATTTGATATTCGCTTCACAACTTTGTCGCCCCTTTAGTTTTATTAGTTTCAAAGTTATTTTAACAATTTTCAAGTAATTTCAACCTTCAGCACACACAAATGCTAACAAAACTTCAGTTTGTGTGTGTTTTAGTATTAAATTGTTGCTGTTTATATTTATTTGAGTAACTTTTTTGAAAAATCTTTAGCAATTGTTACACAAAAATGTTCATGTGCTACTTACTTGAACTTGCAACACACACTGGATAGAGCAATAGTTTATTTCTTTACTTTGTTTTAGTTTATTTGAGAAAGAAAAAAATGGGTATTAGTGTGAATATTGTTAATATAAGAAAGAGAAAATAATTGAAAATCTCTAAAAATTTTATAATTGTTTTAAACCAAAAAGCTGAAACGCTAACGCAAGTTTCTTTATTGAACTTGTTAAAAAGAATTGAAATTTTAAATATAAAACTATTCCTGGTGTCTCTGAAAGAACGAATTGGGCCTAATTAGAATTTCAAATCGAACTTTGTAACATTTTTAAAATTTTCCGCAAACTAAAACTGTATTGCAAAACAGGTGCAGGTATCGCAAATCTTTGTGTTTCCTTAAATTACACAGGCAAAGTAATTGCCCAGTTTTTTCCAAATAAACATTTTCTCTGCAGAATTATCTTTTTTATTACATTTAAAATTGAGTCAATTGCTAATGTTAATTGATTTAACTATTCTCTCAAAAGAGTACTATAAAATGATAAAATCAATTACGTATTAATTATTTTGTTATTTAATGTATATATGTTTTGTTGGTATATGTGAAGATGGTTCAGTTTTTTTTTCAGAACTTCACACTGTTTTAAAGACAAATTTTCAATTGAAATACTTCGCTATATGTTAATTGATTCAATCAAGGCGAGTTCACAACAGTTGGCCTCGAAAAATGAGGTGACTGCATTTTGAAAACATTTTTTAAATTATTTTGTTTATTTACAAAAAAAAATATTATTCATGTATTTTTTAAACTTATTAATCGAGATTTCCTCGATATCTTCTTTCAAAGATTTTGAAAAATTTTGTTCAAAAGTTTTTTATATTAAGTAACATTGAGCTCCATGTATTTTATAAATTATTTATTTGCTGTTGCTTATCAATGCCAGCCGTGTATAAAACTGAGACAGTACTAGAAACCACTGTGCAACCAACTGAACTACCTTTGGAATTAGTGTAACTAAACTTTGACTTGTAGCCACAAACCATTAGTCTGTGCTGCAGGTACTGCTACACCAACACCTATCATTTGTGTGGCTGCACCATTAGCATGAGGTAAATAAGTGGCTAGCTTTGCTATATTAGTAACGGCAATCGAAATGTTTAACACCGATATGGTTGGAGCTGTAGGAGATGCAACTGCTGCTTCTGCCACCTGCGTTTCTAACAAACTGACTTGATCTATTGGTAACACATTCCGAACCATTCGTGCTTATGCAGATACGGTTGGTCGCATCCGAAATACTTCCTATGTCCAGTTTTCCTTAACCATTTTTATAACCACATATTCCCGAGAATTACATACGTATACATACACACATATATTTTTTATTTTATCATAAACTAGTCTACCGTTTTTGACACATCTGTTCTAATTTTCAAAGAGGATTCGGATGAGACTATTTGTTGTAGATCTACCTTGGATTCAATTAATTTTGTAATTAATCTCATTAATTTATTAAAATTATTTTTATATTTTAAATCACATTAGAATAAGACAGATTATTTGTTGTTTCTCAACAATCACAAACTAATAAACGAATACATTGTGAGTTATTAACAAACTAAATCAATCGGCTGGTGGCAGACATTCAGGTAATTGGTAGTTTGGTGAGGAATTGTCTATCTATCCAAAATTATTCTTACATTCAGCATCAACTGCCGTTGGTTGTTTATACGCTAAGATTGCCTTGGCGAGGAATTGTGCAATTCCCTGAGAAGATTTTTAGTCGTTGCTTTGCTGAGAAATTGTTTAATTGCCTGAGGTGGCTTTTAGTAACTCTGTTTATATTTGACTTGTTGTGGCTCAGAATCCGTTTCAGTCACATAAGATTGGGTTGTTAGTTTCGCCCTAAGAAAGGAAAGCCGTGGTCAGCAAACAGCAGAAAGTGTTTGGTTTGGGGAATTATAGGTTACGTTAAACCATCTGTGTTGTAGGACTACGATCGCATTGTGTGGAATATTCTGGCGAGGAATTGTATGATTCTCCAGAGTGTCCACATCTGCGGGAGTACCACACAATCGTTAGCAGATCGCTGTTACTAAGAGACTGAACTAACGAAGCAATTATATTATTTTCTTCCTTATTGTTATTTTTCTTAATATAATAAACAAGTTACGAAGTAAGCCGTTAAACAGTGTTGTTTTTATTTATGTACCAACCCTGGACGCGACTACGCTTTCCCAGCCATCAGCAGCAAACGTGTCGTTATAAAGTTAAGGTAAATATGTTATGATTTTGTTAAAATTTTTAAGATGCTATTTTGGCAACGTAATACTCAATAACATTTTGAGGCTGTTGTTCGCTGAAGAAGTTAGAACGTTAACTTGAAGCTAGAATTATATTTTAGAACCCAGGTTCGAGCCCAGTTATAATAAATTTTCTGATCTGACAATTGTCGACGGAGTAAAACAATTAACAGCATTGGATTTAACACTTTAAAAATTGATGCACCTACTTTACAACAGACGCGCTGAAACACTGACTTAAATATATCTAATTTAATTGAAAAAAATTTAAAAAATAATAAGTTTGGGTAGCAATATCCCCAGAGCTCTGCATCGAAATTCAGGATAAAAATTAAATATTAAAGCAGAAGAAATTTCTTAAATATCAGGAGTATTAAAATTCAACTAACAAGATTAGCAACAGCGAAATGCGCATAGGAACTACCTATCTCCCTCATTAATTAATTTCAATTTGTTTTTTATAAAACTATTTGTATTTTACTACATATGTAAAATTATAATTTTGAGAAATAGTGCGATTAAAATTTTAAAATACTAAAATTTTAGCAATTCTCATAAAAAAAGCACCACGATTGGTTCTTAGTTTTGGCATTGTAGGAAATCTCGTGACACTGTAGAGTGTTCTCGTTAACTTATTAGTGGTTTGCTTGACTATCACTTTATCGGTTGTACCTGGTTCTTTCCATGATATTCTTAAATAAAATCTAACTGCTCAGAAATTTTAGTTTTTCAATTGTTTATTTAAAAATAATATTATGTTTTTGCCGTTAATAATCAGGGTACCTATTGAATTTGAGCTAAAAAAAATTCTTAAGCATTTATAGATTGTTAGCTGAAAAAATATCATGCATTTCACATTAAACATACGTCAAGTATTTCGAAAGTTTTAATATCATAGTTTTTTTTTTCCTTTAACATCATTTCAAAGTATCATTTCAAATACACTGAAAATCTTTGACTCAAGATTAAAAAAAAAATCTTTTAAACAAAATATAGTATTTCTCTAGTTGATAATCTTTACTTTACTTCAATTGGTCATCAGCTGCTGCATTTTACGAAAAGAAAAAAAAAATATTTGTGATGCCTGACATCGAATTACAAACAACAACAAAAAACATACATATGTAAACTTAAAACAAATCTACCAAATTGATATGCAGTTGCACAAATACAAATTGTTCCAGAGAGTACTTGGTAGTATTTCAAGTCATCTCTTACAGTTGTCGTCATAGTTTTTTTCCTTTATTATCTACTGCAATTTTTTATTGTTTTATGTTATTTTATTCTAAAATTTTTTTTATAAACAGTATTTTTGGTATTATGTCTTTACTTACACTGTGTTCGTTAGTTGTATTATCTAATAAGGTAACATTGTTTAATATGCTTTTTTCTAAAGAGACAAAAATGTTATAAGACAAAATCAAAAAAATTTGTTGAAAATACAAAAGGAATTTAATTTAAGTAACAAGACGTTGTTGATTAAATATTTAGGTATTTGAAACCTTAAAGTTTAAAATAAGTTAAAATAATAAGTAAAAGTGTAACGTGCGATTTGTGAAGAGTGCGATTTGCAACTTCCAGGGCCATCACCATTATAAACATAGTAAAACTGTTTTTTTTTTATTATTTTTGCATTATTGTACTCAATATTGAAGTAAAGAAAAAACAAATGAAATTAAAAAATTTTCGGGAATTTTTTTTTGCGACTACCTAAGCGCTACCTCAACGGTATTAAGAATCATTCGTAGGAAGTTCATATGTTTTAAAAACTTGTTTATTGAGATCTAAGGCAGATTTTTGTAGTTAATTGTTTTCTCGAATTTTTAACGGTTTGCTACCTATGAACCTGAACAGGGGAAAAAAGTTAAAAAACGATTTTTTTTTTTTAATTTTTTGCGATTTTGATCTTGAAGATAAAGATTTTTTGATCTTGTGTGTCTTAGATAGTAACTGAAACTTCTGAACGATTTGCAAGATATGAGCCAGACAAAATGACTAGTATTTTGCAAAAAGAACATCAAGGCCCCAAATCTTTGGGACCCATAAAGAAAGTGTACGACTTTGTGCAAAACTGGGAGACACGAGTCTTTTTTTTTTGGTCTTTTATCACGTAGTGGTGTCCGTATATGGTTATTTTTGAATGAATTAGAAAATTACACACAGTGTAATCCTTGCACAATTTTTAAATGGTATACGAAAATTTTAACAAGCCCAAGTTCTTGCAAGGATCCATATGATATTTCCGAAAAAGGCTACCATTATATTTCCAGAAGTATTCAGTAATTGCTATGAATTTTTAAGCAAAACTTTATTAAAAACTAAGTTAATAAAAAGTAGAACATGTGTGTATGAGACGTCATAACTAACACGGAGTTTAATAAAATTTATAATATGTTTTAAAAATTTAATTATAGATAAAAATATAAATTTTTGGTGCATTTTGCTATTAATTGCAGCAAACATTTTCAGTATTAGTACAGCAATAACTTTGATGAGTTAAGATGATTTTCACTACTTCTGTTTTGGAATTTGGTCACATATTATTTGAACATGCCCAAGTTACTAAAGGCAAATACTATTGATTGCAGCTGTAAGAGTATTGTAAGGAGTTTATGTGTAGAGGCACTTTAGTTTATTTACAGCTCAAGTATGCTCAAGCATGAATCTGAGAGTCAAAAGCAATCTTTAATTTCCAGATTGATTCTGATTTTATACAATTATACAATTTTTGTTAACATACTTTAGCTTAAGTATTACACAGTTTTTGTTAACATGCTTAGAAACTATCTTATTATATATTTTAAACAAGTTCCACGTTCATTGTCGAATTTTTTTTAAAAGAAGTTCCACTCAGGTAATTAGTATCCCTACCATCCCGTAGGTGTGTTACCTTCTTTGGGAAAGGGATAGTGAGAGAGGACAGATGGTGAAAGTGAGAGAGATAAATTTTTACAACCCTGATATTGCGCGTTGTGTTAGTTTTTAGATCAGTGTTGCAGCGCCTCTGATGTCAAGTAGGCGCATTAAATATGTTTTAAGCTGTTGTAGCCATTGTATTAATTATTTTACTTCGCCGGCGATTTTGCTACAATACCGTCGAAGGAGGGCGCGCTGTGATGTCCGCTAGCATACACAAGTATCAATTGCTGCCGGTACTCCTTAGTGATCAGTGCTATGCCGTCTTCACTTAAACAGTCCAACTTGCCTGAAACTGGGCTAGAGCCCACGTTCTTAGACATTCTTTGCTTTGTAGTCAGCGCGCTAACTACCTTCAGCCAGCAGCACCCTGTTACATTTCATTTAATTCTTTTGCGTTCATTTCATTTAATTCTTCTACTTTTGCTTAACTTTTTGGTGAGTAAATGTCTGTGCTTTACATAACTAATAAATAAGGACTTATAAATGTCATAATTGGGAGCACGAATCACAAAAAAAAATTAAAAGTCACTGGTGCTTTCGAAATAATTAATGTGTTTATTGTCAAGTGTTTTACTCACTGATCTATTGTTCGGCTATTTTGCTACACGTTAAACACTTGTCTTCACACATGTATTCAGTCGGGCTTTAACTGACAATGTAGTGTAGGTATAATTAAAATCATTACTACGTTTTTGATGGGTATGACAATTAGGCAAATCCTTTCACCAATTGACATTTAAAGTCTTACAAAAAATAAAATAAATTAAAATTGTTCATACATTTTAATAAAATGTCTTTTTGCACCAGCTAAAAATTAATTTCCAGAAAACCTAAGAATGCAGTTTTAAAAATAGTTCCTACACTCAAAAGAAAAATTAATCCATTCGCACTTAAATCCACTCCAAGTGGTGTTAAAAGTACGGTAATCCCAGATTTACTTAAATCAGGTGCAGAAAGCTTGATTTAAGTACGGACTATTTATTGATCAAGTTAATTTTTTAGTTGATTCGAGATTTTTCACGTGATTAAAGATTTTTTTTACTCGTTTCAAAAAACTCCAGGATTGGTTATCTAAAGTAATCCAATATTTGCTTGATTAAAGTATATTTTATTGTTATTTGTACTTGAAATTTTCAGTATGACTCAAAGTAAGTAGAAAATATTTGAATTTAGTACGGAGTTTTTCTTTCTGAGTACTTTTAGCCTCCTGTAGTTCTTAGTTTCAGGTAAAACGTAGTTTCTAAGATGTGTGAACTTTTGCTGCATTTCGCGTTTAATTGTATTGCATATGTAATATAATGGAAGTAGTAGACGTGGCCTTGTGCCGATTGAACTAAGACTTGTCACTGATGTAAAATGTATTTTAAAATCTTGAATCATTTCAAATGGTGCTCCTTATCGTTATGAAATTTCCAACGTTACGAAATTTTTATTTTTATTTTTTATAAATACGTCTAAGCTTACAAGGATTTTTGATAATTAAAAAACTTCCATAAGAAAAGTAAAAATATTTTTTTTGTCTACTTAAATCTTTATTAATAATTTAAAACTTTTTGTTGAAATACGAGTATCATTCAATTTTCGTTACTCAAACTCAGCTTGAGAGGGTTTTTATTCTGCTTTCGCAAAATGTCTTAAACTCGCCAATAAATATTTGCTCAACAATAACTTTTTTCTTTCGGATCATAGTAATAACTTATAGTCAAACAATAATGGTTCATTAACTTTTACGAGTAGTTTATTTTTTCCATCTTTTACAAGACCAGTTAAATTGGAGTAGTTAACATTTTTCAAAATTCTGAAAATATAAAGACCAGCTCAGCTTCTGCCAAAACCAACATAAAATAACAAGTCACGAAAAAATAAACAAAAACACAAACTATCAAACAACAAGAAATAAATCTTTCCAGCGTTTTCTCAGTATGAAGGAAAAAACTAAATCTTGGGAATCTTGAACTTTACCTTAAAAAAAACAATTTATTTACATTACCAGTGTTCCAAGTGCAAGATGAATGAAGATTCTGGGTTTCAAATTGATGCAAAAGCATAACGCAGCGCCAAAAGCCAGAAATAAGGTAAACAAGTCTATTAATATTTTTTACAAAGAAAACGAAAAGAAAAAATATTTACGCAAAAATAATTCTTGCATGAACATGAATAAAAGAGACTCAAATAATGTTTTCTTTTTCAGTTCAGGAAGAAAACGTAGACAGTGCAGTCTGATTGCTACGGAAAATCTATGAAAATGTTGTTGAAATTAAACCAGACAAAAGTTAAAAAAAGTTGTCCGAGACAAAAAGAAACTAAGCATGAATAATGTTTATTTAGGCATTTAAAACAAATTATTTGCATGCAAATATATCCAAATTATTGTAAGAGGCATTTCATCAAAAATATTATTGCAGATGTCGTATCATATGTCTACCTGTTACGGTTCAAAAGATACAACCAACCCTGGCAAACTTAAATGAACCGACACCAAAGTCTTTGAAAAATGTACTATTAGAATCTAAGGTATAATGTCCAAAAAATATAATAAATTGTTTTCTTTAAATTCTATTTGTTATAATAATTTTTTTCTGCTAATCTTATTTGAAAATTTTTTAAAATCAGTTTAATTTATTTTCGAACAATTTTCATGTAAAAAAAAAGTTTTAAAATAATATTATTTATGGAATATTTATTTTATTAATATTATTTCGGTAAATTTATTGCAATAGTTTTTTTTAAATATTTTTTTTTATACTTTAAAGGCAGAAATTCGATAACTATAATTTTACTCAATAGTTTTATTACAAATTTGATTAATTTTATTTTATTAATTTTATTATAAAATTTATTATTTATATTTCTTAATTTTGATTCAAATGATTTTTCTTGTTTAATTTTAATTTAATTATTATGTTTGAAAAGTTTGTTTAATATATATATTTGAACACTTCAAATGCTTGCAGTTTCATTCCAAAATTGTTTATTTAAATAATGATTTAAATTTGAATAGTTTTTATTAGACACTTGTTATGCGGAAAATTATATTTTTAGAATAATTGATTGAAGATAATTCGTAGATAATAAATTTCGTTTCAGTAAATTTTATTTAATTAGTTTTTAATTCATACATTAGAACAATGTGTATATGAATAATTTGGATAAAATAATTAAAAAAAAAGATAATCGAACAGTTTTAAGCCAAATAGTTTTATTTTAAAAATTTTCTCCGAACGATTTTGATTTGATTATTTCTCATATACATTTTACCGAGTAATTTTCTAAGTATTTTTTTTAAATAAATTTTATTTAACGTTAAATTAACCCATTGTTACACGTTGGTTTTTTATCTCATGTAACATTTTTCTTTCTAATTTTTTTTTTTACTTAAGACAAACTTTTATGGTTTGATAAAAAAAACTCAACTAGTTGGCAAAAAACAAATAACAAAAATACTTAAGGATTAACCAAACCAAAAAAGTTTGTCTTAAGTAAAAACAAAAATTAGAAAGAAAAATGGTACATGAGATAAAAAACCAACGTGTAAGAATGGGTTAATTTAACGTTAATTAGTGATGGTAAAATTTGAATATTGAAAGCGGTAAAGCAGTGTTTACTGTAATAACAGCTAATAATACAAATAACTCTAGTATGCTTTTTCTAGACATAATTTGTATAAATACAAATTTGAAATCACATTCAACCGAGCCACCTAAACAGTGGCAGATACATGGAAACACATATGAACACTGATGATGGGAGTGTAGCGGCTCTCGAAAAACAACGTTGTTTCTGTTCTGCCGTGTAATTTGAAATTAATTAGTGTTGAAATTTTTCCTTGTTCCTTTGGAATATTGTCTCATGTCCAATTCTTTCTGACTAAAAACGTTACGAACATTAGCCAAAAAACAATAATCACTTTGGATTAAAAGCTACTAAACAACCAATTTGTTCGAAAAATAATCGCTTTAAATAAATTTTATTTAGTTGTAAATAATTGTTATTCGAATAATTTTACTAATATTATTTATGTGTACATACGAACGAATTATTATTATTTAAGTTTCGATAATTTTGTTCCAATAACATTTTATTTAAATTCAATTCGCACCACTAACATAAAAATTGTTTTTAATGAAAAGTTTTCGATTAGTTCGTTTGTTCGAATCATTTTTAGTCGAAAGGTTTTGCTCATATATTTATTTTTTTGTATTATTGTTTTCGAATAATTTTATTCCAACAACTTTTTACAGCAATGCTAAAATAATTTTCATATAAAAGGAAATGAGCACTTGTGCATGATTAAGTATTAAAAATTTTTCGAAAATTTTAGAGTTTTTACTTTTATTTAAATTTCTTATCTTGCGTTTAAAGAGACCTTTAACTTCAATCTATGTTTTTTTATTATGATGTCTTCAGCTTAGTATTCGCTTCCTTCACAGTTTTTTGTTTGATTGTTTATATTGTTAACAAACAAAAACAACAACAGCAAACACAAATTCATGAAAATCCTGTGCCCCATTAAAAGTTCACTGAGTTGCTAAACAAGACGGTTATGATTTTATGTTTCCCTCGTATTAAGCAGGCAGCCAGTTTGTTAAACTTTCAGTAAGTTTTTTTAAATTTCGTTTGCTAATAACAATTATAAAAATATTATTAATTCTTTCTTATCATAATGTTTTCGTTAACTTTAGTTACATGAATAAACAACCAAAAACTAAGAGAAAATGCATTTTGTTGTCAAACATAAAAAGGACATCGTTAGAAATTTTTTAAAACTCCTTTAAAACGTTAAATTTGTATAAAGAATTAAAACAAAAATAAAACTAACAGACATGTAATTTTTTCCAATTTAACAAATATCGCAAAAATTTGGGATATGTTTTAATATACATAAGAATGAATATTAAGGAACCGTCATATTGGGGAAACATTTGACGAAAAAAGGGAAATATTTCTTTGCTGTGGTGTGACCATAAAATATTTCTCAGGGGCAAACAGAAAAATAGCTGATTTTTACAAACAAAATCATTTGCTTTCAAAGACAAATGTCTCCAATGTGAACAAAGTTTGTCAAATATTAATTAGTTCTTGCAAAGTTTTTGGAAAAACAAACAGTATGAAACAACAGTGTTTTAAAACAAAATCAATAAAATGTAAGTAGAAACACATCATACATATTTCCGCCATAATCACGTTAAGAATACAATTTTTATTGTTCGATTTCCATTTAATAAATACATCGTTGAAATTTTTTAAACATAAAAGGATTACTATGTTTTTCAATAAATAATAAAGAAATAAAGATTAAAAATTTAAAGTTAGTACAATTTTCATGCAGGTAAATAAAATGCTTCTGAAAATTTGACTAATTTTAGTAAATCTGCTCTCCTAGCCACATTTTTTCATAAAAGCCAGATTAATTGTATTAAATAAATCTAATATAATTTATATATTATTTTTTATTTTTCTTAAGCGAATAACTTAAAAAATTTTCCATATTCGTCCAATGCTGGATATAGCGTGCATGCTTTAATCGATAATAATAAAATAATAAAACTTTTTGAACAATTTGTTTTGTTTTGCCATATCCAAAGAGTATAAATTTGAGAGAAATATGAGAGAATTTACATAGTGCTTGTTCTTCTTCGTCGAATGTTTTGACAAATATTTAATCAAATGTTTTGTATCGGAAAAATTAATTTGAGTGTGACCACAGGAAAAAAATATTTTCTCATGTTTGCACTTAACGTTATTTGACATTGTTGGACAAATAAACAGTGATAAAAAAATGTGCGTAGTGTGACCAGAAAACAAATTGTGTACGGAGCAGGGATGCAAAAGTTGGTACAATTGTACTTTTTTTAGCACTATTTTAAAGTAAAAAGTACAATAGCACCCCCAAGCCTAATTTAGCACTATTTTATAACTTTCCTAATTTTGTTTCATTACACGAAAGTTTTTTAAATCATTATCCCATTCGTGCTGAATTGTTTTATAACCAAGGCGGAATTATACAAATGGTGGCTTTTCTACAATAGGTCCGACATTATAATAATAACTGACATCTCAACCCCTATGTTAATATATACATATATTGACATAATTTGTGGCAAAAAGTAGACACCTGCTTAAATACGCCTCGTTTTGGACGATGGTTTCAAATATGAAAAATGAACTAAATGAACCGAAGTTTACTGATATTTCAAGAATTGCTGGAGGACTATTATCCATCCCACATTCTTCTGCAAATGTGAAAAGATCTATCTTCATTTAAAATAAAAAAAAAATTATAAAAACAAATGAGAGGAGCAGGTTGTTTATTCCGACTGTCATATATGTGTATTCGCATTACAGAATGTACTTTTTCCTTCTATTAACAAAACGTGTTTTATAACTTTTTTTTAACAAAACGTGTTTTATTACTTTTTTCCTTAACAAAAGGTGCTTTTTTGCTTTCTTTTTTGCAAAAGGTGCTTTTTCCGAAATAAAAATGGAATTATATCAAACATCCTAAACATTTAATGGGGTGAGTTATGACAGTTAGATGCATCTGTAGATAAGTAAAAAAACTTGTTAGCATTTCCAGGTGCTTGCAGTTTTTCAAAGGGGCGAAAAAAATAAATCTCGATTTCCAAAAAATTTTAAATGAGCGAAAAAGCACCTTTTGTCTGCGGCTCCTCATATATACTAAGTACTTAGTACAAATGAATTTCAATGTAAATTTTTATAAATTGTTAAGTTTTGTACACACATATATGCACAAATGAGTTTTTATTTACGTTATTAGTTAATAAAAAATATTTAAAAAATAAAAAGTACAATCGGACTGAAAAAAGTACACTTTTTCTCAAAACTTAGTACATTTTGAAAATTTCACTTTGCATCCCTGGTACGGAGTCAAAAACATTTAGGTTAAACATAATCAAACATATTCGAATAAAATGATGTGAACGTATGATTAATATTCAATCAGAGAAAAAACGTATTCGTAGAACTTCTTGTACGAAAAAGCAAAATAATTTAAGGCCAAGACTATCTACAGTTTTCGACAAGTTAAAAATATTATAAATAAAAAAGTTGCTGTACATTTATTGGAGGCAGTTCTTGACGGGGTTGCACATAATACATATATTTTGGATCGAACCTCTATAAGTCAGCAAAGAGCGCATTAAAGATTAACGCAAAGTGAAAAATATTATACAAAAGTGATGAACCGTTGAACATTTATGGAGACACTAAACCGTTATCAACAGTAACTCGAAAATCGGAATACCGTATCGCTATGCTTGCTACGGGTCCAGGCCTAGAGAAAATTATAGATATGCTTAATATTCCGTATGGGTCTGGAGCGGAAATTTCTTCTGCAGTTAAGGACGTATTAGAAGATAACGATTCGAGAGATGATTATAAAACATTTTCGAAGTTAGTAATTATATCCCTTGGTGGCAATCCCATTTAGGAATAAAATATAGAAAATCCGGTGCATTAAACTACAATGATGGATGGATGGCCAAGGCTATGTTCTCATTGAAAATAGAAATTAAAAAAAAAAATTGGAAAACCACAAAACAGTTAATCAAAATATTGCGGACAAGGCAATTTCAAAGGTATTAAATCATCTGTTTTACTTAAACGAAAAATGTGTGGGCTTTTATTTGTTTGACGAAAGGATAGACAACATAGCAAATAGCAACTTAGTAGTGAAAATATCTGTAGATATATCCGAAAATGAAAATTAAATAATACAAAGGAGCTCATTATAAAGAAGGAAACCCTAAAGAGTTTCATATACAGAGTCAACTCTGATACAATTGAATTTAATTAAGATTTTAGTGAGACTTCAAAAATTTTATTACAAAGCAAATGAATAAAAATATAATAAATGATGATAAACTTAAAACTATACAGTATTATTTTAATAAAAAAAAATAAAAAACAGAAACCAAAAAATTTTTCAAGAAATTTGAAATATCTATGGAGTTTTTCAACAACGATCCACATGCTTGCATTGTGATATGAAGGCACGTAAGTGCGAAAATAATGATCATAAACTTGATTCCTGTTAATGATTGTACTGAAAGAGGCATTCAGTAAATTCAAGAATACCATGACAAAAAACAAAAATAAACAACATTTAATGAAAGTAACTATCTTCCTTGTTTTAATTTCTTTTTCTCTGGACATGTTTTAACATTTTACAGGTACAGAAATATAGACATCTGTATTCGAAAAACTCTAATCTATATTCTCTACAAATAGATTTCGATCTGTAGATTTTAAAAGAAAAAAACTACCAAATCAACGATCATAATTTTTGTGTTTAAAATTAGAAAAATGTAAAATTTTGTATTCATTGAAATTTTTATATTAATTTTTTTCTTAGAATATTTTTAAATTATTTCATCAAAACTCTACTGATATTTTTTTCCACATATAATCTGATATGTGATAAAAGCTAAATATAACTTAAAATTCTAGAAATTATTTATAGTGTGTCGAACAAGGTATTCTTAAATTGGAAGAAATTTAAAGCGATGCTGGCAACTATCACTACAATGGGAAAAAGTTTTTTTAAAATTCACTTGAAAATTTAAAAGACTTCTCCTTCAAAACGGCAAAATATAACTTAAACTTTTCTCCTTATAACCAAAGAATTAAAAAAGCATTTTTATATTCTTAACGAAGAAAATATATGAACAAATATTACAACGTTTTGGAATAATTATTATTCAATGGATAAAAAAGGTGGATTCAACCATTTATTTCGGACAATATTATTGTTCGAGCGAAATTTTGTTGACTGAGAGTTTTCTTCAACACGATTCACTCAATTGAAAAAAAGTTCATGAATATCAATTCTGCCATATGAAATTTGTAAATAAAAATTAAAAATCTGTAATAAATAGTGTAGAAAAAATTAAAAAAGACAAGTGTAAAATCACTTTAAAAGTACATTTATATTAAAAATATATAATAAAAGAATTGTTGAAAACCCGCTTTTGAAACACTATAATGAGGCAAATTAACTTTGTCCAACAAAAAATTAAAATTAAACCAATTCAAATTGAGAGTTGTATGAACGAAATAATTTTTGCCTCCCGAGAAGAGAGAGCTCAAAATACATACGAAAAAAAAAATAAGTTAAATGCTAATAAATATATAAAGTATATACTTTTCAGTAGACTCCTGCTAGACAGGGAAAGTTTACTTTGCGCAGTCCTGAGTTTTTGGTAGCGAAGAAAAAAAGGAAGGGGCACAAGTACAGACATTGTTGTGGTCGCAAAGTTACTTTGTTCCTCGTTCGGTATTTATACATAGACTTATTTGATTATCCAACATAACAAAACAAAGTATATAAAAGTGAACTTTGCTTGTGTAGAATTCGAAGAAATTACAAAGAAAAATTTAAAAAAACTTTATCAATGTAAGTTTTTCGTATGAAAAAACGATCCTACTTTTAATTCGATATTTTAGCTCAATACTTTAATATGACGATGCCATTAGATGCACTTACTATCAATTTCGCTTACAAATAGCAATTTAAAAATGCCAATATTTGTAAGTCACTGAATACACCAAACTCGAAAAAAATAGTTATTGTTGTGCTTCAAACCAAATATCGCACTCGCTGTTCTAACACACAACTATTTCACTACGCGCTAATACCGAACACTCTTAAAACTAAAACTTGCATGTTTATTTACTAAGTAAGTAATTGTAAGAGGTTATTCTTTAAGATTTGATTTAAAAAAACGCTTAAGATTTAGAGAAATGTATATTTCATTTATTTATTGAGTCGATAGAACGACTTAAATAATTCAATGTTTAAACACGATTTCTAGTGTCCGATCGAGCGGACTTTTTAAAACCGAAGCCGAAGCCGAACACGAACTGCTGTAAATTTTTTAGAGTTCGACCAACGCCGAACTTTTTGTCATTAAATCTAAACAATTGTCTTTTTTTTAATTTACACTTTCGTAAAGATGCAAAATTTAAAGTTAAATTGCACCTTAAAATCGTAAAACGATCTTATACATTAAAAATAATTAGTAATTGGTTTTCAAAAATAAAAATCAATAAAGTACAGGAGTTCAGTTTAGGCAGAGTACACAAAATTTAATATTTCTATATCATAATAAGAAAAATAATTTTTTTGTTTGCATTTATGCCATTTAGATTATTTCTTCGGTTTGAATTAATTTATAGAGCAGCACTAAATAACAGCGTACTAGAAACGCTGATTCGTGGTGCCGGAAGTTACTTTCTGGTCACAGCCTTACGATTTATAAATGGAGTGGAGTACCAGTATTAGAATGTATATGCATTTCCAGAATTTAAAGCTTAAGTCAAATTCATTTTGATTTTTTTCTGAACAACATTTTCGTCGTATTCTTCTCGGACTTCTACATGTGGTGCTCTATCATGTGTCTCCCACACACACGTTATTTTATTTAAGCATTTTTTTGTCATCGTTGTATTCCTTCATACTTGCACTCATATAGAAGTACGGTTGTATTGCATCAAGGCGAAATCGTGATGTGTGGCCTCGACAGATCAGGTGATTATTTTCGGTGGCGTATTTTTCAGCACATTTTTTGACATCGAAAGTGGATATTTTTCAAAGCGAATTGAGGCAAGTCTAACTGTTATGAATTTAACTTGCATGATAATAAATATGTAGTTTCATAAAAAATTCGGTATTCGGTAAAGTTAGGTAAAAATTTTGCCGAACACCGAACATTGGCCGATCACTATTTTTTGCTGAACACATTTGCCGAGCCTAAACGTTCGGTCGGACACTAATGATTTAATATAAATGTTGACCGCGGCTACGCCTTGCATGTTTCATACGCTGTGACCAATTTTAACGTACTCTCTCCATCATATCGGCCGGTATCTCACGAATAAATTCTTCAATATTGGCTTCCAGTAAGTCAACCATTGCGGTTTAACATAGCCCCACAAAAAATAGTCTAAAGGCGTAAAAGCGTACGATATAGGCGGCTAATTGACTGGCTCTAAACTTGAAATAAATTGTTCACCGAACTCGCCTTGCAATCGGGCCATTGTTTCACGTGGCATGTGGCGTGTGACACCGTCTAGTTGAAACCACATATCAGCCAAATCTAGCTCTTCCATTTTGGGTAAAAAAATTTTATTGGCGCCGAATCAATAATTCACGGTTATAAACAACACTGACGAATATAGTTGCGATATTTTCCTTTGTCCACAATCTACATATGCGTGTTGTTGTCTTAATGTCCACTTACGTAAATTTGATGAGGAATTTCGTAACAAGATTCCAAATAGCCATCGCAGAAGGAGGCTCAAACTGACCATAAAATTTAAGAAGTACACGATGCACTTTCTTAATCGAGCATGAATTTTCATAAAAAAAATCCCACAATCTGCAAGCGTTATTCGTTTGTAGATCGATTCATGGTTAAATCATGGACTAAACTAAACATGTTTAACAATAACATGTTACAAAAAAAAAACAACTGAGCTCAGCTGCCAAAAGCAGTGTTGCCAATAAGAAAAATGGAAAAAAATTCACCCTCTAGAACAATTTTAAGGTCTCGCTGACGGTATGTCGCTTGTGTTTTTTGCTGAGTTTATTGCTAAATTCATTAGAATTTTATTTAACTGCCAGGCCCACTATGTCACAAGCATTTGTTCTTTCGTACAATTACATTTAAAACAAAAACAACATTTTAGAATTTGTTTTTGTTTTAAATGTAATTGTACGAAAGAAAGAACTCGATCGACAGTTAATCTTCTTTTTTCGTTTTACGGTGTATTTCAAATTGATTGTTGATAATTCGAAAGTCAAACAAAAATCGGATAGAAAAAATATCGTAGAACTATGCCGAATAGGCAGAAACATTTCTATGAAGATAGATATTGTTAAAACTTTTGCTTAAACTTTTCATTTGTTTTAATTAAAGGTTAATATACTTAATATCTAATTTGGGTAAAATTCCCTGATGATCTGCATTAGCAACAGTGAAATGCGCATAGTAGCAAGCTATACCCCTCAATAATCAATTTCAATTTGTTTTTAACAAAATTATTAATGTTTTACTAAATATATAAAATATTAGTTTTGGGAAAAAGTACGAATAAAAAATTTAAAATGCCAATTAGTAATTTAATGTTATTTTAAAAAGCGTATTTCCGATTTTCATAAGAAAAAAAATCTGTTCTGTAAAGATTTCTCATAAATTAATTTAGGTAAACTGTATGTTCCGCTTTTACAGCAATTTCAAATGAAATATGTTTTTTTTAACACACCCACACGCTCTAAGAAAATGCATAAAATCTCTTATCAAAATTAAACATACTTTTTGCCGCAGATTTTGTGTGCTTTCTTATTTAAATTATTATTTCCTTAAAATATTGATAAATTTCCTGTCAATAGTAAGAAATTCAAGCAAATATTTACTTGTTTGTAGACGAGAATATGCTTTCAGTCGAGTTTACTTAATGGATTCGTAGCAATAAAAAAAGCAAAAATTTACTTGTAGAATTTATTTTTTGCACATTAAACTGTAAAATTTTAGTTTCGTTTTACCAGCAACATGCATGTAATAAATATTTTGTTCATGCATGTTTGAATAAGTCTGATTGTCTGCGATTCTATACTATAACTCATAAAACTAGCTCCACTTTTAGTTTAACTCCACAAAAATTAGTAAACACATTAAGTTGTTGTTAAAGGAAACAATTGATAGCGTGGATGATCAACTATCCTTTATACAGGACAATGTTAAGCTATTGTTCGACTTGTGTGTCCCTTTGAAAACCAAGCGGGTGAAAGCTGGTCAGCAACCTTGGTTTAACAATGAAATAAAAATACTACTGCAAAAACGTGATGCTGCATACATTCGTTGGAAAAGGTTCAGAACTGATGATCTGCGAAAATATCACAAATCTGTTCGGAGTGAAGTTACTAAACGTATTCAACAGGCGAAATCCCTGTTTTATGAAAGAAAGTTTTCCTCTGCTATTGACAGTAAATCAAGATGGAAAGAAATACGAAAAATTGGCATAGGTCAGAAAAACTCTGAAAGTTGTAAGCAGGATGTTGATGTTAACATATTGAACAATAAATTTGTAAATTTTAATATTCCATCACCAGCAACTAACATTTATAATGACCTTTGTAGTGTCCCTATTGAAACCACCTTTAGTTTCCGCTGCGTCAATCAGCTTGAGGTTCTTGAAAGCTTATCAGCGGTAAAATCCAACGCAGTCGGTATGGATGATGTATATCCACTTTTCATAAAAGCCCTAACTTCCAAGTTGTTGCCTTATTTTACTCATTTATTTAACTCAATTCTGACTAAATCTACTTTTCCAACAGGATGGAAGCTTTCAAAAATCATTCCTATCCCCAAAACTAACAACGACTTTAGACCCATTGCTATTCTTCCCTTTTTATCCAAGGTCATCGAGAATCTGATGGGAAAGCAAATGAATGAGTATTTAATGCATATGAACTTGCTATCAGACAGGCAATCTGGTTTCATAAAAGGTAGAAGTTGCACTACAGCACTAGTGGATGTAGTTGAAGATCTTAGATCGAAATTGGATGAAAATAAGGTAGCTTTTCTGGTTCTTCTAGATCACAGCAAAGCATTTGATACAGTTGATCATGCGATTCTTGTTAATAAACTTCAAAAACTGTTTTATTTTTCAAGCTCGGCTTGCAATCTTATATTGTCATATCTTACAAATCGATCCCAAATTGTTCAACTGAACGGTAATAGCTCAAACGCACTTAAAATTAGCAGAGGAGTTCCACAAGGATCAATACTTGGGCCTCTTCTATTCTGCCTTTATATCAATAATTTACCTGATATTCTTATTAAGAGTAAAGTGCACATGTATGCTGATGATGTACAGCTTTACAATAGTACTAGTCCTGCAGATATTACCATTTGCGTAAATAATATTAACAATGACTTAAACAAAATTAACTGCTGGGCTGTTGCCAATGGTTTATGTATCAATCCTTCAAAATCTAAATGCATTATACTTTCTAAATCTAGGAGAATATTCGATAACATTCAAGTAAGAATTAATGGCAATAATATAGATTTTGTAAGTTCGGCATCTAATCTGGGAGTTATTTTCAATAATAAACTTACATGGTCAAACCACATTAACGTTGTAGTGGGAAGGGTATATGGTATGCTTCGCAACCTATGGGCTGTTAAAGACTCAACACCATTTGCTATCCGCATGCTTTTGGCCAAAACATATCTTATTCCTGTACTGTTATATGGATGTGAAATTTTTGCAAACTGTGATAGCAACGACTTAAGGAAACTTAATGTTGCCTACAATAATATCGCAAGATATATCTTTCAGAAAGGTCGCCGTGATCATATATCTGCTTTTTCGTATCAGATCTTTCGGATAAACTTTGTAGACCTTTTAAAACTTAAAAGTCTTATATTTTTGCATAAAATTATAGCTACGGAACAACCAGCATATTTACATGATAAAATACAATTTGCTAGATCCAACCGAGGTAGAAAAATCATTCAGCAAAAATATAAAAGCCTTTTGTCTCAACGGCAATTTCTAATTTATACCACAAGTCTTTGGAACTCCTTACCAAATCAAATTCAAAATATAAGCAACGCAAATATGTTTAAAAATGAGTTATTTAAAATATTTATGTAATTAAATTTAATGTCTTATTATCATTATTTTAATTTCGTTCTATATTTTGTTACCAAAATTGTTTGCTTTTTATTACTAATCTGCTATTTAAATTTGTAACCAATTTATATATGCTTATTAGATTTTGAAAACTATTTTGTAAACTTTGATTTATTCACTAGCACTTTCATTTATAAGATAATTATCTTGTTGTGCTAGATCAAATTTTTTAAATAAATAAATAAATAAATAAATAAAAAATAAAAAAATAAAAAAAAAAACAGAGATAGATACTAGTTTGCAGCAGCCGGTTAGTTAAGTAATCTCGCAGTTAGAAACAGTAGAAGTTTTAAAAAATTATTTATTTTAAAATCGATATAAAATATAGAAATTTTAATTTTACAATTGTTTCTATCAATAACTTTTAGCTTGTCTTCGTTAATTTTCAAATATTTTGACCAACTAACTACTATGGAACTTTCCGTAGTGTGAGCCGAATTTCGTTGTGATGCCGAATGTTAAAGTCACCCAGAAGAGCTCATCACACCAGAAGTTCTCCATGAATTCTATGGTATCATATGAAGTGATTGGATATAAATAAGTGGCTCCTTGTTATCTAACATATACTTATACTAGGACATTAGGTAGCTTGTAAGCAATTTTCGACCAAGATTTATATAAATTTAATATAAAAAAATTGTTTAAATAATTTCGCAGTCTTTTAAAATTTTCTTGAACATGATTAACGATTCGCCTTTTGAGAACCGTTTCAATAATAATAGATAATTTTAAATAAATAATAAATAATAATTTTAATTATTAAACTTAATAAGCACTTTTACAGATGGAAGAAAATAAATTTGAAATAAATCACATTATTAACACTTGTAAATAAAACTACTTAGGGAAGTCAAACAAAAAAATATAAAAGAATTATAAATACTAAACACTAGAAAAGAAACCCTTAAATTTATAACAAGCCAATAACAATAAAATAAAAGTGTCAGATATTTAATATTTAAATAAAATTTATGGTTGTTTGGTTGACCGTTCAGTTTCAACAATTTTTTAGTTTGTCTTTCGAGGAAGCTGGTAAAAGGATCAAACAGAACTAAACTATTTATGGTATTTTTCCTTTCTTTTTTGGTTGATGTTGGTTGTTTATTTATTTTTCTTTTTGTTTTTTATCCCGGATTGTTATCTGTACTTGAATTTTTGTCTTTTTAAGTAGCTTTTGGGAAATGGGAATTACATGCTTGTTTGTTTTATGTTTTTGTTTCTACGTTTGTTTGTTGTAGATGTTATTCTCTTGTTTCAGTCAGTGTCTTACATGAGTTTGACAAATAGCTGTTTGTCTCTTCATTGTGTTTCTACATGAACTCATTTATACATACACATGTAAGTACATACATGTACATATGTAAATATTTTTACATCAGTATGTAATATACTCAGTGAATATTTTTCACAGAAATCTATGAGCTTAGAAATAATTTTAAAATTTATTACACAGTGAAACCATTTCGCAGATGTCCGTTCAGACATTTTTCTTAGCCGGTACTTTTAAGTAACGCCTTCTTGTCCATTTTTATAAAAAACATACAATATTTCTGTGAATTTTAGCAAAAACCGCATATGTCTCTGTTTTGAAAAGTCCATTGAAATGTGCTCTTTGAAACCGTCACAGTTATCTGTAACGTTGCTCGTAAAATGTTCTGAAAAAATATCTCCAAGAGAAATCAACATTCTGAAACAATCTAAATTCAAAAAAAATAATTCAGAAAATTCCTTAGAAATTCGGTCTGTTTGCAATTTGGCCCAATTCATCAAAAATATTCACTTAGTATACATTTACGACTACAAACATGCGCACATATATTTTTATCATTTTCGATGTTTGGTAACAGCAGCTGTACAATTCATTGTGTGTCCTTCGGCATGACCAAATTTGTCGATTTAATAATATTGTTGTTACGTTATTTAACGCCAACACTTTTCAACAAATATTCATACAAAAATTTCTATATTTTGACAATATGTTGATGTAGAAACAGAAAAATATTTAAAAGGGGAAAATGATTTAACCGAACATTCAAAGAACTTGAAAATTACATTCAAATTATACTGGCGGTATAAAATCATTCATGCAAATATTTTATACATACTAAAATATTCAGAAGTACATGTTTTATACTATATATTTTTTTTTACTTCAACTAATCGTGATATTTCTCTCGTTTAGACCGAAAAATATGATTGCCATCAAATTTTTATAAATATTCGTAACGCGAAAAAATTTGGCGAGATTTGAATGATAATTGTAGTATTTATTATTCAAGCAAAATATGAAATAACGCCCAATGAAATAAGTCCCAATCAAATAATTACCAATACAATTAGACATAAAAAATATAAAAAAAAATCTAAAGAAAAAATTGTGTAATAAGTCGCAAAAATAAATTAAATATATAATTATTAGAAAAATTTTTAATTTCTTTCGCATTCGATTTAAAAAACAAACACATAGATATTGAAGAAATGTATGAAATCTTTATTTGCGTCGATTGAACGATCTATATAATTCAATGTTTAAAGATAATATCATGTTAATACTGACCGCGGCTACGCATCACATGACTCATACGCTGTGGCCAATTTTGGCATACTCTCTCCATCATATCGGCCGGTATCTCACGAATAAATTCTTCACTATTGGCTTCCAGTGCGTCAACCATTGCGGTATAATCCCTACAGACATAAGACTTAACATAGCTCCACAAAAAACAGTCTAAAGGCGCTGAATCTTACGATCTAGGCGGCAAATTGACCGGCCGCAAACTTAAAATAAACTGTTCACCGAAATCGCCTTGCAATCGAGCCATTGTTTCGCGTGCTGTGTAGCGTGTGACACTGGCTTGTTGAAACCACATGTCAGCTAGGTCCAGCTCTTTCATTTTTGCTTTAAAAAAATTGTTATCATCGCACGGTAGAGCTCGCCATTCACAGAAATGTTCCTGCCGTTATTGTCTTTGTAAGTACGGTGCAACAATGCCACCGGCTCATAATCCACACGAGCTTCGTCGCTGAACACAATTTTTTGGTTGCACTTTCATAACTCAGCATGAATTTTGAAAATTCATGATTTAGCATTCAGAGTGTAAAAATCTTTTCGTTCTGCTCATCTACATACGTCACATCAGCCTATCATTTAACAAAGGAAAAACTAAACATAAAATTGTGTGAAGTGCTTGCATTTCAAACATCACTTACATGGTCAACCCATGTATGTGTAAGGCAAAACGTCTATCTAATTTTTTCGCACAGAAATATTGGGCTATTGATCTATTAGTCTGCGACACTTTCTGTATTATAGCACACAAACTGTACTATTTAAAAATCTCCGCTTTACAAATTTCTTATTTTGCGGTCCGTTCCCCGTATCATTTTGATTGTATGTGTTCTGCATTACGATCGTAGCTTCGTTTTTGCAAGTGGTTTGTTTACTAACTAAACGTTTTTAGATTTTTGTTTTTGTAGTTGAAAAAAGTTTATAATGAAATAAAATGTAAATAAAATTCTGAAATTTTTTGTTAAATTTGAAAGCTTTAAGGCCTCATTAGTTTTGACTTTCCGTTGCCGTTCTGTGCCGTTCGTTCGTTTCTGCAGAAAATATTTTTTAATTACTTGTTCTGTGTCTGAACTTTCGGATATAGACGATATAATTATAGGAATGAATTTTGTACATGTTTGCGAAATTGGTTTTACTTGACAAAAATATAGAAATCCTTAAGAATTTGAATTAAAGTAATATATTCTCACTTTTAAAACAAAATTTGTAATATTTCACACCACAAAAAACTAATACATGCAAACTCTTGGCTGTCACTTAACGTTGTTATCTATTTTCTACAGAATAGTCCGCAACAGAACAGAACGAAAAAGTAACAACAAACCACACATACAGTTTTTCAATTGACCAGAAACAAAACAGCTGATTCGTAAAGGAACAGAACGTACAAACTATTTCTGCATTTATTTAAATTATTGCATGTCAAAAAACACAACACCTGAGCGATATGATAAGCTAGACAATTTAACCGGTATGATATAGCGTGTGGATATCAAAAGTTCTAAATAATGTATAGAAAATGAAAATATCACCTCCGGCGTGGGATTCGTCACACAGAAATAGTTTGGACACAAACACCGTTTACTCATGTTCTAGCCTTTTCTTACTTCCCGTGTTTAACTGATGTGTTTATTTATTTAAATTTACCACAATATTTATTTTTTATGTATTTATCACTATTATTTTCAATAAATTAAAATTTTTATAATTTAACAACTAGAATGTTTACAAAATTGCTTATTTTTTCTGTTTCTATTTTATACGTTTCATAGCAAAGCAGCTGGTGTTCTTCTTTTTCTTTCGATTAAGTTTTTTTTAATCCCATTTTTCGATTCGAACGTTGCTGAATGCGGGAACGTAATCGAAATGCAGAATAGGGGCGAATATGTGTATTACTTTTTTTACCATGAAATTTTGTACCAGTTTTGTACTATTCTACTAATTAAAAGAGCAAATTTTGCTAAAGTATATTTAAAATTCCTTTGATATTCTCTTGGTATTTTAACTAATTTAAATTTAATTTTCCAATCAGAATCTACAAGGTTAAACAAACAAAAAAATTAATTTATAAAAATGCTTAATTTTTTTGTATAAAACAAAAAGATTTATTTCTGATTAATCACATAAATGATTTTTTTTAATAACAAAGTTAAATGGTAGCGCTTCAGAAAAACTGTTTCTTTTTTCGGAATCAGAGCAACAAAAAATTTATACCGATTTCAGAAATTTTTACATTGAAGTTATTACCCAAATTAAAAAAAATTCAATTTCGGTGATGAACTTCATTGCTTTATAGGTATAGTAGATCCAAAATTTGCACAATCATATAAAATAAAATCGCTATGAAATTTTAAAACCAGATTTTCTTCCGTTAAAATCAAATACGAAAAACCAGACAAAGAGTGGCACCAAAATGCACTTTTGGACCACAAAGGACGAAATCTTTCTTATGACTTAGATGTCGAAATTTATTGGACAAAAGTTTTTAAAATAAAGAATTGTACTGGTGAAACTCTCTTCCCAAATGTAGAAACTGTTATAACATTTTTTCTAATATTAAAGTTTTATAATTCTTCCGTAAAAAGGGTTTCTAGTAAGCTAACCAATATTAAAACGGATTCAAGAAATATATTGTCAACTGACACAATTGCATCTTTAATTTTTACGAAATAGGACATTAAAAAAATAGAGGTGCCAATTTTTAACCTACTGGAAAAAATATTTTTTACTTTTTATTTTAGAACAAAAATCTATTGATATTTTGACGGTATAAAAACAGTGACCACTGAAATACATAAGTATATATTACATATATATAAAATAGTTATATGTACTCAGATAGTATATGTATATGAAAGGAAATAAATGGTACTTATGATTTTTAAATAAAAACAACATGTTTTGATGAAAATAAAAAAAGAAAACCTTTTATAAAAATTTGTTTGGTCATTCATTCAATTAGTTTTGTACTATTATTACCATATTTCTGTACAAATTTAAATCTCTCTGGTGGCAACGCTGGCTACAGTGCATTTCATTTTGAACTGTTTTGTTGTTTTTATTTATTATTATGTTTTATTTTATTAATTGCTATTAACTTGTTGTTCACTTCTGCTTACTTTTAACCGCCTTCTAAACAAATTTTTTCTTTTAAGTTATTCGGGTCAAGAAAAATTTCCGGTTAATGTGACGTCACACATTGACTGCTGACTTTTCTGTACAATAAAAAAAAACCGCGTAATGCATAATTTGTTTTTATTATTGTTGGGCTGTGATCATATAAATGACTCACTTTTAATGGTCTTTAATAAAGTGTTTGAACTAGAACATAATATCGAGAAGAGCGTTCTTCAGGAGACAAGTTCGTGAGCTCACAATTTAGGATTTCTTTATTCTCATTGTCAATTCATAATGACAAAATTATTAATTGACATTTCTTACAATTTATTTGCGTATTTTCTAAAAATTCGGTCAACGAAGGAACCACACTGTAAAAGTTTTTATTATTTTATTTGCAAGAAATTTAAATTTTAATTTTAAAAAACAAAATACAGTTGAACTATAATGAATCTGCATGTGACCAGAAAATCGCTTCATTATATACAAACTTCATTATACAGAAATTATATTTTTTGAAATTATAATTTATTTTAATGCCTTGTTTTTTTTTAATATTTGATAAAGTGCTGGGAAGATTTCTGATGCTCATACGTCTTTTTGTTTGCACAATATGTTTTGAACAAAACAATTTTATCTTTTTAGTTTGAGATGGCAATAAAAATATAAAAAATAACTAAATATATTTAACGTACGTAATAAAAATTATTATGTTAAGTTTTCATATTATAAAGATAATTTAGGTACAATCATGTTCAAGATAGAGAACTAATTATAGAGTAATTCAATTCCATATAATATTTTTTTTATTTTTATTTAAAATCATTTTTTAGTCATTTCGATTCTTAAAAATTTAAGTTATACTTTATTTTTAAAGTTAATTATACGAGTACATATTGCAAAATGCGCTCATAAGTCGATGTACCTAATACATTCTAGACTTAAAATGAAAAGCCATTTTTTTTTAATTTAATAACCTGTTATCTTTTATGATGACACTTGCCCCATTTCAAAATCAAAACTGCAACACCTGATAGATCTTTTCTGCCATTGATCTGTAAGTTAAATTATATCAATATCTGTATGAAAATCTTAGGAAAATCAGCACAGAGCTCGCCTAATATCATCCAAATACAGAAACTCAGAATAAAAACACGCCTTCTACTGTTACATAAAACGATACACTCGCAAATAATGTGTGCCGTGCCCCTATTTAAATTAACGTGAACACATTCGGTGATGGCCTGTATTCCTGCCTGAAATACCGTAGGCCATTTGCCCATGGGCAAAGAGATTTTTGCGTTGGGCCCAAAAATTCCGGCACCATCTCCATCTTCCGTTTTGGATCCATCCGTATACCTTCCGTATAAACTTCTGAAATCCACAGCGGGACCGTTTAGGTCCAACACTGCCCTTGGTGTAATTGTGTCACTGAATCTTCTGTCGAACCTCAGTTTCCAGTTTATCGTGTCTGTGTGCATTCCTAGCAACCATAAGCTGGGCATTGCGCTCAGCACCGGCAAGTGCCCGTTGCCAATGCAGCGAGCAGATCTCTCGAAACCCGTCCTATAAGCTGTCATTGCCACATAAGATCTTATAAAGATTTGTATGTGTGGTAGTCCAATTAAAGCCTCAATGGCTAAGGTTGGACATGACCTCATTGCGCCTGCTGCAAGAGGACACACCCATCTCCGGTCTTTGCAGACTTTAGTTGTCGCCGCAACCTGCCGAGTCTTTTGCTACAAAGCAATCGCTCCGTACGTTATGTTTGGCCTAACGATCATTGTATAGATCCATATAACCATTTTTGGCCTCATGCCCCAGGTGCACCCAGCACACCTCTCCACCGCCAAGATCGCCCTAATGGCTTTCTGTGTAACGCATTCAATATGTCGGTTCCAAGTTAGCTTTCTGTCAAGGGTAACCCTTAAGCATTTGACATTGGTCGAATAATAAAATATTGCACCCATTCAAAGATACTGTCCCTAGACCAAATTTTCTTCTAAAAGAAAAAGGTACCAGAAGAGTTGACCGCCAGGCCATGTCGACTACACCATGTCATTACAGTGTACAAGCAATGTTCATGACGTTTGAGAAAACGTTGCCGAATTTTACAGTTGCCATCACAACCAGATGATCCGCGCACCCAATAACTCCGTATCACTGTTCATTAAGAATGAGGGGAAGTTTATCAATCACCACTGACCAAAGAAGGAGTGATAAAACGCCACCTTAAATATTGTAACAAGATGAACATGATATATTCCTCAATAATAAATTTTAACGCATTTTTGATAAAACAATTAATATTTTAGTATTTTAATTTTTAATAGCACTATATTTCCCATAATTAATATTTTACATAAGTAGATTTTTGTCGTGATTGCTTCGTGATTTTTTTGCTGTATTGTTATTTTTTCGTATACTTTTGTAATTAATATTTCTACGTAATTACTTAAATTGTTTTAAGTTTACGTTGAAAGGAATTGTTTGGCTCAAGTTCAAATCTTACTTTACTCATTTCTTTATTAATTTTAGAAATTTTTTTGGATAAACTAAAATTATTTTTATTAAGATCAGACTAGCAGAATGGATCAGTGATAATAATATTTTTTTATTAAACATTTTTTTTCGTGAGTGTGAGTTTTCGTGATTGTGCGTAACTTTTTTGCCTACTCACGTGAGCATGCATGAACAGGAGCCAAATAAAAATCACTTACGATCCCATCTCCAGTTTAAATTTACAAAAAATCCAAGCTTTTGTTTGTTCAATTTGTGTTTATTTTTTTTTTTATAAAATTTTTCAATAATTTTTTTTAGGCACGTATACATTTGTGCTTGTTTTGAGAGTGGCACTACCTTCTATATGGGCGCAAATACTTTCAAAGTAACCCACACTTCCTTGTCTTGCTCATTTGCAGCGTCCAAAAAATTCAATGGTTTCTGTTAACTTATTTTATTTAATTTTTGTTTACAATAATTTTTGACAAGGACTTAGACTTTTCACAAACAAAAATTCCTTTTCTTTGTTGTTATGTTGTAGTTGTAGCCCTAATAATGCCACCTGTTTATTTCATCATGCATACGAGTATGTAGTAAAATATTAACAGTTTTATTAAAACAAATTAAAATTGATTCTTCTTTACTCAAATATCAATAAACATTTTAATTTGTTTCTAATAAAACTGTTAATATTTTACTACATACGAGGGCGGATTGATATTGAACCTACCTAGCGCTAGGTGGCAGCACAAACACAGACACTTTTTTCTTTTAAAAATAGCAAAAATAATTTCTTGAAAAATGGAAAAAAGTGATTTTCGTGCAGTGATTAAACACTATTTTTTAAAAGGGAAGACGGCAAAAGAGACAAAAGAAAAGTTCGATAAACATTACGGTGAGTCGATCCGTCAGATTAGATGGTAAAATATTGGATTGATGAATTTAAACGCGGCCGAACAATCACTGCAACAATACCATCAACAAGAAGGTCAAAACAAAATATCAAGAAAATCCTCGATATCGTTATGCATAATCGCCGAGTTACGTGAGATTGTTGAAATGACATATCATATCGTCCCCTCAATATAACAATAGCGTATAATTATTTTGGGGTTTTGAGAAAATCGAGTTTAAAATTTTTGTGAAATCGGATTTATATTATAACCTTAATATCGGGATAAATAAAAATTCTTCATATTGGATTTTTCAACGAATACATAATACCGTTTCTTGTCTTTAAATTTACCAATTTTTTTTAATCTACGAATCCTTTAAAACCATAATTATGGCATTCAAAGCGCAAGTCCTCCATATAGGCTATTTTATTTTTTAAGGAATTCGTATGATGTATCGGATACAATATTTCATTTTGTATGGTATACGCTGTTTTATTCAATATTTTTTTTTTAATTCAATTTAAACAGTGATTAATTCATAGTTTCATACATTGCGTAAATCAAAAATAATTAGAAATTCATTCATCTTCTTTCTCTTCCTCTGCTACATCTTGTAAGTTAAAAAAAGTGACTGCGAGCCACGAGGAATTACATTCTTTTTGCACAAATTTCGGAGATCATTCAGCTTTCGATTACAAATAGGCAGCTCTTTATTGTATTTTCCAGTAAACGAAAATTTGATCACCGCTTTTGTTTTTCGCGTTCCTCCAATATCAATTACTTTCAAGTCTCCATCCCATCCCTCCTTGCATAATAATTGTTTTCGTTGTTTTTTGTTCACTTGGAGGAACTTAAGATTAAGCCAATTAACCGAGTCATTTTTTATATTTTTCTTAAGGCTATGGCCTAACCTCGAGAACATGGCTTTGAGATCAATCATATCACTGTATTGAAGCCTCTCTACAGCATAGGGGTTTTTCCGTCTTGCCAGTCTCACTATAGTTGGCCATTCTCCCGGCGAATAGACGCATATACTCCTCTTCGCACGTTCGCATCGAATCTGCCTCCACTTGTCTGTGTCCGCTTTGGAGATACTTAAATGTTATCGAATTTAGCTTCAAAGTATTGTTGATATAAATCAATAGTGTAGCGCAATGAACCTATTTCTGTTCTGTGCCCCACAGCAGTCTGAGTAGAGAATAACATCGGTTACCGGTTCGTCTAACGAGTTCATCATTTTCCATATTGTGGTCCCAATTTCGTCCGATCCTCGTTGACCCTGATTTTCATCCCATAGAAAACAATAACCTTCTCCAATGGCAATGTCGTAAAATGTGTTATTGTACGTCGCGAACTTTCGACTGTAACACATCGTGCTTACGTTGCTACAAGGAGTCGTTAACACTGACTGGAGGTCAAAAGTAAACACTTTTAAATTACTGATCCTTTTAGCTGATTCCTTGTCATTTTGCTTTTTAGTTCTTGCCTTTTTCTTATTTAAGATGTGTTAATCATAGGATTTCTGAATGGAGTCTTTGTCCTCAGCGTTTTTGTACCTCTCGCATGTTAAACAGGTGTCCTTTTTTGGACGGTGGAAAGAATAATTATAATTATTGCAGAATATCCGGCGATAAACGTTTTCTTTAATGATAGCGTCCGGGTGGAGTTCTTTGAATAAATCGTACATTTTTGATATTGTTAAGTCGGAGGCAAGATAATGTCGTTGACTTTTTGTTCGAGTGTTATTTTTTATATGCGCAACTGCCTCTGTGTCTAATTTTCTCTGGTGGCCATGTTAACCCCTCTTATCTGTAAGTTCATTTTGGCACATCTTCTTGGTTAACACAGATATTGCGCCATCTGATAAGTTCAAAGTATTTAAAAAAAAACTTCTTGCATACCTGTTTGGCTTTGAGAGTATAATTAGATGTGTTCGCCAGCCGTAATCCGATTATCAACGTCCTTTTGCAATTCCCAATTTTCACGTCATTGGCCAGGAACAGTCGCTGCTTTGAATAGTCGCCTAAATTCCAATAATCTGCATTGATCTCCATGCGCTCTTCTTCTGAGAAGTTTTCCGGGCAATTATGGCGGCACTTACAGTCAATGGGTTTCGGAACACGTTCTTCAACTCTTTTGCCACTTTTAGTGACATACGGGTTCCCTTTGTTGCAATGATACTTTCTTTTTTCCTGCACCCATTTCTTACTTTCAGTCTATTGATCTGAAATAATTCACAGTTAGACGTGGCTAGACCCAAACAATATTTCTCAAAAGCTGTTTGCTGTACTCACCTTTCTTTTTCGCAATAAAAAAATAATAGCGTATGAGCACATACGATGATGTAAAAGCTATCGGCAAGATGAATGCCGCCTTTGCTCAGTATCGAACAAAAACGAGTTCGACAGACCATTTCACAAGATAAAGTGTAATCCTGTTGATTTTTGGCGTCGATTTATAACTGTTGATGAAACGTGGGTCCACCACTACAAAACTGAAACCAAAAATCAATCGAAACAAAGGGTGGAACCTGGTGGAAGTGCTCCGAAGAAGGCGAAGACAGTGAAATCGGCTGCCAAGGTTGTGGCCACTGTATTTTGGGATGCACGCGGAATATTGCTCATGGATTATCTTGAAAAAGGATCCACAATCACAGGAAAGTGTTATCGTGCATTATTGGATCAATTGATTGATGCAATAAAAAAAATACGACCACATTTAAAGAAGAAAAAGGCGCTCTTTCTTTAATACAACGCACCGGTTCACAGAGCATTAGATACGATGCTAAAATTACGTGAAATACACCTCGAATTGGCTGACCATCCACCTTATAGTCCAGATTTAGCTCCTAGTGATATTTTCATATTTCCAAACTTGAAAAAAATGGCTCGCAGATAAAAGATTCATATCAAACGAAGAAGTGATTACTGAAACTAACGCGTATTTTGAGGGGTTCCTAAAATCGTATTGTTCAGATGGTATAGAAAAGTTTGAATATCGTCTTACTAAGTGTATTGAGCTAAAAGGAGACTATCTTGAGAAATAAATAGTTTTAAAAAAAAAATTATTTTTCCTACTTTGGTAGCTTCAATATCAATCCGCCCTCGTATTTACGTAAAATATTAAAAATAGTGCGATTAAAATTTAAAATACAAAAATTTTAGCAATTTCCAAAGCACCAATTAATATTTTATTGATTATGTAAAATATTTATTTTGCGAAAGAGTGCGAGTATAAATTAAAAAAAACAAAATTTTAGTCATTAGGTCTCATTTCAATAAGAAATCATCTTTCTACTATTTACTAAATTTATAAAAGTAAACCATTTCACATATTGTTTGAGTTTTGTGTCAACAGGAATAATTGCACTTTTTAATGTTTTAGTATTCAGTTTTACTATTTCTGTGATGGGTCCAATTTCATTTAAGTTTCATTTGTAGTTAAATTTTTTTCCCTAAAAGAACACGTTTTGAAAGGAAGCTACTGTAATTTTTTTTTAAATGCGAAAAGTGCGTTGAGATAATCAACAAATTATACGATTATGGCCGTTTTTTTTTTTTGCATTATATTCACATGTTTAAAATAAATTTCGTTAATAGTATGAGTACTAGAGTATCCACCTATTTGATTTTTGATTTCGTTCGAGTAAGGAATTAATTAATTTTGGGATTTTAAAATTCCTCGAATAATCGAGTAAGGGTTTTAAATTTTTCGAATAACGCGAAAAATTAAAAAAAAATACAATAATTGTAACCAATTAAATGTATTTAATTTGATTTTTTCATTGTAAAACAATATAATAAAAAATTAAGTCAAAAATGAACAATAAAATAGCAATTCATTTGTCCTACGTATAAAGTTCTAACAATTTCAGAAAATATTAGTATATCAAAAATTATGTTCAATAAAAAACTGTATTTTATTGACTTGAATCATTTGAAATAGTTTTTAATAAAACTTGACGTTTAAAAGACAGTTTCACATTAAGTAGGTGATGGCGAAAACGATAGGATTGCATTAAAAAGATTTTCTAGTTTTTCTGATCTTTTCTTCGTCTTTTCTAAATAAATGAAATAATTTATTACACTAAAACAGTTTTTGTTTTGGTTTTTATAAAATTAATAGTTTTGTTAAGTTCAAACAAGAGATTGTTCTCATTTTGAGCCACCTTTTCTTCCACCAATATATCAGCATCTGATACATTGTAATCATAGTCAATGGGGAACCTGTTATGAAACTGGCGCTGGTTTTTGTGGGGGATGAGATGGAGTAAAGTGACCGTACGTGAATGTGTGTACATGCTTAGCTTCCGGCTACTTCAGTCTCTCGAGGGTTCAAAAGTTCACGTTCTGGCTATCCCATATACCAAATATAACAAGAAAAAAAAGTACACAGTAGAGCGAAGGCTCAATAAAATACCGCAGCCATTTGTTAAGATGGACGCAACTTTGGTGAAATCGTTAGTCAGCAGTACAAATTTTTGCCTGCTCTGTACCCTGCCCTAACCTTGTTTACAAGCTGTTACAGAAGACCCAACGTACAAGTCAGTGCAACTTAGTTTTCAGATAGTTTCGAACCAACTATTAAATTGTTTATTTATACATATTTCCTAACATATTTGTAGTACACACATACATACATATATGTACATAGGCTTCGAAAAAGAAAATATTTTTACTCTTACTTATTTACTTAAGAATATCTATAGAAAATCCGTTATTGGAGTACCAAGTGTACTTAATACGAGTACATAACTTTTGGAATATCATAAAAAAGTACTAAAAAATTAACGTACGTATGAAAGGAAGTATTTAATCAAATCAAAATCAAAGTACACAGAATGTTCCTTAGAAATGGCACAAAAAGGCATAAAATAAAACTATAACTAATGATTTCACACAAATTTATTATAAAAAAATCTTTATGGCAAAGATGCAAAAAGAAATAATATTTTATTTTCAGATAAAAGGTTTGAATACTAAGGACTGGAGCAAGTATGAATGAATTTAATTGAGATTACATATAGTATTATTCTTATTTAAATATAATATTTTTAATTTTAGTTAATATTAATAACCCTGTATTTCTATTAACAATTTTTACTAAATTTATAAACAAATTATATTTGCAGGCAACTGGTAATAAGTTTGACATTTCTGATTAAAAAGAACATATATTCTTTTTTTTTGCTAGACTAATATTCAGGAAGTGGCCCCTACTTATGGAGTGAAGATCCAGAAACAATTTTTTATCAGAGACTTTTTTCTATACTTAAAGGAAAACTATCGCTGAAAACGATCGCTGAAAATATGTCTTTCAATCGCACAATATGTGGAACAAAAGCGCTGCAAATTACACTGCGTAACAATTTTAAACTTTTTGAAAACAAAAATAGTTGATTCTTATACTTTTCAATATGAAAAATTCTAACAACAATATAAAAATTTCGCATTAGCTCTAGTTAAGGGTTGTTAATTATTATTTGTTCGAATAAAATTTCATGATATATTTTTTGTTCAAAAGAAAGAATAATTTTGAAATTTTATTCGTATATTTCGTACGAACAAAGAATAAGAAATTTTATTCGAATAATCTAAAAAAACGAAGTAAAAAACGATACATATGTATCAGCTTAACTTTTTTTATTTACAAAAAGAAAAGACACAAGCACAAACGAAATAAAATAATTAATAACAAACTTAAATTACTATTGAAAACAAGATGAAATTCATTCCAGAAAAGCAGTTTTAAAAGCAACTAAGTTTGCTGATTTTTTGTTTTAATGTTTCATTTCACATTCAGCATTTAAAACAAAAATTTTAATTTTAAAACAAAACAAGTAAGTGTGATATATTCTTATATACCCTTCACCATAGTATGGAGTGACGAAAAAAGTTACGAACACGAAAATTCACGCTCATGAAATACAAAAAAAAATTAAATAAAATTAGGAATTTAAAGCAACAAAGTCGTCACTCACCGTCACGGACGCACGCTCACCCTACCTGACAACACTTATTGAAGCGAATTCAACACATCATACCAAATTGTAACTAAAAGGAACTCGCAACAAAATGAATGAGGGTGCTTTTGGCTGAAGCAGCCAGCGCGATGCCTACAAATCTAATCATAACCGAGAACGTGGGTTCCAACACAGATTCAGACAAGTCATCCAAAATTTTTTAGATGTGCAATTATTGTGCCATTACATCTGTTTTTTTTTGGACTGTTTAAGTGACGAAGGCATAGCACTGGCCACTAAACAGTACTGGCAGCAATTGGTACTGGTATATGCTAATGTACACTACAGCGTCCTCCTTCGTCGTCGGCAGCATCGTTGGCGAAGTAAAATAATTAATAAAATGGACTCCAGTACTTAAACAGCCCATCATCGTCTGTTTTCTCTCACTATCCCTTTCCCAAAAAAGGTGTTAGTTATTATTTATTTATATATTTATTTATTATAGTATAGGAACGCTTTAAGTTACAAGCATACAAATGTCTAACTATAATTATTCTCAATAAAATAAAATAAAAATTAAAACAAAAAGAGAAAACAAAATATAAAAACAATTACTTTAAATATAAATTGGAATGTACAGTAGTATTTCACTTATCTTCATAAAAAAAATAAATTAAGAAATAAAAACAAAGAATCAAAATATATTTAACTTTAACCAAGATAGATGTATTTATTTTTGCTGAAATCAAGATTGCTGAAGGTATGTCTTTTAATCGCACAATTCGTATGTGAATCAACAGCCCTGCAAAGGCTTTTATGTCCCTTTCGGGAAAATCCAATGGAAAGGCCAGAAACCGTTCTTCATATATCCACCTTACCATCACATATTTCCCTATTTCCAGCACAGTCCTTTGCCTTTGTAGGGCTCATCGTCCTAAATTGTGATATTTTAAAAATGTAGTAACAAATAAAATAATATTTTTCTTATATTTCTTTATTTGGAGTGGCAAAACTATCATTTTATTATATTCTCCCGAGATTACTGCATAAAATTTCCGGGAAAGGAGCAACAAAAACAACTAAAATAAAAATTATAAAAATTTAACACGAGCGGCATTTAACATATTAAATTAATAAACACATGAGTAAATTAAGTAAATAGACGTTATTTGTTTACTATTTAGAGCCAAAACATGTTGTTTACTACTTCGTTCTTTATTATTTTAGTTTCAATTACACTGCGATCTCTTTTAAACTTTTTGGCTGTATCGAAAACTAAAATAGTTAATTCTTATGATTTTCAATATGTTGAATTCTAAAAACAATTCAAAAATTTCGCATTAGCTCTAGTTTCAAAGATATCGCAACCTTTTATACTTGCACAATTTACAGCGTTTGTTCTTATTCGCTTAATATTTCGGGACCGTTCCTTAAATTCAGAAAATATTTTGTAGATTATTAATCTCTTTCGTTTGATTTTGGAAGTTTCTGGATGTCTTGTTAGTATTGCAAGGATGATTAAAATTCTTTCCTTTTTCTTTTGCAAGTTTTTGATGGACGCTAATACATTCTAGTGAAGAAACTTTCGAGTGAAAACTGAAAATCCATTAAAAATTTACTTGGATTTTTTTATTAACTTTCGGGTTATTTCAAACTTTTAATATTTTTGTGAATTTTCAATTTGTTTTAATTTTTATTTTTATTGTCGATGTATTTGAAAGACAAATACAACGCGGAGTTGTGTGAACCGATGTTACTGATTTGCAATGCGAAACTATGGGAACTAAATTCTTATTGCTCAGAACAATATCTAGGTTCTTAAGTTATTTAAGGCTTTCGGAAAACATTTCCAAACTATGTTCGAAAATGTATACTGTGTAAATTACAGACAGAATGAAAATCTTATAAAAAATAATATCTGCATATTTCATTTATGTGTTCTTGGACCAGTCTAAAGCCCTGCAACCGATATGCTTTCTCGACTGCACACCGCAGTCCTTGTTTGAGTTGATTCTCGATATATGTATATTGTTATATCCAAAATTAGCGTAGCGCTAGAACAGTTTGTCAGATTTCATTCGATAATATTTCTAATATAATTATGTCCCACATTTTTTTTTATTTTTGAAAAATGCCACTACATCAAGACCGCTGTTTGTCTCTTATCTTGTCTGGGGTAATAAAAACACACATTTAACTGTATAAGTCAGAAGTTACGTTAAATTAAGTGTGCATAACTTGCCTACATTTAATACAACGATACCAGCGATATTTACTTTTGGCCAAGATTAGTATTTAAGGGACCGTTTAGACTTAAAATTTATCAGTCATGAGGTGGCTTTTTAAACGTTTAGATCAGTTACGATTTAAGACTTCATTTTAATTTGTTGTTTAGTGTATTAGAAAAGCCGGTAAATAATTAATAACTGCTGAGATATGCGTCTGTCGTTCTGTCTCAGTATTTGCCTATTGCAAATCTTCTACAATGTCGAAGCTAACGTTGAGTAAGTGTAAAGAGTCCTTGGAATAAAGGATAACAGTTGTTTTTCTTTGTATTTTTTTTTAATTTAATTGGATCACAAAGATGTGTTTCATACACAAATTTATAAAAAAAATTTTATTTATCTACAAACGAAATCGGCTCCTAGTGAAGCTAGTACAAGCTAACTTAGTGTTCCCAAAAAAAAAAGCATTCTGCCGGCGCTAAACGCGCAAGTTTTTTTTAAATTTATATTTTAGAAGTATAAAGAAATTTAAAAGTTTTACAAAATAGTTTATTATTATTTTTAAAATATAATTAATGTTTATAAGTAATTAGTCGAACTTTTTATTAATATTTTTATAAATTGAAACGATTAATTTTGGCTCAAGTTCAAACCCGAGTTTACCCATTTATTTATTCTAATTTTTTTGTTTTTAATTTTTATTAGAAAATTTTTTGGATAAATTCATTATTTTTTTTTTATTAAGAGAGTACTATATATAGAAAAATATTTATTATTCATCATATTAGCAGAACGGAACAGTACTGATTTCGAGGTCGCTACACCATCTCATCAGCGTTCTTTGTTCAATTTTACCACTTAGAATTAGAATAAATAAATGGGTAAACTCGGGTTTGAACTTGAGCCAAAATTAATCGTTTCAATTTGTAAAAATTTTTAAAATATATTTAAAAAATTTGTGGAAAAAAAAATATTAATTAACATCTACAGTGGAGCAGTTCAGAATATATTGGTGTTTTGTGTTAATAAGTTTAAGAGAATATTAAAAAAAGTTATAAAAAAATGTATAAAAAAATACAATAAAGTAAATCATTAGATTAATGTTAAATAGCGTAGCTCTTTTTTTTTAAGAAAAGATAAAAAAATAAAACGAAATAAGCATTTCATTTGATTTTCTAAAGATAAAATACATTAAAAAACTCACTTATCTCGGCTCTAACAAAATGTTTACGACTTTTCTGTTCTGATTAAAATGCAATGAAAAAAAATATTGGAAACATTTTTGAGAACTTTCACCACGGATCCAAAATAAAATTTTAAAATTGTACTGAGTTTTAAGCAAAAGTGTACTTTTTTCACTTCGATTGTACTTTTTATTTTTTTAATATTTTTTATTAAAATTAACTAAAAATTCACATAAAAATTCATTTCTACATACATATATTATTGAAATTCATTAAATAATGTATATCGGGTGTTTTTTATAGAGTGATACAAGTTTAAATCACAATAAAACATTGTAATATATTTTTGATATCAATGTTATTGGATAGAAAATTGTATGACATTAATGTTTAAATTTGATTTCGGACATGTGGCCGCCACGGCTGGCGCAATCTGGAACACCAATTTTCACAAACTTTTCGCAGTGCTTTTGTACTTTTTACTTTCAATTAGTGCTAAAAAAGTATAATTGTACCACTTTTGCATCCCTGACTTTCGCATATTTTAATATTTATATTAATGAAAACTAATAAGTAGATTTGAATAACTGAATTATAGAAAAATTTCATATTGATTTTGACAATGCCTCACGGAGAAAACTTTGTACTGTAAAAAATATTTTATTTGGAACGAGAATTTATTACAACGCAAAGTATCAATATCAATAATGAAAAATTTACCGAAGAAATGATTCGATTTTCAATAGCAACTTCAAACAGGAAATTATAAAAACTCCTACCAGAAATATCAGCGTCTAAGTGACTCACAGTTCAATGATCTATAAGTTATCATACGACTTGAAATCAATGTTGGGATTAATCAATAAATTTTTTAATTGTTTAGCTAATTTGATTAACATTGAATCATATTACCCTGATTAAAGTAATCGTGATTAATAAAAGTAATCCTTAATCGCTACAAATAATTAAAAAATTTTGAGAATTTTACTTTAATGTTTGCAGCTACTACATGGCAAAAATTGGAAGAAAGTCCAAAAATTTATCGAAATCGCTGAAACTGTAGAGAATACTAAACACGAAGAAAGTAAAATTTTTATTATTGTTATTAAAAATCTTTAAAATTGTAAGGAATAACAAAATATCTGATAAACACGAAAATGAATATCGGAAAAATAGATGTCTAACATTGACAAGTGGCAAAAATTGGAGATATATTGCAAAATTATATAATTGCTAATTAAAAATTGCTAAAATTTCAGGGAAGACAAAAAGTTTTAAGAAATCGAGAAAATGGAGAACATTCTTAAATTCGCTGAAACTCCAAAGAAATAAACTCGCAAAAAATCATTTCAATTACAAGGATCGCGAATAAATAAAAAATATTAAAAATTGTCTGCTAAAATACAGAGAGAAAGTGGCAAAAACAAAATTTTTCATTTTTCTATTTCATAAAATTTATTTAATTTTTTTATTAACAATTATTAATTGAAATTAATAAGCCATGAACCCGAGTACTTAGTTTTTAATAATTAATCATGATTAATTCATTTAATCATTAATTAGATTGATATTTGCTAACTCTGCTCAAAATGCTTGTCTGAAATCGCTTTTTTTAATTTCAGTAAATATGTTATCATCGCACCTGGTTGTATATTTTCCAATCAGACATATACGGCAGCAGTAGCAGTTCATTATACCAGCCAACCCTGCCAAATCAGAGTCAGCATTACCGGCCCTGTCTATAACGAAACCAAACAGGTTGTGGTTTCATCAAATGAAGTAAAAAATGTTGAATTTGATGTTCCTGATTTGGAAAATGGAAATGGGTCCTATAATTTAACAGCTGAGGGTATCAATTGTTTGGACAATTTCAAAAATGTTACAGAAATATTTCACTACTCATTTAAAAACTCAGATTTTGTGAAAATACAAACAGATAAGGGTTTGTATAAATCCGGAGATGACGTTTATTTCAGAGTATTATTTATGGATACAGAATTGAAGCCAACTGAACCAATAAAAGATCTAATGGTTTGGATAAGCGACAGCAAACATAATAAAATCGAAATTAAAAATTTTACAACGAACATGGGAGTGCATACTGGAAAATTTAGGATTCCTGAAAATGCGACTGCAGGTACTTGGGCTGTCCGTGTCGATAATGGTGGCTTTTATGGATTCGGAGCATCATTCAAGGTCGATGATATTCGTTCTAGGTATGTTGTGGAAGTGGAAGCTACGGACTCCGTGTCGGTTAAGGATGGTGATATGCAAGTTGTTGTGACCGCCAAGTAAGTGTTTCCCAAAACGTCTCGTTAAACTCTTTTAAATCAATTTTAATTTTAGTTATGTCTCTGGCGAACCATTAATTGGCAACGTAACTGTTAATATATCTCTCAAATACTTCATCTTTAGTGAGCCTCCTACACTTGTTAAAACTGCTAAAATAGTTAACGGCAAAGCCATAATCGATTTCGATGTAAAAGATGCTTATTTACCATTTATAACAAGTAAAACCGAAATGAATATTACAGCAACGATAGAAGAACAATATACTGGTACCAAAATTAAAGCTTATACCGGGAGCTATATTTATCCCTTCCGCTATACCATGATCTGCACTCGTCCCACTGGTGATTCATGTCACTCCTTTGAAGCGGACGAAGAAACTGATGTACACTTCCAAGTCATCCACATAAATGGTTCTTATGTAAACGATACCAAATCACCCATTGAGTTCACTTATGAAGAACAACTAAATAGTGGAAAATTTTCTACTAGAAGGACTCATGCCATGAGCAACCAGATCAAAGTCTTCCATTTTAAGAAATTTATGAATGAGACTGGTTTTGTCACTCTTAAGCTTAATCTGCCTAAATTGGATGAATATGAAGGCTACTTACATTATTATTCATTAAAATATAAGTACAAGGATGAAGAGCGGTACATTTTGTACACATATCAAAACAGGAAGTCACGGGACTATTTCATATTGCAGGACCAATCCTCAAATAATAAGTAAGTTCTCTTATAGTTTATAATTATCGTTAACCAGCTTTGTTCGAATATTTTTCCGATAAAATAAAATCATATTTTCATATTATTTATAGTCGAACTGTAACGAATTGACTTTTTATATGAAAATATGTTATACACATACTTTTGTCCTTTTAGATTGCACTTAAACAAAGCCCATCTGTTTACTGTCAAATCCAGTCAACCTTTTTCTTATATCATTTATAATATTGTCGGCCGCAGAAATATCTTAAAGAGTGTTCACATTGATTTGTCTGATAAGCCCAAAGTGTACAATTTTACTCTAACTCCAGAACTTTCTTGGGCACCCGAATTTAAGGTTTATGTATACTTTGTGGACGAAAATGGTGATTATCACTATGACGAGAAAAAATATTCCACTTTCGAACAACTAAATCCGGTAAGGAATCAGACACTGAAAATAAATCCATTATATTAATTTTAATTTGTTTGTAAAGATTACTGTCACCGCTCCCAAAAAAGTCAATCCGGGCGACGAAGTGACTTTAACAATTCAAACTACTCCCAATTCTTTTGTTGGTCTCATGGCGGTCAATCAGAAGTTATTACTGCTGAACAAAAACAATGAATTGCTGCCTTCTACACTTGCAGATATTTGGGATATTTACAGCACCTTTGCAATTCATCTTGGCGGTTATTCAAGATATCCCGGAAAATTAGTTGGTTGTGTAACTTTGACAAATGCTAATTATTTCTATAGTTGGAAACCAATTTCTCGTCTTCCAAGTAAGATACTGGAGACATTTTAGAAATACAATTATTCTTAACTTTTATTCTTGTAGATCTTGGTCTTAATGCAAATGGTGGTGTTTATCGTCGTAGACAGAATATTGGAAAAGAAGATGATGCCAGTTATGAACAAATTGGTGAGGACACTTGGAAGCCATGGATTTTTGATAACATTGTAAAGTAAGTCGAAAATTTTTGTAATCCGCTTTTTGAGTAGTCTTATAAAATTTATATGAAATAATAGCACTACAGCTCCTGAATTCACCTGGTCCAAAAAAATTCCTGAGACTAATACGACCTGGGTATTGACAGCCTTCTCTTTTAATCCCTCCAAGGGTTTGGGCGTTGCCGAGCAAATTATTAAAATAAAAGCTTCAAAGACATTGACGTAGATGGAATGAAACAGATTTTTTTAAATTCTTCTTTATTGTCTAATACTTTCCTTTTTAATTGTATTTATGAAAATTGTTTAAAAAAAATTATTCTTAAAATAAAAAAAATTGTAATGCAAATATAATTAAAAATAAAAAAGGTTTCAATAAATTGTACAATTGTTTCAATTACTTGTGTATCTAAAAGAAAAATCGTTTTAATTTTTTTTAATTTAAGTAATTGAAAAAAGAAATTTCATTAAATCAAATGTACAATTTTCGCCTTGATTGAACTTTAACAAAACAAATTAAGTGCAGAAGTAGTTTTCATAATTCAAATGCGATTTCAAATTTTCAGGATGGATTTTCGCTGATATTGAAAAAGAGTTCTTTTACGTTTTTTGTTTAATTTCACTAATTAAATCAATAGAACTTTTGAATTCGCACGGCCTAAAAAATACCCCATTCTATGGACAGCAGGTTGGGTCACTGATGTATGATAAATAATAAAACTTTTCAAATCATATTCTAATAACAATATTTTTTTGTCTTACGTTAAAACAAATAAAAATTGCTATAAAAAATCATATCTTGAGCTCGCGTCGGAGCTCCTAAGAGTAGTTGAAAAAAATTTTTTTAATATTATTTTATTTACTATTAATTATTATTAATTAAAACTAAAAAAAATAAAACACTGATTCTTATACAACATAAAACCATAAAATCAGAATATTATGTCAGTTATTTTTTGGTCAGAAAATCTTGTTTACTGTCAAATCTGGGCAACTCTGTATTCAAGCTTCCCTTAATTTTTTTTATCGCATAGAGTCATGAATACTTCTGACACTATTTCACAGTTCATTCCACCGGCTGAGTATGACATGGTAGCTGGGCGAACATTATATTGTCACTTTCTTGACCCTCAACTACGGCATTTTTTTCTTCAGTAGTGATATTCCAAAGAATTGGTGGATCAAAAAACTTTTGATTTCAATTTATAACTTCAAGTAGTACTTATCTGCGTCAAAATTAATAGTCGGGACCTCAAACACGCGAAGTTGCTTTTAATGAGGTGAGCTTCGTGCTTCTGGAATTCGTCTGGCTGCCGGTTCTCTCACTGTTTATTTTCAACCAACAACATCGACGTAATCAAGTTTTCTGGGTGAGCGCAAAATATGCGTTACTTTAAATTACGCGATCTATTAGTAGATTTAACTCTGCACGAAAGTATCGTGAGCTTGTTACCAATTTCTAAAAATTTTTAGAACCATGTTTTCAAGTTGGATTTGTTTTTATTTCTGGTAATGCGAGTACTTGTAGCTGATATGTCGAATTATACATAAACGCTTTTGCTAGCCATCAAGCATGGAATATTTTTGCTGGAGACCTATTAGCGAAGCCATCGTGTCAGTGTCCACTAATAACAGATATAGTTATTTCATACAAATATTTTTGATCTGTACTGAAGCCCCCAAATTGTCCTTCCGGAAGCTGGCCTTCACTTCAGGTAGTTGGTACTACGCTATGGTTAGTTTCTCGAGAACTTAAACGTCGCACAGAGGAGTATTTGAGCCAAAAAGCTGGCCAAAATTATCAAACGTGTTTTTTGAATTGATAGATTGAGTTTTTTGATAGTTTTAGGTGTAATTTGATATAGAAAATCTAGAGGCAGTTTTTTTGCACCCCCCTCTCCAAGTCTATTTAATTTTTTCAGTCCTGAGTAAAACAGTCGCAAAATTTTCAAAAGGTGTAAAGATTACAAGTTGAGAGTTTGTCGGTCAGCAGCATGAGCGCAATAGTCAGTCGAAGTATCAGCTGATCAGTCGTAAAGCTGTTTTATAGTTTTGATTTATTTTTATTTGCATTGAAATATTTTTTATTATGCCTAATTAAAATTGAATTTCAAACACTCTAACTCAAATAATGTTTAAATAAATACATGAATTACATTATATAAGTGCTTTAAATTTATGTTTGGACATTCACACTATTACATATATGTATACAGATTTACATTTTATATGTATACAATATATATTTTATATTATATAATACTTAAATTTTTGTCATATGTCCCCATCTCCTTGAAATTTCGCACAATTTTCTATCTAAAAACTGCAATTTCTCGTCAATAGTTCTATCATGACATTTCTTTACTATTTGGAATAACTGTAATCTTGTGTAAACTTTTTCCATGTTATCTCTCGAAGTTTCAAAACGGTTCTGTATGCAATTACCAATATTTGTATTTTTGTACGTATAGTTAGTGATTAGTCTGGTATCTGGGTGACCCATGTTTTTTTTTATGTACCTATATTTACTTTTTTTAATCTAATTTTTGTGATTAATGTTTTTAAAAATTACTATAGTTAGGTATGTACATATATTTTTTAACAAATAATGTTCTATAGAGCGCAGGTAAAGAAAAAATTGTTTTATTGGGGTTAGGGACACTCCCTTACAACTACTACCGATAATAAGCATTTTCCGAATTCATATTTATAGTGACGTGAATAACACAGAAGATTAAGATGTCAAAACAATATTTGAAGAAGTACCTGATGAGCAATAAAAAAATTAAATTTAAAAATTAAAAAGAAATTAAAATAATGGCGCAAACTTGCGCAAACGCGCGCAAACTTATTTTTTGTGTCTAAAATTAGCGATTTCAAATTTTATTGTAGTATAAAACATAATTTCTACATTTGCTCCTTTCTCTTTTCAAAACCTTTTTTTTTTGCAAAAAAAAAAGTGTATAAATTTAATTTAAAATATCAAAAAAAATTTTGATCAAATCCTTCAGTGAAAAAATCAATGTATTACATTTATTTGTTTAGCCACAAGAAAAATATCATATAGACATCTTGAAACTGAAAAAAAATTAAATACTTATATAATTTTCTTCATTTTCCTGACTTTAGCAGTGTCTCAGAGCTACAAATCGCAACATAAAGCCTTAAAAATATACAATATGATGTTCAATGTGAAGTAATATGATGTGTATCGATCTGCGTATTTAGTTTTCAAGATTTCTTTAAATTCATTATTACGTTTTTCGCCACCCTTTTGGCTCAAATACTCCTCTGTGCATCGTTAGGATACAGTAATATGGTTTTGTGCAATAAAAAACTATGTTGTTATGTAAAAAAGAGATATGGCCGTTATATTTAAAATTTAAGAAAACTGAAGATGAAAGCGCGGGCTCTTAAACTTCAAATAAATTAATAATATCTTACAGGGATCTAACGCAGACAAAGATACAACGTATTTACGCTATTAGAAGTCGATACGAGAAAAAAAATTTTTACCCACCCTAACAGACAGCTTTTTTCAGAAACACTTATATTTATGACTTTTCTTTAATAAAAGTAACGAGGAAACAGAAATTTTTTCATTTTTTTACCTTTTTATGTTTATCCACTAGCGCGCCATAACCGCTCAATGGATTTGAATGAAATTCGGTAGATAGATATGTACATCCAAGTCAATAAAGATAAATAGACATCAATTTCTTTTAAACCTTCCCTTTACAATACATTCCAACTTCATCTTCGAAAAAAAACGACTCAATCACGCCTCCACACCACATAACACACCAAACAGTGACACGTTGAGCATGCAAAGGCTTCTCAATAATCGCTCTAGGATTTTCAGAAGCCTAAATGCGGCAATTTTGCTTGTTAAAGTGCCCTGACAAGTGAAAACAAGCTTCGTCTGAAAAATTTATTTTTTTCAGAAAAACGAGCGGATTGTTCCTAAATGAATTGAGTGAATCTACGGCGATGTGAATGGTCGATCGGCTCCAATTCCTGCACCAGTTAAACCTTGTAAGGCTTCAAAGCCAAATCCTTACGCAAAATTCAGCATGTGGTGGTTTTGGATAACCCCAATTGTTGAGAACGTCAAGGAATTGACAAATTTGGATCTTCTTCAACTCTGTAGCTCACGGCTGCAATGTTTTCAGTTGAACGGCCTGGTCGAACATGGGTTGGTGTTGGCACCAACAGAACCGCCATTTTCATGGTTGATTGTAATTATTTTAATGCGATTTTCGAGCGAAATTAAATTCATTGTAACAATTGCCAGTGCATCTACTACGAATACGTCAAAAAAACTAAATGTCAAAACTATCATGTTGTTGGTGTTGTTACAATTGAAAAAAAGTTCTTGTTGAAAACCCCTGTAAACATTACAACCAAGGCATGTTTATAATAGGTATACTCGGTAGTACAACAACAACAACCTTACAAAAACCACAGACATTTCGTTTTTGCAAAAACCGTCTAGCGATGTCAAAAACAGCTGTCAAGACCAAGGCATAGTTATGATAGAACGAATATGAACAATGAAGTTTTTTCGTAGGGCAGTGGCATCATACAACACCAAAACAATGGTGTGGATGCAACTAATGCTGGTGAGGGCACAAGAAGGTCAACTGAAGGCACTTCTAATGCGAATAACTCCTTTGATAGTACAACACAAACATGGCAAAATTTGTTTAGTAATTTAGATGATAACATCAGCGTATCTTTGGCTGATTTGGGAAATCGGGCGTGCTCGAAAATCCGACCATTGACAACTACGGCAATGCCAATAAATGTTACTGAGCAGCTCAGAGTAATTAGTAGGTTTATACCCACATATGCAAGTATCAGAAAATCCTTTAACAATTTTTGAAAATTATAAAGTAAAAAATTTTTCGAATAGCAATTTTTTGCCCGATTTTTAGCAATTAACGAACCATTAGTTTCATTAAAAACCATCCCAGAACTGTACACAGGAGGTCTGCTTCATGAAATCGACCGCTATAAAAAACAACAGAATAGGACACATAACGAAAAAAGTCTTCAAGCTATATCTCATTAATTATATTATATTATCTTAATTAATTTTCTATTTTTTAAAATTAAAAATTGTACCACAAATTCCAACAGAGTGGTAAAAATTTAGGTCTTTAAGATGTGTGAAGCCTTCGTGGTAGATATTCTAAATATAGCAGATGGACAGATGGCCCGATGGAGAGCTGGACATCGCTTATTCTGCATCTGTACCTATAAGGATCCAGATTATATATTCTTTATGTTGTCTCGAATGAATAATGTAGAAATTACATATAGAACGACAAACCTTTTGGAGAATGGTATAAAAAAACGATGGCAACCATCAAGATCATTGCCCAAAGGATTATGTAAATTTAATGTTTAAAATTATCGCTTGAGCATACGACCATTACTTGCTGCATCATAAAAAATTAGAGTATATTTTTGTTACTCGTTGCATACATAACATTTTTAGCTGGAATATAAGAAATTTTCTATTTCCAACTTTGTCTGGCAGAGGCCGCCAGTTGCTGGCTCCTCTGCAAACAGTTTCGAAATCCAGGTAAGAAATCCAAAGCCGAAATCTTGATGGCCCTTCTCAGACTAGTATGGTGTATTTTTGAAGGAGAGAATCAAAAAATAAAAGACAGAGCTCGTTGTTCAAATCAATTCTCTGCCTTATTCGATAAAATCATCAGCTTATATACTAAATTATTGTAAAGGGTGTTTTTTTAAGCCCGATAGAACTTGAAATTGTAAAAAATAACACAAAATATTAAATTGTAATCAAATTTTTTTTTTATTCGAAAGATCAATACGTGACATTAACATTTGAAAATTATTTCGGGCATATGGGCACCGCGGCTGTTCTTGACGAAGCGCATTCTGGACGTCCAATTTTGGGCCACTTTTTCGAGCACTGCTGGCCGTATGTCACGAATAACACGAACAATGCTGGCCTCCAAGGCGTCAATTGTTGCTGGTTTATCAGCATAAACCAGTGACTTCACGTAGCCCCACAGGAAATAATCGAGAGGTGTCAAATCGCACGACCTTGGAGGCCAATTGACAGGTCGATTTCTCGAAATCAAGTTATCGCCAAATTTTGATTTCAATAAGTCGATGGTTGCGTTCGCCGTATGGCACGTAGCGCCATCCTGTTGAAACCACATCTCCTCCGGATCAATGTCATCCATATTTTCAAACAAAAAATCATTGATCATGGTGCGGTAACGATCTCCATTGACCGTAACGCGAGCTCCGGCCTCATTTTTGAAGAAATAAGGTCCGATGATGCCACCAGCGTGAAAACCGCACCAAACGGTGCATTTTTCTGCATGTAATGGAGTCTGTAGGGTCTCTTGTGGATTGGTCTCACTCCATATGCGGCAATTTTGCTTATTAACAAACGTTAAGCCAAAAATGCGCCTCATCGCTGAACACAATTTTGCGATAAAACAACGGGTCAGTTGCCGACTGATTTTCAAAGTAAATTTGGATAATTTCGTAGCGTTGTTCAAGCGTGAGTCTATTCATAATGATTTGTCAGAGTATACTGAAACAAATAAAAAAAAATGTTTCATCAAAATTTAATTTTTTGTGTTACTTTTTACAATTTAAAGTTCTATCTAGCTTAAAAAACACCCTATATAAGTCAGCATTATTATTCATAGAAATTATTCACATTGAAACTATATTAATAAACAATTAAAAGCATTGAAGTTTGTTTTATGCTGACCAACATAAATTCCTTAAACGTACGATTATTAAATAAAGTTCTTATATCACATTACAGGGGTGAGCATAATTATACATACAATACTTATAGTGGTAGCATAACTGTACACACACTAAGTGGTGAGCCTAAGTGTACACACACTACACTAGCAGGAAGTGCAAAATCGTAACCATAAATTCTAAGTGCTCTCAAAAAGTATCCAACTCAGTATTTTGAATAACATTAGGTTCTAAAGTTGAAAATAAAAAAATATGCTTGAGTAATATGCATTAATATGCTAGAAATTAGTTTAGGATATCTTTTTTATGCCTAGCTGGCAACACTTACTGAAGCCAATTCAACACATCATACCAAATTGTAACTAAAAGGAACTCGCAACAAAATGAATGCGGGTGCTTTTGGCTGAAGCAGCCAGCGCGATGCATACAAATCTAATCATAACTGAGAACGTGGGTTCCACCACAAATTCAGACAAGTCATCCAAAATTTTTTAGATGTGCAATTATTGTGCCATTACATCTGTTTTTTTTTGGACTGTTTAAGTGACGAAGGCATAGCACTGGCCACTAAACAGTACTGGCAGCAATTGGTACTGGTATATGCTAATGTACACTACAGCGTCCTCCTTCGTCGTCGGCAGCATCGTTGGCGAAGTAAAATAATTAATAAAATGGACTCCAGTACTTAAACAGCCCATCATCGTCTGTTTTCTCTCACTATCCCTTTCCCACAAAAGGTGTTAGTTATTATTTATTTATATATTTATTTATTATTGACCTTCCTATACAACAAGATATAGTCTTGTATTTATAGTATAGGAACGCTTTAAGTTACAAGCATACAAATGTCTAACTATAATTATTCTCAATAAAATAAAATTAAAATTAAAACAAAAAGAGAAAACAAAATATAAAAATAATTACTTTAAATATAAATTGGAATGTACAGTAGCATTTCACTTATCTTCATAAAAAAATTACATTAAGAAATAAAAACAAAGAATCAAAATATATTTAACTTTAACCAAGATAGATGTATTTATTTTTGCTGAAATCAAGATTGCTGAAGGTATGTCTTTTAATCGCACAATTCGTATGTGAATCAACAGCCCTGCAAAGGCTTTTATGTCCCTTTCGGGAAAATCCAATGGAAAGGCCAGAAACCGTTCTTCATATATCCACCTTACCATCACATATTTCCCTATTTCCAGCACAGTCCTTTGCCTTTGTAGGGCTCATCGTCCTAAATTGTGATATTTTAAAAATGTAGTAACAAATAAAATAATATTTTTCTTATATTTCTTTATTTGGAGTGGCAAAACTATCATTTTATTATATTCTCCCGAGATTACTGCATAAAATTTCCGGGAAAGGAGCAACAAAAACAACTAAAATAAAAATTATAAAAATTTAACACGAGCGGCATTTAACATATTAAATTAATAAACACATGAGTAAATTAAGTAAATAGACGTTATTTGTTTACTATTTAGAGCCAAAACATGTTGTTTACTACTTCGTTCTTTATTAATTTAGTTTCAATTACACTGCGCTCTCTTTTAAACTTTTTGGCTGTATCGAAAACTAAAATAGTTAATTCTTATGATTTTCAATATGTTGAATTCAAAAAACAATTCAAAAATTTCGCATTAGCTCTAGTTTCAAAGATATCGCAACCTTTTATACTTGCACAATTTACAGCGTTTGTTCTTATTCGCTTAATATTTCGGGACCGTTCCTTAAATTCAGAAAATATTTTGTAGATTATTAATCTCTTTCGTTTGATTTTGGAAGTTTCTGGATGTCTTGTTAGTATTGCAAGGATGATTAAAATTCTTTCCTTTTTCTTTTGCAAGTTTTTGATGGACGCTAATACATTCTAGTGAAGAAACTTTCGAGTGAAAACTGAAAATCCATTAAAAATTTACTTGGATTTTTTTATTAACTTTCGGGTTATTTCAAACTTTTAATATTTTTGTGAATTTTCAATTTGTTTTAATTTTTATTTTTATTGTCGATGTATTTGAAAGACAAATACAACGCGGAGTTGTGTGAACCGATGTTACTGATTTGCAATGCGAAACTATGGGAACTAAATTCTTATTGCTCAGAACAACATCTAGGTTCTTAAGTTATTTAAGGCTTTCGGAAAACATTTCCAAACTATGTTCGAAAATGTATACTGTGTAAATTACAGACAGAATGAAAATCTTATAAAAAATAATATCTGCATATTTCATTTATGTGTTCTTGGACCAGTCTAAAGCCCTGCAACCGATATGCTTTCTCGACTGCACACCGCAGTCCTTGTTTGAGTTGATTCTCGATATATGTATATTGTTATATCCAAAATTAGCGTAGCGCTAGAACAGTTTGTCAGATTTCATTCGATAATATTTCTAATATAATTATGTCCCACATTTTTTTTTATTTTTGAAAAATGCCACTACATCAAGACCGCTGTTTGTCTCTTATCTTGTCTGGGGTAATAAAAACACACATTTAACTGTATAAGTCAGAAGTTACGTTAAATTAAGTGTGCATAACTTGCCTACATTTAATACAACGATACCAGCGATATTTACTTTTGGCCAAGATTAGTATTTAAGGGACCGTTTAGACTTAAAATTTATCAGTCATGAGGTGGCTTTTTAAACGTTTAGATCAGTTACGATTTAAGACTTCATTTTAATTTGTTGTTTAGTGTATTAGAAAAGCCGGTAAATAATTAATAACTGCTGAGATATGCGTCTGTCGTTCTGTCTCAGTATTTGCCTATTGCAAATCTTCTACAATGTCGAAGCTAACGTTGAGTAAGTGTAAAGAGTCCTTGGAATAAAGGATAACAGTTGTTTTTCTTTGTATTTTTTTTTAATTTAAGTGGATCATAAAGATGTGTTTGATACACAAATTTATAAAAAAAATTGTATTTATCTACAAACGAAATCGGCTCCTAGTGAAGCTAGTACAAGCTAACTTAGTGTTCCCAAAAAAAAACATTCTGCCGCCGCTAAAGGTGCAAGTTTTTTTTTAAATTTATATTTTAGAAGTATAAAGAAATTTAAAAGTTTTACAAAATAGTTTATTATTATTTTTAAAATATAATTAATGTTTATAAGTAATTAGTCGAACTTTTTATTAATATTTTTATAAATTGAAACGATTAATTTTGGCTCAAGTTCAAACCCGAGTTTACCCATTTATTTATTCTAATTTTTTTATTTTTAATTTTTTTTAGGAAATTTTTTGGATAAATTCATTATTTTTTTTATTAAGAGAGTACTATATATAGAACAATTTTTATTATTCATCATATTAGCAGAACGGAACAGTACTGATTTCGAGGTCGCTACACCATCTCATCAGCGTTCTTTGTTCAATTTTACCACTTAGAATTAGAATAAATAAATGGGTAAACTCGGGTTTGAACTTGAGCCAAAATTAATCGTTTCAATTTATAAAAATTTTTAAAATATATTTAAAAGATTTGTGGAAAAAAAATATTAATTAACATCTACAGTGGAGCAGTTCAGAATATATTGGTGTTTTGTGTTAATAAGTTTAAGAGAATATTAAAAAAAGTTATAAAAAAATGTATAAAAAAATACAATAAAGTAAATCATTAGATTAATGTTAAATAGCGTAGCTCTTTTTTTTAAGAAAAGATAAAAAAATAAAACGAAATAAGCATTTCATTTGATTTTCTAAAGATAAAATACATTAAAAAACTCACTTATCTCGGCTCTAACAAAATGTTTACGACTTTTCTGTTCTGATTAAAATGCAATGAAAAAAAATATTGGAAACATTTTTGAGAACTTTCACCACGGATCCAAAATAAAATTTTAAAATTGTACTGAGTTTTAAGCAAAAGTGTACTTTTTTCACTTCGATTGTACTTTTTATTTTTTTAATATTTTTTATTAAAATTAACTAAAAATTCACATAAAAATTCATTTCTACATACATATATTATTGAAATTCATTAAATAATGTATATCGGGTGTTTTTTATAGAGTGATACAAGTTTAAATCACAATAAAACATTGTAATATATTTTTGATATCAATGTTATTGGATAGAAAATTGTATGACATTAATGTTTAAATTTGATTTCGGACATGTGGCCGCCACGGCTGGCGCAATCTGGAACACCAATTTTCACAAACTTTTCGCAGTGCTTTTGTACTTTTTACTTTCAATTAGTGCTAAAAAAGTATAATTGTACCACTTTTGCATCCCTGACTTTCGCATATTTTAATATTTATATTAATGAAAACTAATAAGTAGATTTGAATAACTGAATTATAGAAAAATTTCATATTGATTTTGACAATGCCTCACGGAGAAAACTTTGTACTGTAAAAAATATTTTATTTGGAACGAGAATTTATTACAACGCAAAGTATCAATATCAATAATGAAAAATTTACCGAAGAAATGATTCGATTTTCAATAGCAACTTCAAACAGGAAATTATAAAAACTCCTACCAGAAATATCAGCGTCTAACTGCCTCACAGTTCAATGATCTATAAGTTATCATACGACTTGAAATCAATGTTGGGATTAATCAATAAATTTTTTAATTGTTTAGCTAATTTGATTAACATTGAATCATATTACCCTGATTAAAGTAATCGTGATTAATAAAAGTAATCCTTAATCGCTACAAATAATTAAAAAATTTTGAGAATTTTACTTTAATGTTTGCAGCTACTACATGGCAAAAATTGGAAGAAAGTCCAAAAATTTATCGAAATCGCTGAAACTGTAGAGAATACTAAACACGAAGAAAGTAAAATTTTTATTATTGTTATTAAAAATCTTTAAAATTGTAAGGAATAACAAAATATCTGATAAACACGAAAATGAATATCGGAAAAATAGATGTCTAACATTGACAAGTGGCAAAAATTGGAGATATATTGCAAAATTATATAATTGCCAATTAAAAATTGCTAATTTCAGGGAAGACAAAAAGTTTTAAGAAATCGAGAAAATGGAGAACATTCTTAAATTCGCTGAAACTCCAAAGAAATAAACTCGCAAAAAATCATTTCAATTACAAGGATCGCGAATAAATAAAAAATATTAAAAATTGTCTGCTAAAATACAGAGAGAAAGTGGCAAAAACAAAATTTTTCATTTTTCCATTTCGTAAAATTTATTTAATTTTTTTATTAACAATTATTAATTGAAATTAATAAGCCATGAACCCGAGTACTTAGTTTTTAATAATTAATCATGATTAATTCATTTAATCATTAATTAGATTGATATTTGCTAACTCTGCTCAAAATGCTTGTCTGAAATCGCTTTTTTTAATTTCAGTAAATATGTTATCATCGCACCTGGTTGTATATTTTCCAATCAGACATATACGGCAGCAGTAGCAGTTCATTATACCAGCCAACCCTGCCAAATCAGAGTCAGCATTACCGGCCCTGTCTATAACGAAACCAAACAGGTTGTGGTTTCATCAAATGAAGTAAAAAATGTTGAATTTGATGTTCCTGATTTGGAAAATGGAAATGGGTCGTATAATTTAACAGCTGAGGGTATCAATTGTTTGGACAATTTCAAAAATGTTACAGAAATATTTCACTACTCATTTAAAAACTCAGATTTTGTGAAAATACAAACAGATAAGGGTTTGTATAAATCCGGAGATGACGTTTATTTCAGAGTATTATTTATGGATACAGAATTGAAGCCAACTGAACCAATAAAAGATCTAATGGTTTGGATAAGCGACAGCAAACATAATAAAATCGAAATTAAAAATTTTACAACGAACATGGGAGTGCATACTGGAAAATTTAGGATTCCTGAAAATGCGACTGCAGGTACTTGGGCTGTCCGTGTCGATAATGGTGGCTTTTATGGATTCGGAGCATCATTCAAGGTCGATGATATTCGTTCTAGGTATGTTGTGGAAGTGGAAGCTACGGACTCCGTGTCGGTTAAGGATGGTGATATGCAAGTTGTTGTGACCGCCAAGTAAGTGTTTCCCAAAACGTCTCGTTAAACTCTTTTATATAAATTTTACTTTTAGTTATGTCTCTGGTGAACCATTAATTGGCAACGTAACTGTTGATATATCTCTCAAATACTTAGGCGTCAGGGTCCCTCCTACACTTGTAAAAACTGCTAAAATAGTTAACGGCAAAGCCATAATCGATTTCGATGTAAAAGATGCTTATTTACCATTTATAAATAGTGTAACCGAAATGAATATTACAGCAACGATAGAAGAACAATATACTGGTACCAAAATTAAAGCTTATACCCGGAGCTATATTTATCCCTTCCGCTATACCATGATCTGCACTCGTCCCACTGGTGATTCATGTCACTCCTTTGAAGCGGACGAAGAAACTGATGTACACTTCCAAGTCATCCACATAAATGGTTCTTATGTAAACGATACCAAATCACCCATTGAGTTCACTTATGAAGAACAACTAAATAGTGGAAAATTTTCTACTAGAAGGACTCATGCCATGAGCAACCAGATCAAAGTCTTCCATTTTAAGAAATTTATGAATGAGACTGGTTTTGTCACTCTTAAGCTTAATCTGCCTAAATTGGATGAATATGAAGGCTACTTACATTATTATTCATTAAAATATAAGTACAAGGATGAAGAGCGGTACATTTTGTACACATATCAAAACAAGAAGTCACGGGACTATTTCATATTGCAGGACCAATCCTCAAATAATAAGTAAGTTCTCTTATAGTTTATAATTATCGTTAACCAGCTTTGTTCGAATATTTTTCCAATAAAATAAAATCATATTTTCATATTATTTATAGTCGAACTGTAACGAATTGACTTTTTATATGAAAATATTTTATACACATACTTTTGTCCTTTTAGATTGCACTTAAACAAAGCCCATCTGTTTACTGTCAAATCCAGTCAACCTTTTTCTTATATCATTTATAATATTGTCGGCCGCAGAAATATCTTAAAGAGTGTTCACATTGATTTGTCTGATAAGCCCAAAGTGTACAATTTTACTCTAACTCCAGAACTTTCTTGGGCACCCGAATTTAAGGTTTATGTATACTTTGTGGACAAAAATGGTGATTATCACTATGACGAGAAAAAATATTCCACTTTCGAACAACTAAATCCGGTAAGGAATCAGACACTGAAAATAAATCCATTATATTAATTTTAATTTGTTTGTAAAGATTACTGTCACCGCTCCCAAAAAAGTCAATCCGGGCGACGAAGTGACTTTAACAATTCAAACTACTCCCAATTCTTTTGTTGGTCTCATGGCGGTCAATCAGAAGTTATTACTGCTGAACAAAAACAATGAATTGCTGCCTTCTACATTTGCAAATATTTGGGATCTTTACAGCACCTTTGTAATTCATCTTGGCGGTTATTCAAGATATCCCGGAAATTTAGTTGGTTGTGTAACTTTGACAAATGCTAATTATTTCTATAGTTGGAAACCAATTCCTGGTCATCCAAGTGAGTTATTGGAGACATTTTAGAAATACAATTATTCTTAACTTTTATTCTTGTAGATCTTGGTCTTAATGAAAATGGTGGTGTTTATCGTCGTAGACAGAATGTTGGAAAAGAAGATGATGCCAGTTATGAACAAACTGTTGAGGACACTTGGAAGCCATGGATTTTTGATGACATTGTAAAGTAAGTCGAAAATTCTGTTAATCTGCTTTTTGAGTGGTTTTATAAAATTAATATGAAATTAAAGCACTACAGCTCCTGAATTCACCTGGTCCAAAAAAATACCTGAAAGTAATACGACCTGGGTATTGACAGCCTTCTCTTTTAATCCTTCCAAGGGTTTGAGCATTGCCGAGCAAGAGATTAAAATTCAATCTTCAAAGACATTGTCGTAGGTGCAATGGTACAGTTTTTTTTCAGTTTTTTCTTTATTTTCTAATACTTTTCTTTTTAATTGAGTTTATAAAAATTATTCTTAAAAAAAATTGTTATAAAAATTTAATAAAAAATAAAAAAGGTTTCAATAAATTGTACAATTGAGACAACTTGTGGGTCTAAAGGAAAAGGAAAATCATCTGGCATTTTTTAAGTATGAGTAATTGAAAGAAAATTTCAGGAGTTTAATTTAAAATAATAATAAAACAAATTAAGTCTACAAATAGTTGTTTTAATTGAAATCTTATTTCAGTTTTTCCGTCTAAGTTTTTGATAATAAATGAAAATAGTCGAGCCGCTGAGTTTGCACGGTCTACGAGAAAACACAAATCTATAGACAACCTTCTCTTTAAGTTATAGTAAGATCAAGTTTGGGTAACGTTGTGTAACAGATTTTCTCGAAAACTGGAAACTCCAAGCAGACGAAACCAAACTTGATAGTTTCTAGTTCCTGGAATATTAATAAAACATCGTTCTGTTTGGTATTTGTAAGTTTCGCAAAGACAGTAAGAAACTAAATGATTTTTTTCTTGGTCCAGTGGAAAATTTCACTCACCTTGAAAATAAATATTATGGGATTTTTTCATTAAAAAACTTATTAAAAAATAAAATTGATCGCAAACTTCTGATAGAAAAAGATTATTCTTTCGAAATGTTTAGTAACAAAGTTTATCAAAATTTATAATTGCTTTCAAAGTAAATAAGGTATATTGTTACGTTTCGACCTTTTCGTAAACGTTTGTTTGAGTATGTTCTTTTAATTTGTCAAAAATAAAATGAATACACAAATTATATAATTGCGCAATACTGTATATTTACTTTATTAAACACGAATTTTCGCCACTTCTTATAGACTTTCACAATCAGTGTAGCGAGTAGCTAAAGGAAAACAAGACGCTAAATTGGCTTTAAAAAAACAGAAAAAGATAAATGACCTAAAAATAAAAGCTGAAAAATGGCTTAAAAAATGCAATTCATAATTCAACATTTTATTTATTATTAATAAAAAATGCATACAATATGTTAAAAGTTATTTAAAATAAACGCACTTAAAGTAGATAAGCAAAAAAACGAACAAAAGTCTACATATTTTTAAATCTATATAATTCAATATATAACATAAATATGAGGTATTCCTTTTGACTTCAATTCAGTATTCGATCAATAAAATATAAAAGAATACTTGTACGAGTATTTATAGATGATTTAATAATTATTGCATCATTATTTAAATATATAAAAAGAGGAAGAGTCAACGGAACATCTTCTCTGTCATTGTCCGGCATTCGATGATCTAAGACTTAAACTATTCGGTCAAAGAACCCTTGGAGACAAAACTTGTCTCTCTAATATTGATTCAAACAGGATCCACTCTTTCATTGAATCAACCGGGTGGCTGCGTGAGAATATCAGGAGCCTGATAACATAGGACCCTTGGGAGACGGGGCAACATGGTAGCACAACGGGAACTAATTAATGGACCCTCGTGAGCTATGCTTGATCACGGCTGCCAATGGAACCTAACCTAACCTATTTAAATATATACCAGTATTATATCTGTCTTAAAACAAAAGAAAAAAATAAATATATGTATATATATTATAATAAATATATTATATATTTTATCTAAATTTTTCATTTATACATACAACAGGCATCATAATTTCCTCATCGCCAGTAGAATCGAAAGTGTCATTTGCAAAAATATCGCGAGAGTCTTAAATCGCCGGAAATTACTAAATCATGACAACATTTCTGTAACATTTTTAAAGAGCCATTGAGTCTTTAAAAAAGAACTTAGCATTTTAATTCTAATACGATTTTTTATATATTTTTTTTAAATTATTTTCGTGGTACTAAAAAGTTGTTCAGCCCCAGTATTTATGACTCAACCTATAACTACATTGAAATTATTAAAATTCACTAAAAATATGGTGAAAACTTCGCGGTTACAATTTGCAAAACTAAAGCATTTTTGCGTCATCCTGAAGCACCTTCTCGGTGAGCAATTGTGAAACTAGTGGAAAAATTTTAGCAGTGGGGACAGATAATACTGCTCCCCATAGTGTTGGGGAAATCCCAGGTTTGTCCATTTCTCGTCGATCTTTACGATCCACCAGGAACTTGTGATATAAACCTTTATAATTTTGTTATTTGCGGCTACGTAAATGATATGTGCCAGTTTTAGTATTCTATATTAATATTTTTATTTTATAAAGGATAATTCAATGTAATTAATTTTAAAAAGCTTTTAATTTTCGATTTAATTAAACAACGTCTTCTCATTGACTGTTCTTATTACTAAACTAAAACTAAATTTATGCAATATAAGTGTCGTTGCACTGATCCACTACCAAACATTCTTTCAAGTGCATTGCCACACATAACGAGTCAAGTGTTCAAATCAATAAATTGTTAAATTAGACATTTCTTAAATTTCATTATTATTTGTTTTTTGCTCTTTTAATGCAGCAAAATATAATTTACAACTGGTCTAAATATTTGACATTCTTTTATGACACATGCATTCATAACACAGTGGCCCAAAATCGATTGAAGACAGATGGATTTCTAAAGATATCGAGGATATTAAGGAGCAAATGTGATGGAAAATTTCATGAGAAGATCATGGCCCTACAGCCGTAGCCATGGTGGTCACTTGGCTGATACTGAGAATGGGATATCCTCCACTTTACATTTACACAAGCATCCGATAAAAATACTCCTTTTGTATATATCAAAATTAAACATCTTATATGTAGCTAAATACTAGATTAGCCAAATCAAGAAATAATATTATTTGCATGGCATACTTAAATTGCTACACCTCCACCCAGAAACTAATTAATGGTCCAAATTGTAACTTAAAAACTTTGGCTAAGTCTTCGGGTCACTAAAGCTCAAAAATGTTTACAATTTATTAAAAGAATGAAGAAAATCGGTTGGTAAACAAAGTTGTAAAAAAAATCTAAGAATCTGTCTCTGCATATTTATATAACACAGTTCAACAAAAAAAAAAACAGCCTCAACAAATACAATGGGAAATGAAAGTTCACCATTAAGTAAACAGAACTGCCAAAGGGTTTTGAAAAGTTAGCTCGAATTTAATTTTTATGGTCTGATGGAGTACCAGTTTTTGCAATAAATTGCTAACATCGGAAGAATAGCATTATCTAAAATAGATTAAAAATTAAAAAAACAACTTCATATAAATCACTTCTATCACATTTTCTACGAAAATTATGAAAACGCGCTAAGAAATCGGTAACAAGCCTTGAAATTAAACAAAGGTTGCTAAAACTATAAAAAAGATAAAAACTTGGGAGTGCTAAAGTGAAAGTGTATGAAAATGAGGAAAATATGAAAAAGCATCATATCATGAAAAAATCATATTCAAAAAATTAACAAAAATTCAGCATAAAATAAAAAAAAAAAATTTACTAAAATTAGAAAAAAGTGAAAAAAGTTTAACAAATCAATTGTATCGCAAAAAATATATATCGGAATTAAAAAAAAAAAAAACTTTGGAAGTAAACATAAAAATTGTAAAATTCGAAAATTCGCAGATAGAAAAATTGAAAATGCTGATATACTTCCACATCCATTAACTACTGTCACATTGAAGATGTTATTAGTTTTATAATAAGGTAATAATTTGTTTTTATTTATTTTGCTTCAGTTCATTTATGTTTCAAATAGAATACTCAATTATGAGGGGTTATTCACAACAGTCATATTTTTTTTTTAATTTTTCAATTTAGGATATATGATTTTATGACACCATGTGAATCTCCACAATTATTTAGTGTTCATTAACATTTGTGTGAGTTTAATGCTTTCTGTTATCGCACTTGATACTATGCATTCCAATCAGAAATATAGTGTAGCTCTGGCAGTTCACCGTACCAGCAAACCCAGTCGAATGAAAAAATTAGCTGTACTGGCCCCTCTTACCACAAAATTGAATCAGTAGAGGTTTCGCCAAATAAAGTGAAAAATGTGAAATTTTTTGTGCCCACTTTGTTTTGTGGTACTACCTAACCGCGGAGGGTGTTAATTGTTTGGAAAATTTCAACATTGAGCCCAGCCAATTCATTAAAAGATTTAATAAACTTTTGATTATACACACCAATATGGGTGTGTAGACATCGGATGATGATATAAACTTTAGAGTGTTATTTATGGACAAAAATTTTAAACCAGTTGAACCAGAAGAGAACGCTGTGATTTTTAATTCTTTTTTTAAGAGAATTATCAATCAGGCAATTATTATGCCTACCAACCATAAGGTGTGTTACCTTCTTTCGGAGAAGGATAGTGAGAGAAGACAGATGGTGAAAATCGAAAGCGTAATTGTTTTACAACGTTGATATTGCGCGTTATGTTAGTTTGTAGATCAGTGTTGCAACGCCCTGAAAAAAACATGCCTGTCCTCAGAGTTTAAGCCCTCACCACAAAGAGCGGAGCAACAGGACCATTTGCTTCTATCTTACCAAGAAGAACCAAGCAGCCGTTTACTTTCGACAACGCCATATGATGACACAATCTCAGACACAAAAATAAAACCAAATATAATTTTATTTTATAATCTGACAAAGGGAGGCGTTGATGTAAAGGATCATATGCTGATACAGTATACAACAAAATGCATAACAAATCGCTGACTGTTTGCTCTGTTTTAAAATATGCTGGATATATCAGCTAACATAATTGTTCAATTCACAAGCTTGTGTTAACGTCGTACGTGTTGTGTAATCGTCTTATTATACAGTATTGTATTTTTGTTATTGGTAATTTTCATACAAAAGTGTGTTATACGGGGTTGTCACAGAAACCGATGTAGTCGGAATTGGATTCGAAAAGACGACAAAAAATACTTTTCTATGATGAATTTTTATGTTATTGGTTTTATGTTCAATTTAAAATTACAATATGTTTTGAACATAAAACCAATAACATTGAAATTCATCATAGAAAAGTATTTTTTGTCGTCTTTTCGAATCCAATTCCGAGTACATTGGTTTCAGTGACAACCCTTATAATTATACGTTTGAATTTTATGTGTTTTATAAATGGTTGTTTTTTTTTTTTAACACAAACCGTGAAAGCCATTTTTGCTTGTCTGCAGAAACACCCAGGGTCTAGGCAGGAATCGAACCTGCGACCCTTTGACTAATAGTCTAGTACTCTATCTACTAGTCTACGGGGCTCCCCAAGGACAGGTATGGAAAAATTGTATTTGTAAAGCTAAGTTTAGACGATATGTTGAATCTGCATATTTATGCTGAAAAATTTTTTAAAAGTCACTTACATTGCAAAAAACGCGAAATTTAGTTGCAAAATTTAGAAAAAGTTGTGAAATCTTCTAAAACGAGATAGAAATGCAAGGAATGTGAAAAACTCGCAAAAATATCTACGAAAATGACGAAAATAACTTCCAATTATTGGGAAGATTAAAATGTTTAATATCATTTAAAAGTCGATTAAACAATAAAAAATAGAAAAAGTCACCCACATTGCACAAAAAGCGAAATTTCGCAAAAAGTTGAAATTTTTTTAAAAAGCCAGAGAAATTTGTAGCCATGTCCCCGTGTAGCCTGCTGTCGTGAATGTGTTTATATCTTAATTTATCTCGATTTCGTACTTGGAAAGTTTTGCAATAGCCAATGATATTTCTTCCGGCGACATCATTTATGCTTATTTTAAATTTTTATTTATATTAATAAATTTTATTGCAAAAAATTATACGTATAAGTACAAATTTCTCAGACTACATTGAATTGACATTTAAAATACTGCAAAACGACGATACAACAAATTTGTCTGTTCACAAGCAGATAAACAAATATCGTTTTTTTTAAACGATAAGCCATACGACTGAGCTTGTGAATTGAACAAATTACACAGAAAACTATCCATCCTTCACAGTTTACTACAAAGAAAGGTAATTATTTTTTTTTCAAATATTTACGGCAAGGAAATTTTTTTATTTGTTCTCTATGCAAAAACAGGTGGACAGAGTTTATTTTTGCAACAATTGGCAGGACAATTGTACATGCCATGTACATTTTGAAAAGAGCTAAAATTAATCCGGTTATTTCATATTTTCGGACAAAGAGTGCAAATGAATGTTTACGGATGTCCCTATTCATACATTGAACAGCTCCACAATGGAAGATTTTGTCCCAAACGAAGATGATCGTGGACATTCAAAAGTGAAGGGTGCTTGTTATTTGTGCAACCAAGAGAAGTGCAAAAGAAAACGCTCAACACGCAAAGTTTGTGGACAACGTGAAATTTTTTGTGATAGATAGAAAGTGATGTTTGTATAATATTGTATGCAAAAGTTTTGCTTGTTGAGGGTTGATCATTTCATTGGTGTTTGTTGAGTAGACCTTATACTGTATTTTTCTATATGGTTACCCAGACATGATTGTTTCCGACAATGCCACGATATTTACCAGCAACAAATTTCAATTATTCTGTGCGTAAAGAGGCTTTTTCCAGAAGTTTATTGCACGGGGACATCCAGCCACCGATGGCTTGGCCGAACGTAATGTTCAAATGTTAAAACGTACAAAAGTACGTGAGACACTTTTCCAATATCGAGCCACGCCCGTTAGAAATTGGAAAAACACCGTCAGAACAATATCTGAATCGTCAAATTCGTATCCAACTGGATGCGCTAAAACCTCCCCCTAAACCAAAATAAAACCCCCGTAGATTGTTGCAAAACTCGTCACTTAAGCGAGGGTGGTAGCGTACGAGCTCGATACTACACAAATAATAAAAATCAACAGAAATTAGTAACAATCATCAAGAAATTTGGCCATCTACTCAAATTGGATAGACGCTGTGTTTTTAAACGTCATCTTAATCAACTTCAATCAACCATGAAACAGGAGTCCGAAAATGTAGAAAGAGAACCAAGAGTTCATAACTCCTGGACCAAATCTTCAAGAAAATACTAGTGATCCTGTTGCAGATCGACAACCTGATCTACCATCTCACTTAAGAACTGCTCGTCTTCGCCGGCGTTCTGCTTCTTTAGATGATTACGTGTCTGATGCCTAAGCTGCATTATAAGTGAGGGAGAACTATGATAGCTTAGCGTTTATTGTAATGACAACAAGGAACTAATAATCGTACCAATTGCTTAGTACCAGTTACTAACATTACAACATCATCATCATGATACAAATAATTTTCTTTACTTTTTGCTTGTCTTTTGAATAGAAAACAATTGATCTCGTTTTGTATAAATAAAGATCAAATTAGATATTAATTTCGTGTTTTATTTGCTAAATCCGCAACAGTTTCAAACCTCTAACCTTCTACAATAACTATCAAAAATTACGAATATCTTAAGAAAATGGGAGACTTGAGAAAGAAGTGTAAATTTGAAAATTTTTTATTGTGTTTCTGTCGACGAATTTACGCACTAAGTTCTTGAAGACAATTTTGACACGCTAAGCGAAGTTCGGCGTTCGTCCGAGTTGTGTTTGTGACATCAGGTGATTTAAAATTACAACAAATATCTAAATAAAATAACGAAATACATAAATTAATATATTGTATAAATAATTCATATTTACGTGAACGTAAATATGTTAGGAATGATTCTATCCTCCTTTGTAATTCGATGAAGTTAATTTATGTTCCGTCAAAATTTGGATATGTTCATGAACAGCGTATGAATTCGGAAATGTTATTTTTTAACACGCTGGGCGCTCTACTGCTAAAGTTAACACATGAACGCTGAATGCAACGTTGTTAGTCGTTTCTTGAAGTAAGCGCTCGTATTCGCCATATTTGCGATTTAAAGTTCTGATGATAAAGTAGCAAAAAAAAAAAAATATCATACAATAATTAATAATTTTGCGGTCGTTTTTGAAACTAACTCAGTCAGGTCTATTGGTCTATTGAATATGTTGACTTCTTCATTATGTTGCAAAAATCCCGAACTGCGCTTCTAACATTGAAGAAAGAACTTCTAATGTTTTAGTTGTAAATGAATAAACTCTGTCGAAGTTATTATATTTTGATGAGGCTTATTACAAGTAGAAATTGGGGGAAAGTTGATCCGCAGGGTTTTCGGAAATCGTCTAATGTACCAACATCGTTGCTGATAAAATGTTACGAACATTAGCCTAAATTACTTTGGACTCAAATCCTAAAATATTGCTCGAAACAAAGATCTCATTATGTAATTTTTTATTTAATAATTCGTTTAAAATTTTCCCATTATTCTTAAAAATTAATTAATTCTTCTATTCAGTTCAAAATTGAATGCAAAAAACTTCAAAATTTTATATAACAAAAATTCAAATGCAATTTGTATAAACAAATGTTGCAGAAATATTATAACCGGGACTTATTTCATGTGATATCTTGTAGGGTCTCCTTAGAGATCGTATGTCGTCTAAAAAGACAACCAGACACAAGACTTTTTAGTTTAGTGTTCTTTTAAATGAAATAGTCAACGTTCCTTAACAGTAAACTAAGCTTTATTTAAAAATTCTCATATTTACCACATAATTGAGAAGCATAGAAGCAAAGGCATCAATCTACAATTTCTCATGAATCTTTCTGACAGTGTCTTTTAGTTGCATTGAATGACTGCTTGTGATCAGGCAATATGATAATACCAAATGTGATTTTATTCAATATAAATAACTAGCAATTACAACAAACACAACAGATAGTCAATTGCAGATATCCAATTTTGTTTCGAATACTAGCATTTATTATACTGTTTTGAAAAAATTTTCTCTGCATAATTTCCACATGAAAAAGGATAAATAATCCAAACAAATCAAAAATGAATGCGGAAAAAATAGAAGCGTATAAATATTTAAATTGTATAAAATTGCAGTACCTCACAACTTTACCAAAGGAGTTTTCTAGCACTCGTTGGCACCGCAAGAATGGGCTTAAATTAGATTAGGATATTTCATGAGCAATTGAAGCAAACAGAGCCATCTCCAAATTTTTTCTTTTCTAACTTATCCAGAAACTTCTATGCGAATCGCGATCGAACCTACTTTATTTATATCTTCCCCAAATTCTATTATATGTATATATTGAAAGCAGAACATAAAGTATTTTTTTTTTGATTAAGACTACTACTCAGGGGATGACCCTACATATGCAATGCATTGTGCGGGACCATGGAAAATTGGTTATGGGAAGGAGGATGGATGGAGTAGAGTTTGTGGACATTCGATTTGAATCTTACCATGCTGAAAGTGAGTGGAAAGACTACTGCGGGGAGTTTATTGTACGTACGAACTGTGCGAGTAAAAAATTAACTATTTATATAAATCTTTATATTTTCTAAAAATTCGATTAACTATGGAACCACACCGTTTTCAAGAAATTTCAATTACAGTTTTTAAAAACAAAATAAAATAAAAATAAATAATTTTGTTTATTTTTATTTGCGTTTAGGCCTTTATAATTCTGATGCTCGTGTATATTTTATTGGCACAGTATGTTTTATTCAAAACGCTTAAATCTATCTGTTATATTTGAGATAGCTACAAAAATATGAGCACAATAACTAAATGACTTAATATCTATAGAGCATAAAAAGAACCAACTGATTGTCTACGTTTTAGGCAGGATTCAGAAGAATTCTTCATACTCAAATTTGAATACTCATGCTAAATTGCAATGAATGGTATTTGCAACTTTTTTTTTGTTTTATGCTGGCAATGGAAAATGTATAGCTAAGATTTTTTTATTTTTTATTTTAAGCACACATGTAGGAATAATTTTTGTTCCTTTTAATTGCATATACATACGTGGTCAGCCTTTTTTCTTGTCTTTTAACCTCAAAAAGGCTAAATTTTTTTTTCTACTGAATCCATGAAATCGTCTTAAAACATTAAAAAAACAATTCAATCTACAAACGTAAATACACTGAAGACAGAATTTCGTTGTTTAAGATCCAATGGCGAAATATTTTAATTTAGAAATGGACAAATGCTGAGTCAACAGTTTAGTTCTTGGTGGAGGTGTTATAATTTAACAATGCGCTTAAAAACAAATCGTTTCTTGGTTTAGTTATTCTAGTATTTGGCTATTTTTCCAGGGTCTTTCAATAAGAGGTTTCATTTTGATATGTAAAAAATAGTATTTTTAACCGAAATCGTGAGATGTTTGTTTCATTGTAAAGGGTGAGTATCGCATTTATAATGAACGCCTCTACGTTTGTGGAACGTCCGATTCCAAATATGGGCTACAACAGCAATATTCTCAGTTGAGCGATGTACACGAGTTTAATTTTGCTCATCAATGATTTGTCTCAAGTGCTCAAATTTTTCCACCAGTTTCCCAACTGCTCAGAAGGTGCTCCACGATGACGTCAAATGCTTTAGTTTTGCGAACTGTAACCGCGATACTTATTCTTAGTGTATTTTAATAATTTCAATGTAGTTACAGGTTGAGTCACGACAACCGTTAAAATGAAACGATTTATTGGTCCACATCGTAGTATTATATTTCAGTAACGCTGAGATTGGAAAACTTTTTAGTACCATGGAAATAATTAAAACTATGGAAAGAAATCGTACTATAATTAAAATGTTCTTTCAAAAGGTTACAGAAATGTTGCCATGATTTAGTAATTTCCGGTGATTTAATAAAATTAGTAGACTCGTGATATTTATGCAAATGATAGTTTCGATTCTACTGGAAATTATTAAAGCCTGTTATATGCATAAATAATAAATGCATAAATAATAAATGCACATAAAAGTACGAGTATATATATTTATAATATATTTTTTTGAATAATTATTATTTCATGCCTAAATACAAAATATACTGTTATATTTTTGATCCAATACTGAATTGAAGTCAATAGAAATACCTGATATTTATGTCATATGAATTAAAAAATATGTAGATTTTTATTAGTTTTCTTTTTGGTTATGTACTTGAAGTGTATTGTTTTTAAAAACTTTTTACCCTTTTCCTAGCTTTTATTTTTGGGAGATTTAGCTTTTTCTGGCCTTTTTAAAGATCTGATTTATCCTTTTTTTCTCCAGCTCCTGGCAACACTGCCTATGTCTTCTTCTAAAATCGATTTAAACAAAATCGAAAGCGTAAAACTTTCCACCTACCAGCTTGCTGGTTTTACTTTTGTTGTATCTATATTCTAAATATCACTAAAATCGACTTGAAATTCCGAAATTGTCCCACTTACTTCCTCCTGGTCCTCCTGGCGACTTGTTAGCCGGAGATCTATCTATGATCTAAATTTAATTAAAATCAGTTTGAACGTTTGGAGGATGCAGAAAATACCTATTACCCTCCTGGTCTTAGTTGAAAAAAGAAATTCATACCCTATAACCCCTCCGGCGCTTCACACACTCTGTGCACTAAATTTCATCGTGATCGGATAAGCGATTTGGCTGCGCATAAAATACGGAACAAACAAACAATCATTTTTATATATTAAAGAAGATGATAATTTTGATATTTTGATATGATATTAGACTAAAGTGTGTAATATTTTAATTTAGTTTTTTTATTTAGTTAATTTAAGCATAAGTAGTCGAAGTCAGACCTTAATTTATTTGCTTTTAGTTTTTGATATTACTTTTTATGAGAAACTCGTGGATTTGTATTTGCACTGTTGTTTAGTTTTTTGAAAGGCTTATCTCTAAGTACGTGCAGAAAAAGTTATTCTTGTTTTATTTATTTATTTTTTATTAATTTTTTTTTTGAATTAAATAAAACTATGTACATACATTGGGCCATACATACATTTTATGATTGTCCTTTAAATATTGTTGTTTTTCATATAAAAAATATAAGCAGCTCTTAATATAAAAAAATAACGTCTCCAGTTACAAATTTGATTTAAAAATACTCTTGGTCCATTCGAGAGAAGGCTTCATCAAATAGGTTTTTGATGTTTAATTAATATTATTATTTTTGATGGCTTTCAGGTTCACTTAGGCGGAAGGCTTGGGAGTCGGATGCAAGGTTAACAGAATTCCATATTTTTTTAAACTCCTGATCAATTATACTTCAACAAATCTTTTGAACCGATTGGAGTTTATGTAGATTGAAAGCTGATACGATCGAAAAGTGCGAAATATGAGTGTAATATATAATAAAGTGCCAGCTTGAGGAGCTGGCTACGACAGAAGCTGGTAGTACGAAAGGAGCAGTACTTAAAGTAATATTTATTTTCGGTTACTAAAATTAATTTCGATTTTTTGATTAATTTTTTTCAGTTTTGCTGTACATTGTTTTTCTAATAACAAATTCTATATTTTTTCGTTTTTTGTTTGACTTTAACGTTTATGAATTGTTTTTATATGGCAATACAACAGGACGTTCACAATAGTGCTTTTCTCCTTAAATAGTATGTTTTTACTTATTAATTCAAAATTTTTCAGCACATACAAATTGCCATATGTCACAACTTCATCATTACCGACACATCTCAAAGTCCTCTATCTCGTTGAGAAAACAAAAATGTGTTGTATGTTGATCGATAATATACATATGTATGTACGTATATGTTTGTATATTAGGGCGGGTCAAATTTTATGGAACGATTTTTTTTGACGAAGCGTATAGCAAAAACGTAATCTATAGGTGAGTCTGAGAAATTTTGCTCAAGAGACCAAAGCTCTAAGTCGGATTTAGAGCCCGCCAAAATTTCAAAATATATATTTTTCCATATATACATAATTAAATTCGTCATAAAATCGGATAGAATTATAGTAGATTTCTCAATCTGGGCTAGTTTGAAAGATATTTTTATCACCTTTCAGAATCTGTATTTAGTAGAGATATTATTAATTTTTTGTCGAAAGATAGCCTAAAATGAACTTTTAAATAATAACTTCTGAATTTTCTTTGAATTTTTTCGAGATTTTTTTTTTGCATATTCTGAAAGTTCAGATAATTTCCAACAACTTTCATTACGATCATCTTTTTTGTTTTCGAAATAATTTTTGTAGGAAAATCAATCTGATTATTCTCGACGTGGTAATATTATTTTTTTAAGGTCCTTTTTACTTTTCATTCGAGGAGTTTTCTTACGACTTTCTAATGTCACTGTCATAACTCCTTCACGATTCTTTTCTATAACTCGTTTTGAAACACTCGTTAATAATTGTACATGTCTTTCTGTTCCTCGTATGTGCATTGGAATTTGTGGAGCAGCCAGTGGTGGTTCATCGAAATCTAAGTATTCTACCAAGTGATCATATGGAATCTGTCGAGTAAGTGCTGGTTCAAATAATATATCGTAGTTATTCCTATCAACCATATTGACATAATCGGTAGCATCGAAATTTAAGATATATTTTTTGTAAACTCTGAGTTTAGTTGGATCTCACAATTTTTCTCGATAGTGTAAAATCTTTTTGATAGCTCTATCCCGTATTGCTTTTCGATCATCAAATAACATTGTTAATAAGATATTTTCTGGATGTGCGTAATATGTTGTTGCTTCCATTTGCTAAGACACCGCAGACGATGTTGATGGTTCTTGATTATCCATAAAACCTTTGATATTATCACTGCACTCTTTGATTGTGTCACACTAATTCTATCCGATTTTATGACGAATTTAATTAATTTATTCTATGTATATATGGAAAAATATAAATTTTGAAATTTTGGGGGCTCCAAATCCGACAAAGAGCTACGGTCTCTTAAGCAAAATTTCTCAGAATCACTTATAGATTACGTTTTTGCTATACGCTTCATAAAAAAAAATTAACCCGGCCTAGTGTATATATTTATATATACGTATACTTTAATATTTATAACATAGTCAGGTATTACCGAATTCGGTAACAACATAATTCGATTCACCAATAATGCCTTCTTCGTACAAAATTGATTATTTACACATTCATGAATAAAGGGTGATTGGTTAACCGTTTAAGTTTTGAAAATTAAAAAAAAATCGCCAAAGTGAATGAAATATTATATTTTTGGCGATAAATTCATGCCAGCCATTTACTATTTAAAAATTATTTCATGCAAATGTTGCACACGTCTACGCTGTAGGTGGTGAGCTCCGTGAGCTTCGATTTTGGCATATTTTTTCTAACATTTCCACTAATATCTCATTAATGAGATCAACAATGATGCTGTCTTCAAGAAGTAGAATTATGCCTGGCTTGTCCCTGTACAAGAGAGAATTCACGTATCTCCACAAGTAATAGTCTACAGGGGCCAAATCGCATGATCTAGGTGGCCAAGAGACTAGTCCAAAATTGGAAGGGACTTGTTGAAACCACATGTCAACCAATTCAAATACTTCCATTTTGCGTAAAATAAGTTCATAATCCTTTGATTATAACTTTGCAATTTTGATCATTCTTGAAGAAATACGGTCTACTGATGCACAAGCTCACAAGCCGCACCAAACACTGTATCTTTTAGGGTACATTGGCAGTTTTGAACTGCTTCTGGCTGCTCTTCAGAATACATTTCACAATTTTGTTTGTTGATGTACCCATTGAGCCAAAAATGAGTTAATTTTTCACAAACAAATGGGTCTTCAACATAAGACCCATTCAACGAATAAACGACATCGTGGAACGTCGCCTGGCTTTAGTCCTTGCAGCAGCTTTACTTTGCATGATTTCATATATTCTTCTCGGTACGAAGACTTCGCATACGGAATGGTCGATTCTTACGAAAAAATTTTGACACAGATTACGTTGCCGTTACAATACCTGATCATTATGAAAAATGTAGGCTGTGACACGCCCAAATGAAATAAATGTTATTATTTCACTACTTCTACTTAACCGGTTCCAGGGATGGAAAATGGGTGTCGGGAACTTCTACAAATTATATAAATATAATTTACATTTTAGATCATTGCGTTACCAACTTTTCTTTATATTTTTTCAAAACAAAAACTTATCATAAAACAAGTCATCTGCAAATGCCAAAAACATATATACAATAACCAAATGGAGGGACATTAAATCCAAACTAAATAAAAAATTTCCAATAAAATAAAGAGATTTAATTTCTTTTTATAAGAACTAAGAGGAGTACAGCAAAAGTGTATACAGACATCCGATCAGATTTGTCAAAATAAGTGGCAAATCTGGACCTATATACTTTCAAATAAAAAAAATCCAGACGAATATTGAATATAAATGAATAGCAAAATTAAACAACGAGGCCAAACTGAAAGTGCATTACTTTAAATGAAAAAAAGGAAACTTCAAATCTGTTTAAAATTGACTGAGTTCTGAGTTAATAACAAACTAGAAGTAAATAAAAAATGCACTGCATTTTTTTAGAAATTGGTTGATAGTCAGCAACCTAAGCAATATTCTATTGCCACTTGTAAAATTAAAAAAAGAGGATATTTTATTTTTAAATTATAATCTTTAAACTGTGTAACAGACGTCCAAATGCAAAAGTAAAATAGTATGATGAATTCCATCCCTGATCGGTTCCTATGAAACTTTGCACACCTGAAAATGGGAAATGCCACGCCCGTGCAAAGTTTTTATGGTCAGTTTTTTCATTGTAAGAATTATTTAATATGATTGATTTTTATATCGCATTATACTGTTTTATTTTTCATAACCAAATTACTTTATATTAGACTTAAGTTGGTAACTTTTTATTTAGAAAGAAGTGAAACTAGTTTTTGCCTAACTACAACTAGTCCGAAAGCAATCTTTCAAACTTATTTTCTTTTTTATTTATATAAATTAGCTCTTATATTTTATAACCCTTTTTATAAGAGACTTCTACTATTTTATTTGCACAGTTTATTGGGTCTGAGTACGTGTAGACAAAAGTAAATTTGTTATGATTATTGTTTATGGGATAAAATAAAAGTGATTATCATGATAACTCATAATTACGTGCAATTTGAATATATAAATTTAGGCCTAAAAATATCTCTCTCCTGTCTCCCTCTCTCTACCTCTTTCTATGTATCTATTTAACTTTTTTTTCTCTCTCTCATCCCCTACCTTTTGTATTTTTCCGTCGGATATCTAATTTTATAGAGTCTGTTTAGATAGAAAATACATGCAAAATATTATGAATTAAAATATCTATATAATTTAAATAATACCCTGATAATATATGAATTTGATTTTTTTGTTATATTTTTTCTCTACGAGTTAATCAAAAAACTGAATATTTTAAACTTCAATAGTCTGAACGTAGTGTAATACAGATCTTTTATTAACACCCACTTCCTCCTACCTTCTACCTTAAAAAAAAAATAATTTGAAATTATGGCTTGCTCATACGATCGTTATTTGCTGCATGTGGTAAATGTGGGCAACTGGCCACTTGTGTCCAAAATCGGGGAAAATTTCCCCATCAATCATAAGCCAGGTTCGGTGTCAAACTAACCTGATATTCAATCGAATAAATTTATTCCTTTTAGTATGCATCCTGCCGCGTCTACAATTCGCTATATGATCCGCAAGAGCTGGGCACTCACAGAGTAGTTGTTTGATAGTTTCTTCCTCTTTCTCGTTATGACAACTTCTGCAAAAGTCATTATATGGAAGATTTGATCTCCACCAAAGCAAATTCCTTGTGCTTCATAGATTTTTCAATGAATCTAAAAATAAACTGCAGGGATCTTTGTGTAAGCATGTTGAGAGGCAGATGGAATGTTCAAGTCAAATTTCGATTTTAGATGTATGTAGATCTATTTCAATGTTTTTGATAGAAAGGTATTAAGATTCTTAGTGTTAGTGAGCGTGTGGTTACCTCGCTCGGGGATGAAATTCAGGGAACGTTTAGTGCATTCTAACAGAATATATGACCAGGTCAGCAAGCTGAGTAAATTTGGATGAGTCATGTGACAATCAAGTCTGCATGATTTAATCATATTCTCCTTTGTATGGAGCGTAACCGGGAAAGTGCGTTTCCATAAGAACGTTTAAGGTCGCATGTCCCACCAGACTTCTTAATAAAACTGGGGCGGTTGGTACACTGAATAGAGTGAGAATAAAATAAGTCGCCATGATGAAGCTCTGGAATTTGGAACGCTCGTAAGGAGAGTTGCAAACTTTTAAGTAAGCCCAAAGGGCTAGACAATTGGTCCGATTATAAATCCGTGTAAGAAATACAAAGCCAAAATCTTGTAGCTCCTTCTAGGGCATCGTGAGATTAGCAGGCAGCGCATAATCGCAAGCATAAATTCTAAGTATTTTCAAAAAGTATCCAAGTCTCAAGTTGGAAACCAAAAAAGTACGCTTGAATAATATGTCGTCGTGGTGAATGCAATATGCTGTATGTCACTAAATCATACTTTTGCAGGAAAGACAAAAACTGAATATTTCTGAGAAAAATTTTTTGTTTTAGTTTCGCTGGCTAGAACATAATAATAAATCGCCACGATTCACACTGTATCCAATGTTAGTATTCAATGCAGAATGACACAATTTATAGGTTTTATCTCGAAAGAACACTCCACGCCACTGTCAAATCAAGCGTGCGATTGACATACGTCCTTTTGCAGTAACCAAAAGAAGCGCGCAAAAGCTCTCTTCTGATTGCCTGAACGGCACGAGATAAATGCAAGTTGTAGGAGCCCCAATTTTGGTTACAACGCTACAATAAAACCAAATTCAATTTTTTTTGACATACAGCCTATTGCATTCACCACGACGATGTATTAAAATACTAAGAAGAAAATAGAAATCAGTTTATATTTTTATGTTTAGCTGGCAGCACTTATTGTTGGCTGAAATAGCCAGCACGTTGCCTACAAATCTAATCATAACCGAGAACGTGGGTTCCACCCCAGTTTCAGACAAGTCATCCAACAGTTTTTAGATGTACAATTATTGTGCCATTGTATCTGTTGTTGTTGGACTGCTTACGTGACGAAGGTAGAGATAGCACTGGCCACTTAACAGTACTGGCAGCAATTGGTACTAATGTATATTACAGCGACATCGGTATTGTAGCAGCAGCGTTGGCGAAGTAAAATAATTAATGAAATGGGCTACACTGCTTAAACAATTCATCATCGTCTGTTTTCTCTCACTATCCCTTTCCCACAGAAGTTAACACGCCTACTGGTTGGTAGGCATTCATTGACTGAGTGTTACTTATCCTCATAAAAAAATAAAATTTAGAAATAAAATTTAAGTTACCAAATATATTTAACTTTAACCAAGATAGATATTGGCATTTGTCAGTCACGAATTGACTGTTTAAACGTATAGATCACTTACGATTTAAAGCTGCATTCTAGTATTTTTCTAATACAGTTTAATAATTAATTATTCCAGTAAAACGGCTAAGACATGCGCCTAACGTTCTATCTTACTATTTTCTTAGTGGAAAACTTTTTATATACCACAGCTAACGAAGGGTAAGTATTGGTAGAGTCCTGTGAACATAGATAGGATAGCAAGTGTTTTTGCTAGTATATTTAAATTTTTACTTAAGTGCTCATTAAGATTTAAAATATTTTTACAAAGTGTAGCGTCGCGTTGCTAAAAAATTATGGTAAGAAAAATAAATATTCTATGATACTGATCCAAATAAAAAAGTATTATGTACACCACAGTTGGTATTGAGCTTTCGAATATGCACAGAGAAAATAAATTGATTACTAATTGGTCACGAGTATTGAATATTAGTTTTGTTAATTAATTTTTTATCGTAAAGGCTGGCGCTGACTTCAGCCTGAGTTTAACGTTCCCATAAGAATTGTCAAATCTTATATCCATTTGCAAATACTGATTTGAAAAGGAAAGTAGGGATACTAAAACAATAAGTGAAGATTGTTTTCTGTAAGCTGAAGCAAAAACTAATGATCGCACATATTGTTTGCGCACATATTTTTTTAATATCTTTTTGTGTGCTTATTTGATTGTTTCGCGCATTTTAGTTCAACAGAATAAAACAATTTGTGTAAATGCAACAAAAATGATCTACAAAAGTCTAAATAATAATTTTTACGTTTAGAAAACAATTAAAATTTTCAAACTTGTAATTCAGATAGTGAATACTTACTTACGCAAAATTTCCAAACGCAATAGATAGTCAATATTTATAGCTATAATTACATACAAGCATTTCCAACAGCAGCATTATTGATTAGCCCAATCAATTTAATAGTGATTAAAATTAATTCACAGATTCGGTGGACACCAACAAATTTATTCATATCGGTAATTATTGTGATTATTGAATATTTTGGATCAATACATCTTCCATAATGATTTTATTATTATTGTATTTTTGTCGTTAACGAATCAAACCTTTCAAAGGACTTGTTGCTTCTTTCTTATTCTTAAAAAGTATACTTTCATATTGACATTAACATTAACAATATTAACATTGTATCGTTGTGTACATACGAGAATTAAAGTAAATGCTTTCAGTTTTAACGAGGGTGGATTTTTCGCTTGGACTTAAGAATTTTTAATTTTGTAATTCGAATTTTAGTTTAGAAAAATCTTTGGTTGAATACACAAACTCGTATATCATTTACGTTTATTTATGTTCTTACAGAATAAGAAATTAAATTCCATATTCTCATCTAATGACCAACAAGGGTAATCGATATTTTTTAATTACATACATATTTACATATGTATGTATTTAACAAAAAATTTATTTAAAACTTATATTTTTTACAAGCTTGTAAAAAGATGATTTTTTGTGTACAAAAAGGAGCTGTTACACGTGGTATTGTATTTTGCGAAGAGGTGCGTGTTAATAAATTTATCAGAGCGATCAAAATATTTATCTAATTAAGAATAGTTTTAAAAACTTGTGAAAATATAAATAGAGAGTTGACAGTGCTAATAAATATCATTAATGCTCCTATGAAAGCATTTCTACAAGTAACACGAGGAAAACGGTTGCCTTACAATAAAAATTAGTCGCTTTTGATGCTTTTAAAAGTGTTTTAAGTATTGAATTTGTATATTGCAGTCAACCATGCCAAGTTCAAAAAATAGAAGCCAAGTATTGCGATATACCAATTGATCAATACCGTCGCTTATGATATCGTCTGAGAACGTATCTCGAACTTTTCTTATTAAAAATATCTGACATCAGCAATTAAAATTGAATCGATAAAAGATTACTTGTCGCTTAGTTTTATTTTACAATCTGGGTTCGCCCGCAATATGCATAGCGAATATTTAGCAAGCTATACGTCAAAATAGCTGAAAAAAATGTTCCGATATTATATTGTGCTGTTTTCATCTTTGTATTTTTTTATTTATTTACCATTTTTTTAATTGAAATGGGACATGAAATTTTTGATTTATTATTTATTTTTATGTTACAATTTATATTAATTATTAGAAAATCAATATCCTTTACTGAGATTTGAGCCGTTAGATTATCGCACTACCAATCAGGCCACCAAAGCATTTGCTTTATCCGCTATTTTCATGTTGTATAAAGAAAAAATATAGAGAGTAGTCCATTCGGAATTCGAAAAATATTGTGTAATTTTTTTGAATGTTTATCTTTGCCAAATTATCGATAGTAGTTTGCTGTAGCGAACGTTTGAATTTTTTTTTTTTCAAATTCGGTCACATTTTCTTTGCTTTAGCGAACATTCGTTTGTTTCGAATCTCACGACAGTCCCAAAATGTATGAAGAAAAATATTAAAAATATCTAATTTTTTTAAATGAATTTGTATTTTGGTTTTGTCTAATGTAAAATAAACCAAAGATTTTAAGAGTCCGAACGCACGTACGTCAAATCGGCAAATTTTGTAAATAAAATCGTCAATATTTAAAAAAAAAAGTCGAAAAAAATCGTCGCACAAAAATTTTCTGTTTTATACAACAATCTTTCATTTAAAAATTAAAAATTCAACAGATTTATTAAAAACAAGAAAAACTTTAAACATTTTATTCAATTCAAAGCAAGATTTGAAGAGATTTTGTGTCGAAACAGGTTATATACTTTTCAAAATAAACGTTAATTTTTTATATGATATGTTTTATATTTTAATTTAAACAGAATTCATAGAATATACTATTATACAGTTTTTCATAAGCTTGCAATTCAAAAAATTAATTCCATATTTTTTGATTTATGCGATTTTATAAGCCAACAAACATAGGTGCATATAAAGTACGAAAGAAGGACATATTTTATTGATTTAAATTGGGTAGTTACATTATAAAAAATACTATACAGACATATCATAGTTATGTTCTTTTATATTTTTTGTAATGCTAACAATGAAACATTCAGAGGAAATCATTTTTTAAATAATCTTTTGAAAAAAGAATCCCCTGCTTCCAATAAATTTCTCATCTTGATTTTATTAAGACTAATTTTGCTAAATATTCTTTCAACATTAGCTGAAGAGTTTGGCAAAGTCATTAAGTTATTTTCAAGCTCACATAAATTTGGAAAAACAACTTTATTGTTTGGTAGAGTAATTGACTTTTCTCTTTTCCAATATATATCTAAATTTAATGCGCTGTCTCCAAAATCCAAAAATCTTAGTTCTCTTATTTCATGCACAATATCTTAATATTTTTCTAGATTAGGAAAACCTTTTAATAAGGAAGAATTTTGGAGTTTTTTTTTTCAAAATCACAGATGGTGTAATTAAATTAAAATTTTTTATAATTTTGTCATCGAAATCAATTCAGTTTTTTATTTGATAACACAATTCAAAGTAAAATGATACACACTTATCAATAAATTGATTGCAAGTTTCAATATTAATTTTATATTGTCTTAACATTTCTTTTACATACACATCAATATAAAATTCTTCCTTTTTAAAAAATATGTTTACGGACGGTTATGGAAATCAATTTGATTTAGAGACGTATTTTTTATACAATCAGCTACAAAAAAATTTATTGAAACATTTTAATAAAGTTTCGTTATTTCATAGTGAATGTGAATTCCTTCAATTTTGTTTAGATTATTCATTAAATTAAGCACATATTTTAAAAAGCAAAAGTAAAGCTCGTTAATGTCATTCAAATTTTTAGAAATTTTTTTAGCAGTATCAATATCATCGAGCTTGACATTATGCCATACGTAGAGGTTATGTTGAGCAAAAAGTAGCGAAGACAAAAAAGTCGACAAAGTATAAGGGACACTAAACAAAAATCGCCAAACGAATGACGTTATAAAATGTATAAAATTCGCTATAAAAAATTGTCAAAATGATGTAAAATCGACACGTTCGGTGTCGGAGATCGGCAATAACTTACGCTCGGTTGATGTTCAGCGTTCGGAAAAATTGTCGCCGAACACCGAACTTTGGTTAAATTGTTTATACGTGCTTGTTTGTCAGCAAAGTTACTCAAAAATTTAACCTTGTAAAATATTAAAGTACAAAAAGAAAAACGTTGTCAATATAAAAGATTTTTATGTTTTTCAAATTTGTTTTTATTAAATAAAAGAAATCTCCAAAACTAAAAGTTTTTCTATTCAATTAAAAACAAACAGTTGATTTCGAGTTCGGTGTTCGGTCAAAAAATTATACCGTAGTACGCGTTCGGATTCGGTATGACAAAGAACGTTCGATTGTACACTACAAATTTTAAATATTAAAATGTTTCGTAGAAAACTATGATTTGGCTTGATTTCAAATTTGACCTTACCAGTTTCTATTTATATTAAGAAATTTTTGCTGACTTCAAATTATCTGTCTATATTATTAATAGGCAAACACGTTTTTTTAGATGCCTTTTACGGCCGTAGTATTGAATCGATTTTAATGAGGATTTTACATAGATGTGTACAATCTTAATTTAAATCGGCACACTTATTATTATAATAATATCTGTATGTATGTGGACATGCATGCACAAATCCGAGTTTACCCGTTTAGAAAATTAGAAAAGATAAATGAGTAAACTCGGATTTGAACTTAAGCCAAACTATTCGTTTCAATATACATATATACAATATACATAAGTTCGACTAATTACTTACAAATATTAATCATTCAAATTAAGTTTTTAATTTGTTTGTTAATGTTTTTATTAGATCCCTGATGATGATCAGCAAAGTTGACCGAAATGTCGGAAAAGAAAAATTAATTAATTTACAACAAAAACTTAATTAATTAAAAAAATGTTTTAATTAATTTTACATGAACTTAAGCCGAAACAAAATTACCCTACAAATGAATAACATAGGTCAAAAAATACGTATTCTCAACGTTTTTAATGAATATAATATTGATTTGATTGAAAACATCAAAAAAATTTGTTCAATTAATCCATTTGAGCTAATACATCAATTTTAAAGATTGGTTGAAAACATTTAAAGTTCTTAATTGAATCATAATTTTTCTTAACTGAATGTTGTTCTTACTTTTTCCTGTGAATTAAAATTATTTAAAGAAATTTATTTTAAAAATAGAATTGAAACATATTTCAGTACCGATTCAGAGGTCGCTGCAACATCTTATCAGCGTTTATTGTTCGATTTTATTACTAATGACGGTGGATACTAGTGATTTTAATTTTATTCGCAATTGTATTTTCTATTTTCTTTTACATACTTCTACCGCATAAGTTCTGTACTTATAAGATATAGCATGTGAATGAATTTGCTTTCTCCGTTTATACTTATATACAGGGTTACCGTCCACCAGACTAAATCCGCAATTTTACCTCTTTTTAGCAGTCTGTGACTTTTTGTGAGACTTTTTTTGCGACTTTTTTAATTTTGTTGCGTGTTTTTACCTTTTTTGGTTTCTCATAAATAGACATTTAATTTACAGTAAATTTATGTACAAAAATCGTCAAATATAAAAGCAAATTTCACATTATTGTTAATTTTGGAACACTTCTATCACTTTTTTGCACCCTTGTCGGTAAATGTTTCAAAGAAACGTTTTAGCAAAAAAGCTTTTTAAAGTAAGAAATTTTGGGTTTTGAAGTGCTTATTTTACAAAATTTGTCGCAAAACATGAACATTCTTTGAAATAAGATTTCTTGTTAAAACGAAAAGAAAGTCTGAAAACGAAAAAGAAAATGAAGCTACAAATTCTCGCTTAGAGGCAGAACAGACCACGGAGTCTGAGATGGATAACGTTAACAACGCTGCAGGCTCTTCCAAGAAACGTAATATTTCGCAATACTGTTCGAGAGACTGGGAACATGGAGTCAAAGCTCCCTTTTTGCATTGTTTGTAAACACCTTTTAGGGAATCAAAACAATAATCTTTCTCTTGGCTTGGTTTTAACAGAAATCATACTCCTTTCACCTTGGCACCAAACGACAGCCAAGTTTATTAAACTTAACTAAACTTGTTTAGTATACATAAAAACATGTATAGAAGAATATGTTATGAAATATGACAAAAATGGATTCTGTAATAAGCTTTTTGTTTTGTTTCAATTGTTTTTTATTTCGTTATGCTTTTTATTAATAAGAAAAAGTTTAAAAAAAATGTGCGACTTTTATTTTCTTAAACGACTTTTTTGTGCGACTTTATTTTTTTAAAACGACCTTTTGTGTGACTTTTCAAAAACATGCAAAAATTACGTGACCAAAAGGCACCTTTACCATTCTCTAGTCTATCGAGTATTCCAACAGCGCGTTCCAGAAGTGAATTTTTTCCAAGCATGTAAATTGCTCTATGATTTTTGTGTACATACACCATTTATTTTTTAAAGCGAAGTCATACACAGGAAATAAATTTTATCTTCTTTAGAATAGCGACAGCTCAATTTTTACAGGTCTTCTTCTACGCGTTTGGTTAATTTTGAAAGCAGTTTTGCAATGCCTCTGGTCTCAAGTAGGCCCATTAATTTTGTTTAAGCTGTATAGCAATTTTACTTCACCTACGATTCTGCTCCAATACGAATACAGATCTATTGCCATTATTTTTCGATCGGTATCTGTGCGACTTTCTGTACAAAAGGTTTATTTTTCTTATTTCAAATGGATTTTTTTTCATTTCAGAAAATACACTGTTATTGTACCTAATATTATATATGCCAATGACAAATATACAGCAGCAGTAGCACTGCACAACAGCAGCAAACCATGCCAAATAAAAGTCAGCATTAGCGGCTCCTCTTACAATGACAGCAAACAAGTGGAGGTTTCACCAAATGAAGTGAAAAATTTGGAATTTGATGTGCCTGGTTTGAAAAACGGCGATAGCTCGTATTTTCTAACCGCCGAAAGTGTCGATTGTTTGCAAAATTTCCAAAATACTACAGAAATTTTTTACTATGAAATGAATAATTATGTGAGCATACAAACCGATAAGGGTTTATATAAATCCGGAGATGACATTAACTTTAGAGTGTTATTTATGGACAAAGATTTAAAACCCGCCGATCCAGTGAAAGATGCAGTGATTTGGTTTGAAGATGGCAAACGCAATAGAATTAAAGAAATAAAATACTTCAAGATCATCAAGGGAGTGTACACCGGAAAATTTAGAATTCCTGAGTTGACGGCTAAAGGTCAGTGGACCTTAGGTGTTAAAAATGGTGACAGTTATGATCAAAAGAAATACTTTGTGGTCGATGATATTCGATCTAAGTATGTGATCAAAGTGGAAGCTACTGACTCAGTGTCAGTTAAGGATGGTGATATGCAAGTGGTCGTAAGTGCAAAGTAAGTTTTCTAACTAAATGTTACTTTTAGTTGCATACCTGTATTTATTTTTAAGTTTCCGTATTAATAGATCATAAATTTCAATTTTATTTTGCTCAACTTTAGCTACATCTCCGGCAAGCCTTTGGATGGCAAAGTCACTATTATAATACATCCCATAGACATCGCTTCCACCCTTATTAAAACTGTCAATGTGGTTAACGGCGAGGCTAGAATCGATTTCAATATTAAAGATAAGTTTTTACCCCATATAACAACTACTACCGAAATGACTATTACGGCAATTGTAGAAGATCAGCTTACTGGTGTTAAAATTAATGCATCCACTCGCAGCTTTATTTATCCTTACCGCTATACGATGCTATGTACTCGTATGATTCAAGAATCATGTTTGACTTTTGAAGCAGGCAAAGAAAATGATGTTCTCCTTCAAGTCATTCATATAAATGGTTCTTATGTAAACGACACAAAATCAATCCTTGAATTCACCTACAAAGAAGTTTTGCAAAGAGATAAGTATTATCCAGGCATAGTTGTTGGCAATACACATCCGATATCGGAAAATCGTATTTTCACCTTCGAAGGGCATATGAATGAGACGGGTTTTTTCAACATTAAAGTTTCAATGCCTGAGTTGCCCGATTATGAAGGTTACTTACATTATTATAAATTAGAATATAAATATTTGGATGAACAGCGAGATATTTTGTACACCTATCAGCACAGGGAAGATACAAGCCCAAAGAATTATTTGCATTTGACGGATCAATCCATCTCGATTAATGAGTAAGTTGAGTTCAGCCTTTTTTAAAAGAAATTTTCTATCCATGTAAAATTTTATTCGAATTTTATTTTATGAGAGTTTTTATTATGCTTTTATTATTTATTTGTTAAATAATGTTATATAAATTTTTTATAGTAATCTTCACTCATGATTTATCTGGAGCGCTTTTTAAATTTTTTTTACATATTCTACAATATTTTAAGAATTTTGAATAGAAAAATGTCAGACCAACCATTTCACCAATTAACATAATTAAAAAAAAAAAATTATTTTATCGACGTTGTAGCTTGGAAACTGGGGTTCAGATCGATCTGTGATAATATGAAATGAGCCATATATTCGTTTTCAGTTACAAAAAAATGTTTCATTCAAAATCTACGTAGTCATGAAGATTTTAAAACTATTTTTTATTGTGTCAAAACAAAATATAAACATTTTAAAAGAAATAAAAAATCATTATATTTGATGGAATCACGAATCTAAACCATCATTTTGGTCGTGCTTGCAGAATGTATAACACAGTACAAAACTGTTCAAATTAGGGGCTCAATTCTGAGAATTGCACATGAAAGTAGCTTTAAAAATAAGAACTTCTGCATCATTCGTTTTATCAAGTTGGCTGCATTAAAATTTAATAATAACATTTTAAAACCAGAAGGATATTGATATATAGAAAATAACAAGTACATATACCTACAATATACCGAGATATAACCGTGTTAATATATAGAAGAAGTGATAAAAATCCACCTTGAACAAAAAAAAGTCGTATGGCCATTAAATTATTAATGCAGCTAAATTGACAAAACGAATGATGCAGAAGATCTTAGTTTTGGGGCTATTTTCACGTGCGATTCTCAGAATTGAGTCCCAAAATCATGTGTTGTACTTATAAGTATGCCAATATGAAAATATGAAAGAAGTTTTAATTTGACCATCCGCAACTGTCACATCCGCCCACACAGTAGGATTGATTTGTTTATAAAATGGTTTGATTGTGCCCGCTGCAGTGAAAAAAATATAGGCATGGTCTAAGAATAATGATATGAAATTAATTCTTTTCTAACTCCACAAATGTCGTCTACATTCCAAAAATTTTTGTGATCATCACAATGTTTAGAGGTTGCTACATAGAATTTGCGACTTTGATATGGAACCAATGCGCAAATGTATTTGCATACAAACGTATGCAGATATATACCCTGCAGGAAATGTGACTATTGACACAGTCACCAGCACTAGTGACTTACAATACACCAGGCAATGTTATTTACTGTAAGCATTCGGCATGTGCTTGGCATTGAAATCCACTACTGACACTGGTCCTATTCACTAGGTAGACATTGGAACCAGTGATTCAATTGTAAATTTTAGTAATTCTAGTCTACACCTGTGGTACTTTTCTGAAGTAGATACCGATGATTAAAATGCATATTTTTTGTAGTTTCATTGAAAAAAACTTAAAATACCAAAAGGAACCAATTCATAAAAAATTAAGAAGAAACATATTTTCGCTGCAGAGTCCCAATTTTTGTGGCTAAAAGTCATCTAAGAGCAACCTTTTTAGTAGAGAGTGCCTTCTTTTTAATTAAGCCGCTGCGGCTCTTATTTTTTAACACATTTAACAAACAGTAAAACGTGAAACGAGGGTTTTTTATGTTCTTTTGCAAATTACAAATATATATATGTGGAATAATTTTTATAGCGCATTTGATAGATAAAAACCATTGTGCTGCCGACGCATTATCAGTCATCTACCGCCGCCATAAAACTTTTTTCTCATCAAAGCAAGTATAAAATGTATACTCTTTGTTTACAGTCATCAAAATAGTAGACAAATGTGGTGACTGGGTGACACTTGTCCCACGGTTTCTTTCATGGTATGTTAAATTTCTACGAGTACATGAAATATCGTTAAATCATAGTCTTCCAACAATATAGATCGAGTTGTCTGCATTTAGTAGATAAAAAAATTTATTTGAATAAATTTTTTTTTCAAACATCGGAGCTTATTTAACTCATTACTTGTCTTGCAATGGCTAAAGGAATTTCACGTATGATTAATATATGTAAACAAAAATAGTGTTGCAATTAAAAATACATATCTGGAATACAATTATATTAGCCGTTACGAAAACAGATATGAATTTACCTACAAAAAATACATGTAAAATTTTAGGTTCTTCCCTGAAATTTATTACGTTGCATACAAGCCTTAACTTTGATCTACAATGATTCAAAAACTATGCGAAATTTCAAGATAATATTTCACATGTGAATTTAATATAAGTATTTTCTATAAAAAATAATTTAAAAAAAATAAACAAAATCTTCTATATCGACTACAAGCATTTTAAGCCAAGCTCGTGATAGTGTGCGTCGCTTCGCGCTGGCTTTAAAAAAATGCAGAAAAAACTCAAGCCTTCTATTTTATGCAGCGTAAACTATTTGCAATATGATCAACTAATAATAATATTGCTGTCTTTATAGATTGCATTTAAACAGATCCCATCACTTTACTGTCAACTCAAGTCAGCCTTTGTCCTATTTCATTTACAATATTATCGGACACAGAAATATTTTAAAGAGCGTACGTGTTGATTTACCACATAAGCCGAAAGTATACAATTTAGCCTTAATCCCAGAACCTTCATGGATACCCAAATTTTGCTTGTATATCTACTATATAGATGAAAAGGGTGAATACCATTATGCCGAGCGAACATATCATATTAACGATCAGCTAAATCCAGTAAGAAATTAGACATTTAAAAACCAAGAAATTCTAATAGTTTTATATTATTTAAAGATTACTGTCACAGCCGCAACACATGTTCAGCTGGGTGAGGAGTTGGCTCTAAGAATTCAAACAACTCCGAATTCTTTTGTTGGTCTAAAGGCTGTCGATGAGAGAGTTTCGGTGTTGAAAAATAAGAAGGACTTTGTACCATCTCAATTAGAAAGCATTTTGGACGATTACAGCACCTTCACATCGCCTGAGGGAGGCTATTCTATATATCCTGGCAAATCATCAGGTTGTGTAACATTAACAAATGCCAATTATTTATTTAATTGGAAAAGACTTTATAGACGGCCAAGTGAGTGGTAATAAAAGTCTTTAGTAAAAGAATTTAACTCAACTTTTTTCAATGCAGATCTTGACTTTGACAAAAATGGCGGTATTTATCGTAATGACGCCATTAAAAGAGCACCTCCTTTAAGAACCGATAATGAAACCGCATCTGTATTTACAACTATTTGTGATTCCAGTACAACTCATAGTGGAACCGATCATCAAGTTTGTAATAACTTTTTGGAAACGTGGATTTTTGCTGACATTGAAAAGTAAGTAGATTAAGCCAAATGCGAAGAGTTGAGCCTATTTTCAATTTTTATTTAAATTTTATTTTTTATTTGTATATTAATAAAGCACTGAAACTGCAGAGTTCACCTGGCATATAAAAATACCTGACACTTATACTACCTGGGTGCTGACCGCCTTCTCATTTAATCCCTCAAAGGGTTTGGGTATTACCGAACATGAGATCAAAATTACAACTTCGCATGCATTGACATAAAGCCGCGCCGAATATTTCATATTTTTTTAAGATGAACTGACATAAGCATCATCAAAAGAGACTTTCTAACCCACAACGTGTAACAATTTTTGTAACTTAATTTTGAGAATATCTCGAATAGAGCAATAAATTTGTTATTACAATAGAACTAAATTTTGTGTTTAGCTTTTGGTTAATTTTTCTATAATTATACATACATATATTTCGTACAGAACAAAAAGTTTTCGTAAAATTTTTTTTTGTTAGAATAAATACAAAAAAGAATCAAACTAATATTTAAAATATGAATATTTTATATGATTTTGACTCTGAACTTTCGGATGTTAATCATGCAATTGTATTAGTAAATTTTGTAAATTTGTCCAAAATGTGCCAATCAATAAGTTGTCAGAAGAAGCGTCGTCAGCGGAAGTATTGCGCCAGTCAATAATATTTTATTTGACAAAAATATATAAATCTTAAAAAAAAATCTCGAATTCAACCAAAATTTTCTGACTTAAAAAAAAGGTATGTACATACTTCTGTCTGTCACTCAACGTTGCATTCTATGAAGGCATAGAATGAAAAAGAAACAACAAACCAAATACAGATTTTCAATTGATCAGAATCATAACAACTGATTCAAAACAGAACAAAACGTACAAACTAATTCTGCCTTTATTTACTAATATCGTTTTTATCAAGCTATATTAATTATAGATACACTCAATCCGCCAGCTTATTCACAATTGAAAAAAAAGAAATTCTGTGGGCTGCGAGATAAGTAAAAACTGAAATAAAAAAAGAAGGAAAAACTTATAAAAATCATTTGATTGGGTGATTGAGTTGACAATTGAGGAATAATACCACGAATAAAATGCCTGGAGGAAAATTACGGCTTTCGATATCAAACGAAATTTCCATACAAATTCAAAATATTTTGTGTGGTATTTCGTTCAATATCGAATGCCGTAATTTGCTCCCTGTTTTTTTTTTTGTTGCACTTGATTAAATATATGCAATTTGATTTTTGTATTAAGCTGTATTAAAATAAAAATAACAAGAAAAATCCAAAGTTCGTAACTTTTTATTCAGAAAGAAGTGCAATTAGTTGTTATTAAATCACAGTTAAACCGAAAGCAACCCTTAAATTTTGTTTCTTATTTGCGCTTATATTTTATATTTATACTATGCATTGCGTCTACGTACGAATTAAATTTGTTTTAAATATTGTTTATGAGATTAAACAATGAAATAAAAAAAATATTGTCTTTGACAACTCATAAGCAGGTAAAGCTCACACCTATGAAGTTTAATTTCTTTTTATCTTGTGCAGCCTATGAAGGCGAATATAAAGTATTTATTTATCCTTTTCAGAAATTGTTATGAATTTCGGGTTCGATTTGTTTATTGAATATTTTTTCATAATTTACCTTTTACACAATTTTCTCGCATACTTCAGCCTCAATAGCATTTTACACCATTATGCGAGTTTATAAAACCCTTTTAGAGCATTTTTTTTATACATTTCATTGTTATATTTTTATTATGCTTACAACTGTTTTCGCAAAAGAACGCAAGCGCCACCCATCGTCGGTATTGTAGCACAACCTTCAGCGAAGTAAAGTAATTCATAAGTGGGTGAAATAATTCAAAGTTTAAATTATATTTTAGGTAACAATAACTTTTATTTGACACTTTTCAATTATTTGCACATTGTTTATATACATATTTTGATTTATTTTATTAATACTGAGCGATAATATAATGATAAATAAAATTTGCGTTCTAAAATAAGTATATTTGCCCCACACCTTAACAGAAGCCTGAACTCGAAGTGTTTTGTGACGCCATTTATGTTATGACGTTATTTATTATGTGCAGAAATAAAAAAATGACTCGTGAAGACGAGACGAAACGAATACTCACTTAATTGTTTTGGATTTTCACGCTTTTCTTTTCTTAAAAAAAAATCCGGTAGGAATTTCAAAACATACTGCAAAAAGTTATCAATATTGAAGAAATTATACTTCCCTCAAAATGTATGTAATCACAACATAATCAAATTATTCTTCCAACATTAGAACATCATAAATATTTCTCGATAGAAGACAGAAGATATACAAAATCAAAGTTATTTGTGTTTTTTGAGAATGGCTTCCTATCGTGATGGCGAAACAGATGCTACTAAGTTAAATACAGGGTGTTTGCCGGGAAGGCATACTACTTTGTTTTGCTGCCATTTCGGTAAACATTAGTCTGGACAGGTTATATTTGGCAGTCCTGAAATAGACACGTAGCAAATTTATAAAGGAAAAATATTCGATAAGCCAATGTGTTGTAATCGTTACAACATTTTATGAAAACCAATCATCAATTACTGTGACGATGAGAAAGTTACTTGAAATTTTTGGGAGAAACAGCGTGCCAACAAAACGCACTATTTATCGTGTAGTGAATGATTTCGAATAAAGAGGGTCTGTTCTTTAAGTCTGGCGGTAAGGCACACATAAAAAACTATAAAAGTATCGCAAGACTTTGTTGAATTCGAAAGCTTTTGGAAAAGTTTATTACTATCTCTTTAAGTCACAATGTATCACAGTTATTATTATTTGGGTTTTGTGTGGCATTCTGCAAAAAGTCGGTTGAATTCTGGTAAGGAGCGGTGGGTTGAATTAGTAAAATATCATCAACATTTTGTTACTCTTTTAAAGGCTGTTCATTACGTGAAGTTGGGTCGCTTTTGGAAACATTTTGTGACTTGGATGGCGGTTGAGATCCATTTGGTGTATTTCGTGGACTTCTTCTCATTTCGTCCAATTTTCATTTGTAAAGATATGTTAATGTTAGTTTCTAAAATGCGGTCGATTGAGTCGATCGATAGATACAATAGAATGATTTAAATCGGTTCAGTATTAAAAGAATAAGAGGCTCCTAGAGTTCACACCACTAGAAATGATAAAAATACACACGTACATTTACTTCCGTATGTATTGGTTCAAGTAAAAACATAAGCAAAGCAATGAGGGTGCTCGTATGTAGATGAGTAATAAGAATTTCGACGACTGGGCAAACTCTAGCTTGCATAAATGTAAGAAAGTTGGCAAATGATAAGAGCAAATGATCGCGTTGTATTCTCCATTTTAAAAGCCAACTATTCAGTGTTGCCACCTTATGTGTAATTTTTATTTTCACGTGTAGCCCATGTGTAATTGGATGTATGTGCAACTCATGTATAATTTAAAATTCTATCGTTTTTGAGCACTTCTTTTTTTATTGTGATGACGACTGTGATGAATACAAAGAAGGATTGGCTGTGATATTTTAATTTATTTGTGAATCTGTGTTGCATGTTTTGTTTTAAGTTTATTAGTGTTTTGTTTGTGATTGTCCTTTTACACAAAACAAAACTGTGATATTTTAAAGGATATTGATGTAGAATTGGTCTAAAAAAGCTTATAGCTATATCTACAAAAATAAAAAAACTCCCTGAAGAAGTTGTAAAATACGATACGATACGTCAGAATAATAATTAAGAAAGTCTTTTATAAAATGACCTAGAAAATATATTCGTCATAAAAAAAAGTTTTGGAATTACACTGAAAACGTCAAATATTTAATCTAAACAAATCAAAGCGCACGTTATTCTGCAAAAAACAAAGTAAGCATGTGTAATTCTTAATTTTATGTGTATTTTTGGCATGATGCATGTGTGATTTAGCTATTTTAAGCCTTGGGTCAGGCGTCACATATATTTTACGAAAAAAGCTACCAATAAGTGAGTTTTACTCATTTTTGCTTTAACGGAATATTACAAAAGTTCATTTAAATTAAAACTCAATTGTGGCATTCAAATGGTAGTCATAAAATTATATTTTTTTAAATAATAAAACGAAAATATATGACGAGGAAGAACAAACAGTATATAATTTTTCTCACACTTTTCTCAAATTTCTACTTTTTGGATATGACAAAACAATACACATACCTCAAAAAGTCTTATTATTTTATTTTGTTCGAAGCACAACAACAATTTTTTTAAACTACAGTAGTTTTGATTTAGCTGCCTTTTGATTAAGATCACTTTTGTCTTAACTGCATAAGTTTAATAATTTCCGTCACTATTCTCTAAAATCCCATAAAATACTTTTTTAATTGCGCTTTTTGTATCTGCATATTTACTATAAATGCCCAACATTTTCGGCATTTTAAAATTATTTTTATACAAAATATCAAAGATAGCTGCGTTTTGACTTAACTGCCCAAAAACATATATTTTCTGGAATTATTTTTCCTAAACCCTTTTTAAGTGCATTTTGTATACCTGCATATTTACCAAATTTTTGGCAGTTTTAAAATATTTTCATATAATAAAATTTTTCTGCATACGTTAAAAAATTGGTGACCACTTTTTCACATAAACATCCATTTTAATTAATTTATAATAAAAAAAAATCACATACAAGTCACACAAATCGCAAGCTGTCATCATTAAAATTCATCTGTTTTTTTTTTGCATATTTATATATACATAAATTTAAGATATTTTTTGACTTATCTACAGAAAAAATCGTGCAAGGTTGATTGTGCAGCTAAGTGAAAATTACAGTATTGTAAAATATTAAGACATTATGATAATATGGCTTAGGGACGTTAACAATCAAGGTTCGGAAAATAGGCACATCATACATACATGTACTGTTCAAAAGCAACCAACACATATTTTTATTTACACAACATTTACGTGTGTGTCTAAATTTTGTACGGTGGCGAACACGCACATAAATGTGTTTTATAATAAAAATAATGTGTTTTATAATAAAATTTTTATATTATATTTAGATTATTTTCCATTATTTTAATTATTTCTGGGCAGCAACCTTAAAATGAAAACCACAACGCCCAGAAATACTTATCTGATCATCTGTTTTTTGCAATTCCGCACGAAATAAGTGGTGCTTACATTATTTCGCAGTTGAAAAATATGTTGCCAGAAACATGTTGTAGTTGAAAAAATAATGCTGCCAGAAACATTTCGCATGTTTCCCCAAGCTGAACAGAGTACAACTTCGGCCATATTATTTTACAATTATTTCGCATGAATTTTTTTTATATGGACTTTTGACAGCAGTTCGCACGAAATGATGAACAGAGTACTTAGCTTAATATGTAAAAAGATCGACACATTTCTGGGTTTAAAGAAGCTCGTTATGACGATATATCATCCGCAAGAGTTTACTTTATTTATATAACTACTTACTAGAGAATAAACAAGCATAATATTTGCACTAAGCAAATAGTGAGACAGAGCGTAAGACGCATATTACAGCCGTTTTGAAACTATTTACCAGCTTAACTAACGCCGTAAATCGAAAACGTACTTAAATGAAGTTTTAGAGGACTTTCATTATATTTGTTGTTTCTGTTACTGGCGAGACCGATCGATCTTTGTCTAAATGGTAAATTCACTACTGAACGCAAATTGAAAATGACTGTGGAAATAGACAATTAGTAAGAGCGCGTATTCAACAAAATATGAAGTAAAAAATATTTGCAGGTCCTTTAAATTATTTTTAAGTCAATTTTTTAATAAAAGGGAAAAAGTACAATTTTCTTTATTATGTTTTAGGTCAAAACTATATTTAATTATAAAAAACTAAGTGACCCGGTGAACTATGTATCATATATAGTCAAAACTTCATTCAAAATTTTTATATGCATTTGATGCAATACAATTATACACTTAATCAATTTAAATATTTTTTTGCGGTGCTTAAATATATAAAGATAATGGGTTTTCCGCAAAATTTTACCGACAGGCCTTGCAATTTATTTATGGCCATCGCAAAGCCCATATGCACGCGAAATTGCAGACGCTTAAAATCGAATGAAAAATCAGTGGGAATTATCGGTATGCGCGTGATTTTCCCTTGATGATCATGGCCACGATGATGTTATTCATTAGGCTTTTCCCAACCACTCTCGATCAATTGCACAGTTGAGGTTGATTAATGTGACGCAGCATAATCACAACCGATCCTACTTCTAATTGTAAATTTTGAGATGATTGTTCGAGCATATCCGGGGAATTTAAAAACTCTATGGAAAAGATGACAAATAAAAAGCATGAGCAATATCGTAAGTACGTGCGCTGCTAGTGTATAAAATCTAAAACGATTCCCGATTCGATTTATTTTTAATAATTCATTGTTTTGTTCTCAATACAATAAAACTTTTTATAAAAAATATGTTTTTATGTTTTTTGACTATTTCGCCTTGCTGGTTGATTTTTTTTTTTTTTGTATTTGTGTTTCTGATGTTTTTATATGATTTTTTTGGTTATAAACATTTATTTGTGACTGTAGTTTTATTTATTTAATACAACAAAATTATGAAACTTTTCTTTGCAACTCTAAATTTTGGTTAACTAACACACAAAGTTGAACGATACGGAAAGATGTAAAGTAAGAAGATACAAAGTTACCAATTCTACCATAACTCTAGCTCTCACCCACTTTGATGTGTGTGTGCATAATAGGGTATTCATTTAATAGGTATTATGCTTTAATCGGTTAATCGCTCTATTAATCAACCGGGGTTTTGGTTAAATCAATAGTTTTCTTGTTGATTTTAATCACACAATTTCAAGAAATAAAAATATATATAATAATTATTTTTAGTTTGTTATTAAAAAAAAACAATAATATATCAAACAGTAATCTAGTTATTTCAATAGTTTAATAAGATCTTGTAAAATAATCTTTTAAAAAATTAATGTGGTTTAAATGTTTAGAATTTAAAAGATTATTTTCTTTAGATATGATTTACGAGTAACTTGAGTTGAGAAAAGTTTTTTCACTTCTCGTCGATTTTGGAGAAATTGAAAGCAACCCATAAAATAGAATATCTAATTTCTTAGTACTTTTCCTGAATTTATCTTAACATATAAAGCTTTCTATTATGCCATTAAAGTCCAGTTTTAATTTTTAAAAATTTTTACACTTCTAATTTTTTCGGTTAATTCTGTTAAAAGTTTGTTTATATTACTTTTGAGAGTTTCTTCTGCTGTCAGGTCATTATCTGACACATCCTGGCAAAGCTCAGCACCAAAAAAGTTCATTTTCGAATTCCTTAGTTTCGGTTTTTGTATTGTAGTTTAAGAATGTATTCTTGGAAGGAAATATGCCTCAGGGGAGGAAAAAGGATATATAATAAAACTGGAATGCGTCTCTCATTAGATCTAATCCTTAGATTTTTGATAAAATCATTGGCAATTATTGGCAATTACTAAACTAATAATAAAAAACTTAATAATTCCCTTAAGCTCAATTAGGGCAGCAGAGTCTTTACAAAGCTCTTTTATAGCCACGTCCAAATGCTTTAAAGTTTTACATAAGTTTTCTAAAACTTGTATATACGAATTAGTAAAAAAACTTAATCAAAATCAGCCAGAACCTGATTCACACATTTATATATACGAAGAATAATTAAAAATAAAAAAATATGTTATAATATTACAAAAAAATTAAATTTTATTACAGCGGTTAATCGAGCGAAACTAAACGGTTTAATAGTTAATCGTTAACCGAATGAATACTCTTATGCATATAAAACATACATGTGTATTTCCTAGAATTTATTTTTATTGTTTATTTACAAAAAATATTTATTGTCAGAGTTTAAATAAGCGATCACTAATTATAAATTAGAATTTAGTTTAGCGGTAAAGGAAGGGAAGTATACCTTACTTTGTAGGACAGTGAAATTGTTTAGTGTTTGATTGCTGTGAAATGCTTTAGCATTGCGTCTCCTATTAAGAGGGTAAAATATAGAAATGTCAGATTCGTTCTCGGCTTTTATACACCCTTCATTTGGGAAAATAAGTTTTTATATGAGCTTCGGATTTTAACAGATCATCTTTCAATAAATTTTTCTTGTTAATCTTTTGCAAATGAAGCACGAATATCGATCAACTCTATATAAAAAAATTAACGCATATACTTAAGCATTAAAACAAAAATCCACAAAAAGCATGTTTCTTGATAAAAAAATATATTTTATATTTTAATTTAAATTTTTTTTAACTACATTTGTAATTTCTTAAATAGAGATATAATAACTTAATTGTCTGGATGTTGCACAAAGTGTTTTAATAATTTTAAAAATGTCTGTACGAAAAAATTTTTTTTTTTATTTATCACGTATGTGATGAAAATCGATTGATTTCAAAATAATCGTTTTAAAAAGGTGCGACGAGTTTTAAATGATTTTGAGAATAGATTTACTAACATTATATACTAACATTACAAACGTATTTTGAAGAGAAATTTATAAAAAATTGTTGAAAACTCTTTTAAAAACATATTTTCATATATTCACAAAACGAAAATGTTGACCACATCACATCTTGTATGTATCACATATCTGAATGCTTGTAAATAATTATTTGAACTTATATTTGGTTTATATTGAAAGGAATTGTTTGGCTCAAGTTCAAATCTGAGTTTACCCATTTTATTTTTAATTTAAGAAGTTTTTTTTTTTGATAAGTTCATAATTTTGCTAAGAAAGTAATATTTGGAACAAGTTATTGTTCATCAGATTTGGATGTCAAGGCCACTGTTCTTTTAAATTTTGACCCACGCTGTTCCTTTTCTACTTATGAGAAATATGAATATAAAAGAGCGGCACTCCTATTAAAACTTGCAATATGGTTAACGGCAAGGACAAGTTCGATTTAAATGTAAAGGAATATGTTGCTTATTTGATCAAAAAAAAAATTACAATTGAAGTCATAGTTGAAGAACATTTTATAGGTGTCAAAATTAATGGTACTCCTTCCACCACCATTTATCTATATCGCCATGAGATTTATCAATTACACAAACTGTTCTTGCAAATCACCAAAATATATGGTTCTAATCTAAAGGATACGAAATCAACTATTGAGTGAATCTATGCAGAAGTCTTGCGCAAATTTATAAGACTGTATCATAAAGTTAGATCGGAAAATAATTCAGCGGAGGCTATTCCCATAAAACCTCCGATATCGAAAAATCCCGCTGTCACCATTGAAGAACAAATAAACGAGACTAAAAATGCTTCTGTAGGGGAGACTGGAGCAGCTTCAATACTTTTTTTTAACATGTTGAATAGCAAGATATTGGCACAACATTGTATGAACACATTCTATTAGTTACTTATTATTGAGAATTAGTAGAAAATGTAATTTTCGTCGAATATGCTCCAAGCACTTCTTTCGTCTATATTTAGGGTAAAAGAAAGTGCTGCCTGTGAGCCATTTATTTATTTATTAGCTGTATAAACAGAGTAATAAATAAACACATTTCTTTTTTATTTTTAAATCGAAAATTAAAAATTTCGCATTACTAATTATTGTTTAATATAAAAAGATGTGAAAATAATTTGCTCCTCAGAAGCAGTAATATATCTTGATTTTCAGGCTTAACAAATAGGAACGAAAAAGGATAAAATTTTCAAAAAAAATTTAACCTTTATGTCAACAGCAGTACTGCTTTACGCACGTCAACAGCAGCATTCTTGGTATTTTGTATTATTTTTGGAATTTCTGTATTATTGTTTTTATTTTGGTAGAAATAGACAAAAGGTTCAACAATTTTATGATAACCAGTTTCACCCTTGCAGTCATTGTTTGTTGAAAAAAGTGGTTGTATAGGTAGACACACGTCACGGATGGAAATCATGGTACAATTGTACTTTTTATGGTACATTTTTGTCCTTGTTGGTACAGTGGTACTACCTCCAGCTACTAGGTACAATTTAAAAATTCCAACGTCTCACTATATGGCAACAATAATTTTGTCCATGTTCTCTTTTATTTTTGTTTGTGTGTGTTTTTTATTTTAAACTGTCAGCTTCTCCGTTTTTGTTGCAACGCTGTTGTCAAAGCGAAATCATATACCAGGTGGTGTCAAGTCTGCAAGAACAAAATCTGCCTAGTACTCTATTACAAACTTCTTACAAAAATCACCTGTTAAAAACCACCTGGTACATGAATTTTTATAAACATTTTTGTTAAGTTTATGTTTTTATTAATTAATATTAAAAAAAATGGTACCGTCATGGTCTAAAAAGTACATTTTGTTTTCATACTTGGTACAAAATCATAAAAGCCACTTTCCTTCTCTGACCCACATATTGATGCAGAAATTTCATTCTTTGAAGTATGGTTAGCAAATTTAGTTTACATTTGTGATTCGAAGTGAAAAGACGTTTCTGTTTATTTTGTGGAAATAAAAGAATTTTAAAAGTGAAATGGCAAGATGGTGAATGGCTTACTCCACGACAACTAAGCGCACTTTCGTACGAAGAACAAAAAGCTTATATTCGTCATACGCTTGAAGAGAGCCCAAAAGAAACAAGTGACCACGATTCAAAAAAGCTGGTGACGAGGCTGTAGGTGATATTGGTGGTGATGACTCAGACGTTGAAGAACTCACGTTACCAGAATATGACCTAGAGGACGACAGTGATTCTAATGAAGAACTTGAAGATGCACCAATTGAAACTGGCGAATGTTTTACGGCAAGAGATGGTAATGCTGGGTCTTCGATACAACCACAACCTCTAAGATTCCGTACGCACAACATTCTAAAAAGTGGAGTCTCTGGACCAGTACGGGCAACGCATTGCAGAAACGTTCCAATTGAAAATGTCATACGAATCATATCGGAAGGCAAGGCGATTCTATGCAATGCAAAACATCCAACAAGAGAACAGAGCTCATGGATTCCCACAACAAAAAGTGAATTTGATGCTTATTTGTGCCTACTTTTGCTAAGTGGCGTTACACGTTCTGGTTACGTGCAACACTCACCTGAAGGCACTACAAGCCACCGTAGGATGTTCCTCCATTAGCTAAGCGAGCAACTACGCAAGCCAGAAATGAAGCGAAGGCCGAATAATAGCAGAATATCCAGAGTTTTTTCAATGCCGAACGCCATCGAAGCCATGAAAGGTTGGCCCATCGGAGTTGTGGATGCTGTGGCACATGAGGCGGAGAAACGTGATAGTACGGGCCGCGTAAAAGTAAAGGGGAATTGCTACATCTGCTCGAAACAACGACCTACTCGTAAAGCCATGCATATTATGCAACAAACCAGTGTACGCAGAGCATTCTAAGGACTTGCCGCAATGCGATAGATGTATTTGAGTTTCAATAATTTTAAGTACAAATAATTATATAATATTAATAAAAATAATTACAAAACTTAGCTCAAAATAAACTATACTTTTCAATTTTATTATCATATATGCATGCGTTTTACTATACATACCCGACCATAGTGTAAAACAGTTTTGGAAAGGATATCACGAAATTTCAAGTCAATCTGATTATCCAGTTCAGAGCTACAACGGTTTGAAAACTCATGTATGTATGTTGCCGTTGACATAAAGGTTAAGAACAATTGGTTCTCAATTTGTTACCAAATGTTTTTACTCTGTGAACGCATTGTTCTCATTTTGATAACGAAGGTTTCTCTATTCGATAACAAGTTGATCGTTTTCTGAGAGCGAATCGTTATTTTTTTTTTGTGAACCAATCGCTCTCATTTTGAGAACGAGCTGGCCTCTTTTTTGTATGTCTAACCCATTGTGAGCCCAAGAAATACAAAATTATTTTATTATTATTTATCTATGTTAGTTAGCACAACGGGAACTAATTGATGGACCCACGTGAGCTGTGCTTGATCACGGCTGCCAATGGAACCTAACCTAACCTATCTATGTTAGTTAAAGGAAGGATTTTGTCGGACCGAAAAATGCCTTTGCAGTATAAAACCTTTATTTACTATTTTTTTATCCATTAAACATTATTATTATTAATAATAATAACAATAAAAAATGGAAGTTGTAATAATGCGAAGCTGTTTATCGGGCAGACAAAGTCCTTCCTTTAGCTAACAGCAAGTTGTAATAATGGCCCTTAGTGTTTTATTAAAAAAGTTTTACAAACAAATTATACATATTTAGGTCTAAAATTTTACTTAGAGTTATTTATTGCGTATAAATGAAATGGGAGACTAAAAATCTAAAATTGGCTTCACAAATATATTCGTTTGGAAAACCAACTTCGTACAACTGATAATGGGTGTCATATCTCAATACCGAAAGGTGACTTGTGCAGCTAAAATAAAATATAACAAAATATTGAGATATACTCATTTTAACTTTAATAAGCCATATTGTAGGATTTCATTCTAAACTTTTCAGATCAATACGAGTAGATTTGAGGAAAGTTTTAAGTTTTTCTCGGCACCATTATTACTCTCTGGAATTGAACTTACTTCAGTATTTACGACAGAGTTTTCTATAAAATAAGTCCCCCACACATCGAAATAAAACAAGTTGTTGTCTTCGTTTCATATATTTTGCTCACTAATTTCCCTTTCCATGTAAAACTACAACTTAAGTTCTCCTTTTATGAACGGTTTGTTTTTAATTTCTGAAGCGTACGTTCTTTTTTTAAGAACAGTTTGTTCATGATTTATTATCGCATGTTAATTTTTGTAATTTCTGTTCTAAATTTGAGAACGATTCGTTAACTACATATTTGTAACCACGTGGTACTTTTTCCCATTTATTAATTTGTCAACAGCTGTTCACAAAAAAAAACTGTCCTCACTTCAATCTTAAATTGATACCAGCGATTCACAATTTTCGAGCGTCTTTATTCCCTCTGTGTAAAAACATGTTTATGGACAAAATAACAAGGGATCGTAAGCAAAACGGAAAAATTATTAAATTAATTTTCATTGAATTATTGAAGGATCGAGAATAGAAATTGTCATAATAACATTTGGGCAGGTAGGTTTTTTTTTTGTAGACTGCTACAAACAAGGCTTTTGTAATTCCCAAAAATAAATTTGAAAAACTTTCTTTTTACGTTCTCGCGAATGCCATAAAGCAGAAATTAAAAATGTTCCAGCGATATATTTTTATGTAAATACCGAAGAGGAAAAAATACTTTTTTTATACTCGTATAATGACACCGAAATATCATTATTACTTATTATCATTTAAATTACTAAATAAAAAAAACCTTTATTCAAATATAATATTCAATGGAAATGCAAAAGAGCTTGCTCAAGATGCATATGAGTACAGCTCGCAATTCAACGTTAAATGTTCGACACTTTGCACAAAATTTATTGGCATAATCTTGCAGACAATTGTCAGTGTTTTTTATAACCAATACGTATTCTTTATTGTCATGGCAGCCTTATCAATTGTAAACGCAGTGTTAAATAATAATACGTAACTTTTTTCCTAAATCAATGAATTTTTAGAGTAGGAAAAAATTTAGCATTCTTTTTTGTGTAAAACAAGAGAGAACCTTTTTTTGGAGTCATGTAGAGATTTAAAAAAAATATATCTGCCGGCATTACTGATGCTAGCACCAAAAAGTTGCTGTTGTATCCAGTGTTGTTAACTTTTTTATTTCGATTTCCATACAGCCCTAAAATAATTACCGTTTTTTAGATGAAATTACCGTATTTAAAGTCTTGTACAAAAAATAATGAGACTATGTAATTCAATATATTTATTTTAGAAACAACAAAAACTCAAGCTTGTGCTTTCTGTAAAATCAATGTATACATTTTTGTACTATTTAAAGCTTCGTTTTATAATTTTGATACAAACAAAAACAAACAAAATGCTTGTGTTTGTCTATATAAGTTTTAAAACTTAACTTTAATTGCATTCATTTTTTATGATCATATGAATTTTGAGTAAAACATAGAAATAGTTTGTCATTGAATTTAATATTTAAAACGACATTATCATTGGCAAACGGTTTTTGGTGTAGAATTCCTTCGTGTTTATCAGTATTTACCTTTATTCATATTTTGGTTTTGTTTAGATTTGTTTTTGAAAAATTCTTTCCACGGTAGCCGAACTATGTGGCAAAGAAAATATAATATATAAACCAAAAATTTTTCAAAAACGAAACATTATGGAGTCATCCCCTTTCCTTATAATTAAAACATTTTTATAAAACTGCAAAATGTATTTTTATCAACATTTTTAATCTGCCTTATAAGCTCAAATTTCTTGTTTATCACTTGAAATTCATCAATTTGAACAGCTTCTGGGAACTGCAAAACCATAGTAATTAGGGACGTATTGGTATCAAACAATTGTGGATTTATTATACTCGTATCCTTTTTTTAAGGATTGCTGTTGATTTGATTCAAAAGGAAATTTTTTTTAATTCCTTGAGCGCTTCGTAAGTCAAAGTTTTTGCATCCAGTTTTAAATTCAGCTAATTTGTGTGTCGAAATATCCATACTTGAAATACTTGCGATTAGTTTGCCACTTAGATATACTATGTTTTGTCTAGCGGTAGGTGATTATACTTATCCTCAAAATTAAATTCTTGCCACAAAGCGCCGTCTAAGTTCTTAGAGTCAACAAAATTGCTTAGGATTGTTTCAAATGTCAAAGATATTCGATTATATAAAACATGGATTTTAGTATTTTCACTTTGCAACACAAACTCTAAAAATTCCAAAAATAATTTGTTTAAGGGATCATCGAACCATTTAACTATCTTTACAGAAATATATTAAATATTTTCCAAAGGCTGCGCAATAGACAGAACTATTGACTTGTGCTTTTTAATTGCTTTAATAAATTTATAAGGCAGCATAAGTAAGTGATGACAAAATTTTTCATACATTTATTGCACTTATAGAATTTAACTACAATTGGCCTTAATTCGAATATTTGTAATGACACCGTAGTTTTTATGGTTTCTTAAAAATTACCGTACAAATATAGAAATTGTTTGCCTACCGGTTAACATCACTGGTTGTATCAATTCGTCGATGACTCTACTTTATTGTGGTGCCTTCAATACAGTGATCATACTATTTGTTTATGTTTTTTCTTCTACCTGTTTTGAGAGCAAACACAATCACTACAATTTCAATTTCAACAAAGCCATTTACTTGAAGAATCATTCACAATTTGCGTTTAGTAGTGAATTGACTGCTTAGACATAGAGATCGCGTTCGCTTTAAGCGTTTAAATAACAGAAAACCCAGCAGCAATAATACTCGCTTGAAATTACAATTGAATAGGTTTTATTTTTAATTTTTTGTGTTAATTAAGACGGCATATAATTAATAAGACGTCTGAGACATGCGTCTGACGTTCTGTCTCTCTATTTGCTTAGTGCAAATCTTTTTTTATGCCAAAGCTGATGTGGGGTAAGTACAACAGTGTTTGAATAAAATTATTAAAATCGATGGGCAACAAGTTTTTATTACTACTTAATAATGGAATTGGAATTCCCGCTGTTAATTTTGAAAACAAATTTCAATAACACAATGCAAATGAACATGTAGTGGAAGTTAATTGTGATGGTTAAATATTTGAACAGTCATTTTGCAAATAATATTGGCGATTTTTTTAATAATTTCATAATTGTGCCGACCTTTTTAACACTTAAATGCTTTCTGTAATCTGTGTATGTGTTTTATGGTGGATTTTTTTTGGAAATAATTTTTAAACTTCATAAAAACGATATTTTTTTATAAAGGACATCTTACCTCTGCTTATATAAATCAATATTGGTGTCTTCGCTTTTTTACAATTTGCGTTTTAAAAATAACTTGAAATTTACAAATAGCCCATTCTTTTGAAATTTTAGAGTACTTTGGTAGTATCAATTTAAACGAACAATAAATTCAGATATGTTGTTAAAATGAATGAACATATAACACCGTGAGATAAATTTTATTTTCTTGTAGAATAACATGTGTAATGAAAAGTTGGGTTTTCACTTCTTAAAAAAAATCCTTTTAAAATGTAATACGATTATTTTTTAACAACAGTGGCAGAATATAAAAATGAATGCATTCCTTCAGATCCCCTTAAAAAGAGAAAAAAATTATCCTATTAAAAATATATCGCATAATATTATTGAAAGTTTTCAACGCAAAATCTTTTGAAATTTATAGGATTTTCTTGAATATTTTGTAAAAAATATAAATATATATAAACATTAAATGAACTCTACAATACACAAAACGTTTAAATTTTTATCGCTGTTGGCTCAAAATTTATTGGTGTTTTTTTTTTATAAAATAATTATCTACAGAAGATTTCGATAGAAATTAATTTTATGCCAATCACAACTTTTTAACTAAGATAGATAAAATCATAAAATTTCGATTCCTTTCGGAATCGCTTAAGTCTACAACATAAAACTTAATAATTTTAGGAAAACATTTGAGGATATGGAAGGATATATGTGTGTTTTTTACTGTTTTTTTTTTGCTCAGGAGAATTGAAGAAAATATTTTTATAAAATTCTACAGAGAATTGCCTCTTATTTGCCACTACTATTGATAAAAAATACATTTTAATTAGAAAAAACATTGTTTTTAAATAAGAACTCTGAAAAAATGTAAGGCGGAGAAAAAGATGAATATATTTAGTAGCCCGATTAATGGATGTATAGCAACTTTTCTCCAACTAAAAATACTGAATATGCGGTGTAATTGATTTTCGATTGTTGCACAAAGAAGAAACGATAATATGAAGTATATTATTAAAAAAACATTGTTTTACTTTAGTGATTGCAATTATGTGAACTCCAAAAAGAAATCATACAGACGAACATGGAGCCTTCGCTTTTTTAAATCGGTTCAAAATACAATCGGTTCCCATTTATTCTTTTTCAGTTATTTATAACCGACTTTGCTAAATTTTTAATATAAGAATGCACGTCAAATATTAAAGATCAAATTAAGCGTATGTCAGAATTAACGAAACGATATAATTTCAAATGAAAAATCACTTACAACAAGTGCTATTCTGAGATTGGTGGTCAGGAAAAACGGAAATGTGGTAAAAAATAAGTTTTATTCTTATTAATTATGCAGTATTACTGCATGTTTTTACTACATGCAATAAAAATTAAAAAGAATGCTCTTAAAAGGCCAAAATGTTTGAATTTAATATAACACAAAAAATTTTTTTATGCAAAACATTTAAAGTAAGATAAAAATATAATAAACAGAAAAAAAGCAAAAAAAAAACTTAATAGAAATTAAAAATTTTAATTACATTTCTGAAGGCACCTCGCTATCCAAATTAGCAATTTGTTTTTATTACAAAATACACAACAAAATATTGACACAACGAAATATTGTCTTATTGCATTTGACTAAATTGAAAATGTTCTTGCAATGTCTACTGATGTAAAAACAGCATAACTAAAAGATAATACTTTCTTAACATCGTGTTGTAAAACCGATTTTGTTCAAGCAAATGCAAACTGTAAACGAGATGTAGATATAAAAAATTTAGCAGTACACCTCAACTGCTATATAGATACACAAAACAGAAAGGAAATTTGTTACTAAAAATTTAAAGCAAAATGTTTGCTTCTCTGGCGAAAACACTTGCAATTATGTCAAAAGAAAAAAAACAAAAAGTATCAAAATATATTCTAAAAAGGTCGAAAACTACTGCAAATATGCTCTTAAATCTAAAATACGTAAATATATGCGCTAACAAATCTATGCCAAAATTAATGAAAGTTTCGGGAACGTATAAATATTATATATCCGCCTTAATATGTTGCACAAAAAAAATATAGAAAAATATTTTTGCGGTTTCTCTGCTGATGGTTTATTTCAACGAGTCACTTTTTTCCCTTAATCCTTTTATGCACTAGAATTATAAAATTGAGTTGTGAATTATTCGATAAGATTTATATTGTAGATAACTCTCATATTTAACTGAAATAACAGAAATTTGTTCCTCACATATTTGCCAGGTCTGGCCGGCCATACCAGCAAATTCTACGTGCATAAACCAGCTACAATTGAACATTATTGGAATGGGGATTTCCCAGTATGTTATTAAAATGATGTAATTAAATAAATAAAAAATTCAATGAACATGCAGATGATGACGTTCTTACCGTATAATTGTATACAATTTTCATTGGCATTTTTTTTTAATAGTTACTGCTAATTTACACTGATAATAGTTTTTTTCATAAATATAAAGTTTTAAGCAAACATATTGTTAATACGGTATTGCCTCTACAAGGCTCGTGCGCAGCATAAGCTTTTCGTGAACACTTTGTTCGAAATAGAGTCTGGAACAATTTATCTTCGCTCATTGAACTTTTGCCCACCAAGGTTTTTAATAACTTCATTTAATATTTGTTTCTACTAGTGACGTAATGCGCTTTTCATTCCCTTATTCTCTTTTGTTCATTCCATTTCAAGCGCACAGCTTTCAGACTTTAGTAATATATATTTACTAGATTAATTCGCTATGCTTTGCTAAAAAATTTCGAAAAAAGTCATCAATTTTAGTGGACCTTTTCTATGTGCAAAAAGATTTTTGAAAATTGGCCTACAAATGTCAAAGTTATGGTCGGTTATATTATAAAATCTGTTAAAAACTATGTGAAAGAAGTAACATAATTAAAAAATTTTGAAAATTTTAGGAAAATCGGTCCAGAGGTCTTGTCTTCTATAAGATACAAACAAATACACATTTCGTTTTATATATATATAGATGATGTACCTGCACGCAAAAAATAGACATAATTATGGTTTGGTTATGACAAATACAATATGGTTGTGGCAAACAAGCTATTCTTGTATTTTTTCAAAATATTTTAAATAAAATTTTTACACATAATGATATCATATTCAAAAATTAATCGCATATAATGATCTCTCCGTTAAATTCACTGTTATTGTTGTTACCGGTAAAGCAAGAAAACAATAAAAATTTGTTGATTCCTGAGTTCTTGTTACAACTTTTATATTGTTTAAACTTTTCATTTGTTTTAATGAAGTTTTAATATAATATCTCTGGTTGTGCGAAGAAATATTTGTGTAAAGTTAGTTAGTGCGATTAAAAATTTTAAATACTAAAATTTTACCAATTCCCATTTAAAGCACCAGATATTATTTTACTTAAACTTAAAATTATAAAATTAAATTTAAAGAACACCTTTTTCCAAAAATATATGAACCAAACAAACTCAAGCAGAAGTATTTGCAAAAATTTTAAACTGCTTTTTTGATAATTTATATTAAAAAAAATGTTCTCCAAATCAATAAAAATTGTTTAATATATAGTAATGAGTTAAACGTGTTTCACACAGAATATTCAATAACATTTCACATCATATAATTTTTATTATTGCTGGGTCAAAGCCAAATTGCAAATGCTTGTTTGTACTTAAGTCTGATTTATGCCTACACTTTTTTTGGCAGTTTTTTAATTTTTTGAAGTAAAATAAATCACGTGCCAGGGTAATCACATTGAACACAACTCTTCAAACATTAATAAACTTGTGTGTTATTACTTTAAACTTGCAAAAACAAAAAAGTTAAGCACTTCCATTAAAGTTAAATTCAAGCACAGCTACTAATTAACCCATTTGCGCCCACATCTGCAATAAAAAATATATTGTTGTCAACAAATTGTAGCTATTATATATTTGAAATTTTCAGTGATTTACACTAAATTTATGACATACATATATTTGTTTAAAGCTTTGAACTTGGACTTGAAATTGTAAATAATAAAAAAAAAAATAACATGAACTTAATTATAAAACACACGCAATGGAGAAGTAGACCAATGCCGATCACGCCAAAGCGAATAAAATTTATGTTATTTCTATGGCTTTGCTAAATACAAATATTAAAGTTTTTGTTTTTTATACAAATTACTTATCACCATTGTCACAATTTCAACAGAAACACAGTAAAAAAAAGTTATTCCAAAAAGAGTTAATAAAATTATGAATTTTATCATCGGAACTAGTGTATCATTGGTGTTTTTACAAATGCTTGTTAAAGGCATGAAGCTCGTTGTTTTCCACTCCTGATCACCCTGCTCACACATGAAAGAAATGTTGAAAATGTTAAGAAAAAAAAAATAGAGTTTGCCGTTCTATAATTTATTCACTTTTGGGCGGTGCGGCCATATTAGCTTTTTAAGTTTTTTCTAGCTTTTTCTTAATGAAAATTTCGTGTTAATAATTGTTATTTTAAAATAAATAAAACAGTTAAAAAAATAAATTTAATCTTCATATATGTACATAATCTTATGAAAATAAGGAAAATCTTAAAATAGGATTTACATGATCTTATAATTCCAACAATATTTGATTGAAAAACAAGACACAATACATTATTTAACAGATAAAAATATTAGATACCCTTGTCGAAAATTTATTAAACAATTAATATGTCACCTACGACAATAAGTGCCATATAATTTTTTAACTTTACAAAACACAACTTCTCTTTATTAGAAAATAGTCTAAGTAATACAAAAGGAAAATTGTATGAAAATTTTAAAGAAGAAATGTCAAATTTTATTGTAGATTATCTACAAAACTCTTTTGAAATTACAATGGCAAAAACTTAATTCCTATAATTGGTCAAACGAATGAAAACCCTTTTAGGGAATTGTCAACGTTTTTGATGAAACTTTTAGTTTTTCCTTTGCCGAACTTGAGCGTGTATTCAGTGGCATAACTATAATAAAACGTAAAATTAGAAATAGATTTACTTTAAACACCATGAATTCAATTCTGTACGTCAGATGTTAAATAAATGTTGTTAAAAATTTTAATAAGGATGTGTTAACCCAAAAGATACTTCTGAAAAGCAGTTATTTTTTATAGTTTTAAGAAATTTTTCTCCTTGATAAGATTGTTTAGTTTTAATTTAAGAACTTTTTGTTTTCCCTTTAAGTTATATAGATTTTTTATGAACGAAATTTTTGCTCATAATGCGTTTACATTTTCTCGAAATCTCGTAAATTTGATTTGAAATCTTTCTCAAAATCTAGTACGTTTACATTGTATTTTTTGACATTAGCAAGATTTTATTTGAATAACAAAACCAGCTGACCAATATATAAAATAAAAAATATTTGAAAATTTCATTTAATACCAAACAATATCGAAAAATATAGGACATTTATTAGTATGTTGTTCAGTTTTTTGTTCATTTAGTAAATTACATTACCTTTTATTTATCATTTGCACTTTGATATTTTTAGTTTTATTTTTTTTTTTAATTTTCCGAGTACTTTTGCAGTAAATGGTTAATTACTGAGTAAACTTAAAAATTTACTTCCAAAAAAAGCTGTTGCCCAAAAATGTACGCGAACGAAAAATTGTAAAAATTAGTAATATTAAAAAAACAGCTGATTGCATTTACTTTTTACTACTCAACTCTTTTTCTTGTTGGTTGGTACTCAATGCAATATTTATTATATCAGGAACATTTCCAGAAAACATAAACAAATTATTTTCCGTAATCTTTTCCATGTGTTTATTTTTATTTTATTTGATTTTTCTAATTTGTGTCCGATTAAATTTATTCAAAAGTATGTCATTATTTGTTTATGCTATTGATTACCTTAAAAACAAATGCTGTACTAAGTAACCATATATTTAGCACTTTCACAACTCATATATATAAAAACATATATTTGATTAACAAGCGGTTAGTTTAATTTTAATTATTAATTTTATTATTCATTTTATTATTATTATTTAAGATTTTCTTTTTTTATATAATTTTTTCACAAATTGCATACTTTTTGTTTGTCTAACTTTTCAATCATGATTTTTTTTGGTAAAAATTTTTAAATACTCAGCCATGCACTATCACTTGCGCTTTCAATTTGTATTCTTATTTATTGTATTTTGTGTAAACGAATGCAATTTAGTAAAAATCAGTAAAGTTAGGTAAAAATTTTTAAAAACTTTTGGGTACTCGAACGCACTTAATATATTTGTGTTTGATTTCTTTTTAATTATCTAATGTCAATTATTATTCTTGCACAGCGTAATATTTTTTAGCACAATTTGAGAAAGTTGACATTACTAAGTAATTTTAAAAAATTTTCTAATAAAAAAATTAAATAAAAAATTAGAAAAAATAAATGGGCAAACTCGGATTTGAACCTGAGCCAAATTATTAGTTTCAAAAAATTTCATTAGGAAATACTCATATTGGTCGCGTTCATAAGATGTAACTGTTGCACAACCGTTGAGTGTTTGGCTTAGAAACTCTGAGATGAGTAGTTCCGCCGGACGTGCGACTGAATAAAGCATTATTGTAGCTGACAGATAAGCAATAAAAAATTAATTTAACTATTAAATTCTTAATATATTTTACTGAAAATGGCCAAGAAATTTCTAAAACAACATACATAACGTGACCTTAATAGGGGAATAAATTTTTTTCCCATATTTCAATAAACTAGAAATTATCCATCGAAGTGTGCAAAAAGAAAAAGAATTTGAAAAAAAGTTATTTAGGGCCTTCTTCTATTAGTTAGAGCCTTCTAAGCGATATGTAATGCTTTAATTAAAGACAACTATTTAATTGAACAAAATAAATAGATAAAACAAAAATAACGGATTAAAGCCAAGCATTAGAAAGCAACACAAATATTAACAGAACCAAAGAAATACAATAAAAAATAGAAAAGAATAGCATGACACATGAAATCTGCTTAACAAGTTTCTTCTATGTATACTACCGGTGCACATAGAGCGGAAGTCAATACATCCTTGCAAGGTCATTGAAAATTTGTCAATATTTGTTTGCACAAAACTACGCCAAATGAATAGATTTTAATAACTGTTGCTTTATATGAAAGGAGCTACTTTCAGATCGGTACCTTTGCTTAAAATTTTTACTATGGCCTAAGTGTTTATATTTCTGTCTGCACGCTGGTTTTCAGAATTTTCTTTTTTCAACTCAAACCTTTTTTAACCTTGCTTCATTTCATCCAGCTATTCTGGCCTTAATGGCCCCTGATCACTCTAATCTAATAAAAAGCATTAATTTGATAAAAAAAATATTTTAATTTTTCTTTTATCTAAATGGCGTTCATTCTTTGACGTAAATTCTCCGAGCTAACGTTCGCATGTACTTAATAACAAAGTCGAAGAAATGTTTTTATGATACAAGATTTTTTTTTATTATTTTGTTTTTGCGGATATTATTTTGTTTAATCCCAATTTTAATAGATAAAACTATTTTAGTTTGATATACATAGAAATAAATAAATAAGCTTTTCATTCCAAACATAAAGAGCTAAAGAAACGCGACGTTTTGATACAAAGGCATATCAATATAACAAAGTTCCGCACTTGTTTGTGTGTAGACACTTTTTAAATTTTAATTGAATTCTATTTTTAGTATTTGTATTTAAAACAGTAATACATATCCAGTGAGAATTGCCAGTGTCCATTACGGTTCCCAGTGTAACGATATGCAGAACTTTATGTGAGATAAAGTAAGACGTAACGTAAGAAAAATTGACATAACAGTATTTTTGCTAAAGCAGCTGTAGTAAAACACCCCATACACGTTTCAATTCAATTGTCAATTTAGTCTTTCAATTGAATTGATTCTTGAAACACTTCATAAAATGAATTGAAAGACTTTCAATTCAATTGTCAAATTTATATATTTTTTGCAATTACAAATTTAAAAATTCAAAACTTCCATTGCAATGGCTGAGAAAAGAAAAATAATTACAATAATGGTTATTCTGCATTGAAGATGAAAAGAAAAGAGACGAACAATGTGGTCAAAAGAATGGTTAAAAATGTTTGCAATCAATATCATTTTTATATTTTATATTTAAAACTCAATGAAATGAAAGAAATACTTGACTTTTTCTTTGCAAAAGAAAGCTACAAACACAAACTTTTACAGCTGATCTCAAGAGACTCGAACACACAAAATACAATCGAATTGAAAGACTTACTAGCCAACTTGAAAAATCAAAATGCTTTGATTTTTCTTCAACCAACTCGACAACTGCCAAACTAATCAATTGAGAGAGCTATACTCGCCTCGATTTGGACAACAACCGACTCAGTTGCCAATTGGATTGAAACGTGTATGGGGTGCTCAATATACAACTTCTGAAAATCGTCAGAGCCTACTACGGTTTATAAAATATGCCACTGACATAGACACTTCTTCTCTATTGAAATTTTAAACGGATTCAGTTTTCAGTATTTATCATCATGGAGCCAGACAGTATTATACACCCAGTGGGAGCTCCCGATGTTTACGCACAACGTTTTACAGGCTACAACTTTATATCAAAAAGAACACATCTTTTCTTATATATCCTTCAATTTTTTGTTTTCAGTATTTGTTAATATAGTGGCTATATTAATACAAAACTTTTGAGGTTTCCCGAGACAGAAGCCTGTGACAGTCAGACAGACAGACAGACGGACATCTTAGCGTAACCAATAGAATTCCGTTCTTAAACTTTGTATACGTAATCGTAATAATTGTAGTTAAATATATATATTTTTTTTAAATGAGATTTTTATGGCTTGAGTTCAAATCTGAGTTTACCCATATCTTCTTAATTTAAGAAATTATTTTTTGGATAAATTCATTATTTTATTAAGAGAGTACTTTTTATTTGAAGCAATTATTTTATCAGACTAGCAGAACGGATCTGTACTGATTTCGAGGTCGCTACACCATCTCACCAGCGTTCTTTGTTCTTTTTGTTTTTTTTTTAATTTTCAATGGAGCTCGTCTTGTTCTTATGAATTAAAGCGTAGTTTGTTGTGCAGGATGGCCCATAAGTTACCCAACCTATTAATTCCTATAGGATTTTTATAAGCAACGACTGATTTGAATCGCTAGCTATCAAAAGTGCCTTTAAAATAAATTGAAAAATGCATAGTGTTTCTAGCAAAGTGTAGCAAAAAAGCTTACATTAAATTTTCAAAAATTAAGAAGAAGTGTTTTCGTATTTTTGTTAATATTTCTACGAAAAATATTTCACCATATAATTATTTATATATACTCAAATAGCTTCGCTTCTCTTTTATTTAAGCCCGCTTAAAAATTAAAAATAACTAAAAAACTACTTAGCGAAAAAAATTTAAAATATACATGAAATTCCTTAAACTTTTAAAACAGTTAACTAGACCTCCCACATACAGCCTAGACTGGTTTAGGTCATTTGATATGAATTTTTTCATCGTCAAGAGCATTTTGAAGATAAACTTATACCTTGCCTTTTTATAACACTGTACAAAAAAATTCGGGTCATCGTCGCCAGCCTCAACAACTCCAATGGGAAATGAAAGTTTACTTAATAGTGTACAGAACTGTTAAAGGGGTTTGAAAAGTTAGCTCGAATTTAATTTTTGTGGCCTTCGTAGTTCTCGCTCTTATCTCATCTCTCTGATTAATACGCATTAGCAGTTTTGCCAATTTTGTGAACTCAAAGACATTTATCTTAAAAGTACAGATACAGAACTGAAATGAAAAAACGAATTTGCATGGGATTTTAAGGAATAGTGACAGAAATTAATAGTTGTGGGCAGTTAAATCAAAAGAGCTCTTAAACAAAAGACAGTATAGTACATTGTCCACCTATTGGTGATATGTTAGGAACTTCGTTATTCCCCTCTTGCGCAAATACAAAATTTTATCAACTGATAACATTGCAATAATTATACGTACATTAACTAATACAAAAACATTTCATGATAGCGAGAGATACTATAGAAGAAATATTTTATGTAAATGAGATGTTTTACCAAAAGAAATCATTGATGAAATCTATAAACTTAAAACTTTTTAGTTTTTATTTTGTTTCTATGGAATATTGTCTCATGTCCAATTCTTTCTGACTAAAAATGTTACGAACATTAGCCAAAATAATAATCACTTTGGATTAAAAACTACTTAAAATTTTTTAGTTTTGTTTACCTTCTTTTTTTGCGATTTAGTTCATTGTGTATGTTTTAAGTATTTCTAATGATTTTCCTTTTTACTAAAACTGGCAACAGTGATCTGTAAAAGCATATTTTTTTACATAAACTTTATTGAAATTTATTCAAGATATGTTCTGTTTCACATTTGTAAATAGTAGTAGTACGCTCTTGTATAAGCGAACAAATGAACTTCATTACACTTTGTCACTTAACTATCGAGTGTTGATTGTTCTCTTTTCATAGTTATTCATCTATATTGAACAGAAATGAATGAATAAAAAATAATGATGAAGGTTTCATGAACATCATTATTTAGTTTCATGCAGATGTTTATTATCTAGTTAACGTCAAACTCAGTTTTGCTAATAATCTTTAGGGGCCAGTTTTAATTAAGTTTATTTTTTAGCTTCCACCAATTAATATTTTCATAGATTAAATGACAAAACACACGTATTCCTAGAATAAATAAATAAATACGTGCAAAGTATATGCAAAATAAAAAGTCACGAAAAATTAAATTACTGAAAAATATTATCTGAAAAAAAAAACAAATTGTATTGAAACGTTTCAGCAAAAAAAAAACAATTTAACCGCTGGTCTATTATAGACTTTAAACCAGATTTACTTTGTTATTTTTCAAAAATCTTTAAACAAAATATTGATGACACAACTGACCCACAATAACGAAAATATAAATTTGAAATAAGAATGCTGCACAAAAGCAGTGAAAATAAACTGAGAAACGAAATGGAACATTAATCTTGTGTGTTTTTTATTTTGATATTCCATTTCCAGCTAAATATATTTAAAAATCTGATTATTTTTTAAAGCTGCAACATCATAAATATTAAATCAATAATGCTGAAACACAAATACAAACGCAACGCACCCACATTAATTTACTAAATTGGCTAAAAAGTGATAATAAAAGTCCCCCATTGTGTTTAAAGGGTTAAAGCATGATAAATTTATTTAAAATTCATAGACAATTGTTTGTTTTTATATACTTCCCTAAAAACCTAAGAAAAAAACTTTGAAATAAATCTGATCATGATTACAAATTTAGTAACAAAAATTGTTAATTTGATTTAAAATACAACTACAACCGTTAAAATAATATATATTTTTTTATTTGCTTAAATTTATGTTGCTTAATGTTATATTGATATGTTTTTTCTATTTTCGCAGTTGTTCTAACAATCCGCCACATTTTGTGAACAAAATGAACTGCGCGTTGATCTTGAGATTTAAAGTAATAAAAAATAACAACGGATTTTTTTAACATGTTTATTTTAATATTTTACTAAAACAAATTTGAAATAGAAATTCCATTGAATTACACTGGGCAACAGAATTTTAGGTTCTCGAATAATTCAATATACCCTCTAATCTACCCATTTTTCATCTTTTTATTTTTTAATATTTAATATTTTATAATAATATTAGCACCAAATGAAGGTTAATAATTCCTAGAATATAAATAAAAATATTTGGTTTGACTTTGAAAAACATATTTTTTTATATCCTTGAAGTTTTTTTTTAATAAAAAATAAATGTTGTAAAAAAACTTTTGTTTGTTGAGGGTTTTTTAGCTAGTCTATATACATGCATTTCATTGGTGCTAATGCCAAATCATCAGTAGACTTTAACCATATTTTTGAAAAGTTTCAAACTTCTTATCTTATACAAAAACTTTTAAAAGACCAATTGGATTTTTTTTTTTAAATTACAAAAGTATAAATAAGGATTGTAGGCTTTGAAACTTACTCAAAAATCCCAACAAACAAACTATATTCGATTTGAATCTAATTTTTTTTACAACCATTATACAATTAGACGTGCTTTGGATGACAATGAAAGTTCATATGTGTTTTATTAGGTATTTTTTTTTAATTTATTAATCTCTCAACCCTCAACAAACAGAAGTTTTTAAAAATCTTTAAAAAAAAGATATCCAGGTAATCTCGATTAATAAATTTAAAAAATAAATGTTGTGCTTATAAAAGAACAAGTATAATACAATTAATTCTCCTTGGAATGCTTTTTTTTTGGTTAAAAAAACTTAAAAGTTGTTTGTTTATATGTATGTTTTCAAATAATAACTCAGATCAGCAAAATGCTCTCATCATATATTTTTTATATAGAATTTAAAATGCCACTTTTAGGAATACGAAAGATTAAATATACAAAAACCAATTTTTTTAATTTTTTAAATATTTAAAATTTTGTATTTCTCAAAAATGAAGTCCTCTAAAGAGCACAAAAGATGCGGAACTGAAAAACTAAGTACGCAGTATTATTAAATGCGGAATAAGCAATAATTTAAGTCTGTTACTTGGTGCTATTAAATGGAAAATATTAAATAATTTTATTCAAAAATTGAGTGAGCGGCTTTACCGAATTTTAGACACTCTCCAATTGGAGAAATGTATTTTTTAAAGCGCTCCGTATTTAATAAAAAAAAACTTTTTTTAAACAAGTTTTTGTTTGTTTTGGGTTTCGCTTAAACGCAAATGAAACAGGAATACCGATAAATTTTATATAAAAAAAATATTCAAACCAAAAAAAAATTACAGACTGTAAAAACCTTGTGTCTTGGAAAAAATCATGTTTTTTAGTATTTTTATGGTTTTAACTACATTTAAACTTTATAAATTTAGATATAATGTTTAAACAGTTTGTATTATGCCGTAATTTCATTATTAATTTTCATATTAAAGATATGCGTAATTTCTTTTAAATTTTTATGTATTAAGTAGAATTTATGTGCTTAATAAATTCCTGGATATTATAAAAAACTATTTGTAAAAAAAAAATACAAAATGAATTGAGCAAACATTGATTAAAAGAATAATAACATGATAAGAAAGGCAACATTAACAGGTAGTTATCTGTTATTGTAGAATTTAATTAATATGGAATTTCCTAAAAACATTAAAAAGTAATTATTTTATTTCTAGTACTTAGAATAGGAATGCCAGAACAGATAAGTTTGACCTTTTCTCACACAGCTGTACAAATATTTCGAGCTGTAGACATATTTTCAAAAATCTTTTTTAATATTATTAGAATTAATTAAATTTTTTTGTTTGTTTTTCCATTCCAGCAAATACACTGTTATCGCCCCTGGCACTATACACTCCAATGAAAAATATACGGCAACAGTGGCAGTTCATCATACCAGCCAACCATGTCAAATAAAAGTCGGCATTACCGGGCCCTCTTACAACCAAACCAAACCACTGGAAGTTACACCAAATGAAGTGGAAAATGTGGAATTCGATCTGCCCAGTTTGGAAAAGGGTATTTACAATTTGACCACGGAGGGTGTTTGTTCTTGGGGAAATTTCAAAAATACGACAAAATTAAATTATAATAAATTTGATAATCATGTGAGAATACAAACCGATAAAGGCTTGTATAAACCCGGAGATGACATTAATTTCCGAGTGTTATTTATGGACAAAGATTTGAGACCAACTGAACCGGAAAAAGATGCTGTGATTTGGTTCGAAGATGGAAAACGTAATAGAATTAAAGAAATTAAAGAATTTAAGACCATTAAGGGAGTGCATACCGGTAAATTTAAGATTTCCGAATTCCCGGTTACAGGCGGCTGGCGTTTGGGTGTTAAAAATGGTGCCACAATTGACCGAACAGTATACTTTGAGGTCAATAAATATGTTTTACCTAAATTTGTTGTTAAAGTGGAAGCTACTCAAGCAGTGTCGGTTAAGGATGGTGACATGCAGGTGGTTGTGAGAGCCAAGTAAGTATTTTCTGAAAAGAAACTCTAATATTGTTTTCCACTTATTGCATTTTATATTTAGCTATACCTACGGCAAACCTTTGGATGGCAAAGCCACTGTTGTTTTATCTTTGGGATCGGCCTTTTACTATGATTCAGAAACCATCAAAGAAAAGAGAGAACCCCCCACCATTATTAGAACTGCTGATATGGTAAAGGGCAAAGCTAAAATCGATTTGAATGTAAAGGAGTATGATGCTTATTTGCACTCTAAAAATGTTGCTTCCCATATGGAAATTGTAGCCACAGTAGAAGAACAATTTACAGGTGTCAAAATTAATAGCACTTCTTTCTCCAACATTTATCCATATCGCTATACAATGAATTGTATCAGTTATACAAACTGTTCTACCTTCGAAGTGGGCAAAGAAAGGGATGTACTCTTCCAAATCACCTATATAGATGGATCTAATCTAAAGGATACGAAATCAACTGTTGAGTTAATCTATAAGGAAGTCTTGAGCAAAAATAATTGGTGGCATCATGAGCATAGATCAGATGATGACTCCGATGTGACCACTACAATGACTCCTCCGATGTCTGAAAATCATATCGTCTCCTTTAAAGGACATATGAACGAGACTGGTTTTGTAGTTTTTAATGTTGCACTACCCGATTTGCCGGAATATGAAGGCTATTCGCACTACTATTCGTTAGAAATGAAATATCAAGATGAGCAACGTGAAATTTTCACCACTTATCAGCACAGGGAACCGAAGAATGTTGACACACCCAAAGAAGAGGAAGAAAAGTCAAAGGAATACTTTATTTTGGTGGATAAATACTCCGGAGAAAATAAGTAAATTAAATTTTTTTTTTTAATTTATATTATTACAAATTTTTCTCTACCTATTTTTTATAAAAAACTTCTTTTGTGATATTTTTTCTAAAACGTTGAATTTTTTTTTAATTCAATTGCAAAAAACAAATTATTATTTTTCCCCTTATTGACTAAGGAAAGCTTCAATATAATTCCATTCAAAAATAAAACTCTTCTAACTCAAATTAAATTTTCTTTCGCTTCAAATCACTAAATAAGTGAGAAAATTTATATATTTTGTTTTGTTTGCGTATTGAAATAATGTCCTCCATAATACAACACGTGTCATTGCAAATTAATCTCCTTGGCATGGCATTTCAGGGCATGTAACTTTTCTGTATGACACTTTTAAGCAGCGTGTTGTATTGTACTGGGCTCTATTATCGATAAAGATTCTTATCACAGAAATTTGCTATAAAGTTTTTGTCGTTTTTTTAAATATATTTTTTCAGAATGCCTCTTTTTACTATATTTTATCGATAATAAATTTTAACATCTTTAGTAATTTTATATATTTTTTTAATTATTATTGTAAACATATTTTATCCACAAAAATTCTCTATTGATCGATGAAAATGCTTAAAAATGTAAAAAACTTTTTTTAGAAAAAAAAATATAAATATAAACTTTGGTTTGCTGAGGGTTTCTAGCTAGTCTATATACTCGTACATGCATTTCATTGGTGCTAATGTCTGTTGTGAGTCAGAACTGAACAACCCTCCTACCTGTGGATTACACTATTTGTTAATTGTGTAACTGTTTGTGTTGGTAAATTGCGCAATGCCAATTGGATCAAAAGCTGTTAAATTCAGTTATATTCATAAATTTGCTTACTAACTAAATTGTATTAATGAATTATATTTAGGTCATTTATATTTTTTATTACTAACTAAATTGTGAAGCGTTGACATTGCACAATATTAAATTGTGCAATGTTGATATTTCACAATATTAAATTGTTTAAGTTTGCATTAACTATTAAGTATAAATAGCTAGGTTTAAGAAAAGAATAGAGAGAGTCTTTTGTTAAGTTTAAAGTAATAAACAAGTCTTGAATTAGAAAAATAAAAGTGTTTACATTCATCAATCAATTGACGTATGATACCTGCGAATCCCACGGGACCCTCCAGGATTACAACATTTGGCGCAGCCGGTATTTCAATTTGCAGAGTACAGGTTTGATACCTTTCGACCAGGAAAAAAGTATTGTGATATTAGAAAGCTATTTTAGCTCAATTTAATTTCATAATACATAATCCTTGTTAAAAGGATTCGTTGTTTTTTAAGCTAATAGCACCAACTACTAAAGGTTTTAATTAGCTATTTTAGCTGCCTTAAGTTGTATCGATTCTATTGGTAAACTAAACAACGATCAAACAAGCTACTCGAGGCAAATGAAACCAGTATATTCGCTCGTTGGCAGGGAATTAACATTTACGCGAAAAGATATATTTAAATAGATAGGATTTAAAACATATGGAGGATTTGCAAGCGAAACTGAAGAAAACACAAAAAGAGTCAAACTCTGAGGGCACAGATTCACGAATTGAAGGAAGGCAGAACGAGAGAAGAGATTTCGGCTAACAACTTTACAATCATCAACAACATGACAAGTTTTAGTGAAACTGTGAAAACTATTTCCCATGTGGTACCGATTTTCTATGGAACAGATGGACCAGACCTCAGTACCGAAGCGAATAAATTTATTGAAGGGTGCATGTTGGCGAAGGATAAACTAGGGGAAGCAGGTGATGTGGTCGACATAATTAGGTGTATAAAAACGAGGCTGTTTGGAAATGCATACAAATATTTACACAATAAGGAATTCGCAACAGTAGAATCACTATGTATGGCCATCCGAGAAAAATTTATGAAAACCAGATCTTTAACAGAAGTGCAGGAATTAATTTTTAATAGTAAGCAAGGTTCAACGGAAAGTGCTTATGAATTCGGGGAGAGACTAGAGGCACTCCTTGGTAATGCAACAGAACTAATTGCATCACAGTGGCAAGACGTTTCCCATCGAAAATCCATGATAGACCATTGTAACCAATCAGCTGTAAGAAGTTACATAAGAGGTTTACGAGATCCCAAGCTGGTATCAAACTTCATTGGTCACGAAAACGACGAGTTATCTACCCTGCTAAAAATAACCAAGAATGCTCAAAATCTATTGGACAGTAGCATGTATTTTCCGAACGTCACAACAGTGCAAGGCGAGGAACCTTTACACGAAACGGTTCAACAACTGGTAAGAGAAGTGCAACAACTATCTCTGAATAACAGAAAATTTAGCCATTTCATACCGAACAATAATATACAGAGGAACCCCACAAAATACTGCAGTTTTTGCAATAGACAAGGTCATTCGTTGAGCGAATGCTTTAACAAAAGAAACAGTACCCACTATAATCAAGGCAGACGGCAGGAGTATGCTGATTACAACTTTAGATCCACCCCGCAGAATTTTCAGAATCCGTTCACTCAAAACAGAACTCGTTTCCAAGGCAACAATGATAGAGAACGACGGTGCTATAGCTGCAATCAACTTGGGCATATGTCACCCAATTGCCCTGGAAATAGTAACAACGGCAGCAGAAATTACAATAATAATGATAGAGGCAATAACAACGGCAATAGAAACGGCTACATGCACAAAAATTATAGGAATGATTCGGGAAACGGGGAACGGCCCAGTCAAAATTAACTGACTGGAACGCCAATAAATACAGAGATAACACAAATAAAACCAGTACTAAACAGAAAGAAAATAGAACACCACACTTGGAAGACGCTCACGAAAAACAAGATAAGACATTTAACATTACAAATTTGGATATCAATAGAATATATTTACCAGAAGAACCAGAAAATAGGAACCCAGATACGGAAACAATACAAACCAACAAAGCAACCACAGAGAAGAAACGCTACAGTTCACCAAGAAAGCCACGTCGGAGGAAGAATACTCGCATCACCTTGTTGTCTGACAAAAGACCCACAGGATCGACATGCCACGAAAGTAGGGACATTTTGGAGAAAGTCCTGAATTGTATGGCAACAGTGTTAAATTACCTAATGGTGACATGGAATTATATGTTACACCACGTACATGTGGCATGGAATAATATAAAAATAATAAAATATGATATAAAAGAAAAGGTAAAGGGAAAAAGGAACTTCCTGCGATATCATGCACACCACTCAGAATCCAAAAAAGATTGGAGACGGAAGACCTGTACTACAAGTAACGGAGAACGGAGGACAGATGATGCATACATAACTTTTCCTTGTAGTGAAGCAAGAAATGAAAAACTACTGTTGTTGGTGGACTCGGGAGCAGACACTACACTTGTAAAAAATGAAGCGTTAGCACCACACATAAAAATTAATAAAAATGAGCTGAAGACGTTAGTAGGAGCATTTGGAGGGAATATAAGCACAGAGGGAACCATAAAGGTAAATCATAAAAGCATAGACACACTTTCTTTAAAAATGCACGTAGTACCAAAGGGCAGCAATTTGCCGGCAGATGGGCTACTGGGCAGAGATATGATGTGGAATAAATCAATAATGGACACAATTACAAAAAACGTAAAATTTTTTGAGAGCCAGCAGGAGATAGCTTCCTTACCACTTATTCCGGAACCACCACAGTTATATATAGCAGAAAAAACCGCTATCAAGGGTCGCTGCCAGGGAGTTGTATCAGCAATAACAACAGCCAAGGGAGAAATAATAGTAGAAAAAGCAGAAATCGTGCCAGGGGTCTTTGTGGGGGACAGCATTCATCCCTATCCTGAACACCAACGATTTTACGGTAAACATAGACCACAAAATAAAACTGAATTATGAGATCGCCGAAAACTTCAGAATAGAATCAACGGCAACCATAAATACCGCAGGTACAACGGATAATACGGCGAGAACACAATTACTTTTGAAAACAGTACAGCTAAGCCCAGAGATGCACATTGAGAAACTAGAGTCAGTTGATGGTTACGCTGAAATACACATGGGGTCGGTAGAAATAGCCTCAAAATTTTACCACATCCTACATCACATCGATATCCAACAAATAGCAGACTCTGTCAGCGAGGTCCGCCTTAACCTACCAAAGATACTACCGAGTCCCTATAGGAAATTCATCATAAAAGAACTCTGTGAAATTGATAACGGCATTCATACACTACTGCCAGGCCGCGTAAAACGTGGTTTGCTGAACATTGGAGGAAAAGTGATGAAGTGGCTCTACGGCACACTAGATGAGGAGGACCGGCAACTAATAAACCAACATTTCGAGGTGATTGACACTAACGGGCACCAAATCATCGAACAGTCAAATCAACAGGTCCACATAAACAATAGATTCAATACATCAATTAACCAGATGGTGGAAGCAATAAATGAGAACAGGAAGACTCTGAACAGCTTGACTCAGATCAAGCAGGAATCAGAGATCCAGCACTACCGCGACGTTGCGATTTTCCAGCTTTTCAAACTCATGGAGATGAAAAGCCAAGTGAAGACCGTACAAGAGTCCATCGCATTAGCAAAAATGAAAATTTTCAACCCAGCACTATTGACCATTGAAGAAATCCAGAAGTACAAAATAAATGTGGAGACTATACAAGACATGCAGATGGGAGTAGCACTACATAGGCATAGCAGCCTGATGTTCATAATCAGATTGCCCATCGAAACCATGAATTTAAAGAAATCCCTGATAATACCCATTCCAAATGAAAGCCACCACCAAATAGATGCCAAAAGAGAATATGTAGTGAGGAATGACAAGGACGTTTTCGGGTATAAAGGTGAGAGAGATTTGAAAAGCTTAAGACAACCGAAAATCTGTGTTTTCAAAGGAAAGTGCAACCTAATCCTACACGAGGCAGAAACCGTGGAGCTAATAGAGGAAGGCTCGATCGTAGTTAGCAATGCAGACAAAACCCCAATGTCAACAAACTGTGACGACCGACGTTTAAACCTCACAGGGAACTACCTGTTTTCGTTTTGCAATTGCAGCATAACAATAGGTGACCAAACCTTCGTTAGCCATGTCATAGATGTAACCCAGAAGTTTCTGTTAGTAAGAAGTAACAGCAATGTGGCCACGGAAATTATACCTACCTTGGAGAATCTACACATAAATCAGATCAGCAACATCAACACGATCCGGGAACTGAAATTCCAACAGAATGTTTTAAATAACATTACATATACAACAATAATCATTATTGCAACAGCAGCCATAATAACCATATGGGTGTTGTGCAAACGACGTAATCAAATAAAGGTCAAAATAAACAATGAATTCCCGGAACGTGGCCCAGAGTTGAATAGAATTGTGGGAAACCATTTACAGGACCAGAATTCCCCCCACGTTTGAAGTATCCAAATACACGTACCAGCATCAATACCAACAACTACAACAACAGCAACAAGCTCCAATAGATTCAAACTCAGAATAAACCAACTACATTTAGGATTTAGAATAAAAATCTTCTGACCCACGGCATACCAAACATTGAGAAAACATCTACACCTAGATGTTTTCTTCCAGCAAGGAGGGAGGGATGTTGTGAGTCAGAACTGAACAACCCTCCTACCTGTGGATTACACTATTTGTTAATTGTGTAACTGTTTGTGTTGGTAAATTGCGCAATGCCAATTGGATCAAAAGCTGTTAAATTAAGTTATATTCATAAATTTGCTTACTAACTAAATTGTATTAATGAATTATATTTAGGTCATTCTTGTTTTTGATTTGTGTGTTATTCTTATATTCATAAAATTGCTTACTAACTAAATTGTATTAATGAACTATATTTAGGTCATTCTTGTTTGCTTACTAACTAAATTGTATTAATGAATTATATTTAGGTCATTTATATTTTTTATTACTAACTAAATTGTGAAGCGTTGACATTGCACAATATTAAATTGTGCAATGTTGATATTTCACAATATTAAATTGTTTAAGTTTGCATTAACTATTAAGTATAAATAGCTAGGTTTAAGAAAAGAATAGAGAGAGTCTTTTGTTAAGTTTAAAGTAATAAACAAGTCTTGAATTAGAAAAATAAAAGTGTTTACATTCATCAATCAATTGACGTATGATACCTGCGAATCCCAAGGGACCCTCCAGGATTACAACATGTCAAATCATCAGTAGACAAAAAAGAAAAAGCCCTCAACAAACACAAGTTTTTTTGAAAATCTTTGAAAAAAGATATCGAGGCAATTTCGATTAATAAATTTAAATAATAAATACAAATATATTTGTTTTTGTCTGTTTAGATTGTTCATAGACAAGGCCGACCAATTCACCCTCAATTCAAGTCAACCGTTATCTTACTTCTATTACAATATTATCGGTCGCGGTAACATTTTAAAGAGCGGCCGTGTTGACTTACCAGATAAACCGAAAGTATACAATTTGACCTTAACGCCAGAGTTTATATGGGCACCCAATTTTGCCGTGTATGTCTACTACGTGGATTTAAAGGGTGAATATCATTATGCCGAGCAAAGATATTATCTTGAGTTCGAGTTGCAAAATCAGGTATGAAATCAGAAGAGTAGGAAAGCCAAAAAATTATTTTAAAATAAATAAAAAACTTTAAAGATTAATGTGACCGCTGCTGAACAAGTCAAGCCGGGAGAGGAGGTGGCTTTAAAAATTCAAACTACTCCTAATTCATTTGTCGGTATTATTGCAGTCGATAAAAGCGTTTTGCTGTTAAAAAGTAACAACGACTTGAGGCCGTATGAGTTTAACTGGGTTTTAGGTTCTTACAGTACAAGTACACCGCACCAAGGTGGATTTTCCGAATATCCTGGCACCACATCAGGCTGTGTAACCTTAACAAATGCTGATTACTTCTATAACTGGACCAGACCCGATTATATGTCAAGTGAGTTATTAAGAGAGGCCTTAGAAGAGGAGTATATCTCAACGGTAGGTTGAAATCGTTTAACTGTATAGTATAACTATTTCATTTGCAGATCGTGGATTTGTTAGTAATGATGGTATTTATCTTAAGACTGCAGTTAAAGCAAGTGGACCTATGGCAGCTGCTGCTCCTGGTGTAGCACAATTTTCAGCTGACAGTATTGGTGGCGGTAGCGGTATCGCCGACAATGTACAAATACGTAAGGACTTTTCTGAAACGTGGCTTTTTGCTGATATTGAAAAGTAAGTTGAGGCTGAAGTTAATTTTTCTTTAAAGGTATTATATTGAGTATTTCTTAAAATAAAGCACTGAAACTGCTGAGTTCACTTGGAAGAAAAAAATTCCAGAGACTATTACTTCCTGGGTGCTGACAGCCTTTTCTTTACATCCCTCTAAAGGCTTGGGTATTACCAAAGATGAAACTAAAATTACAACGTTCTTACCCTTCTTTATATCCATACGCTTGCCATACTCTGTGAAGAGAGGTATTTGATATTTTCAAAAATATAAAACTTATTTTGGCGTTTGATTGTTTTGTATTTTTTAAAACAGGCGAAGTGATTAATGTACCTGCCTTGGTTTTCAACTACTTGGAGAAGGCTTTGGATGTCGAGATTACCTTGGATAATAGCGATGATGAATATGAATTTACTGAATTCGATAATGAAGTTTTTAGTGAACAGAAACGTTCCAAGAGCATACGTGTTCCCGCTAATGGCGCTGCTGGTGTCTCTTTCCTGATCAAACCAAAAATTATTGGCAATGTTATGTTGAAATTCAGTGCCATTTCACCAGTAGCTGGTGATGCCATATACAAACCCATGAAGGTGGTACCTGAAGGTATAACTAAATATGCTAATCGGGCTTATTTTGTTAATTTGAAAGAGGAACCTGAAGTAAAAACTTCATTTGAATTGGAATTGCCTGAAGACTTAGTACCGGATTCGGAGCATGTGGAAGTGGGCGTTATGGGTGATATTTTGGGTCCTGTTTTAAATAATTTAGATAATTTGGTGCGCCTGCCTAGTGGCTGTGGCGAGCAAACCATGTCTACCTTGTTTCCTAATTATTTGGTCATGAAATACTTAAAGAACTTAAACCGCTTGACCCCTAATAAGGAAACCAAACTACGTTACAATTTGGAGAACGGCTATCAAAACATGTTGAACTATCGTCACGCAGATGGCTCTTTCAGCAGTTTTGGTCCCTCTCAACTGAAAGAAAAGCCTCGCAATGGTTCTACTTGGCTAACGGCCTATGTAGTGCGTTCTTTGATACTAATTAAACAATTCGTTAACGTCGATGACAAAGTCATTCAACAGGGCTTAGAATATTTAAGCAAACAACAGGCTGAGAATGGAACATTCATCGAAAAGGGTGATTACTTCTATGCTTCACAAAGAAATCATATAACTCTCACAAGTACTACTGTCTTGGCTATTATGCAAAATGCCACTTATGCTGAAAAATATTCGAAAGAATTGCAAAAAGGTGTAGAATTTATTGCCCAAAATGTTGATAAATCCGACTCACTGCATGCCCAGGCCATGGGTGCTTACACCCTGTACAGGGCCAAACATGAAACAGCAGAGGAAAAGCTCTCCAAACTAAAGTCTTTAGCTAAGATCGAATCAGACCGTATGTGGTGGTCTGCGGAAAAGCAACATCTCGGTTTCAGATGGTGGTATTTTGTTTTCAGCAATGATGTTGAAATAACATCGTACACTTTGTTGACCTTGCTGGGCCAGGAATCTACCAAAGTTGATGATGTGCTACCCATTATTAAATGGTTGGTTGCCCAACGTAATAGTTATGGTGGTTTTGCATCGACTCAAGATACCGTTGTTGGATTAACGGCCCTTATTGAATTTACTAAATTTGCCAACTATGAACCAGCTAAGGCGAATGTTGATATTGCTTCAAAGGACAAAAAGGAAACAATTAAGTTGACTGAGGATAATGGAATTCTATATCAGAATGTGGAGGTTAGTATAAAAAAATGCTTTTAATTATATACTTTGCAATCTATTTGATATTTACAAAGTATAAGACGGCTTTTTCACAGTCAAACTTGGCTTTGCAAAGTTTGGATTCAGCTAGGAGAAATGCAGAGCGACGAATATTTTCTTATTCTGTCTTTCTCCCAGCTGAATTAAACTTTGCAAAGTAAACTTTGACTATGGAAAAGCCGTCTAAGTTTAGCGTAAAGCAGTGAGAATTGTATGGAAAGTTTAGTTTATGGTGTTTTTTTACGAAATTCCACTAGCTTTTAATTTTGCTTCTTTAGCTTTTCTATAACAAAGTTTAGGCACAAATAATTGTTGAAATTTCAGCGAAAAACTCCTGCCAGCCGCACGATGTCGCATGAATTCTTTCTTTCGCAAAATTATGTGCATTTAAACATTAAAAAAAAAAATTTAAAAGTTGTTTAAGCAAAAACATTCGTTGCCCTTTTTGTATTGTTGTAGGGATGCAAAAACCTGATAACAATCTACTTTGTATCTAATTTATATTTTCTTTTTTAAGTCAATGTTGAATACAAAACAAACTTATCGCTTAATAGTTCAATTACAAAATCGACTTTGCTTTCACCTTCGTAAGAATGACACACCTGTTAAGCTATTTCCACTTCTTAAATGCAAATCTAATATGAGGTCTTTTTATAACAATTTTTATTCTTGAGATATAATTTACACTCTTCCTTCTAGATGCCTCAAAATACCAAATCTATAGAATTCACCGCTAAAGGTACAGGTTCAGCTTTGATCCAAGTTGCCTATCAATACAATATATTCGAAAAGGATGTCAAACCGAGTTTTACTATTAACACTACGAAAATTGAAAATAAAAACCGACCATCGCATTTGGAAATGTTAGTGTGTGTGAACTATGTGGATGAAGGGGAAGCCTCCAATATGGCATTGCTGGAAATTTCTACACCCTCAGGTTATGTCATAAATGATGAAATCTTAATGGAAATCAAGCAATTAAAGAGAGTTAGTGTAAGTATTTTCTTTATCAAATGTTTTTTCATTTGAGAAATTAAATAAAAAAAATATTTCACTTTACAGCACATTGAATTGAAAAACTCCGACTCTTTATTGGTTGTCTACTTTGATCATTTGTATAAGAATGATGAGACCTGCTTGATGGTTGAAGCTTTGAGAACTCATGCTGTGGCCAAGCAAAAACCTGCATCCATTGTACTATACGATTACTACGATACCAACAAGAAGGCCACTGCCTTCTATGAGGTCGAGTCACAATTATGTGACATTTGTGAAAACGAAGAAGATTGCAAAAAATGCAAATAGAAAGCATTTGTATACTTAATTACTTGTAATATTTTTAATTAAGTTTTTCAAAATATAAATAAAGTTTTAAATCTTTTAATGATGCGTTACATGCTGTAAAAAGATATTGATTGGCATTATTGTGTTGCCTAACAAAAGCTTACAAATGATTTCAAAATTTTTTAGTTTTTTAGAACATAAAAATAATAGGTTATTACAAAACATAATTGGGGTATTCACAAGGTCATATGTCATATGGTCAGTGTTACCAACACTCTTAATTTCATCCAACCAAATCGACAATCAAATAACACGAAAAAAACCACTAAAACTTTCTTTGACGCTTAGAACAAAAATTCAATTCAAAACTTGCTGTTTTTTATGCCCGGTTTTCTTCTCTAACCCGCTCACCAACAACAAAAAAACACATCAGGAATTTTATTCCTCGTATAAATTGGGCATAAGTGACATCTACGTTTTGATTAGCATAAATAATAAGAAATCGTTTATAAGTTTGTTTAGAAATATTTATTTTTTTTACAAAATAATAGTGTAAGTTCCGGTCCAGACTTTCAATTTTTGTTGCAGCAACTTTTAGTGAGAAAAAGGGAGAGAGGAATACGAAATGTATATATTTCTGTTTCAACACTCTCCCACTTATTCAAGTCTGAACAGGGACTAAGAGATTAATAATGAGCCAACTCAATTTTAATGTTATTCCATTCATTTTCTAAAATCATAAAAATTTTTAATACATTTCAATTTCTTAATTCCAAACTAAGGCCACGTTCCTTTCCAAAACTTTCGACCGTAAAAAGTAGTCAGATCAAAATAAAGACCAAGTTCTTGATAGGTACAATATCATCACATTTCTAGGCAACCTGAAACATGACACCTTGAGCATGTAAAGGCTTTAGGATTTTTAGAAGCACTAATGCGGCAATTTTGCTTGTTGACGTACCTGACTAGTGAAAATGGGGTTCGTCTGAAAAAATTATTTTTTCAGAAATCCCAGCGGGTTGTTCCTGAATGAATTGAGTGAATCTGCGGTGATGTGAATGGTCGGCCGGATTCAATTCCTGCGCCAGTAGAACCTTGTAGGGCTTCAAAGCCAAATCTTTACGCATAATTCACCATGTGGTACTTTTGGATAACCCCAATTGTTGAGAACGTCGAGGAATTGACAAATTTTGATCTTTTTCAAAACTGTGGCTCACGCCTGCAAAGTTTTCAGTTGAATCACCCGGTCGAATATGCGTTGGTGTTGGCGCATTTTGTATCGAGCCTGTCGACTCAAATTTAACGACCAAATTCTTAATAGCTGTCTCAGAAGGACGATTATGTTGTCCGAAAATATCACGAATTTTACAAAATGTAACTTTAACAGAACCACCATTTTCATAGGGGATTATAATTATTTTAATGCGATTTTCGAGCAAAATTTTATTCATTGCAGTAATTACCAATGCATCGACAATACATCAAATAACTAAATGTTAAAACTATCATGTTGTTGGTATTGTCACAATTGAAAACCAAAGTTCTTGTTGAAAACCCCTTTATTATATGTTAACTTTTATTATAAATTTGTCAATTTAAAGTTGATTAATGTACATAACATGTTACAACGATAAAATAACGATATCTCTAGAATTTTGAAAAATTATTATTAATTAAACAATTTTAGTAAATATTTCTTCTAAATAGCCTTGATTTTCATCTTCTAGAAGTAGTTTAGCTTCTACGTGTAATTCAATAGAGTTAGTTTTCCATTTTTGTGGGATATTGTACATATAGGAATCTGATGTGCATAATAAAATAGTAATCAGGTCTTCATTAGTACAATATCTGGAAATTTTTCTAGTATTTTTCTGTAGATTTTGTTTTTTTTTCTTGAGCTTCTTCAGATAGATCTGCTATTGCTTGCATATTGTGTTGAATTATTTGTTCCCCATGGTACAAAATTTTATGAACTGTAGATGGCATATATCTCCAAGAATATTTTTCGTTAAAGTATAGTTGTTTTTTTGGCGTACTCTCCAAATTTTTTGCAATTATCTTTCTGCTGCATGCTAGAAGTTGTAATATAATGTTGAATCGCCTTATTATTTCCAAATCTACACCTGTGAAAGATGCTGCAGTTTCTGGATCTGAAAAAAATCTCCTTGTACTATTTTCATTACTTGTGTTTCTTTCTCCTTGCTTTGGCTGATCGATCATTAGGTCTAGTTTGAAATATTTTTCTTGAAATTGTTTTTTTTTGCTTTCTGTTCCATTAATTTTCTTAATTTTTCTCACTGCTTTGCCTAATTGAAGAATATTCTCCATAAAACATATTCCTGCATGAAGAGGGACAATCAAAATTCTTATGCTGACTTAGAACTTTCATCTTCTGAGAAAAACAATTTAAAAAGCAAAGTACTTTTGTGACCTGAATTATATAAATTTACTTTATTAAAAACCGTCCCTCATAAAAAAAAATCTAAAATACTTGAAAAAAGATCATTACAGAAAAAGCATTTTTTAACTCTTTTACTCAAATTTTGCAAACAAAATATTTGACCATGTGTCAGAAAAATTGTTCTGGTGCTCAGGGTCGGCCCGGGTTTGTACTGCAAAAGATGGCTAATTTCTTTTTGAACTTTTACGAACTTTAGAAGTTATGCTCTAATAATTGGAAGAGTTTAGGAAAATTTGGAACTTTGAAAAAACAAAAAAGTAATAATTTCTAAAAGCCGTAAACACTTCATTTTTCTAGTGCTATTATCTAGCAAACTAGGCAAATAAACAAAATTTATTTCGTTTGAAAATCTTTTAAATCAAAAAAGTTATAGATATTTAAAAATCGAAAGCTTACTAAGACATTTTTCATTTTATCGAAATACTGAAAATATCCATTTTAATTCACACTGTTCACAGTGATATAGTTGAAATAAAGTTTTAACTTTTTAGCTGCCGAGATGTACTAGTGTCTACTTTCGAAAGAACTTTAACATTTTACAATCGGTGACCACATAAACGTGAATTTTGGCCGCCTTCTCGTAATATGGTCCACAGTGCGGCCCTCAACAAGCCGAAGTTTTTGTAATAAGATATTGAGGAATGTCTCGCATAATTAATTTTACTAAATATTTATTTATTATTGTTAAACTATGTATTTATTTCTATAAACATTTACATATTTCTCTTAATTCTTTTTTTTAAGTCGCCATTTAATACTAGTGGAAATTTATGATCGATTATGGCCGTAAGCCAAGATTTCTGAACTCAATAAATAAATTAAGTTAAATAACTTTTTTGAAAATATTTATGTAGATAATATGATAACTTAAGAAGCGGTTCCAACTGTAATTAACACTTAAAACGTGGCAAGCAAAAAGGATTCAGCTCACAGAGAAAACGTAAATCAAAAACATAATCATTAGAAAAACTATACATTTGCGGTTTGTGTGAATATCCCGCCCATTGACCTCTTAAGACCTGACCACGAATCGGTTGAGATAACAGATTTTTTATGGTCTTTTCGACTCTGGTGTACAAATAACACATTGTTTATATAAAATTTTTTTACTTTTAAATAATAAAAAATATATAAATATATATGCGTAGGCTTAACAGCCTTCAGCAAGTAACACGCGTACCGGCAGTGACAGAAAATTGTCGATACTTGCAAAACATGAAATAATAAGCACCGACGGGCTCAGATGTCAAATCTTAAAATCAATTTTATATAAGTTTGCGACAAAAATATTAGCCCAATTTATAATATTGTGCATTTGAGATTGCAAAGTTATTCAATTGTAAATATTTACAATCAATTATGAACACTGTTTTCTAAAAACATGTTGCAAGCATATAATTCCTCTCTTCATTTTTTAGTTCGCTTAATCTTCTTTGAATGCTCTCAATTAGTTGTTGCACAATGAAGTAAGCTATAGATTTTAGTGTTGATTATTTTTACACGAGTAGCAGGCAGTGAGACCATTTTAGCACTTTCGTTGCTAGATTTAGCACTTCTTTTGTTGATTTAGCGTCAAAATTTTCGATTTAGCACTTAGCACTTTTTTTAGCACTTTCCAATTGTTAATTTTTCATTAAAAACCTTTCAACACTTCAAAAGAAGTACGTCTAAGTAGCTTACAAGTCTATTAAAATTCTGTCATTATATGATAAAAAATCTAAGATTTGGATATTTTTTTTATTTTACTAATTCATCCTTCATTTTAGCCGTTTAAATCTAAACTTGGATCCTTTTTACATTATATATGTATGCATGTACACATGTGCTCTGGCTTGCAAATTTACCCTTAATTTTAGATTAAAAAGTTACGATATTACCTAAATGACTTATTTTATACTGATGAAAAACAACATGATAAGAAGTACACTTTCATTGCTTGATTTTCAGCAATTTGGATGACTTCACTCTTATGTCAACCACGTGTAAAATTTATCAGTGTTTCAGTCGATTTTTCACTACTTCGGTTTCATTAATTGTAGCGAAAAAGTGGTGATTGGTAGGCTCTTTTTTTGCTGGGAGATAATAGCACATAGATAATAGCAATGTAATAATATGTAATTTTTTTCGAGTACAAAGCCTAATAATTTATTTTCTACCTCTTTAAGCATTTTTTGATATTTCTGAATTAAAAAGTTGTAAATTCAAATCCTACTGCGGCTACCTAGAATAAATTTGCCTAAGTACGTAATATGAGCGTATGTGTATATGATACTTAAAAACTAAATTATTATTTTTGAAATTATTATTTTTGTTGTGTTTTTTAAACTTTTTATGTTTAAAAAATATTTTATTGTTTTAAGAAATTTTGTTTTATTTAATAAAAATAAATATTTCCAAGGCAACATAAGCATAAATGATAAAATTATGAACTCTCAAAGAAAATATTTGCTTAAAATTAAGACATTTAAATTTTAGCACTATGATTTAGCACTTAAAATTTTTTTAGCACTTTTTAGCACTATTTTGGTGCCAATTTAGCTCCAAAAATTTTTTGGACCTGGTCACACCGGTAGCAAGTGCATATCTTTGTATTTTGTTAGTGTAGAGTAAAAGTATGATACAACATTTTGCAAATGCTACAATGCAAGCCCATTTGCACAACACTGTGAATTGGGCTATTAATTTGCAATTGCATCACTAAAATTGTGTGCAGTTAAATTATTTATGTCAACATATGTGGATAGTTATTGTTTAACGAAAACACAGTAAAAACATATTTAAAAAATTAAAAGTGTTAATTTATTGTATGGATGTTGCAAAGCTGTTTACCAACAATAGTTTAATTTATTCTATACTGCTATTGAAGACGCACAATTCGAGAAGATCGAAGAAAAAGCGGATATATGGGTCCGCCAGATAACTTTTTTTTGAAAACAGGGCGCAAAACATCGAGTGTAGCTTCGGCTGTGTGGCACGTAGCGCCGTCCTGTTGAAACCAAATGTTGTCAATATCCTCCTTTTCAATTTTTGTGAACAAAAATTCATTCAACATGGCCCGATAACTGTAACGGCCACTTCTTGCTCATTTTCGAAGAAAAATGGCCCAATTATGCCTCTGGACCAAAATCCGCACCAAACAGTGGCTCGTTTTGGGTGCGTCGGCTTTTCAATGTATGCGTGCGGGTTTTCTGTGCCCCAAATGCGACAATTTTGCTTGTTTACATACCCGCCAAGATCAAAATGAGCTTCATCTGAAACGATGGCAAAACTAAACAGACAAACGAAACAAAATAAAAAAGGCTTCAGATTGAAAAAAAAACAACTTTCAGAGTTGACAGGAATAAGCACGCTACTGGACAAGTGCATAAAATAATCATAAATGGACATACAATGGTAAAAATCGGTGGCATATCATAATGTCCAGTGAGATAATGTCCATGGACATTATAAAACACTTAAAAGTGTCGAAAGGTCAATGGAGATTGTGATACTTTTGAAAGTGACGTAATGTCCATCAGGACAGTTTAGTAACGTGCGTGGCCGGCTATTCAAAAAGGCTTTAGTTAGCGAAGCCGCGCGAAAATCTTTTCGTTTGAATATACTGAATACAGTAGAAACTCTATTCTTGCACGTAATGAAAACCGGGCTCGGTGCAAGTTTCGAGGTTGTCGCAAGTACCCAGTATTAATTTCCCATACAAAATAAAAGGAACATACATCTGTTTAGAATCTAAGTTTATTATTACAATTCAAAACACTTAAGTTCAACGCATTCGTATAACAGTAGATACATATTTTATGTGGAATTAAAGAAATTTAATATTTTTGTTTTGTACAAAGTCGCTTGTTTAGTACTACACTGCTTCTTAGTCTCTGGAGCATCATAATATCGTCTAATGAAGCATTGTTTTGCTCCGCCCATTCTAAGCAAATGTTGACCGCTGATATTGTCTCCTCCGATGTAACTTGCTTCGTATTGGGTACCACATCACCGGTTTCTTCACCATCAGTAAGGTCATCATCGGTACACTGCTCTATCATTGAGTGATATTTGCTGCAATGGTTCTACTTTTTGAAGCAAAGTTGCAATGGATTGAATATTGAATGCATCGTCAGCTAGCTGAAAACGTAACTCTGAAAGAGGAATGACATCTTCATTATCCCAGTCGGATGATTTATTAAATAGTTTTTCAAATGATGACCGAATTGAAGACTCATTAAAGGCATTCTACGCATTAGCTAAAAAACTTAAATTTTTTCTTTGCCATTATGACACCGTACCTCTCAATAGTCAGCTTAAAACTGATTACAACATTTCATAAGCAGCATAAAACGACGGGGATTTCCCGAAATGTATTCAGTCTAAGAAAACGTAATGAAAAATATTTCTATGTTGCAGGAATCGAGGTGTGCAATTATCAAGTATGTGCAAAAATCGAGTTACTACTGTACTTACTTAGTGCACATTCGCAACATTTTCGAGTAAAATTTTTTATAAATACAGTTGAGAGCTACAGAGTTAAACATTTTTTAATACATTTTGAATATCCTAGAAGATCTATTCAAAAACCAATATTGACCATATACCTTGAGAAATAAAATAAAAACAGCATACACATACGAACACTTCAAAAGCCCACGACGCGTCACTAAACTGGACTTATTCTTAGTCCATTTGCAAAGTGTTATAATGACCACGCACATTACGTCAACCGCCAAAGTGTCACAATGTACATGAACCATACGACATTATGACATGACATCTAAGAATCAATGTAAATTAATAATTTTTAGTTGGGTGCAAATTTTTCGTTGCAACTGATAGAGAAAAAAATCATAAATTCAGATAGAGTTTCCCTAAAATACGTCCAATCACAGAAACTGCAAATGTAAATATTTTTGTAAAAACAAACGAAATATTAAATAAAAAAAATTCAGACACCGTTAGTGTTTTTCTCGTTGTTTCAACATTATTGTTCGATAAAATGAACTGTTTGAATCGGTTAATTTCTTGAGAAATCCCAAAAATATATATTAAAAAAATTAATACTTTTAGTTTTGGATTAATAAAACTAAATAAACACTTATACATGTAAAAAGATCAAGAAAACAGAACTAAATGACAACCGCAAATAGAATGAATTTTTAAATTGTAACAATTAAAAAATTGACTTCTGAAAAAATAAAAACAGAGAAATAGAGATGTGAAAGTCGCAATACCTTAAATATTTATTCCTCTAACTTCCACCCGCCATCGGGATAAAATTGGCCAATATATAGGTCTGCTAGGCATATGTATATATTGCTAAGTGTTATACGTTGGGAGGCGCATATGAGTGCTAGCGGGCGCGTCCACAGGTTGCGGATAGTGGAAAGTTTCGTAGATATACGGGGCAGATGCTTAGCAGGCCCAGAGTGGAGACAACAGGTGGATTTCCGGGTTTTGCTGATTTCCAGATGAATTCTGAGTGCCAAAGAGTCTCTGGGCGACAAGGCGGATGTTTGGCGCCTTTAAATATCCAACGGCCATGAACCACCTTGGCGTCTCAGATATTTAGGTGACTACTGGTGTAAAAGAGTCACTGATGGAGGGCTCCTTAATATTCGCATCACATGGCTGTGAGTTTACACACAAATATTGCAGTCTTATCACAAGCGTTGTAAATTATTTGTTTTTTTTATTTGTTCGAATAAAATGTCATTATATTTTTTTTTTGTTCGAATAAACGAGTAATTTTGAAATTTTGTTCGAATAATTCGAACGAGTTAAGAATAAAAAATTTACAGTTAAAACAGCATTGAAGAGCATATCAAGTTTGTTTGTTCTTTTTTTTTTTTTTGATTTTTATTAAACGGTTCAGATCATCATCAATACTGTTAACGATCTTTGCGTTCGTACAATTTCTTACTTTATTTATAGACTTTTGTAGATCAGTTAATAAAACGTTTTCAGTTACCTCAAAAATGTCATCTTATTCTTAATCGTAGTTGAAGTCATTCGGAAATACATATTTTTATCACAAAATAATCATGAAAACAAAGTAGTTGCTTACGTACTTCTTTGTTTAGCTTCTTGTGGCATATTGTAAAAAGCTAATACTGGATGGGAAATTCATAGAATTCAGGAATAATATTAAGGTATTTAGTGATTTTATACGTCGTTCATTAATTATTTGAATCTTCGATTGTTCGAAAAAGGTTGTTCGAATAATTCTTTAGTATAAATTAAAATATTTTTTCGAATTATTCGAATAATTTTTATTCGAACGACAACCCTACTTATCACCAAACTAGGAAAGGCAGGCTGTCAAGCCCGCTTTTTCGAATTTAATCTTCCTACCTCATCGCTACACATAAATTGCAGAAATAAACCAGATTGATTACCCGTTGATGACCTTTGGCTATTCTTTATGGATTATGATTGGATTTTGGAATGTCAGAAAGCTAAGAGACAACGACAACACCATTTCGAATATGAACTCCAAGTTTTTCCAAGTTGAGCCTGAAACGTTGCATTATGGAATTTCGATACTGGGCCTTACAAGAAAATAAACCAATTATCAAGCATAAAAACAATTTCAAATAAACGATTGATTGATAAAATTGTCGTTTCTTTGCAAACATACTTGCCGGGCATATATTGGATCTCTATGAGCAGGCTGCTAGTATCAGCACCCAAAGCAAAGGTCACTATTTGACAAACTTTAGCACCTCTTAAGAGACTAGATAAGAACTTGGTATCTTTAACATACTTTTAGCCCCTATTCCTCTTTAAATTCAAATTTTATCAAATTTTATCTGTCATTTACCTTGACATTTAAGGCAACCAAAAACCGCTGGGCAACAAAGTTTGCCGCAGTTGTGAAAGGGTTAAAAGTTGATAATATTTCAGTTTTGATAATTTTTTTTTGTTTTTTTTTAATTATAAATTTCTTAATTATTTTATTTACTTATATGTACACATATATGTATATACATACGTACATGTGTACGTATTTCCCTGAAGAAGCCACACAAAGAACTTACGAAATTTGGGTTTCAAATAAAATTTCGCAAATATTTTATAAATAAAAATAGTTTTGACCTTAAACATAATAAAAAGAGATTAATACTTCCTCTTCATTAAAAAAAAAAGTGACTTAAAAATAATTTAAAAGATAACCTGCACACATTATTTTACTTCATATTTTCATATTTATTTTACTTCTATTTCCACAAATCCATTTATTTAAAGAACCCTTCGTAATTTGCGTTCAGTAGTGAATTTACCTTCTAGACATAAAGATCGGTTTCGCCAGTAACAGAAACAACAGATATAATAGTAGTCCTTTAAAACTACATTTAAGTACTTTTTCGATTTACTGCATTCTATTAAGCCGGTAAATAGTTTCTGAACGGCTGTAACATGCGTCTAACGCTCTGTCTCACTATTTGCTTAGTGCAAATATTTTCTTATACCCAAGCTGAGTAAGTAGAGAATTATTTAAATAAGGTTTTCAAAATCTATAGGTTAAAAGGATTTTTTTAATCAGTCTAAAATTTAAGTGTCTGCTACTACTTAATTATGTAATTGGATTTGAAAACACATTCCACTAACACAGAGTGATCATCAGCAATTCGAGAAGTTAATTGCGTATAAATTTAAATACATTTACTATTTTACATTGCAATAGAAATTAAACGTCTGCTGTCAGTATTGAACTCGTGTTGTGTTTGATGTTTGATGCTTTACTCTTTGTTCTATTGTACAACTTATTTATTATGCAATAAAAACTTGTTTTCACGAACAAGCGAACAATTCAAAAATACATGCCTTTGCATTTTGAAAAGGAAATAATGTCAATAACTAGTTAGAAACGAGAAAAGACGAACACAGAGCTTAATAGCTTAACAGACTTAATTAAGCATTTTCTCCTCTCGCTATGTCTAATCGTGACTTTGATGTGAAAATATTTTCTGCCTTTTCTTTTGTCTTAAGGATTTCCTTCTATTGATACATTGAATAGTGGCTTCAATGTATAAAGATTTTTGGTTTCTCCAACTCATAAGGATTTTTTTTCAGAGGAGACTAAAGGCAAGCTAGGATTAAAATCTTTGTTCAGCGCAGCCACCAATCGACATACCGAGAAAAGGTAATCCGTAAGGCAGAAAATTGCTGTTAATCAAACAATAGAAATTCGGAAATGTATTATTTGTATGAAAAATCCCAGGGATATAGTTTCATAGCCTTATTTTCCTTTTAAAATTTATAATAAGAATTTCATTCATATGAAAAAAATCAAAAGCTACAAAATCGAACTAATTTGTCTACATTCTTAACGAATAGTGAGAAATACTTAAAAGCATTTGTCACTATTTATAAAACAAAAGAAATTAATTTTTTCCTACAAGGAAACAACGTCTAGTGGCCACTCGACAAGTCTTACAGCTGCGACAAGACTTTCCCCAATTGTGACCCATTTTGTGAAATAGTGTTATTCTTATTTTTAATGCCATAAAACTATTATTAAATTATATGTATTCATGTCAATTTGCACACTTCAAGCTCCTCTTGCTTTGAACTTACAGCAAACAAACATACACGGGTTATCGTTGTTTACTTGATATCGTCTTGGAATTATATTTTCGCAGCACTCCGCCATACAAACAATCATACAATACGAGCTAAGCTGTAACAGAAATATTTGTTAAAACATACAAACCATTTTCAATTTCTAAAACAATTTCCTCTAAATCAATAAAAGCTACTTAAAATTTTAAAATTTGTTTTACAAAAAATATTTCTACCAATATCATTTTTATTATCTTATGTCTGGTTTATGTCAAGACTTTCTTGGCCTTTTTTAAATTTTTTTTTAACAACTTAAATCACATTCCAGAGTAATAATATTGCATACAACTTCAAATTTTTCAATTGTCTACAAATTAACTCATTTGCAGCCACATGTGTAATAAAAAATATGTGTATTATTGTCAAGAAATTGTGTCAGTTATACACTCACTTGAAGTTTTTATTGATTTATACGAAATGTATGATATAAATTGTTCAATGGTTTTAAGCTTCGAGGACATAGTTTCTCTATGCAGACCCATTTCGATCAGGTCAAAACAAGGCAAGTTTTAAAACTGATATATTTTTGATTTATAAGAATAACCATATTCTGATGTACATATATTTTTAAATAAAATTTTGTTTTGGCACAAATACTCCTCTGTGAAGTGGTTCTACCGCGCATAAAATACGAGCAAGCAAACAAACATTTCTTAAAAGCAAATTATTGATTTTATAACGTTTTTTTGCTTCTCCTGTAAAAAAATAAAGTTTAGTTACGTCTTTTTGCACTTAAGGTGACGATATGCTTATGTCTTTTTTTAGATTTAAACAAGTGTTTAAAAAAAATTTTTAGTTGAAAAGAAAACAATTTATTTTAAGAAATTAAAGTAGGAACGACAAAATAGAAAAGTCAACAAAAATTAGTTTATCTAAATAAATTATTAATTAATTGATACTAATGGCGTTTTCTTTTCTAAATAAATGCAAAATTTTTTACCTTTTTATTGAAAGTTCGCAATAAAAGGACTTTTTTAAATAGTGAGTTTATCCGATATTATTGCGTCATCACTTAAGAGGCAAAATTTTTATCGTAAAAAGTCTTTGAATAGCAATTTTTTTGATAAAAAGTAAAAGAAACGTTTTATTTTTTTTAGAAAAGAAAACGACATATACAATTATAGCAAAGAAACATAAAATTGTTGCAAAGAAACATAAAATAGATTTACATATGTATATCGAATATAATTTTTTTGTGATGCACTTGAATTTTTGAATTTTCAAAGCCTGCTTGCTTACTTCGTAATTTTTGTGATTCTCAGTTGTACTATAACACAGTGCAACGCGAAAAAAATAATCATATACGGACAACACTACGTGATAAAAGGCCAAAAAAAAGACCCTTGTCTTGCAGTTTTGCTCAAAGTCGTGCACTTTTTTTATGGCTCCAAAAGATTTGGGGCATTGGTGTCCTTTTTGCAAAATACTAATCATTTTCTCAGGCTCATATCTTGCAAATCGTTCGGAAGTTTGATTTACTATATAAAGCAAAGTTGCAGACATTGTTATAAAGAACAATAATTATGAACCTATAAAATCAAAAAATCTAAAGATTTTCATCTTCAAGATGAATATCGCAAAAAATTAAAAAAAAATCTATTTTTAATTAACTTTTTTCCACTGTTAAAAATTCAAGAAAACAATTAACCGCACAAGAATGTACCTAAGATCTCAATAAACAACTTTTAGAAATATATGAACTTCCTCGGAATGAGTCTTAATACCATTTAGGTAGCGCTCAAGTAGCCGCAAAAGTTAAAAAATTTCCGAAAATTTTGTAACAATTCCCAAATTTATGTTGGGCGGTGGCAGAAAGATGTCTTGAGTACTTTCAATTAAAGGTGCATTCTTCAGTCTAGATATGTTGTTTCATTTGTTCCTCCACACTTCTGAAATTCAGCTTGCCGTTTGCGGTACGCCATAGGGTTAACATTAGCATGTGTGAGTTTTCTTTGCTTTAAAAACGCTGTCAAAAATATTGCAAGTCGTTGCGATAGTCTCAATATGGCCACAATGAAATCTATTTCCATTTGTGTTATTAGTTGTGGTCCATCTCTTCCCTGTTGCGACACATAATCGCTATCAAATGGATCTTCATAAGTAACGCCACTTGCTCTAGTCCTTCTTGTAAATTCTGTCCTACGATCTGGAGTTGGCGGCCTTGGTGATACAAAATTTGTTATAGTTGCTTTATAAATTTTATTCTTCTCAGCATGTCGATTTGGACGACATGTGTAATTTACGCATGCATAGCAACTTGTTGCATCATGATCACCTGGAGGCAAATTGTAGCATTCGATATCGAACACAATTTCCACACAAATTAAAAAAATTTTGAATGGGATTTCATTCGATATCGAATGCCGTAATTTGCTCCGTGGGTGATTAATCCAGTTTGCCGGCTTACAATACTTCATACTATATTTGTCTCCACTCAACCATGCCATGAGATTGTTATAACATTGGGGACACACCTTATTTCAACGGTCAAGTCTACTTCATCGAAAAATAACGTATATGCTCTTTTGAATTCACTAGTTAAAAGATTATTTTGCTTTTGAAATCTTGTACAACTATTTTTTCTGATTTGATGACCGCAAACGTAGAAAAATAAATCAATTTTTTCACACTACATTGTTGCCAATGTTGTGTGCGAATTATACTATGATGCGTGCTTTACCTGTGCTGCTGCGGTTGGTGCGTGATCGCGTGAGTTGCTTACTGAGATTTTAGGTACATTTTTGTATTTGATAGCATAGTGTGTATCTCAATGTTGAAGTAAAGAAAAAACAAGTGAAATTAAAAAAATTTTCGGGAAATTTTTCACTTTCGCGGCTACCTGAGCGCTACCTCAACGGTATTAAGAATCATTCCGAGGAAGTTCATTTGTTTATTGAGATTTTAAGTACATTTTTGTTACTAATTGTTTTTTGAATTTTTAACAGTTTGCTACCTATGGACCTGAACAGGGGAAAAAGGTTGAAAAAATCGATTTTTTTTTTAATTTTCTGTGGTTTTTATCTTGAAGATGAAGATTTTTTGATTTTTTTTTTGTTCTCAAATTGTGTTCTTTATGACAAGGTCTAAAATTTTGTTCCAAAAAGTAAATCAAAATTCCAAACGATTTGCAAGATATGAGCCTGAGAAAATTATCAGTATTTTGCAAAAATGACACCGAGGCAGCAAATCTTTAAGAGCCCATAAAAAAAGGGCATGACTTTGAGCAAAACTGGGAGAGACAGGTCTTTTATCACGCAGTGGTGTCCGTAGATGCTTATTTTTCGATGACCTTGGAAACTTTTCAAGAATATGATTTAAGATCTACTGAAGATTTGCTATAAGCACCAATAAAAAGCAGACATTTAGACCAGCTCTACCCAAAACAAATAAAATATGTGTTCAATATTATTTAATATTTTTGTGGATTTCTTTTTTTGTTTGTTCTTTGGTTTGTTTTTATTTATAATTTTTTATTTCAGAAAATACACCATTATCGCACCTGGTATTATAGAGGAAAATAGTACATATACGGTAGCAGTTTCAACTTACGATACTGACCATTCGTGTAAAATGAATATCGGCATTACCAGCCGCCGCTACAAATCAGTCGAACAAATAAATGTTATACCAAATGAAGTTGCAAATGTTGTATTCGATGTGCCCAAAATGTATAATAGTGATTACTATTTGACCGCGGAGGGCGTTGGTTGTTTCGATAATTTCAAAAACTCCACAAAACTAATTTATAAAAAATTAACTAATTATATGGTAATACAAGCCGATAAGGCTGTTTACAAGTCCGGAGATGACATCAACTTTAGAGTTTTGTTTATGAACAAAGATTTGAAACCAGCTGAGCCCGAAAAAGATGCCGTGATTTGGTTCGAAGATTACAATTTGAATAAAGTTAAAGAAATAGCCAACTTTACGGCCACCAACGGAGTGTTTGCTGGTAAATTTATAATTCCTGAGCTCCATCCTAACGGCTTATCCCGTTTGGTTGTACAAAATGGCGAAAAATCTCTTAAATATGTTTACATAATGGTTGACAATATTCTTTCTAAATATATTGTCAAAGTTGAAGCTACTCCAGCGGTTTCGATTAAGAATAGTGTCATAAAGGTGGTTGTGACAGCCACGTAAGTGTTCTTTAAAATATCTACATAATAAATACTTAACTTCTTTATTTGAACTTTCAGCGACGTTTCCGGAAAACCTTTGGATGGCAAAGTTTCTATAGCTTTATCTTTTGACTACGTAGTGGCTCATCAATATGTCAATATGATCAATGGTACGGCCAATATGGATATTGATGTAAAAGAATATGCTGCCTATTTAGAAAATAAATTAAGTCCTACCAATGCGATTATTCATGCCACGGTAGAAGAGCAATCCACTGGCGACAAAATTGATGTATATACTGGCAGCAACATTTACTCTTACAACTATTCAATGAAGTGTGTGAACTATGAAACTTGTTCCACCTTTGAAGGGGATATAGAAAAAACCGTGCTCTTCCAAATATCCAACGAAGATGGTACTAATCTAAACGATGCAAAATCAACAGTAGAGCTAATATATAAAGAGGACTTCCACAAAGGGCCGTGGGTTAGAGAAATGCCATGGCAAAATGGCATTGTCATTTTTAAGGGTCATATGAATGAAACTGGTTTTGTCAACTTGAAGATTTCACTGCCCAAATTGCCTACGTCTTATGGTTTCACAACATTTTACTCATTAGAAATGAAATATTTGGGTGAACAACGAACAATTGCGAATGTGTTTGAGAGAAAGGAACCAGAAAATGACGAGTATTTTATGTTGATGGAACAATCCCCAAACAATAAGTAAGTTTGATTGAAGACTTCTAAATGCTTGTTATTTATTAGCTTGACTTGTTAATTTCGAAATTTAATGTGCGCACGTGACAAACATTGTTGACAACATAATGAGACTTTGAATTTGTTGTCTGTATGTGATTCTTATAAGATAATGAAAGCTGATTTTCATCTCGGGAGTATATGCTGTTGCTTTTTTGAATCAGACAAAAAAGTTACTGTGCTCATTTTCTAGTCAAATAACTGATATAATTAAAGTGGATTAACCAACTCAAGCCTAATTTAATAACTTTACTTGTTGTATTTTTAGATTGCATTTCAACGAAAGCCAACAATTCACCATAAACTCAAGTCGACCTTTATTCTATATAAATTATAACGTTATTGGTCAGGGCGACATTATACAGAGCGGTCACGTGGATCTGCCAGATAATCCTAAAGTATACGATCTAACTTTAACGCCACAGCCTTCATGGACAAGCGACTTTGCCGTGTATGTCTATTATGTGGATACATTTGATCGATTTCATTATGACGCAAAAAAATATCACATTGGCGAACCGCTGAATCCGGTAAGAATGCAGATGTCGAAGTAAGACAAGAAAAAAATAATGATTTCAATTTGAAATAATTTATTTTTCAGATTACCATCACCGCTACTAAACTCGATAGCTCGGGTGAGAATGTGACTTTGAAAATTCAAACTGATCCCAATTCTTTTGTCGGTCTTATTGCTTACGATCAGAGAGCTTTGATATTAAGAAATAAGAACGACTTGAAGCCTTATGATTCAAAAAGGGTTTTGAGTTCTCATATTAGAAGTACAGAGCATGAAGGTGCCCTTTCAGAATACCCCGCCATGTTGTCAGGCTGTGTAACATTAACAAATGCTGATTATATCACAAATCGGATCATTCCCGTTTATAATCCATGTAAGTTATTGCGAAAAACGTCAGAAGATGAGTTTGTTTATCTTACGTTTCATTGTTTCAGGGTATGGATTTTATGGTAGGATCACAGGTGAAGTATATACTCCAGGTGCAGCTAAATTTTATTCTGTGGATGATGATGATGCCGACGATTTGGACGTTTTGAAAACATTTATTTTTGCAGACTTTGTAAAGTAAGTTAAGCCTGGTATTTTGTTATTATTTTTTTATAACTTTTATATAACTTTAGCACTGAAACTGGCGACTTCAACGCATCTGTAAGAATATCTGAAACCAATACTACCTGGCTGGTGACAGCCTCCTCTTTAAATACATCTACAGGTGCGGGAGTTGTCGGACATGAGACTAAAAACAAAGTTTTCAAGCGATTAGAGGTTGCTCTAAACGATGAAATATTTTCATATTAAAAGAAAACAAAAAATCACTAACAGCTCAAAAAAAGATTTTTTTAGTTTCTTCCTCGCTCTGAAAATTTCAAATTAAATACTTTAAATTAAATAGAAAATAAACTTTAACTCAAACATTTTTTAAAGTTCTTTACTAGTTTAAAAATATTTGAAAATATAAAGAACATATCGCATTTATTTAACAAATTTGTATTTTTTTTTTCAATAAAATTGCTTGCTGTAAAAATGTTTCATTGTCCTGTCTACTCTTTGATAATGAAACGAATGATCTCAAAAGTTATTTTTCATATGCTTCCATGCATCTAATGTTCAAAAAGTTTTTTGCTTCTACTGAAAGTTTCTAAGTTTTGTGTTAATAGATAATTGTTAAACAAGTGCGATAGATGTGTGTTCAAACATTATTTCCTTTGGGAAGTCATTGAAAACCAAATGCCTTTTGAAAACCAAATATTTAGTGAAGATTTTTAAATATGTATGCATTTGCATTTAGTTGTAAAAGCTCAGTTAATAAAATAAAACATGAGTCAAAGACAACAATTATGTTGCATTATGATTCGTTTTATGAGCAATTCTACCTATCTGCCAATGATTTGAATAAAATTTGTTTAATACATTGGAGAGGGGGTGAGAAATGAACTGTATTCCTTTTAATTTCGAAAATTGTGTATTTAGAAAGTAGTGGGTAAATGAATGGTTTCTTTCTCTATAGGACTTGCCTAACTTGCAACATTCACATTTAAAAAAAATAAATATATATTTATATTTCTGTTACGCTTGCACTTGTCAAAGGATAGTTTATTATCTGTTTGCAAGCTGGCGCCCTATGCTCCACTGGGTGTTACTTATGGTACGGCACGGTACGGTACGGTATCGTAAAGCAAACACGGGACTTTATTAACTCTTTGTTTAGAAAAAAAAAAAAAAAATAGCAAATGTCCAAGGTTGGTTAACGGTTTCAGTCGCATTGGCAGTTTGGTATTACGCACTGCAGACGATAAGGGTGGTTCAATTGTTCCTGTTGACGATACCTTCATCGATGTTAACTACATGGCTAACTTTTTTAAATTCGATTCGATCCGTATTCGTTTCAAGGGCACAGTTTCAACAAAAGATTGTAAATTAGTTATCAATGAACAAAAAAATAAAGTCTTCAGTAGAGTTGGCCCCGCCAACATCAACATTCAGCCAGCGCTCAAGCTGAATACGTGCTAGAATCTACTAAAGTATTTAGCACAATCGACAAAGCATCCTTCCACTTCGAGGGTGGTATAAATACAGTTGCCATCTCTGCCCCATCAGCTGATGCTCCAACGTTCGTGTTAGGTGTCAACTTGGAATTTTATTAGCAAAGGTTATCCATTATAATTGGGAAATAGTTGAAGGTCTCATGACCATTGTTCATGCCACTACTGCCATACAAAAAGGACAGCCTAGAAACTTGTGACATGATGGGCGTGGTGCTCTCCAAAACATCATTTCTGCTTCTACTAGTGCTGCTAAGGCTGTCTGAAAACTTATTACCACCTTTAGCAGAAAAGTCACTTTCTGTATAGCTTTCTGCGTGGCCATCTTAAACATATCTGTCCTCGATCTAATTGTCCGCCTTGGTAAACCTGTCAGCTACTAGGCTACCAAAGCAAAGATTTTGGAAGCTTTGAATAGACCCATGAATGGTATTTTGGGATAAACCGATGAAGAGCTTGTTCCCACCGATTTTTTCCATGATACTCACTCATCTGTCGCTGATGCTAAGCCTGACCTTTCTCTCAACGATCAACTCGTCAAATTGATATTCTGGTACGACAACGTATTCGGTTGCTCTAACCGTGTCTTCGACTTGATCAAGTACATGCAAACCAAGAGTTAAATTGTAAGCCAACAGAACAGGATAAAAATAAATTCGGCTAAATTCGAAGATGCATTAAAAATTTTTAAATAAACTTCAAGATTAATATTGAACCGGTAGAAAAACGAAAGGAAAACACACATCAAGAAGGAGTCTTTAATTTTACTTCAGAATTGAAGCAATAAAGTATTTCAATTTCGCTGGTCAATATGGTTTGAACAACTAAACAATTAACCACTTCTCGATATTACATATATTCAAGAATTTTTAATTATTAGTACACATTACTCACGAAAATGTCATTTAGAAATATCGGCTTTCTAAGTATTCCTACAATCAAAGAGTGGGCCGACAAGTGTTTTTTAAGACATCATTATATGCATCTGTATTGTAGAAAATTAAATATATGATAGAAAAATTTAAAGGTTCGTTATCTAGTTGGAAAACTTATTGATTTCCGGAATCAAACTGCTAACAAATAACTATAGATTTTGTTCTATTTAATTTATTCTAGTTATTTATATTAACATCGGCAAAAACTAGTAGATAGCATTCTAGACTATTAGTCGAGGGATCGCAGGTTCGATTCCTGGCTAGACCCTGAGCGTTTCTGCAGACAAGCCAAAATGGCTTCGCGGTTTGTGTTTCTTCTTTAAAAAAAACTTTCCACACATGGGTATTTAGTAGACGAATCGAAGGACGAGTTTATTTACATTTGATAGAAGAATTAAAAATATGGATAAGCAAAAAATTTGAAAAAGTAAGACATTTAGTTAATCGATTAATCACCTGAAATGTATTTCCTAGAAGAGTTTTTTAAAAGCTTTCGGATTTGATTTAAAAACAGACAAATAAAATATAGAAATGTATGAAATCTTTATTTGAGTCGAAAACGATCAATATAATTCAATGTTTAAAGATGATGCGGTGGTCTGTTTACTCCTTGTTGAAAATGGTTGACGACATACCATTAATTGTGGCAAAATATACTCTAATATAATTACCATCATAAATGTAAATGTAAATGTTGACCGCAGCTACGCCTCAAATGGTTCATACGCTGGGTCCAATTTTGGCATACTCTCTCCAACGTATCGGCCGGTATTTCAGGAATAAATTCTTCTGTATTGTCCTCCAGAGCTTCAACCATTGTCGGCTTATCCATATAGACATGAGCCTTAACATAGTCTCAGAAAAAAATAGTCTAAAGGCATTAAATCGTATGACCTAGGCGGCCGTCCCAAACCTGAAATAAACTGTTCACCGAACTCGGCTCTCCACTGAGAAATATATTCGTGTGCTGTGTGGAATGTGGCACCGTCTTGTTGAAACCGCATTTCAGCAAAGTCCAGTTCTTCCATTTTTGGCAAAAAAATATTTTTAATAATCGTATCATCGGTGCCGAATCGATAATTCACGGTGATCAATAACAACACTGGCGGATACAGCTGCGATATTTTTCTGTGTCTGCACTCTACGTAAGCGTGTTGGTGGTCATACGATTCCTAATAGCCATCGCAGAAGATCGCCTAAGCTGACCATAAAATGGAAGAAGTGCACGATGCACTTTTCTAACCGATCATGAATTTTTATAATGAAATTCAATAATCTGCAAGCGTTGGTGGTTTGTAAGTCGATTCGTGAGTAAATCATAGACCAAACTGAACATGTTTAACAATAACATGTTACACGAAAACAGCTGAGCTCCCAAAAACAGTGTTCCCAAAAACAGTGTTGCCAAAAAGAACGTTGCTAAAAAATCACCCTTTATATGGGATATTTTCGTGAAGCGGTCAATAACTATACTTATAGTAGATCTGATTGTAGGTGTATAAAAACTATATTTTATATTTATTTGTCGTGTTAGAGGGCCGTTTCTGAATTTTGGAAATTATTTTCTCGATCTAAGAAAAAAACAATCATAATAAGTTGGGCGATTCTAATGGACGGGCAACTTTATATTCTTTTGAAGAAATATATAAATTTTAAAACAAAATGTGTTATGTGTAAAACCGCAAATTAACATTTTATTTTAAAAATTTTCTAAATTCGAAACTTCAAATTTCAAAAATTAAAAAAAACGTAAGACTAGGATGTCTTTATTAGAGTGTAAAAAATTATTAAATGGTAAACTCCTAAGTTTAAAAGTTATGTACATAAGTGCCAGTTGGAACAGTTTGACTAAGCAAAAAGAAAAGGTATAAAACGCGCAAGGTGTAGCAAGCCATGCTGAAATGACAACAATCGGTTTGATCATAAAGCGTATTTTTTATTTATGTGTTTTTTTTTTGCGGAATAGAATTTTAAGTTGGTAATTCTTGATGTGAGCGACACTTTCGATGGCTGTATCTTGTTTTGTGCCTAGTTTGGTTTGGCATTTCATCATGAAAATGGTTGCAAATTATGCAGAAAGACATGGCTCAGCTCGAGAAGCTCATCTTCGGTCATCAGAGATTTCCAGCATTCATGGATCGTTTTCGCAACACTTTTAGTTAACAGGGCAAAAATCATGTTGTAAATCAGTCGTACAGTGAGCGCAGCAGTAGCTGTTGCTGCTGCAGTGCTTAGTGGCCAAATGATGCTCAACAATTCGAGCTATTTCCATGAACTATATAGAAGATTTTAATGTGGAGAAACTATGGTTTTAACAAGACATTGCCACTATTGTTTTATTGAAAGAAATGTTCGGTGAACGAATAATATTGCGTACTGAACCTATAAATTGTTCTCCATGATCATGTGACTTAACACCGCTATTTTTTTGGGATTTTGTAAAATCTTGCCTTGCAACGTTATCACTGACATACGGCCTCCAGTGCTGCAAAAAGCGATCAAAAATTAATTTCCCTAAGATTAAAATAAATAATGCATTCGATGATCTTTCAAATAAATCTAAATGTAACCCGATTGATTTCTGTTTTAAATAGATTTTACACTAAAAAAACGATCTCTACTTAAAACTGGAAAGAGAAAATGTGCCAAAACAATTTAATTGCTCCCAGTCAACGCCAACAAATGTTCAGTGAATTAAAAATAATACAGAAGATAACTTCTTCCAAACCAAACACAAGCTGGAAGAAATGAACTGAATTCAAATATAGTTATCTCTCCGCCAAACAGATGATGTTTTTAATTACAGAACAGAAACAAAATAACTGATTTGTAACAGAACAGAACGTACAAACTAATTCTGCCTTTAGAAACAGTAAATTTTATCTATAAGAAAAACCCCGCCAATGTTTAACTGAGCTCAAAAAAAACAGGTTTAAAGATTATGAATTCGCTATATATTTGCCGATTTCGGAATATTTTTTTTTTATTTTAATTGGAAAAGATGTACCTCTCGATTGATCCCATTATAAAGTGGGCAGTCGCACGCCCATACAAACCAAGCACATATTCCTTTTTAACAGCTTTTATTCAACCGATTTTTTTAAGGAACTTTGTTCATGGATTAAGTTCTCAGCACAAGACAACACTATAATTAGAAAAGTAGGCAGTGCGACGCCCACTCAAAAATTTGTTGTAGTATTTTTGCAAAACTTACTCGTTTCGTGTAATAACAAGTCTTAGTAAACCATTTCTTTATTTTCGTTGAAACTATGAATGAGTGAATATTTTAGTGAAAATTTTTTAAGTACAATCCACTATTTTACTGTAGCAAGAGTGCTGTAAGGGCATGATGTTGTTAAAACTTCACTGATGACCAGCCACCAAATAATCTTTTGCTTTATTATTATAAATGTAAATGTTGAGGTGGCATTAGCACCAAGGAAATGCATGTAGTATATAGACTAGATAAAAAAATCCTCAACACACAAAAGAGTTTTGAAATTCTTTGAAAAAAGATATCGAGGCAATCTAGATTTATGAATTTAAAAAATATATGTAAATGTTTTAGTAGTTTTTAATCTAAAGTGATTATTATTTTGGATAAAGTTCGTAATAGTTTTGTCGAAAGAATTGGATATGAGATAATATTCCCAAAGTACAAGGGATAAATCAACATCAATTAATTTCAACTTACACGGCAGAACAGAAACAACGTTATTTTTCGGAAGCCGCTATACTCCCTTCATCAGTGTTCATGTGTGTTTCCATTTATCCGCCACTGTTTAGGTGACTCGGTTGAATGTAATTTCAAACTTCTATTTATACAAGTTGTGACCCGAAAAAGAATAAGAGACTTATTTGTACTGTGGAAGGTATTATTCGTTGTTTTTAAAGCAAACACAACTTCACTACTATCAATATTCAAATTTTGCCAGCATTAATTAACGTTAAATTAACCCATTGTTACACGTTAGCTTATCTCATGTACCATTTTTCTTCATATTCAATATTTTCTACAAAATTGGTACGAAATTTAGCCAAAATAATAATCACTTTAGATTAAAAACTACTACAGTAATCCATGGATAAATGCCCCACGCTTAAGTTCCCTTCACGCAGGGTTGCCAGCGAAAGACAGATTCAATATGCTAGATCGACAAAAACAAAGTGCTAAAATGTTCTACGGCTCAAAAGAAAAGTGCTAGTTTTTGTAACATTGCTTTTTAATAATACAGTTAAAAAAAATTTTACATTTCAGGCATCTATACATTTTTAACAAATTTTTATCATTTGTATAAGATATTGACATTAAATTTCTTTAATTTTATTTGATATTTTAGTTATATAAATATATTTACATACAAAATTAATTTCATTTAATATAAAAACTTTTAAAGGTACTCATATTAGATCAAATTTTTGTAGTCAAAAAGCTTTAACATAATTTAATTGAAGTTGTTAAGAATATTCAAAATATCAACCATATTATTTGCATCTTCCTTGCAGGCTAACTCTTTTTGTATATATATTGAGCTGATTTTTTTAAAATATCCTCCTGATATATGTATCTAAGGCAGGGACATAATTTTTATGCTCAATATTGATTTATAAAAATCTTCAAAGAATTATTTTTCAAGGCATTTAAGAAAAATCTCTTAATAAGAGTTAAAAATGAGAAATATTTTGTTGGTCTTATTATAACTATTATAAAAGATTTTAATTTATTTGGTCTCTCATAACACTTATAAAAGACCTTTATTTTTTCAGCCTTTTCATAACCATTACAGAAGATTTTTATTTTTCTAGGTCTTCTCGCGACATACTTAGTGTGAACAAGCTCCAAAAAGCCCTAAATAAATAATGGCTATGCAAAGACCGAAAAAATAAAAAATTGGTAAGAGAAGACCAACATAAATAAAAAATCTTTCATAACAATTATGAGAGGAGTAAAAGATTTTTAGCTTTTTCTAATTGTTATTTAAGGACCAACATTTTTCCAGCTATGTCTTCTTTGACCAACTGAATATTTAAATTTTTTGGGTATCTGGTCTAAAATATAGCAGCATACATTGTCTAATTTCACGCCCTCTCTTATTCGTATAACCGAAAATAACAATTCTTTGTTTCGTATATTTCGAAGATGTAATAAGCCTGCGACAAAGTTGCGGAAAAGGTAGCATATATATTTGTACGTTTTTATAGAGTGAGAGAATATATACTTAACTTCATATTATGTATATGTATGATTTTTTTCTAATAATTCTGCGATCTACAAATTGATGACATCAGGCATTTACATGAACTATTTCCTGTTTCTGTGGATCCGAATATTGCTGAAAACCGAAGTGAAGTCCGCAATGCCTACCTTAACACATAGTAAACGACTAACATGTTTTTTACGCATTAATCCTATTTTTAACTTGCAATCCTCTGCGATACTTAGTTATTTATTTTATAATTCTATAATAATAATTATGAGCCTATTTACACTTTATATATTTAGTAACAATATCCTTGTTCAACTCCTTTTTACGTTAACTCGTAATGCACCCAATGTTCACATTGGTCTAATCTTTGCCTGCGTTGCTACAACCTCATTTATATACTTATGTCCAACTTAAGTAATTATAGTTCCAATGACTCTGTGTATAATATGATCAGGGTAATATCAAAATATAAGACTGGATTTAAAATTGTGCACTTAAATGCACAAAGTTTAAGAAATAAAATGGATGAGTTTAGGTATCTATTTGTCTCAGCTGACGTTGATATAATATGTATCTCTGAAACTTGGTTTCCACTAGATGTTCAAGATTCTGTCTTCAGTCTATCAGGTTTCAAACTTTTCCGCTCTGATAGGCAAATTCTTGTCAATAATGTTCCAACTAAAGCTAAGGGCGGTGGAGTAGCAATATATGTTCGTAACGGGATATCTTGCAAGGTAAAACTCAAAACTAATATTGACAGTGAAATTGAATATTTATTTCTTGAGATTTCAACTTTACACAATAAGAAGCTGTTATTAGGAAGTGTGTATAGGGCAAATAGCAGCATGAACATCAATCCCTTTATTACTATACTTGAAAATATATCCGTCCAGTACGATGATATTGTTATTTTGGGTGATTTTAACAATAATCTTTTAGTCGACAATCCCTTAATAGAACCAATGCATACTATAGATCTTCACCCTTCACCCAGCTATACACAATTGATAGCGTGGATGATCAACTATCCTTTATACAGGACAATGTTAAGCTATTGTTCGACTTGTGTGTCCCTTTGAAAACCAAGCGGGTGAAAGCTGGTCAGCAACCTTGGTTTAACAATGAAATAAAAATACTACTGCAAAAACGTGATGCTGCATACATTCGTTGGAAAAGGTTCAGAACTGATGATCTGCGAAAATATCACAAATCTGTTCGGAGTGAAGTTACTAAACGTATTCAACAGGCGAAATCCCTGTATTGTGAAAGAAAGTTTTCCTCTGCTATTGACAGTAAATCAAGATGGAAAGAAATACGAAAAATTGGCATAGGTCAGAAAAACTCTGAAAGTTGTAAGCAGGATGTTGATGTTAACATATTGAACAATAAATTTGTAAATTTTAATATTCCATCACCAGCAACTAACATTTATAATGACCTTTGTAGTGTCCCTATTGAAACCACCTTTAGTTTCCGCTGCGTCAATCAGCTTGAGGTTCTTGAAAGCTTATCAGCGGTAAAATCCAACGCAGTCGGTATGGATGATGTATATCCACTTTTCATAAAAGCCCTAACTTCCAAGTTGTTGCCTTATTTTACTCATTTATTTAACTCAATTCTGACTAAATCTACTTTTCCAACAGGATGGAAGCTTTCAAAAATCATTCCTATCCCCAAAACTAACAACGACTTTAGACCCATTGCTATTCTTCCCTTTTTATCCAAGGTCATCGAGAATCTGATGGGAAAGCAAATGAATGAGTATTTAATGCATATGAACTTGCTATCAGACAGGCAATCTGGTTTCATAAAAGGTAGAAGTTGCACTACAGCACTAGTGGATGTAGTAGAAGATCTTAGATCGAAATTGGATGAAAATAAGGTAGCTTTTCTGGTTCTTCTAGATCACAGCAAAGCATTTGATACAGTTGATCATGCGATTCTTGTTAAAAAACTTCAAAAACTGTTTTATTTTTCAAGCTCGGCCTGCAATCTTATATTGTCATATCTTACAAATCGATCCCAAATTGTTCAACTGAACGGTAATAGCTCAAACGCACTTAAAATTAGCAGAGGAGTTCCACAAGGATCAATACTTGGGCCTCTTCTATTCTGCCTTTATATCAATGATTTACCTGATATTCTTATTAAGAGTAAAGTGCACATGTATGCTGATGATGTACAGCTTTACAATAGTACTAGTCCTGCAGATATTACCATTTGCGTAAATAATATTAACAATGACTTAGACAAAATTAACTGCTGGGCTGTTGCCAATGGTTTATGTATCAATCCTTCAAAATCTAAATGCATTATACTTTCTAAATCTAGGAGAATATTCGATAACATTCAAGTAAGAATTAATGGCAATAATATAGATTTTGTAAGTTCGGCATCTAATCTGGGAGTTATTTTCAATAATAAACTTACATGGTCAAACCACATTAACGTTGTAGTGGGAAGGGTATATGGTATGCTTCGCAACTTATGGGCTGTTAAAGACTCAACACCATTTGCTATCCGCATGCTTTTGGCCAAAACATATCTTATTCCTGTACTGTTATATGGATGTGAAATTTTTGCAAACTGTGATAGCAACGACTTAAGGAAACTTAATGTTGCCTACAATAATATCGCAAGATATATCTTTCAGAAAGGTCGCCGTGATCATATATCTGATTTTTCGTATCAGATCTTTCGGATAAACTTTGTAGACCTTTTAAAACTTAAAAGTCTTATATTTTTGCATAAAATTATAGCTACGGAACAACCAGCATATTTACATGACAAAATACAATTTGCTAGATCCAACCGAGGTAGAAAAATCATTCAGCAAAAATATAAAAGCCTTTTGTCTCAACGGCAATTTCTAATTTATACCACAAGTCTTTGGAACTCCTTACCAAATCAAATTCAAAATATAAGCAACGCAAATATGTTTAAAAATGAGTTATTTAAAATATTTATGTAATTAAATTTAATGTCTTATTATCATTATTTTAATTTTGTTCTATATTTTGTTACCAAAATTGTTTGCTTTTTATTACTAATCTACTATTTAAATTTGCAACCAATTTATATATGCTTATTAGATTTTGAAAACTATTTTGTAAACTTTGATTTATTCACTAGCACTTTCATTTATAAGATAATTATCTTGTTGTGCTAGATCAAATTTTTTAAATAAATAAAATAAATAAAAAAGTCATAAAAATGCTAAATAATTATAAAAATATGCTAAACTAGCATTTAGCATTTTCTTTTAAACTCTTAGTGCTAACTCATAAAAAATAATGCTAGATCTAGCACTAAAAGTGCTAAAATGGCAAGCCTGCTTTCACGTTTATTTGCCTCCAATCTGAAATCGCCGCTGTTTTTTTCAAGTTTTTTCTTATAAAATTCCACGCTTAATTAACCCACGCTTAAACACCTACTTCGGGTAATTGCCTGAAAATTTAAATCCCCAAAATAAAGTTTTTCCTCAACTTCCTTCGTCGCTTAATTACCCAAACGACTTTTTAGTTACACTACTGTCAGTAATACAACCAACAATATGTATGTTTGGTATCATTTGTGGCTTCCCTGTCGGAAAATCTGTACCTGACTACAAAAATAGCTAACTTTAAATTAATTTTGTGGACTAATTTTAAGCTATTTAGTAAGCAATGCAAAATTTGTTTGCTGTGTTCTTTTTTAGATAAATTTCAAGGCTTATAGTTTTGTAATTTTTGAAATTCATATTTGTTTTATAAAAGTTTTTGTATAAAATAAGAGGGTTGAAACATTTCAAGAATATTTTTAAAGGTCTAATGATGATTTGACAAAAATACCAATGAAATAGACAAGCTAAAACCATCAACAAATAAAACTTTGCTATATTTTTAATTAATAAACTATTATTTTTCAAATATTACACCAATACTTTTAAAATTTTTTAATTAATTATGACAGCTAAGTACAAAAATTTAGTTTTCCGCTAAAGTGTAAACAATTAACTTTTGGTTGGCTTAAATAAAACTAGCTTACAGTTAATTAACACAAAACCTACTTATAGCCAACGGAAGAGCAGTTACTTTACAGCTAGCTACAAAAAGTTAACTGAAAGCTGACGTTTAGGAAGTTAACTTCGACTTCCAAGCCCACGATGTAACACGTATTCGTTCTTTAGCCCCCTTCAATAATTGGTAATAATTTTATCCTTATGAACACTATAAATTTCTTATGAGTATTTCCTTGCAGAGGGCATAGACTAATTTTTTTATTGCGTTAAATGGAGTTGTGCCTAAAACGGATTTGTGGAAAACTTAATCTAATCAGTTTAGAAGTCAAAAAACGTAATAAGAACGAAAGCAAACTTTTTTAATGAGAATTCAAACAATAAATTCACAATCAATTCAAGATTTTTAATGCTTAATTAAAAAAAAGAAAGCAATACGAAAAGTTAAGAGGACATCATAAAATTTACTTAAATAGCAAAGTAAAGGCAATCAAGGTATTTCGCCAGTCTTCACATTAGTAAACCCAAGCCAAAATTCAAAAACTTACCCAAAGCTTTGAGCAAGTTATTTTTTACTCATTTAATTTTCTAATGGTCCCAATTTTGGAATGAAAAATACATAAGAGCACTAACAAATATTCTGATTTTTCTTTTTCTGTTACCAAACTAGAAAATATAAAATACTGCAATTCCTATTCTATTTTAACAATGAGCAAAAAAAAAAAAACAAAAGAAAAAAATTTCTTATAAAACACTGCTTGTATTTTTGTGTGAAATATATTATTGTAGTGAGAATATTGTATAAAACTTATCCCAGATAATTTAAATTGAATGCCAATAATGTCACAAATAAGAATATGTTGAATAAAAATACAACAAGAACAAAAATTATGGAAGTAAGGACAATGACTATATTTTATTTCTAAATACAATTGTATGAGAGCAACAATTACGGCAACAATGCAAAAGGACAAAATATATAAAATGCCCGCTAGTTAAAAACATAAAATAACGACATCATTGTTATTATACAACAATGATGCTGCTCGACACACAAGAGCCAATGCAACGATACGAGTAAAAGAAAATAATGAACCTTCTTTGTGGCAACTGACAAAAAGAACACATTAGAAGATTGACTAACAAAAGTTATAGAAAGTGAGTAGAGTCGGCTTATGAAGATGCTACAAGCAACAAATTGAAAAAGGCATAAAATTCTGAATAAATTCATTTAATGTATTTTTTATAAACAATTTTATTTGCAAATTTCAAAGGATATTGAAAGATTAATTTTTAAAAGAATCTTACTACTACTGAGACTCTTCTTGCTTCAGAGCGTTTCAATAACTATGAATCTGTCTATTATAATGCTGAAATTTTTTATATTTTTATAATTACTTGTTAATGCAAGAAGACGCAATTTCAGCCAAAAAACTAAAAAATAAACTATTTAACTGTTTCAGATAAGTAATTATTAATAATTTTTTAAGAGCTCTATAGAAGATAGAGTGATCTTGTTACACATTTAAAACCCTCAAACACATTGATAATGCTTAGCTGAAACATCAAGATAGTAAAATATATATAACTACTGCTAAGAAAACATTTTAAGGTTTGAACTGGTACCCGAAACAGAGTATTTTCAATATGCCAAATGACATCATTCTATTCATTCATATGAAGTTTTAGACCAAGAACCGGTCGCTAGCACTTGGGAACCACTCGCACGACTTACTTTGCGACAGCTTCTCCTCTTTTTATTTCTCAGCTTCTGTTTACCTTCGAAATTTTTAAATTATATATTATTTTACACAATTGTTGTTGACATCTTGTATCTCAGCTTCTGTTTCCTTTCGAAATTTTTAAACTATATCACATTTTGCACAATGGTGTCGTTCAAGTGGTTGCCCAAAACAAAGTAAGAGAAGAGTTTATTGCACTAAAACGGATAATTGAACACAGCTTAAAAATTTTAGAAGGTCAAAAAAATATATTTAAGAAACTGTCCAATCTATATGATTTGTTGGCCCTTGAAAAAAATTTAGTGAACGACGACGACATGGTATTAGAATTAGTAAGTTCACCTCTTGTTTCCTGTGCGCAAAAATAATCTTATATTAATTTTATTTCCTTATTTGTTTTGAATAGATTAAAGGACGACATAAAGAAATTTATTGTTGAAAATTTAAAAACGGTATTCAGCAATGACAGTTTTGCATCTAAATTTTCATGGACAAGCGTCTACAGAAACATTGCTGTGAAGAATTTCAAATTTATTAAGATTCTTAACGGTACGTTGTAATCACACAATAAAAGTAAATAACAGATACTAAATTTACCACATTTCTGCAGATTCTGGCATGAAAAATTATAGTCAGACAAAAAGAAAAACACTGACGACTTTAATCCGAAAATTTAAAAATATCGTTGCGAATTCGTACTTACACATCGTTGAGAAGTCATGACAACCCTTAAATAAAAAAATCGTTACGATATCGTCGAACAGTCGTTACGAATTCTCTACAAAATCGAAACATTTGGTTTGGTGGGTACTCTGTTTTATTTTCTATCAATATTGAACTCAATGAAATATCTAATTTTTATATTATATATTGATTTATATGAATTTAAAAACATGAAGTTTTTTGTTCTTAAAAATGAATTTAAAAATATGAAATTTTTTGTTCTTAAAAAAAGAATAAATACTGAAGAGCAGTTTTCTTTAATAGCTTTTAGAATTTTTTATGCATTTTTTTAACAATAAATTATGAATTATGAATAAAAAAATTAAGCCTTTTTTACAGCTTTCTTTTTTTTTGGCTATTTGGCCTTTTTAGAAAGCCCATTTATCTTCTTTTATCTACAGCTCCTGGCAACACTGTTAACCACAGCACTTAAAAAACTAAAAATGCCTGCTATAAACTGTGTAGCGAAATGTAACAATAAGAAAGAAACTCCTACTAAAATGAAATATTTTTGGTATAAAAATTACATTATTTTCTTGGATATTTTGCTGTTGTTGTTGTAGTTAAAGATCTTAGCATAGAAATTTTCAAATATACACACAAATATTGATGTATGCATGTATGTATATGTGAGAATATATCTAATACATACAATTTTTTTTATCATTTTTATGAAATCATATGAATTCGAATGTTGATTTTGTAGGACTGTTGTATGATTTTGTGTTTCCTATTATTCAAGCGTATGTCGCAAAAAACGTATACTACTCGTATAAATAAAAATCAACAAAAAGTATAAATGTTTTATATTGTATTAGGAAGCACGATTCGTTACAACTATTGACACTTGTATTATTAGCACAAATATTTCTTTATCTTTTATTTATTTTTATTTTTTTGCCGATACTAGAATAAAAATATTTTACTTCATTCATATAAATTCAGATAGTTTTTTCTTTGTCAAATGTTTGATTTAAAGAACAAGTGAAATGTTAGGAAATTGTGCAAAGAAGATGTAAAAAAGTTGATGAATAGATACAATTTGCTACAATATAAAAGCGTCCTTAAATTAAATTTGAAATCGATATAGAAAAAATTCAAACACATTATTTTTTGTTGAGGCAGAGATTTTTAAATTGGCAACACTGCCTTTTATATTAATAAAATTCAAATAAAATTTTCATTTATAAGTTCAATAGTTTTTAATATTTTATATTCAATCGACGGCTTCTAAAACTTTTGTATGGACTTAAACTTTTTAACCATATAGTATTATTAAACATTTTAAATGATTGCACCTATTTTTTCGAAAGGTTTTGGTATTTAAATGACATTTTAATAGTGCGACTCAGGTTGACATTACAAATGGAATTAATAATTTTTTTAAATCATTTTTTAAATCATTTTTATTCAAACTAGTATCCACTTTACAACTAGTAAAAATTAACACATGAGCTCCGTTCATGATTGCTTTGGCTTCCTATCAAAAATTGTTATTCTTCTTCCTCTTCCTCTTCCTCTTCCTCTTCTTCTTCTTCTTCTTCTTCTTCTTCTTCAGTCCACTTAACTCTCTGTGGAGCATAGGACCTCTGGAAAATTTCTCCAAGATATTCGATAATTCGCAAGAACTTTTATTTCTTTTCAGTTTCTTCCGCTGTTGTCGATATCAAGCTTCTTTCCCATGTAGTCTTTGGCCGACCTCTTCTTCTACTGCCTGGTGAGTTCCAGTCTAGGGGTTGCCGGCATATATCATCTGGGTTCTTCCTGATAGTGTACCCGATCCATTTCCACTTTCTCATTTAATAATTGTTTGTATAGGCTCAACGTTGCATTTTCGTTATAGTTCGCCATTACTTATGACCAGGGCGACTTTAAAGATGCACAAAAATTATCAAAACATGCATGCAAATATTCCAAAAAAAAAAACTTCAAAATATGCACAAAATTATGCAGCCGAAAAACACAGACTAATATTTTTTAAATAGTTTTATTTAAACAAATGTTTATTACAAAATGATATGCTTTTTCAATTGTCGCACAAAACAAATATACGCTCAACATCCTTGTTTCTTTGGAATATTGTCTCATGTCCAATTCTTTCTGACTAAGAACGTTACGAACATTAGCCAAAAAATAATAATCACTTTGGATTAAAAACTACTAAACAACCAATTTGTTCGAAAAGTAATCACTTTAAATAAAAAAAATATCAGTAGATGTTATTGTACACATGTGTTGTTTTTGATCTTTGGTCAACGTTTGAAGGTCAGCATTTCGATTAAACACTTTTTTCAAGTTTTTCAATAAATATTTTATTAGTAATATTTTGAAGTTTTTTTACGTCTTCTTTAACGGATAAAATTTAATATAAAGGAAGTTTTTTCGTTTCCAATTTGATTATGCTGTAGCTGATCACATTCAAAATTGTCTTTAATGTATGCAAAATATTTTTTTACTAATGAAATCTTAAATAAAGCCCTTGCATTATTTATCGACTCTGCCTCCCTCATCAGCTTATTTAAAACGCTGCTTATTTCTCTAAAGTTTACGCAATAATATAGAGCATCCTTTAACCAAGATCCCCATTTAGTTGTACAGTGCTTTGTGGATTTATCGTACTCGAGTACATAGAATGCAGTACACTCATACGAGGGGGCGCCTACATACTTTGTATGTATGTATTTACTTCTATCTTAAAAAAATCGGCTTTTCAATTTGCAACAAGTGAATTAACATTGCAAAATGTAAGCGAACAAAATCTGCAATTCTATGCAACTCAAGAGCCCAACATGTAACATGCAACATTTTTGGGTAAAGAAAATTTTTAATGATCGCATTGCGGAGACCAAGCAATTTTTGTTTGAAAAAATTTGCCAACCTGCGTAATATGTAAATTTTTGTAAGTTATATCAAAAATACTTTTCTTGGGAAAAATTTGCAAAAAGCATAAAAAACTTCGAACTGCTTATGATGATTGGTCACCATATTTTCGAAATGTATCGCAAGCAGCGGTTTATTCAGTGCTATTATTGTCGACCATATTTCGCAGCTATAAAGCAAAATAGTTAGAATGTTTGACTTAAATATGTTTAATTTAGTTTCGACTGATGTAATGATTGATTTCCAAATATTTTGCAGTTGGATGAACCAGTCATATGTACAAAGTCTGATTAAGCGCTATCCCCAGGTAGCAGAATTTATCAACAAAGTCAACTTGTTCGTTTGTGACCGATGACAAAAGGGTTGTTGCTTGTCGTTCTTATTTCCATCGCCTTTGCTTTTTGCGTGTTAATAATGGGTGTTTTTTATAGAGTGATACAACTTTGAGTTGGCATCACTGCTTTATTTGACCACCTATTTAACAGCTGATAGTTGCTTTTTGTTTAGTTTGCTTTGACATTTCATTATGGATCGACTTACACCATAGCAACGCGTGCAAATTAGGGAAATTTGTAATCAAAATAATCGTTTTGTTCGTCAAACTTATCGTGCACTTTGTCCATTTTATGGCGTACATAATCGTCCTTCAGAGCTGCTAATTCGAAGAACAATAGATCGTTTTCGGACCACATTTACTGTTACTGACAATGTGCATCCCGTGAGATTCCGAACAGTGCGCACTGAAGAATCTATAGCCGCTGTACAGGAAAACATTGAAGATGATCCTAATCAATCAATTCGTCGCCGTTCTCAGCCACTGGGGTTGTCTCCTTCCACTTCATGGAAGATTTTCTGCCGCCAATTCGGCGAATGGGCTGAAGCACATATTGATATTGATTTTAAATTTCCATTCAAAATTTTATTTTCGATGAAGTCCATTTTTGGTTGAATGGGTACGTAAATAAATAGCATTGTCTCATTTGGAGTGGGGAGAATCCACAAGTTTTTGTCGAAACACCATTACATCCACAGAAAATTACTGTTTGGTGCGCTTTATGGGCTGTAGGAGTCATTGGCCCATATGTCTTCAAAAACGATGATGGTCAGAATGTTATTGTCAATGGTGAACGGTATAGGAACATGATTCGAAGTTTTTTCGTACCTCAATTAGCTGCCATTAATCTTGCTAATATCTGGTTCCAACAGGACGGAGCCACATGCACCACAGCGGGCGCTACAAGAGATTTACTCAAGGAAACTTTTGACGAAAAAATAATTTCACGAAATAGCCCAATTAATTGGCCCCAAGATCGTATAATTTAACCCCATTGGATTATTTTCTTTGAGATTATGTAAAGTCACTTGTGTACGTCGATAAACCACAAACAATTGAACACCTGGAAATCAACATTCGAAGAATTATTGGCGAGATACGGCCGCAAATGCTGCGAAAAGTTTGTGAAAATTGGTGTTCCAGATTGCGCCTTTTACGCGCCAGCCGTGGCGGCCACATGTCTGAAATCATATTTAAACATTAATGTCATAAAATTTTCTATCCAATAGAGACCGTTTCATTAATATCAAAAATATATTACTATGTTTTATTTTGATTTAAACTTGTATCACTCTATAAAAAACACCCGATATTAAGACCAACATTTGCTGAGTGGAGGTCTAAGTCATCAAGCTTCAAATGCATATCCGAATGTTTAGTGGATAGAAAACAAATGTTATCAACGTAATCTTAATCCTTGAGAAGACTGGTAAAGGTCTATTGGATACCGCGTTCATTAGTTGTCACCGTGTTTTCAAGAACATTGTCTATATAATAAGCAGCAAGAGTAGTGGAGACAGTAAGCATCCGATTTCGAAAGAAATGATTCTGAGAGTCGGTTGCTGTGCAAGACTTTGCACTGAAAGCTATCATTTTGTGCTCATAACAATACTAGTGTTTTTTAAGAGATCCCATATTTTATAGCAGAATACTCGTATGCTGTCAAATGCAGTAGTATAATCTAAAAAATGACATACAGATTATTTTGCCATTCTTCTACTTGTTAAGCGATAATTCTTATTGTGTTAATGTGGTAAACACACGACCTGTTCGACCAAAAAAAGGCCTGCAGAAATGTTTTAAGATATTATTTAAAATAATTTGAAAAAAGTATTCTTCCCCAATGCAGTGTCCGGGACCTAAACCTGAGTTAAGCTCGTAAAATCTCATTATCAAGCATATTAGAACAATTTAGTAAACCATTATCTGAGAGAATAATTATTACAATCATAGCAAATAAATTTCTTAAAAACGATATCTATTCTAAAAGTGTACTTAACAATTTTAAGTTCCATTCATTAAATATTTCAAACCAAAAAAAAAACCAAGTTGCTTCAAATATTGATATTGATAAAATATTAAATTATTTTAATATATATGTATGTAAGCAAATTATATTACAGAAATTTTCGAATATTTTTCCCAGCTTTGAAACAACTGCCATCACGTTATTTTTAATTTTTTGTATTTCAAATGTCAAAAGCACTTGTTAGGAAAATTAAAAAAAATAAAAACAAAACAAAACGAACAAATCAAATCAAACTGCACCAAACGAAATACAAAAATGTAGAAAATACAAACTTTAACACCAAAAGTGTCAAAACGATTTTAGCAAAAAAAAAATAAATTCAAATCGAGACATATGCCACAACAACTCAACAACAAATCGTAACAAATACCACAAATCAAAGAAATACTTTATATAAATTATTTTTTTAATGGAAATAACAATAAAAAACTTGGTTAAGAAATCCAATATATTTGGACAAAAAAAGAAACTATTCAATAAATAGAAAGAAATGGCGTAGTAGAAAAGAATATAAACAAATACTTAGATAACCACTCCTATTAGCCATTTTACATTATTCAGCAAAAGTTTTCGATGCATAAAAAATTTTACAACTTAAAAGAATCACAACAACAAGTGGCACATGTACAAATTTGTATAAAAAAAACATTCGAAAAAACGTTAAAGAAATTTGCATAGAAATTGGTATTTTTATTTAATTTTTTGACATCACTAAAATTTTGTTGTTAGCATCGCTTATAAAAGAAAGAATCAAAGAATCTATGAAAATAAAAGTTGCATATAAAAAATAAACTAATTAATTCATCACTTCTGCAGCGTGTATTTTCAGGGATATGACTCTTAATGAAAATTAAATTGAAACCCAATAACCTCTATGAAATACTTTAAATCTGCAAAATATTTATTCCCACATAAAAGTATAAGATAAGTATCCTGGAATTCCTAGCTTCCTTTCTTTTTTTATAATAGACAAACTGGAAGGAAAACTGGTTATAAAAGGAAAGATAGAGAAAGCAGTGTTTGATTTGAGCTTCGGCCAACAATTAATTGTTCAAAATATTGTATGCGTTACAAGTTGAAGGTGGTTTCCAAATAAATATTTTATAAGCAAATGCTTGTATAGAAATTACTATCAACATTTATACACCTACAAGTCATACACAATAATTAATAATACTACAATCTAATTAAAAGCAGTATGATTTATGTGGTTCAGATTTATTAAATTTTATGTTTACGAAGCATCATATGTGTTGCTCTTTAATGAAACTATAAGTCAAGGACCTATATTTTATTTTATTTTATTATCACTTTCTGTAGAGTTGTGTATGAAATAAAAACGATTAAAAAAAACCATTAACATATTTGCATATTGCATTAAAAATATGTTAACATTAAGCAAGGTCGCTTAAACAAGGAGGGGCTCATGATAACATAAACTATTCACCAGCCATTCAGAGTCACTCATACACTTTCTAAGATTTTTTTTAAAGTAATTTTAACCTGATCTAATTGCAGTATAAGAAAGCAACTTTCATATATAACTATCATTCCTGCTATTCCATTTATAAATGTATGCATGTACATTTGTAAGGAACAGTATAACATTTTGTGCACAAACATGCATTTTCAGTACATTATGTGGGCTACCTGGCCACAAACTTGCACATACCCAAACATAATGTGAAACATGTACTACAGTACACTGAATATTCATCATAGACATGCCCACACATACATACATACATACATACACACATACATAAATACATACATACATACGTACATATGAGTTTTTGAAAAATTTTCAAATACCATCATTCCTGGTCCTTCGCCAAATAAGAAAATTGCAAACAAAAACAAAACAAATTGTATGAGACGCGATTTCCGTTTTGTTGCCCATAGAAAATACGAGTGTAAACAGCAACCAAAAAAAACACACACATAACGAACATAATCATGGCAAATTACAACTGTATCATGTTGGGATAATGATTTAGCCATGGCCACCTTTGTTAGCCATGCAAAACACACACTAAGCACTCCTGCCACACAAATTTAATAATGAATCTCTAACAAATTATGTACGTTTAAATGTATATAAAGTGTTGAAAATCATTGAAGTTTGCAGCGAATGAATGAATGAATGATTTGCGATATTAACAAGGAAATATTAATTGGCTGTGTGTATGATTTTCGTGCAGCAACAAATTAAATGCTATTGAGATAATTGCAAACTTGCTGTATTAGAAAATTGCGGTAGGAAATCAGTTTGATCAGTTGTTAGATTTGTAAAAATTAGCGATATTTATAATAACTTTAAATGATGAGTTTGTTTCCAAAATTAAAGTTTACATGAACTGTTTGATTTATTTTTTCTTTTAATTCAATTAATTTCGATGTTTTGAGAAAAATCAAGTTAAGCATAAAATTGTAAATTTTCCTCGTTTATATGTTATTAAGGAATTGTTCCCTTACACTGTAAAACATTTTTCAGCTCATCGATTTCGAACTCAATTCTGAACGTGAAAGTAGTCCCAAAAATAACAACTTTTGCATCATTCGTTGTGTCAAGTTTTTATATGTTAAAACCAGAAAAACATTGAACATTTCACTATGGAAAATATTAAGTATACGTACGGTATACCGAGATATAACCGTGTTAAAATATAGAAAAAGTGATAAAAATCCACCTTGACAAAAAAAGTTCGTATGGCCATTAAATTATTTATGCAGCAAACTTGACAAAACGAATGATGCAGAAGTTCTTATTTTTGGCGGTTACATTAACGTGCAATTCTCAGGATTGAATCCCGAAATCATAAGTTATACTATGTTACCAAAAATCCCAAATAACTATGCTACGCATTTTGCATAAAATAATATGTATTCACATGTTGCTCATTCGCCTTGAATTACAATTGCCGCGATAAGAATCTTAAAAAGTTTGCTTTGGTTTTTAGGCGAAATAACTGCGTATAAGCGATATTAATTTAAGCAGATTGAATAATATTAATACAACAAAATTCCGGAAATTTTCGATATTAATAAATACAGAAATTTTTCATTAATTTCTCAGCAAAATTTTTTATTAATAAGGGAGTGTATTACAGTAATTTTGAAATAGCTGCAAAATCAACATTGCGCAAAATTGTACAAAATAGATGAATCTTAATGATGACGACTTGCGATTTGTGTGACTTTTTTGCGATTTTATTTTATGTGAAAAAGCGGCCACCACATTGTTTTAATGTGTGCAGCTAACTTTGATTTTTCATATGAAAATATTTTAAAACTGACATAAAATATGGTAAATATGCGGGTATACAAAATACACTTAAACAAAGTTTAGGAATAATAGTTACAAAAAATATATATTTTTGGGCAGTTAAGTAAAAACGCAGCTAATGTTGATTTTTTGCATAAGAATCATTCTAAAATGTCGAAATTTTTGGGCATTTATCTTAAATGTGCAGGTAGAAAAAGGGAAACTAAAAAAACAATTTCTATAACGTTTTAAGGAATAGTGACGGAAATGATTAGCTTTATGCAGTTAAAACAAAAGTGCTTATAACCAAAAGGCAGCTAAAGTAAAACTACTGTAATAATAAATGGCGCTGTTCTTTTAAAAATTGTTAGGTGCTCTGACAAACTGATAAACAGAAAGAAAAATGTAAAAATGTTAAAGGCAAAAAATGGCAACAAAAGTTCTGATTAGTTTTATTATTTTTTTGTTAATATATTTTTTTACATTTAACTGCCAGGCCCACTATGTCACACGTATTCGTACTTTCGTACAATTACATTTAAAACAAAAGCAAAATTTTAGAATTGGTTTAGTTTTAAATGTAATTGTACGAAAGATAGAATTTGATCAACATAGTGGGGCTGGCATAGTGGGTCTAGTACTAGAGAAAAACTAAAGAAAATGGTTCAATTTAGTGTCTTTAAGTATTTTTATTTTCACAGAACAGAATGAAAATATTTCACCTCGGAAAATTTCTGTATTTTTTCCGAAAAATTCTGAAATCCTGATAAATTACAGAGTTTCGGAATTTCGGGATTGAAAATTCAATAATGCTGGGACTTAAGAAACCCAGTTACGCTTCGCATCTCTACCACATACATTTTTAAAACATACAGAACAAAAAATTATAAAGGATATGTTTCCTTTTTAATACTTTGAGTTGAAATGTTTGATGAATTTTCGGTGGACTCAAGTTCGATTACAAGAAAGAAAGAATGGGCTGTTCATTGTTACAAAGCATATACATAATTATATTTTTTTTATTTCAAAATTCCTTACACTTTTATTTCACACATCCCGGGGTATTTTTATAGGCATGAACAGAGTATGTTATATGTTTACGCGATTCGGTATACGGGTTAAGAAGAATATCTACCGAAGAGCTAGCAGGAAGATCTCATTCATGCCACTTAACCACGTTTGATTATGTTAGTGAAACGAAAAGATTCAGCACCAACTTTTATTATATATGAGTGCAAACCAATTTCACATTAGACAGTCGCGTAATAAAATAAAATAGAATTTATGCGGATTGGAACCATCAACTCAATCCCTCTTTCACTACATGGAGCCATAATTGAGGAGGTTGACTCTTTTTGCTATTTGGGTAGTCGCATTTCAATGGCGGTTCTGGTATGGACATAATGGACCGCATCAACAAAGCCATGGTCATATTTAACGCGCTACATAAAGTCTGGCGAGCGAACAATATCTCTATACCTACAAAAATTATAATATTCAAGTGTAGTGTAAAATATTTTCTACTCTACTGCTGCACTACATGACAGGACAACGCAAAAAAAACCAAACCACACTCAGAAAGTTGCAAAAATTCGTGAATCGTTGCCTTAGACAAATTCTGTGCATATTTTGGCCATAATAGGTGACTAATGATCAACTTTTGTACATGACCAAATGTATACCGATTGAGATAAAAATTAGACATCGAAAGTGGTCTTGCATTGGCCATATTTTTCGTAGGCCATATAATAAAATCAGTAGAGATGTACTCGATTGGAATCAGCAAGATCACTGCCTACCTGATCGCCCACGAAACATTTGAGTGGGGATGGTTAGAGGAATAGTCGAAAGCTGCAAAAAGTCGTGAGTCCAAGTTAAAGAACATTTGTTGATAAATTCATTAGTTTACTAAGAGGGTACTATTTGGAACAATGTTTTATACATCAGACTAGCAGGAGGGATCAGTACTGATTTCGAGGTCGCTACACCATCATATCAGCGTTCTTTGTTCGATTTTTTAAGAGAACATTGTAGTACTTTAAAATTCAAAAGACAGTTATAAAAATCCATAAAAATGGCAAGAAAAGTTTTGACGTTCACAAGAATTTAGCAGTTAGAGTTTGTATTTAGCAGGATTTCAATTTGTAAAAAGACTGACCTAAAACTGCTTACATATCCAGGTTCAGTTCTGAAAACAAACAAATTCGTTTAGTCAAAATTATTTCTTAAAAAGTTATTTATTTACAATAATAAAACAATAAATTAATATATCGATTATGGATAGCATCTAAGCTTCTGTTGCGTTTCCAGTCGGCAGAGGGACATTAAATAGCAGCCGGTCTAATTGCCAGTTGCCATCCGTAGTATCATCTGCAGCAACTGGAATGGACCAATATTAACATTAACATTAGCAAAATAAATTATTTTTAAGACATTCCAACATTTACGTTGAAGCACTGCATTTTTCCTAGTCATAATTTCAAATAATATTAATTTCAAACTCCCTAAAATATGCTTTAGATTTAACATAAACACTAGCAACTTAATGTATGCGAAATATAGAATTGCATGAATATGGTCATCAATGAACATATTTATATGTTCATTGATTGAAACTCTATTTCGAATAAAAATCAGAACACCAAACAAAATGTTGCTTTATTCATATCATGAGTGAGAACATTTGGTTTCACTTCGTTAACACAAAGAGAATTTTCATTAAAACGATTTTTATTTCGTATTTCTCGTTCTTATCTCACATTTTCTTATTAATAAGCAATCGCAAATACAAAATTTTAAAAATTGATAACTGCAATAATTATGTGTATGTACATTAACTATTATAAAAGCAGTTCATGATAGCAAGAGATACTTTGGAATAAATATTTTATCTAAATGAGATATTTTACCAAATGGAATCATTTATGAAATCCTTAAACTTTAAATTGTTTAGAGTTTTTTTATCTTCTTTGTTTTTACGACTTAATTCATTGTGTTTGTTTTAAGTATTTCTTAAATGATTTTACGTTTTGCTACAATTGGAAAGACTGATTTTTTAAAGCATATTGTTTTTGCATGAACTTTATTGTTATTTATTCAAGACATGTTATGTTTCACATTTGTAAATGTTAGTATATTCTTGTATAAGTGAACACAAAAACTTCATTACACTTGGCTCTTAACTATGGACAGTTGATTGTTCTCTTTTCATAGTTATTCATCTCTATTGAATAGAAACGAAATAAGTAAAATATAATGATGAAGGCTTCATGAACATCCGCAAGAAACTAAGGATGTCTAATGCGAAAAAAAATTTCAAACCATTTCTAAGACGTTCTTATGGCAAATATTTAAAATTAATAAGTTCAAACAGTTCTGATGATTTAACTAATTAAGCATAAAACAAGTTGTACACAATGTGAATGAATATTAAGTCCGACTATTTTATGTTTAAATAGAAAAATAAACATGAAAAGTAAAATGTTTTATATTCATTTTTAATATATTGAATAACTTTATCACTCTAAAAATAAGCCGAGAAACACAGATAGGCAGACAGACAGACAGATAAATATGCCTATTTATTTACTCAAAACATATTTTCGGATAACACAATGAAATAATGTTGTGCGTACATTTCTTTATAATTATATATTTATTTTAAATGGGAAGGGGCGCGTGCTAACCAAATCGGAAATTCAAATTTGTAAATTTTAAATAGAAGTTTGCTGCTGTGCTGTCTACACTCTATTTAAGTTTCAGTCGAGGTTCAAGCAGCATTTGTATAAATATAAACTCAGATATGAACTCAAGCCATAAAAATTTCATTTAAATATATACCCTAAACAGTTCGACAATTACGTATAAATATTAATTAAATACAAAAACTAAAATTATTTTAAGACTCCTGACAGTCGTTTGTTGAGTTGAGCTCGCTTTCCATGAAATGTTTAATCTATTTTACTACAACACGTAGAGGAAATACGTTCGTTAATCTGAGTAAAAGTATTATTTTGTAATTATATTGTAATTTGTGTAAAAATATTATTTTATAATTATATTGCAGGGCTGACTTCCCTGTAAAATTCATTTAAAATTTTAATCCTTGTTTAGTCAGTCTGTTGTTTGTCTACAACTCAACCAAAATATGTGTGAATATATTTTTGCTAATTTTTGTACTCATTCATTTGTATTTTATGTGTTTATTTATTAAGTCTCTATTCAGCACAAGTTTTTGTTGTTTTTAGATTTGCTTTTCTATTTTGGCTGTTGGTGTAGTTTTGTGGTTGCAGAGCAAAACAGAGATTTCCTTTTCTTTCCTCATTTTTTTGTTTGTGTGTATTAAGTGTTCTAACCCAGTTGTTTTTGGGGTTTTCTTTAACTGAAAAATTTTATGTATATAAACAAAAATCTGTTAATGCTTCAATGAACTTGCAGATTTATTTGTTCTAATTGCTTGTTTTATAAATATGATCGATGTTATTTTATTATTCTATATAAATATTTATAAATGCTGCAAATTAATACAACCAAAAAGATTTATATACTACAATAATATTTATTTGAGAATCGAATTTGCTTTATGGCCTGTGCACATCCAAAATGTGCAATTGAAGTGTATTTTGTTTACATAAAATTAAACAAAATTAAGTTATATGAACCCTGAAAATATGTTTTGATTTAGTAGAATGTAGCAACAGAAACAATGATAAATTGACTAGCGAGTCTAAAAGAAGGCTAAAGGGTTTTGTTTTCCCTGGAAAAGAAATATCAAAGGGCTGAACATTTTGCCAGCTATTGTTGTGTATATAGGAGAATTCATGCGGAAATAATGGCCAATTTTCGAATAATAATTGTTTAAGTTAGTAAAGCTAAGAAAACTTAAATGAACTTCACAATTGTTTTTATGTTTTGCTCAATTTGCTTATAGCTGTAAACAAGACCGGGTCAGTGCACAACATAATTTTTTTTGGAAAAAATTTCTACGAAGGTACTCAATCGGTCAACTGATTAAATGCTACACTATTAACTGTTCGATTATAGATTAAAAGGAGCTATTTTCGATTACAAATTCAATCGACTAATTTAAGTCGATTAACCGATCAAACAAAATGTTAAACAATAACGTTGTTTCTGTTCTGCCGTGTAAGTTGAAATTAATTGACGTTAAAATTTTCCCTTGTACCTTTGGAATATTGGGCCTAATTACGGTTGTCGAATTTTCGCCGTCGACTTCGACAAGTTGTACTAGATTAAAGAACCACACAGTATTATACTTTAATCTTGTCCACACTGTCGAAGTCGAAGACGAAAATTCGACAACCGTAATTAGGCAGATTGTCTCGTGTCTAATTCTTTCTGACTAAAAATTTTACAAATATTAGCCAAAATAATAATCAATTTGTTCTCGAGAGCGAGTAGACAAGCTTCCATTCTTTGGTATTGTGTTGACGTGACATCGATATCGCCAACTAGAATAATAATTTTTAATTTCTTTGGCTATATAGACGATTGTCTACAAAAAAGAAATTCATTTACACCTATTCTGTGACGTTTCATACATATTTTTTGTCTCTTTTCTCAGCTGAATACTTCTTAAAAGTGAACCTTACAGTCATTTCAAAATTACCGATTTCATTCCTTGCTTTTGAACAATTTGCACGTCTGAATACAGAAGCACAGGTAAGAAATTTCAATAAGTATTCCGTTGTAAAAAAAACCGCTTAACTTTTAGTACTCGTGCATAAGATTATGTTGGTAGTTGCAGCCAGGGCTGCCAGTATTATTTTTCGAAAAATCGTAAAATTTTGGAAATAAAATCGTCAAAATCGTCAATATTTAAAAAAAAAAATCGTCAGAAAATCGTCACACAAAAATCTTCTATTTTATACAACAACCATAAAATAAAATAAAAAAATCTTTCATTTAAAAATTAACATGTCAACATATTTGGTCAATTCAAAGCAAGATTTCGACAGATTTTACGTCGAAATAGTTAATATATTTTTCAAAATAACCGTTAATTTTTCATTTGATAAGTTTAATTTAATTACAAAATAAAAATACTATACATACATGTCATAATTATGTTTTTTATATTTTTTCTAATGTTAACGTTGGCCGCGTTCATAAGACGTAACTGTTGCGCAGCCGGTGAGTGTTTGCCTTAGAAACGCAGAGTTGAGTAGTTCCGCTCCACGCAACAGTTAAGTAGTTTCACTCACTACAACAGTTGAGTATTTGCTGCCATTTTACTATCATAAATTTTGTTCGCTACATTTAGTCAACATGTTATCTTTTTATCCACAGCTGATCAAGAGAGTCATGCGCTTTCATATCCTAATGCAATGCCGTTTTGTTAGGTGGCGACTTCAAATTAATTTATTAAATTTTGCATTACAAATGCGATAAAGTATACTAAATTCATTAAATATATATTATATAATTATTATGGTGTCTATTTATATGAATTACATAATTAGTTCAATATAGGGTTTAAAGATTTTTGAACACAGCGCTCGCTTAGCGTTGAAATATAAATGTTATCGGTGCAGGTTTATAATTCTATTGGAGTATTTTGCTGTGCATTTTGATATTGTGAATTTTAAATTTGTGGTGCAGATTTTATAATAAAAATGGAAAATTCCTGCCAAGAAAAACTCCGTTGTAAATTCTGTGTTGTCCGAACTTTTTAGTGTAAGCCAAACTAATTAATTTAGAAAATTTAAACTATTTATTTTGCAGCACATTTATTTCTTTTCAATTGTTTACATTAATCAGCTGTTCGTGATCTAATTATTTATCAAGCCGTTTCTAAGACGTAACTGTTGAGCTCAACGGTTACGTCTTATGAACGCGGCCATTGTAATATTTAGAGGAATTATTTTTTAAATAATATTTTGAAAAAAGAATCCCTTCAAGGGTTTCTGTTTCCAATAAATTTTTTATCTTGGTTTTATTAAGATTTTGCTAAATATTTCTTCAACATTAGCTGAAGAGTTTGGCAAAGTCATTAAACTATTTACAAGTTCACATAAATTTGGAAAAACAGGTTTATTGTATGTTAAATTAATTAATATACTATTTACATTTAATGCGCTGTCTCCAATATATATTTAAAATTAATTACAATATAAACCTAAACAGTTCAACAAATTAGGGATAAACATTAACTATTCAAAACGAAGGCACCCGTCATAAGGTCCATTGTTTACATTGTCCTGGGTGGTTGAATACTAAGAAAGTCAACTACAAAAGACAAAAAAAGTCAACAATAGTCAGCAGCCAATGGCTCTGGAGAAAGCGGGAGAGTATGAAATATTTGAAATAATTAATCATCAAAGATGGGAATTTCGTACTAACAGAAATTGATTTAACTTGTAAGAAATGAATAAATTGCACTTTTTGTATTCTAATTCGTTAAATAATGCGGTTAAATAGATGATATTCCTAGTCACAAGTAGCCATCGCCAAAAGTGGTAAAATCGAACAAAGAACGCTGATGAGTTGGTGTAGCGACCGCGAAATAAGTACTCCCTCGTTCTGCTAGCCTGATAAATAATAAATTGTTCCAAATAGTACCTCTGTTAATAAAATAACGAATTTATCCAATAAATTTCTTAAATCAAAAGACACATGTTTACTCAGATTTGAATTCAACTAATTTCAATATAAATATTCTTTGCTATCGATATAGACATTTTGTCACACTTAGAGTTTATGTTGAGCAAAAATTAGTCAAGTCAAAAAATCGTCAATGTATAAAAAGTATTAAATAAAAATCGTCAATCGTAATTTTGTGAAATTCGCTCTAAAAAATCGACAAAATGACATAAAATAGTCACGTTTGGCACCCCTGGTTACAACCATAAAATTTCCTTTTCTCTTGTGCTTGTATTGAGAGCATATTTTTGTTTGTTGTGCGGCTGCATTTGTGTTTTGTTAACGTTTACGTGAAATAATATTTTCAGCCAGTTGATGCTGTGTTAGTGCTTGAGTATATGCGAGTGTAGCATTAAAGTAAATGTACTTGACTATGAACGCACACAATATTACACTTTAAGCATTATCTTGCCTTGAGTACCAAAACCAGCACAATGGCAATTACTTTTGATTTTTCCTGTTTCATCTACAACAGCTACAATTTTATTCTCTATCCTCTTTTGGTTTACAACATGAAGATACTTACAACTGTGACTATTCAATTGTTATCTCGACTGTTGGCAAAACAAGAGCAACAACTAAGAAATACTTTGTTGATTATTTTTCTAGCTGCTTAGTTATTGCTACTTCTATTGCAACTACTACTATAAATTAGTAGTTTTGTTAATAAACATTGTGGCTTTAATGTGCAGGGCGGGGAGTTTTGTACAAAGAAATGTTTTTGAAAATTTATTTATCCATTTATTGTTCTATTCAGGTTTTATAGGAAATTTATTTTGTATTAAATTTGTCTTAAATAGCTGCTATATTCATTAATTGAAGGGCCGGAGATTTATATTTTTTGTCGCAGCCACTGTAGAAATATTCTCTTTCCGCTAAATTTTTGTAAAAACTGCATCTCTTAATATAAGAAATAACCTATTACAAATTATTATTTTAAAGATTTCCAAAAACTTTTGTTTGTTGAGGGTTTTTTAGCTAGTCTATATACATACATGCACTTCATTGGTGCTAATGCCAAATCAGTAGACCCTAAACCATATTTTTGAAAAGTTTCAAACCTCTTATCTTATACAAAAAACTTTTTAGAAACCAATCAGAATTTCAAAAATTACAAAAGTATAAATAAGCATAGCAGGCCTTGAAACTTATTCAAAAATCCCAACAAACAAATTATATTATTCGATATGAATCTATTTTTTTTAAGGTCTACTCATGATGAAATAAGCCGGTGGCATTATTAGGGCTACAACTACAATAATACAACAAAAAAACGAATTTTTGCTTGTGTAAAATCTAAGCCCTTGTCAAAAATTATTGTAAGCAGAAAAAAAGAAACGATAAAAAGTTTTACTCATGCGCGTCCTTATAATTTTGGCTCCCGTTCATGCATGCTCACGTGAGTAGGCAACAAAGTTACGCACAATCATGAAAACTCACACTCACAAAATAATCACGAAATAAAATTTTAAATAATTAAAAAAATATTATCACTGATCGATTCTGCAAATTTGATGAATAGACTGTTCCAATAATACTTTCGTAATAAAAATAATTTTAGTTTATCAAAAAAATTTCTAAAATTAATAAAGAAATGAGTAAAGTAAGATTTGAACTTGAGCCAAACAATTCCTTTCAACATAAACTTAAAACAATTTAAGTAATTACGTAGAAATATTAATTACAAAAGTATACGAAAAAATAACAATCTAGCAAAAAAATCACCTCAAAAATCTACTTATGCACGCTCAATTTCTTTGTACTCACGTTCATGTACGCTCACGTAATTGAAACAAAAAATTAATTACGTGAGCGGTGCCCATCTCTAATATAAACAAAACTACATAAGATTGGAGAAACTATGTACATAAGCTAGAGAAAAAATTATCATATGGCGTACTAATGCCACCTGTTCATTTCACCATGGGTCTACTGATGATTTGGCATTAGCACCAATGAAATCCATGTATGTATATAGACTAGCTAAAAAAGCAATCTCGATCAATAAATTTAAAAATTATTTGTAATTTAAAACCAAATAGTGTTTTTATTGAGTATTGAGCGAATCTACGTCCATGTATTTTATTGATGCTTATGCTAAACCATCAGTGGAACTCAAAACATATTCTTAAAAAATTTCAAACTTCTTACTTTCTACGACAACTTTTAAAAATCAAACGAGTATCTCAAAAATAATATTCAAGATATTTTTCATTGTTTGGAAAGATATTTGTTCGCTTTCACTATCACGAGAATTTGAAATTTTAAAGTTTATTTTCAAAAAACTCACAAAAGCCGCATATGAAAGAAAATAGATTTTGTGTTTCTTACTTAGATTACACAGTATACAGTACAGTAAAATTAGACAAGCTGTGAAACTGCTTCTTATTCTTGAAATTTTCCAAGAAAAATCATAAAGTCGTTTAAAATATGCAAGCAAAATTTATTCAAGTTAAAAGGTATCCTTCTTAACAAAAAAAAACATTTACCACATACATTCTTTATATATTTCTTCAACTCTTGCTCTTGCTCTTACTCTTACTCTTCACCAGAAAATAGGTTAAATTAAGTGGAAAAGTTTTCCCTTTTCCATGAACACAACATCAACAATAACTTTAAGTAAATTGTTATTTTTTCTAAATAAATTTTTGTGTAAATATTAAATAAGAAATGTTGAAACATACAACTTTCAAAGGTGGAAAGAGGTTAAAATTTTAAATAAAATTAAAGCACACTTTCAGGGGCTGCGCAAAGGTAACAGAAACAAAGAGATACAAAATAAAATACATTATAAAATGTATAAAACGAATGCAATTATGTTGATTATAGTAACAAAATTCTTTTGTATTTATTATAAAACTACAGTTTGTATTATAATCAACATAAAAAATGCAAAGCATACATTTGGGCTTTACATAAAACTCATTTAAATACAAACATACTTTTGGAGGTTTTGTTTGAGAGTAGTGTAGCAACTTTCAGCAAAATTAAAATAAGGCAAACATTTTAAAGAGTATTAATTAAAAACGGCCTTGGAAATGAAATAGTTTATTTATTTTTTAAGTAAAAATAGTAGCTTGCACAGTTTTTTTTTATCATAATTTTTAAAAGCTATGAAAAAGTAAAGACTCGTCTACTTGACCTACTTAAGAAATATTGCATTCCCCAAATCTTAATAATTAAGCTTACAAGAATTAATTTAAAGCGTTATGAATTTAAAATGTAATAAATTAAGAGCTGGAATTTTTTCCCACAAAAAATTGTCAACTTAAAATCAGTTTATAAAGTGTGTTTCTTTAAGTCCGTTCGAACTTTAAATTACAATACAATACAGATAAGTTGTGTTGATTGGCATAAATTTAGAGCTTCATTGGAAAGGAAATTCTTAGTCAATAATATTGAAATGCGGCTGCCGCTAATGGCGCAATCAGGATGTCAAATTTTCATTCACTTTTTGCTATAATTACAGCCGAATTTCACAAATAGTTCGCCGAATGTTGTGTTCAAAGTGTTAAATCGGCTCTGGTTTTCAGGTATACACAAGTGACTGCGCATATCGCCGAAGAAAAAAGGTGAACGAAGTCAGCAGGCACGATCTTAATGGCCAGCTGAAAAAAAAATACTTAAAATTTATTTGTTTGAGGGTTTCTTCAGTATTTTTAAGATTGCAACAATTTGTAAGCGTTGGTCTAGCGTTTCAAGGTTTCGTTGAAGCTTAACATCATTTAAAAAATTATGTTATAGAACCGTTACACTTTGAACTCTTTGCTCATTGTTCAAATATAATATTAAACATAAGTGCAGCATAATTAATATTATTTTAACTTTAATTTGACAAAATATGCAAATTAAAAAATCAAATGATAGAATTCAATTAAAATATATAAAATTATGGCATAATTTTAATATTCAATTTACATATGTAGAAAATCCTCTGCCTAGAGCAGAGAGGATATACATTATGTTTGTTATTTCACTATTATGCATTTGTGTCAATAAAATTTATATATAAGCATTGAGATTTCGGAAGATCCCAGATAGTTTATGGGCACATATGTTGAAATTATCTGGTAAAGTTGTCATTCAAAATTAGTTTATTATTAGCTGAGATTTCCTGCATTTTTCATATGATTTTGTATCGAAGCTTTCGTTACATACATACATTATTTATTTGTTAACGGAATTTTGTATTATTATTGTAATTATTATCTATTGCATTATTACTTTTGTTTATATTTCATTACAAATCATTCATTAATTATAAGATTACATGTTGGAGAGAATACATATTGAGGATTTTTTTAAAAGTGTAAAGCTATAAACACATTCACGACAGCAGGCTACATGGCTACATGACTACAAATGTCGCTAGCTACATATGTCGCCTTGTTGCCAGCTACTTAATTATTTTGAAAACGACAGCTACTCAGTAAGGAGCTGATTCATTTATATTTCAAAGGTGCCACTTTAGCTTTTTTTGGCTTTTTTAAAGTTACGTTTTTTAAAAAAGTACAATTCAATGCAGCAGTAAAATGACGAAAAATCACTTATATCACAAAAAATACCTAAAAACCGCGAAAAGTTTAAATATTTTGAAACAGGCGTAAAGCTTCCTAAATGGAGATAAAAACTTAAAGAATGTGATATGCATTCACATTCCTTACATTTTTATGTCTTTTTAGAAGACTTTACGGTTTTTTGCAACTTTTCGCGGACTTCGTGTTTTTTACGACTTTTTCTATATTTTATTGTTTCATGAACTCTTAAATGATATTAAACATTTTTGTTTTCCCAATGATTGGAAGTTATTGCTAATTTCCGTCAATTTTGTATTTTTTTTTTTGGATTTTTTTACATTCCTTGCTTTTGTAGCTTGTTTTAGGAAACTTTACGGCATTTCTAAGTTTTGCAACATTTCGCGAAATTTCGCCTTTTTTGCAATGTGTGTGACTTTTTCTATTTTTTATTGTTTGATATTAAACATTTTTCCCTCAATGATTAGAAGTTATTGCGAATTTTCGCCATTTTTGTTGCTTTTTGCTAGTTTTCCACATTTCTTGCATATGCATCTCGTTTTAGAAGATTTTACAACTTCTTCTAAATATTGAAAAAATTCGCGATTATCGCTATATAATTGACTCAGTGATCTTTTTATTGCTTCTTAATATTTCTTAGAAATAATTTGCTTTATATATTTTGCTATACTCGTATTGTCAACTCTTTTTTTGTTTCGTAGCCAACAAAAATAGAATTTAGTTTAATTCGACTACACGACAAAAGTAGCATGGACAACAATTAGCAGCCGTGTAGTCGTGAAAATTATCATTTTCATATAAACACATGCATTCTATTTTTGACAGGTTGTAGTCGGTAGCCTGCTGTAGTAAATGTTTTTTTCTACTGGTTTCCAATAGCCATGGATCCCAGGCACTTACAGTGCACAGAGACACTAATGGCCATAAAGATTTCAATATAAAAGATGAGGACAACCTCTACGAGACGCAGTCTGGTTATCGTTGAACGCGTTGATACACACTCGTTTGGTTATAAATTCAGTATTTAGTGAATCAAGGATAAACTATTAATTTTAAATCTTTGTGTAATATAAACGGACATTTATACTTTGAATATATGCCTATATTGATTAGTTTTAAGTTGATGAATGAGCATGTGAACTATAAGCTGAATTGAAAATGTAACAATTTATTTAAAGAAATTATCCTGATAATGAGTGCGTTATCCTGGCAAAGAATATTATAATTTCATTCTTCTGTTCTTCCGGTTAAAGGCTAAGAAACTGGAAACTGGAAACAAACGACTGGGTTCCATTACAACGAACGAACAAAAAGTAATTCCGTGGTAGATGTGCTATCGAAGTCAAAAGCTTACAAATTATGTTTTATGAACAACCAAACATGACAAGATCTGACTGACAATCGAGTTCTAATAATGGCCTTGATTGACATGATAACTGCCGCGATTAGACCAAGGCTGTCCCAATTTAGGTGGAATGATTGGCGACAAGCAGCATTAAAAAAATTTTGCACACATAACCAATCATTGTCCGGGATCGCAGGTTGGTAAGTTGGTCAGCTGGCAGGGGCGGGTGTGCGTTGGCATCCGCTTGCAAGTCAGTCGCACGACATGTGCCGATGTCTTACCTCCTCGTGGTGCCAGCTAGTAACATCCTTTGGGATGCCTAAAAGACAAACGGTTTAATATAAAAATTTTGATGAGTGTGGTGCAGGGTATAGGATAGAAAAATTTTGTAGACCTCAGACCTTTTGGTCTCTATCCTTGTTAAAAGAGAGAGTAAGCATGGTTTCCTGGCATTAACTTTGATCAAATGCCTAGAAGCGTATTGGGGACTACCTAGCTCTGGTATCAGGAGAATGGGCGTACTCATACGTTAAGCTTAAGGACATAGAATTTAAGATCTATGTTAGCCAGGTTACTATGTACTGTCGGCTATGCCCTGCTTCGGCAGTGCTCGTTCTTAGAGAAGGATGTTTGAGGACTGGTACCACAAGATCTGGTAGCCACGCAGATGATTTTCTATACAGGTCTAAAAGTTGATACTTATCACATCTTATTCCAGTGCACTGTCTGTCGGTGGGCTTCGCTCTGACCTCTTTGGGGTTAATGATTGATGCGCGCCGAAGGCGTGTGTTATGTGGAATGAAGCTCTGCGATGGATTTCGTGCTTTTAGGTATGATTCTGCGGCCGGATATTGGTGAGGCCAAGTGTTGGCTGTGGTTAATCAAAAAATTAAGCTGGGAGTATCGGTGGTTAAACGCCTGTTCTTCGAAGCAATGCTAGTGGCTGTGCCGGACTTCGGGATACAACATAAGATACTAGGTACTGTTGCCGAAACCACAGAGGTAGTCGGGGAAGTAGAGTGGGGGTCAAAAAGAAAGCCTGAGTTGAGTCGTGGGTACGTTATGGGTAACCTTCTGACTGGTTAGTTTTTTCTTGCCTGGCAAGAAGTTATATAGCTCGAACACCTTAGCAAGATGTTATACAAAATGGTAAGATTATGTACAAGTGCTTTTCGAAAGATGGGAGCGCTTTTACTCATACAGTGTTAAAACCATGGTCGCGTAAAGACAAAAGCTATGTACCGACCTCTCCGGGATTGCAATACCTTATATTGCTAAAGATGGATGTCATAAGTAAAGGGTACCTAAGAATCACCACAGCCGGGTAAGCTCTCTTACTTGTTTTATTTGAAATTCAAAATATTTGTATATAAATTCAAATGAAAACTAACATGTGTTTGTTAAAATAATTCAAAAAAAAATTTTTTTATGAAATATCAAGTGGTTTTATTGAAAATGTTCCCAGATTTCACTGTAATAAAAAAGAAATCTATATATTTATATATTGATTGTTAGTGATTTGTTTTGCATTTTATAAAAAAAATAAATTAAAAAACCTTCATGTTTAAATCATCATTTAATAACCTAAAGCCACTTGAAAAATGTATTGTTAATATCATGTGTTTTGTTTGTGCGCTTTTCTAACCCATTGGAGTGGGAGTTTCAGTAACCGAAGCCAACATATTTAAAAAAAATCAAATAAAAAATCCACTGCTCGTTTGTACGCAATATAATTCAGGGGAATATTTTGTTTTATGGGAAGGAAAATAACAAATATATTTTATATGACTAAAGTCAACTAAAAGTCGGGTATTAAAATTCATTTTTCCACTCGATTTGAGGGAGTAAATAAATGTTTAACAAAACCTTGATTCTGACTATAAAAGATTGCAAAGCAATGAAGCATACAAGTGCGAAAATAACAAATATTTCGAAATGAGTTGATGAATTGCATCAGCGGCAAAAACAGGCACCAGGATTTAAAGCCTGTACTTAAAAAAAATTTTTTTCTCTAATGTTTTTTTTTTGTAAATTGTAGAGAAAAACTTGAAGTATTACAGCTATCATCATAATTATAAAAGAAAAAAATAGCATAACGAAAAGTGTAGTTCTACCATATGTTGAACTGGTGACGAACTGGATCTATTCAGGTGAAGTATACATGATTATAACATTGGAGATCATTTTCTAAAGCTGGAATAGATATAAATTACTCTTTATTTAAACTAATCTATTGATCCGGTGCATGTTTCTTGGCCAAGATACTTTTTTCCATATGAAAATAAACTGTGGTAACATATTGCGCACAGAACTTTCAATAAGAATTGAAAATATATCATTTTCTCTCAGCAGAAATTCCAAAAGCAAAATATACTTCAACAAACCATTGAAAATATTCCCTGAAGGTAGCATGGGGTTAAGTGTACCCATGTCAATATGTTTGTCAACAATTATAGTGTCTTTTTGGTGACACTGTCAAAAATTTTTTTTAAATCAATATTTATACGTAATTGTTGAACTGTTTAAGGTTTATGTTGAAATGAAAATTTTTTGGCTTAAGTTCAAATCTGAGTTTACCCATTGAATACTAAGAAAGTCAACTACAAGACTAAAATAAAGTAAACAAAAATGGAAAACTGCTTGATCTGAAAGCCAATGGCTTTGGAAAAAGCAAGAGAGTATGAAATATTTGGAATAATTAAAAATCAGAGATGGAATTTCGTACTAACCGAAATTGATTTAACTTGTAAGAAATGAATAAGTTGCACTTTTCGTATTCTAATTCGTTAAATAATACGGTTAAATAGTTGATATTCCTAGTTACTAGTATCCACCATCAAAAGTGGTAAAATCGAACAAAGAACGCTGATGAGATGGTGTAGCGACCTCGAAATCAGTACTGATCCGTTCTGCTAGTCTGATGAATAAATTGTTACAAACAAAATAGTACTCTCTTAATAAAAATAATGAATTTATCCAAATATAATTTCTTAAATTAAGAAGAAATGGGTAAACTCAGATTTGAACTTAAGCCAAAAAATTTTCATTTCAATAAATTTTTTTTTTTGATAGAGAAAATGTTTAACGGTTAAAAACAAATCATTAATTTAAAAAGAAATGAAGTTCGTAACAATGGTATTAATTTAATATAATTACCTTACATTTTTTTAAATTATATTATTGTCATATCACACTTAATTTTTAACAAACTACTCGTTGGTTTGTCCTCTACTAATTATTCTTCTGTTTAGTTTACTGTATTTGTCTACTGTGTGTCTATATAATTGAGCACATTTCTCTATATCGCTTTTATAATTTAGCCGTTTCTTTGGCAGTACGTTAATTATATGGAGCATTCCAAAAAAAATATATTTTTTTATAATTCTTCTCATCCTGTAATATTTTTGTTATATCGAATTAAGGTGTATTCCCCGTTCTTGTACGGTGGGCTGCTAGTGCTGTTTTTTGCTGTATAGGCTTATTTCTAGTTTTTTTTATTGATAAAATGTGCATAATAGAAAATAAAAAAAGTTAATTAAACAATAATGTTTTCTATTTTTTAACTAACTAAAATTTACGATTTCATAAGAATTTCTTTGTTATTAGATTTTTATAAGATCAAGATTTTCTTTTGCATATTTGTGTTTTGTTTTGCACAGATTTTTTTTATTTTAAATTTGTTGCATTTTTAATATGTTCTTTTCAATATTTATATTAAGATATATACATTTTTTTATTTGTTTGTTTCTCATTAACGTACGTACACAAAGTCCATTCTTTTTATATTATTCTTTCAGCACATTAAATCGATCGATCACACACACACACACAGAGAAAATCTAAACGCTTTAGCATCTACCATAAACATTTTCATCCGAATAGGCTATGTAAAGGAAATAATCTTCCTCATGATGTTCCTGATACAAGGAACCCATAGTGGCGGATCTTGGTGGAATTACATTCTTAACAAAGAAAAATAGGGCGACTTCGGGGTCTCAATTGTATACGTTTGCGAATCATTAGATGAAATTTTCCTACGGTTAAATCGGAAGATACTAAATATTTGTTCTTATCCTTTTTAGTCATATTTATGTGAAGCAACAAGCGGGATTACTCTCTATTGCGATACGAAAGCAATTGCAGTATACCAACAGTTCGATTTCGTACCATTTTTCTTTCGCATCGTAATAGAAGGTAAATCAGCTCTTGAGAGGAGAATACTTTTTTATTTTTCCATTGATCTGTGAGTAAAATAAAAACTTTAAACTGGTTTTTCGACGAACGAAACTTCATAAATAAATGTAAAATTGATTGAATTTCTATTTTTAACAAAAAAAAAACTTAGTAAAACAATGTATGCAGCTATGTAAGTATATTTATAATAAAAAAAATCAAGCAAAATAAACAGTCATATTTTCAGGAATAATGATGTTCGAATTATCGAAATAGTACTGAAACCCCCCAAAAAAAAACCTGTCGGATATGCCGAATAAAACACTTTTTTTCTCAAGGATCACCACTGAACTCTTTGTTGCATTCTTTACAAAATTATCACATAAAACTAAGACAAAACTTAAATACTAAACATACGTACACACATACATATACATACATATATAAGTAACAGAAGTGTACTATTTTAAAGCATGTATAGAAAAGACATAAAAGCAGTTACATATAATAATCTAGCAGACAAAATACAAAATATAGAAGCGGTTATCCTGCTTTCCAAAGATACACTCGTATCGATTATAACAAGTCTATCCTGAATATAGAAAGATAATAAAGACAACTAAGTACTCGTTACAAGACGAAAATTACTTCCATAAAAAAATTAATGTTTTCTATTCATCAATTTAATGAAATTCCCATTTAAAATAAAATAAAAAAATGTAATAAATAGAACAGGAAAGAAAACAACTTGAAAAAATCAAAAATTGTATCATATTCTAAGATATCTCGATATCAGATTTAAAAATTTTGAATAAAATAAAACACATTCTTTTTATTTGTAATTTTCAGTGCAATAAACAACAAATTATTGACTTAGATTTTTTAATTAAAAGCGTTCCATCTAAATAAATTAATCAAGTAAGAGAATATTCAAAGGAGATTAACTCCGTAACATAATATTTTAAAGTGCTTTTGGCTGAATCAACAATTGTAGACTAAAAATAAGATATTCTTAGATGGGAACACCTTTCAACTGATACATTTTTGGCGTCAGTTGCGAAAACATTTGTGAGCATACTACAGACAATAGTAGTAACATCCCTAGACGGAAATGAACCTGTCACAAGACACGTCACGTGACTGGTTCCCAGGGACTAGCAACCGGTTCAAGTTACGGAACTTTATATGAGATGTGTCGGTAACTTTTGCATGGCTTTGTCATTGGAGGGAGTCAGTTGACATAATTAACCTAACCTTTACATATGTAATTGTCCTTGTAATTGGTATTCTTCGTAGTAGTCCCAGTAATGGTTTCTTAAAAACTGTTAATAGAACTATCTTAGAGTAATCTGTCCAAGTCTAGTCCTCAATGAACATGCCACAGAATAGTTCCTTAAGGCCTGGTATAAAATCTAGTGCTTCGCTGACCTTTCACCGAACGAGTCTAAAATTTCACAACAATAAACTTATATTTAAAAATAGTATTTAAAAATATGAAATTTTATTATATTTCTTATTATTTTATGGGATACAATCGCAAATGCTAGAAATTTCTGCAATCGGTCTGCAAAATATTGCAGCAGTAAATAAAATGCTGCCGTAGTTGCACCGATATGTAGCGGTACGGTCAATAATTTGAAAAAAAAAATGTTTGCGATGTGATGATTTCCGAACGCTAAGCATCGAATTTTGCACAATTACTGCATTTAAGAATGTACCCTACATGGCTGGTGTTAGCTATTTCGTCGCTATAACTTCGGTTTAGATTAAGATAAGTTTCTGAAAATTTTTCTGGTCTAAATCACCAAATTCATTATTGTTTTAATCAGATAATATCTTAATTATTATAATCTATGACCATTAATAAAAAAAAGTAGAAAAAGATACTTATAGGTTTTTGCTCCCGAAAAACGTAAAAAATTAAATGTTAATCTTCCGATGCTGCACATTGAGGGAATTTTGAAAGCACTTTTGTACTAGTTTCAACAGTCCTGACGCAGGAACTTCTTGTATCATTTCCGTTTTCACCAGTCATAGGACAGATACGTTCAGGACAATTGGTACAATATTGGATATTAAACTCCGCTCTAAAATGCTATGCTTAAAACTAAACTATGCAATAACTTCTGTTAATGTTAATATATGCAATTCTGAAACGAATTAACATTGTCCACCAGCCCGTATTAGTTGCAAAAGAACAAACATAAAGTAGCATATTTGCGGTTTCCTGTCTCAAATTTGTTGCTGCAAAATTTCCTGGTGGCTTTAATATTAATAAGTAAAACAATCTGAAGCGTATTTTAAAATTAAACTTTCTTTTCATACTTATACTTTCTTTCATTTTTTAATTTGAATTTCGTTATGCTTAAAATTATGTCATTGACAATATTATTCTGGTATTTGGCTTACAGCCATATTAACTGACATCATAAAATATCGTCATTCTTATTGCAGACCTTCATGTGCGTGCAGTTGTATATTTCAGATATACAATCTTCAAAGGCAACATGCTTACGAGGGGGATTATGAAAATGCTTTTTGCTTTGTAATGGAACAAATACATAATTTTTTCTTTTTAGTTAATATCCTGACTCACAAACATGATAGTAAACTACATTTTAAAACTGCTTATGAAAAATTATCGGTTTTATTGGTATGTCTCACGTAAATTTTATCAAAAACTTTTCTTCTTGCTCTCGGTGTTGAGCCTTCAAATAAAATTATAAGAACAATTATAAAAAAATAAACGAAGCAATAAGAAGGCCTTTCAATACGTCTGACATATAATATCCTTTTGAGTTTTACCACCGGCAGAAGCCACTGTATGTAATCATAGTAATTGAACGTGAAAGCATTTAATTGTAGTTGTGAATGTGTGCTTAAATTTATATGACATGCAAATTCGAATATTTTCGAAATCATCTGATAAACGAACACAATTAAGCATTGTTTACTTCTGATGTCGATTTCATTATGAAAATGTTATCATTTATAATTTTGTATGTGTATGTGCAAATTTATTTATATGTACGTTTTCTTTGCAAATAGAGCATGTGAAATTTAAATATATATGTATTCACATATATATATATATATATATATATATCGTAAGCTTACTATAGAAAAGACTTATCTTGACTTTCATCACAACTATGTTTTTAATCTTGTCTAGTGTATTTGGAAGTCTACTATTAGAAAAGACTAAAACCTGGTTCCAAAAAAAGTCAAGATGCGGTTATTCTATATTAAGCCATTGAAATGCATATGTTTCGTTTACATGTGTAATTTATTGCTATGACAATTATTAAAGTTAATACAAAAATAATACTTCTGGCTGTATGTACGTACATATGTTTAAACATACTTATATTTTTTAATGCATATACAAACATTTCTTAATCATATCTTACAAAGACGTCATTTGCAAATTATTCTTGCATGTTAAAAAAGCTAAAATCAAAGGTAACTGTCTACATGAGTCGCTCGAGCAGAAATATCTTAATCCTCTGCGACTGACGTGATATAGTTCTCACAATTCTAATGATGTGGTAGACTACCAGACACCATTTCCATGGCTTATTTTTCCAAAGTTCCGTTTTGTAAAACTAAAGGCGGAATTAGTTTGTACATTCTGTTCTGTTACGACTCAGCTGTTTTGTTTCTGTTCAATTGAAAATCGGTATGAATGGTTTGTTGTTACTTTTTCATTCTGTTCTGTTGCGGACTATTCTGTAGAAAATTTTGTTTTAATTCAAGATTTTGTAACGATTTATATATTTTTTAAAATAAAAAACAATGGAAGAGTCGGTAGTGGCCAACGTTTAGACATCGTTGGCATTTGATGATCCAGTTAGAGTTTTTGATACCTCATATATCTCCGCGTCCGTAAGTTTTTATTTAATTAATTTGATTCCATTTATATGTACAAACGTTAATATTTACAAACATGAAATGCATTCAAATCTTTTTATTTTTTAGCGTGCGTTCTACGGCAAATATTGTTGAAGAAAATGACAACAGATTCAAATTAGTTCAAACCTTGACACCTGAGTAGCCAATACAAAATAAAAGTTTTTTGGATACCGAAATAGAATAATTAGAAAGTCAAGGGTCGTTATTGCTGACCACATCAACACATCTAAGCAAATTATACCCGGTTTCTGAAGCAACAAAAGGGCAAAGAAACAAAAAGTAATTGATGATACTGACAAATTGTTTGTGGGAGCAGTACAAACTTTTAAAGAATTCTTTAAAGCAACTACATCGCTCACATCCGAAAGTTCAGAGTCAGAATCAAACAAAATACTCATTTTTTTTACTTATTAATTTGTTTCTTTTGGTTTATTAAAAAAGACTTTACGAAAAGTTTTTGTTAACAATTCCAATGTTTTTCTTTTGTTTTTCAAAACAGCTGATTCCTTTTATAGAACAAGTAATTCAAAAATATTTTCTACAGAAAAGAACGCCACAGAACGGCAACGAAAAGTAAAAACTAAAGAGGCCTTAATAAAAACATTCCAATAAACGGTGCCACAGTTCAGTCATTTGAATAACAAGAGTAATTTTTTTTAGATTTAGTAGTTTAAGAAATCACTATCACACGTTATTTGATGTCCTTCTGCTGAAAAAAAAATTCAACGTATAAATGAAGCCTGACGTACACTGAACGAAATATTTTGCTATTTTTACACTCAAAACTCTTTCGTAAAACATACGAAATTTGTATGCAAAAGAATATTAAAATTTTAAAAGCTGACCCAATTTTAGGTATGAATTCGCATTCTTTGTATTTGAACACACAAAGTTTTAAGGATACAACATTTTTATTTTTCGGCTTTCATGACTGAAACAAGGCGTATTCACAACAGGTGGCCTCGAGAGATCAGGGGACTCAATTCGCTCGAATTTTGGTTGTCAAAATTTGTTTACTCTATTTTGTTTTGTTTAAAAAAATAGTAAATAAAAACTAAAAAAAATCGTTAAAGTTTTCATATCAAATTTAAATTTCCAATTATAATTGGATAAGGGAAATAAAAAACTGTTAAAGTCTTAAATTTAAAGGTGAGAATAGTGATAAAGTGTTAATTTGTGAAAGAATTGTTGAACTTTTGTGCAGGATGAAAAGTATTTAAAATAAAAGTGAAAATGTCTTCATGTTTATTTTTATTACTATTGCTGGTACTGGATCGTTTGTAGTTTATCTTCTTCGTCAAAAAAGTATTTATAGAAACTTCGGAGGCCTTTAAAAACACCGATGCACAAAACGTATTGAGTCCAAGATTAAAATCCATGTAATACTTCTCGTATTAAATCACAAATTTTCTTTCAATTTCATTTATCACAATTTCATTTTATTTTGATATTGTACATTTTTCTTTTACATTATTCACCACATTTTTCTTCTTCTTATAAATTTGTCAACCATTTTTGACACATCTGTTCTAATTTTCAAGGCGAAGTCGGATGAGACTACCTGATGTGAAACTGCCTTAACTGAGAGTTTGTCAATTTATAGAAAAAAATATTGAACAATTTTTTCATATTCAAATACATTTTTAAAGAATGCAAAGATTTTCGTTACTTTTGAAAAATTATAAAATTCTAGCATAAATTTGTTTTCGTAATTTTTACAAAAGTTTTGTATATTCTACGAAAGAAGTAACTATGAAAACGTTTTTCGTAAAATGTTGCTTGGATTATTATTAGTAAAATATGGATACATTTTGTAAAATATTTACATTTAAACAAAATTGCTGCAGAGAATTATTTTTAGAACTAAAAACAGCTAACACACTTACAGTCAACTCTCGTGATTGCTTTCGGCGATACTAAAAGCTGATAAAACTTTAAAGAGAAGCGAAATCTATTTTTTTTTAATTGAGCACGTCACCCTCTCTATGTGTTTCCTAGCATTAAAATATATATCACCGCTCTCCTTTTAAAGCTAATAAATGTTTTATATATTGTTAACATAATTATTTGCTAATGACACTTCAACACTTGTTATACTCCCACAAAAAAAAAGGAAAGGAAACCTTAAGATTACCACTCTTACCCCATTCACATAAATGCATACAAACATATTTATATTAATATACACAAATATTGTCTGCCACATAAACCTCATCAAAACAAAACATAAACAAAACTATAGAAATGTTTCCGCTTCCCTTCCGTCCCTTGTAACAAAACCTTTTTACTTTATCAGTACTGAAAAAACAGTCAAACAAAATAAATAAAAACATGAACAGATTTTTCATGTTAAGTGTCAGTTTTTGGTATGTAAAGCATCATGTTGTACATTCATAGTCAAACAAAAATACTCGTTAACATGCACATAAACACTCAAAGCGGTGAAAAAAATTATACTTACACACTTGAGTTTGTACAAACACTTGTGGATCAGGCGTGGAGAATAAAGATTTTTAAATGACCTTTAACTTTTTTGACTTAAAAAATAAATATTAGGCTGGGTGTGATTTATTTGGTGTCACTTAAAATGCTAATTCTTTTACTTTTTGTACCCATAAAAAATTGTAATTTATAATAGTTAGTTATTACGAGGTCCACTTGTTATATTTCGGGAATAGCAAATAATAACAAAGATTTTTAAATGATAGTGGCTTTATTGTTTTTCGAAATATTTCCCTTGATGATCGATATTTTTTTGCATTCGTTCAAACAATTTATCATAGCAGCTTTTCCATTCCTCTTGTGGTTTTGAACGCTTCAACTGCTCCTTCGCGCTCGTAAATCGTTGACCACGCAGTTTACCTTAAATATTCGGGAGCAAGAAGAAGTCAATGGGTACCAACTCAATTCGATGTTTTGACTGCTCAAAAAATTCACTTGTTTTACGAGAGCTTGCATTCTCATGATTCAGAATGATGCAACTTCGGGGGTTAGTTTTACGAATTTCTCCGAACACTTGCGGCAAACAAATGTCCGTGTACCAATCAGAATTGACAGTTCTACGTTGCTCAAGCGGAACAGTGGTCACATGACCCATTCGGCCGATGAAACAGGCGACCATTTGCTTCGCTGTGCTTCTTGCACGAACAACTTTTGTTTGATTTAGCTCATCTTGGAATACCCACACGATCGATTGCTGTTTTGTTTTCGGTTCATAAGTACCAGAGAAAGGCAATAAGCAATTTTTTCCTGATTTAATCATACACTCAATTTGTTATTCAATTTTAATCATGCAAAACAAATCAACGTTAAGTAAAATCATCATCGCAGTGGTGAACACTTCATTTAAGTAAAAGTCAGTCGACTGATCAAACATGTTTTACTCACATCATTCATCATACACTAAAATGTTTGCTCACATTTAATCATGCAACAAAACTGAATATTGAATAAAATCAACAACGTATAAAAATTCATCTCAAAAATGGATTAAGTGTTTTTTGCTAAATTGTGCAACATTTTGTTTTTAGAATTATGACAAACCCTTTTTGTTTCCCTAATATGAAACATGAAAATTAGCGCATACCTACATAATATTGCTAAATGGGTCGATATCGCTAAATGACTACATTCTGTGGCCCGACGCATTTAGTATTAAAAATATTGAAAAATTGAAATTCTGAGAACAGGAATAAATAAAACAAAATGTCCTTTAACGAGGCGCGGAAATCAAAATAAAATATTCTAGATATTTTTATGAAGAAATTTGGTCGCACGGTGCAAATCGTCATTACCATGGCGTGTGTCCGATCGTTTTCTGTGCAAAAAACACAGATTTTCGATTTTTTATTCGCACTAATTTTCCCAATATTAACATTTTACTTATTCAGTAAAACGTTAACAATTTTGTTAAAAAACTAATTGCAATTGATTATTGAGGGGTATAGCTTGTTCCTATGCGCATTTCACTGTTGCTAATGCAGATCATCATGCATTAGCAATGAGCTAATAGGGTGGCGTTGGCTCAGGTAGTAAGCACGTTGACTACAAACCGAAGGACCTGGGTTCAAACCCAGTGTCAGACAGAGTCATGAAATAAAAACACCACGCATTTCTCTGATGTGCATTGGTGTGCCTTTGTGTCAGTTGTTGGCGGAAGATTTCAGTGGCGAAGGCATGGTCACTGGTCACTGAACAGTACCAACTTCAGCTGATACTAATCCCAATGTAACATCAGAGCGCCCTCCTTCGTTGGTACTGAGTAGCACAATCAACGGCGAAGTAAAATAAAATTAATAAAAAGAAGTGGCTACTAAACTAAACACAGCTTCAAACCTCGTAATGTCCTCCTCGCCACCAGAGGCGCTGCAACACTGCTCTACGAATAAACGTGCAAAAAAAAAAAAAAAAAGCAGAGTTGTAAAGAACGAATGAAGCTTCACCTCCTTTCATATCTATCACTATCCCTTTCCGCTAGTTCCAGCACAATGCATTGCATGTGTAGGGGTCATCCCCTGAGTGCTGGTCCAAGATAAAAAAAAAAAAAAAAAAAAAAAAATATCCTCACAGATTCTTCAGTTCTTCAGATTTGTCTGAATAATTTTCTGCTATATTTAAGATCTTCTTTAATTCAAAAATTAATATTTCAGATTATAAATTGAAATTTTAAATTTTCAAAGTGTTTCGTTTAGTCGCTGCTTTGGCCATTTCGTGCGTTTGTATTCTTCTCTGTAATTTATTTTAAGGTCTAGAAGTTTAACATTTTACCTTAAAACATACTAAACGTTTTAATGTGCAAGAGCCTTTAAAGCAGTTTTTGAAAAAAAAAACGATTTATGTGTATGAGAGCAAGAAAAAGGGAGAGTTTTGGACTTGAAATATTACGAAGTGTGGTTGCGTCTATCAAAGGGATGGGAAATTCGGTAGGTTTAAATCAGTTCATTTATTGCAACTTTAATATTACACGAACTAACAATATTTATCCAAATTTGTAGATTAAAAAATTAAAAACTAGTGCATGAAGCGAAGTAAGCAATCATTTAGTTTCCATACATTTGACATTCATGTCTTTCTAAACGAGCGTGCTTACAATATCTTAAGTTGTTAAGATTAAGGTTGCATTTTAATTTCTTGGTATATGTTGCCTTATACTTTTACAGAGATCAGTTTTGCTGATATATTATGTGACCAATAATTTTATATGAGCTTTAGAAAATAGATATATGTAGAAGGCCATAAGCACCGCGACCCAGAGGATCTTTTGTATTAAAATTTAACTCAAAATTCATTTTGTCTCTTATTTTTTATTTACGGTAAGTTACTTTCTATCGACAGCGATTTTTTTAAAGATATCAACTGTCAGACTATCATTTCTTACAGACGTCAAAAAAACTAAGCAAATAATACGAGGGGAACTACTTATATTTCGGGAACTGTATGTATATATATTTTTTTGTCTAGAATCAATCATCGGAACCCAGTAATTTTTTTCGTGTTGAACTGTGTTATTTATTCGCTCTTGTTTATGCATACAGCCCCACTGTGAAACGTATATGTATAATTTTATTCGAGTATCTGTATGTTTTTTTGTATTAAAAACACTCTTGTGCCAAATTAAGTGTAATTTTTATTATATTTACAACCATTTTTTCTTGTTGTTGTTATAAATTTTATCTTTTTCTTTTTGTTCTGGTACGTAAAGTTAAACAAAAATTTTATATTTTGATAAATGTCAAGTGTTGGTAACATGATGCCATTTTGTACATTTTATAAGTGGTGTAATTTTATTCTTGTAGTAGTTGTTGTTGCTCGTTGATGTTATAAATTATATGAGGGTTAAAGTGGGGAGTTATTTTGAAGTCGAGGATATAGCAATCAGGATATGTAATATTTTCGGGGCATATAGTAAATTATTGTTTATTGGAAAAAGTATAAAGCCATGAATGTTAAACATTAGCACAGTTTCATTTGAAAAAAAAATATTAAAACATTACACTGAAAATAATACACTTAATATTTTACAAAAAAAGATTTTAAACAGAAAAACCGGGAGTTCATGAATGCCCAAAAATAAAATCGTGTCAAGGAGAAATAAGAAATAATAAAAAAATAAGCATAACAATATTCTTTAAAGAGATCTTTTACGCAAACCGTTCTATTTCAAAGTACAGTACAACCTCCCTAATCCGGACACTCGCAAATTCGGACTATCCAGTAATTCGGAGACTTTAATTTTTCGAACAGGTTAGAAATTAATGCTCTATATTCCGGATAAGTGATCTTTTTTCTCAGTAAAATTTCTTCGTTATTTTACCACTAGACAAAATAAGTATTTAAAATGTAAAAGATTTTAGTTGAATTGAGTTTGCGTGGCGAACTGTTTTCAAAAGCTATTTTATGGGCTGAACAAACCAAAGCAACAGATAAAAATATTTTGTTTTTAAAAGAATTTAAAAATAAAGCTGGCAAATTACATAAAGGTTTGTGTATTCAAACAAAAATAAAGTCTTATTTTTCAAAATTAATATTTCTGTGTCACTTTTATTATGGTTCTTTATGTTTTTTGTAAATTAATTAACAGACAAGCCCACTATGTCCATCGAATTCTTTCTTTCTTACAATTACATTTAAAACTAGAACGAATACGTGAGACATAGTGGGCCTGGCAGTAAATACAAGGGAATTCTTATGTGTACTTATTTTTGTTTTCGGTAACAAAAAATAAATTATGTTTACATATGTACATATATGTATTGTAATTTATCTTTTAATTTTACATCTTTAAGAAAGTGTAAATTAAAATAAGCAAAATTGTTCAGATTTAATGACAAAAAGTTCGCGTTCGGGTTTGGGTTCGGCTGAGCTTTGCAAAATTTAGCGAAGTTCATGTTTGGGTTCGTCTTCGGTCTAAAAAAGTGCGTTCGGTCGGACACAAATAACTACCATTAAATACGTTAGAAATTTTAATTTCTTAATGCTATTTAATAATTTCAAAAGTCCATGACTCCAATTTTAAATCTGAACATTTTTTTTTTGTTTTTTATATTTTTTTATAGTTGTATAATCATTTTACTTGAGCATTTTATTAAAATTTTAATTAAAAAGTTTTTATTATGCAACAAAACTTAAATATAATTAAAAAAAATCACATAAGTATATTTTTAAGTTTCATTAATATTAAATTAGCTTGAGGGTCGGTGCGAAATATAATTAATATTTCATAATTTTGAAGTTAAAATATGTATTTAAAGAATGCTTGATTTCGCAGCTCTTTAAAGAGTCAAAACTATTACACATTATTAGGCTAGTTTAATTGTTAAATAAGGTTAAGACACAATCATAGTTATTTTCAAGCGATAGTCTAGACTTAGCAAGGACTTTGTCTCGTCACAATCTAGTGGTTGACTCGATTTAGTCAAGTCATAGTATAGTGATTTATGTCAAAGTTGGTCATGGCCAAGACTTAGACAAATCATATTCCACTAATAGTCTATTCATAGTCTAATCATAATTTATTCATATAATAATCGTAGTATGACCAAAGTGCTCCCAAATTTGATATTTAAATTGCATATTTCAAATTCTAGCTTAAAATTTGTCGAATTATATCGAATATCTAATAAATTTCACTTCAATTATGACTTTACGTTTATAAAAGGAAGCAACGCCAGTACTCTTCCTAAATTTTTCTCTTGGAATAATTTTATTATACTACATAAATTAAAAACTTGTAACTCGTTTCTTTTTTATATATGGCGTTATGTGAACAAATGGGCAATATGTATTTATTTTTAATAGTCATAATATTCATTCATTAATGAAAATAACAATCTTTTTAATACAAACTAACACATTGTTGATTGCAATCATCACCATATCATAAGAACCGCATACAAACATGTGCAACTGCATCAATAACTCAATGAGTTTGAATGGCTTTATAGTAAGCAAAAGGCAATAATAGTCTGCCCCTTTTAAAAGCCATTTAATTATTTTTCGAGAATTTTAATATGTAGTAATTTAATATGTAGTAAATTAAGGCCGGATTTCATTAGAATATTTGTTATTTTTAATTACAGATTTCGAGCTATCATCCTTTTCAACAGTAACTTTAATAATATAAAATTGAAATGCACTTACCATTATTAGGCGAACTTGCAGCAGATGATGTTGAACCGCCACCAGCTGCCACAGCTGGTATGTGAGTTGTCTGCCAAAGCAGCATTAAGGACCAACTGATGCCCACAAAGATGTGATAAATAATGGGTCTTTCGCACATTTTTATATCGGAATTTGCGCAATATTTTGAATTTATTTATTTTTTTAATTCTTCACCTATATTTTGCAAATTAATTTTTAATTTATTAATTTTAAACTTAATTAAATTTTAACACTTTTTTCTTTTAACAGACATAAAATGTTTGATTTGTTGATTTTCCTTTGGTTTTTTGTCACAAAAAAAGCACGCAAACACTTCAAATAAAAAAAATAATACACACTTTGGGAATACAAAAATTTCAATTAATTTATGACAGCAGCCTTTTATATATTTTTTTTATTGTATATAAAAACAATTTTCTGTCTTCATTATTTACTATACCCGTATATATTTTTAATTAATTTTATTTTTATATTTTCTTTCTCTCACACTTATTTAAAAATGGCCAAATGTATTATTTTAAAACACTTAAAACACTTCAATTTTACTGGTTTTCGTTTTATTTCATAAAATTATTATTTTTTATAACGATTTTTTCACATTTTTTTTGTATTTATTTTCAATTAGTTAACACTGTTTGCGGGTGTTTTTTTTTTCAATAAAAAACACACATATGCTTGGGTTTTATTAATTATTTGACTTTTTTCTATTTTTTGTATTCAAACCGTACGAAATAATTGTCAATTTAATATCATTAATAAATGACAGACTAACGCATCGTTAGTATTCAGACACGCTTTTATTCATTTGTTCTTCATTGTTGCAGTCTGAATCACATTTTTCCAAAGTGACCTGCTGTGTCACGCGTTTGTTAATTCGTTCATGCGTTGAGTGTTGTTTCAACACGCCATGTGCCACATTTATCTGCTTGTTCTGCGCTGTGTTTCTTGATTTTATTGTTGTCATTAATCTGTAACAAAATGTGAAAAAGTTAATTCAATATTATTTTAATTAGTTAATAATGAAATTATATTGTTGTTGATTATTGTTGCTTTAAAAATAAATGTTAATAATGGCTGTTGGGAATAACGTATTTTGAATTGCTAAAATTTTCGTATGCGCCGAAAAATTATAATATACATACACATATTTATTAATTGGCATTTACAAACTTAATTTATAAAATAATAGCGTTAAATAAATAACTAACATTTATTTAGGGGGTGATTAGGTTTTAGTTTTCCAAATCATGGCAAATTTTATTTACGCTGTAAAAATGTGTGAAGCAAAATTTATTCCTGCGGCGTATACTTAATAATCAGTGCCCAGTGTTCTCTCACAACAACCATACGTCTGAGAGGCTAATAGGAATTTGTGGAGCTTTGTCTCTTTCAGCTCCGAATTATTTTGGGCGTGGTAAAATTTTTTTTCACTATGTAAAAGTTTCTATATCTCTAAGTATGAAAGTTCTAGATATTGTGGTTATCAAATGTTGCCTTGCCGATAGGCAACATTGGGCAATTCTAGGTAAACTTTGACCATATGTGAAAAATAATTTATTCTTTAATTTTATGTAATATTTTAACAACATCATTTATGATATAACACAAAACAGTTTTTTTTTCGGATTGCAGCATAAATATATTTTGCATTTGCTGCATTTTGAAAGTGGAAAGCCTGTATGACACATCCTACATCGACCTTTTGAACCAAATTCCACCCAATGGTTAGTTTGATCAAATCTTTGGCTTTTTATGTGCAATCGCACGAACTAATTTCCCTATCAAAACTACGCTTGTACCATATATTTGAACGATAGTTAATTTCATATAGCTCTAGCAACATATCAGCAAGGCCAACTCCTCCCATGTGTTTGTTATAGCACTCAGCTATAGCCGGTCGGGGAACTGTGATGTAAGTTTTCTTTTTTTGACACGATCGATCACATGCGCTAATCGGACTTTCTGCTGTGTAGTTTGGCATCAGTTAGACGATCCTGTTATCACACCACCGAAAAATGTTTAAATTAACATCTAACGGCCTTATTTATAAAAATTACATATTTTAAGTTTTAAATTAACATTAAATTCACATTAAACACTTTTTGTTTTGTAAACCAATAATAAGAAAGAATATTCATAAATGTTCAATAAGACTAAATTAACTATTAGACGTTTTTATTAGTTTTATAGTCGCATGTTTGAAGTATACTTTTAGGACCTTAAATATAAATATTTGCTTCACTAGCTTTGTGTGTTAATAAATTTTAATGTGGCGCCTTAAGGTACTCAGAATTATTGCAGCTACATAAATTGTCTTTATTTATTTAATTTTTTTGTTTTGTTTGCACGAACTTAGGTAACGGTTTCTGTCGAAAATGAAACAGAACTAAAGTCGAACAATAAATTTTCTTTTTAACAATTATTTTTATTAAGTGCAACTTCGAAAAAGTTCCAGAAGATTATATATTTCTTTACTTTTGTTATACAGGCTGTCCGCGGGGAAGGTATACTACTTTGTTTTGCCACTATTTTGGTAAACATCAGTCTTGACAGTTCATATTTGGCAGTTGTATAGTAGACACGTGGCAAATTTATTGTGTTTTAATCGTTTAAACATTTTATCAAAATTAATAATCGATTAATGTGACGATAAGAAAGTTACGTAAAATTTTTTTGTAAATAATTTCGAAGAAAGAGGGTCTGTAGGTGATAGACCCAAGCATGGACCGACCACAACGAACTGCAAGATCGGCTGAAAACATTACTGCTGCTCAAGAAAGTATTCAAAACAATCCATCAACCTCAAGTGGACGCCGTGCTCTGGAGCTTGGTCTTCAAAGAACAACTTTGGCCACAGTTTTGCACATGAATTTGCATTTGTTCCCATTTAAGATTCAGTTGACACAAGAGTTCCTTCCACAAGACCATTTACGCCGCCGTACATATGCCAATAGGATGTCACCGCTCGCCCATGACAGCCCCAATTTTCATGAAAAAATCATAATGAGTGTCAAAGCACATTTTCATTTGAATGGATATGTGAATAAACAGAATAGTCGGTTCTGGGAAATGGAAAGCCCTCAAATTATTCATCAGTCACCTTTGCTTCCATTAAAAGTGACAGGATGGTATGCAATTTAGTCAGGAGGAATCATTGGACCTTACTTCTTTGAAAATTAAAATGGTGTAACGTAACTGTGAATGGGGAGCGTTATCGTGATATGATTGAAAAATTTTTAACGCCACAACTGCATGCTTTGGGATTGATTAATTGATTGATTATAGTATCAACAAGACGGGGCCACATCGCATACAGCCAGGATTACAATAGAATTACTGCGAGACCTCTTTCCACAACAAGTTATTTCAAGAAATGGTGATGGCCAATCAATCCACGGTCGCTGATTTAACTGCTCCGGACTTCTTTTTGTGGGGATATCTGAAAAGCAAGGTTTATGCAAACAAACCAGAAACGCTTGAGCAACTCAAACAAAATACTCGGGATGAAATTAATGAAATGCCGCGTTAAATGTGTGAGAATGTAATGCAAAATGTGCTGAAAAGGGCTCGCATTTGTGAGGCTAACAGAGGCGGACATTTATCTGATATTGCATTAAATAAAACATTTATCAATATAAGATCCATTCTCTTTCACTTAATGAAAAATTATAAACAAACAAAATAGTATACCTTCCCGGCGGACACCCTGTATGTTTTAATATACTGCTTTAAGTTGATGGCCCGGTTATCACGAATTCTTGCCTTAAAATTTTCGTTTATTTTTTTCCATTTATGCAAAGTTTACTCCAATATCGAACGCATGTAAATTTTGAAAACTTACTGATAGATTATTCCATGACCTCTGCTATCTAACGCGACGTACACTTTTGGTTGCCTATAATCTGATATCTCATTTAAAGTGTCTGTGAGTATTTGAATTTGTTAGTCAATATTTTTTTCCTATCAAAAGCACTTGTTTATTAGGAGAATTGTGTTTATCGAATCCATAATGTTAATTAAATCACTTTTTCGTCACAAATTTTCAATAATTTTGCCGAAAAATGTTTTTATAAAATATAAACATGTGTCTTATCAAAATGTCAAAATGGCAAAGTATTTTTTTACTTTTGGTTTGTAGAAGGATAAAACCAACAATAAAATTTCAGATTTTATAGATGGTTTATTAAACCTTTAAAAGTCTATTAATCATTTATGAATTGAACTTTATTGAATTTTGCGTAAAATTGGTTTATATTGCTGCTGTACATTTTTTTGCGAATGGCTGTAACTTTATACTGGTTTAGCATCAGAAAAACTAAAAAAACCTTGAAAAACAGGTACTTCAATCCTCATTCGCTATTTAGTTCGTTTTATGTTATGTACAACTTCAAATTAAGTTTTAATTTCATACATACAAATCTCTAAATTTTATTGTTTCGGGATTTGCCATGACATTGACAAAATAGAAAAATATTATATCACAACAAACGTGAAGTTTTTATTACTCGTACTGCACATTATTTGATTTCTATTTCAAATATTATTTTCTTTCTGTACTACAGTTTACAAGCGAGTAGTTTTGTGTAAATTGTCCTGCAGTATTACACATTTACAATAAATCCACATTTCTATTCATACTGAGGACCTTGATCTAAACTTTTATGACATTCGTTTTTACAGTGTTCATGATGACAACTATTTTCACAAAAAAAAATATTTTTTATTTATTAATTTTTTTTTGTGAGAGAAAAATATCATGTGCATTTTTACTTAAAATGCCATTCTGTTCTTAAACCTTAAAACGGTTTTTGCATTTTTCAATTATAACTTATTTGTAGTTGCGTTTGTGAACGGACTTTTTTATATATCGCTCATTTGCTCAAACAACGCCATAACTCAAAAAACGAGATTTTTGAATTTTTTTTACTCATTTGTGGAAAGCAGAATATTTTTTTTATTTTTCCATTGAGTTGTGCACCAAATTAACTGCCCAAGTCGAAACGAATATCGGTATCGATCTCGGTAACGGTATATGTTATATTTTATTTTGGTATTGGTATCCGCATATCAACTATATGGGTCAGGAAAAATTTGTTTTTTTTCACCGCGTAATTAAATACAGTTTCAAATAAGATATAATTGATTTTAATCGGAATAGCCTTTGACTCTGGATGGCGTTTTAAAGAGAAATATATGTACATCGAAAACACAAATATCGTCGGCTTAATATGCAAACCTGCTAAATCCACTTTTAAAGTGAATTGATATTTTGATGCCGTGTAGTAGAGAAAGATACGCTTCGCCGACTAGCATGTAGTTTTTCTTCAATTTGATTCTTCAAGTGTGTAAAAAGGTTTGATAAGAAAAACTGCTATAGCCAGTCATAGAAAAAAGTTCTTAAGAAATACTGTTATATCCAGTATATTCAACCTTATTCCAGTTGGTGACATCGACGTCACGTTAATACAATACCAAAAAATTGGAGCTTGTCTAATCGATCTCGACAAAAAATTTTGTGCTACTGGCAATCTATTTCTGTTCTCTAAGATCCAGACAATAACATGAGCCTGCCAATAGTAGTCAGTTGTTTTCGAAAACGGTTAAAGCCTCACTTTATTGGTATTGTGTTGACGTGACGTCGATGTCGCCAACTGGAATAAAGGTGATTATTAGTTCTGTGTTTATTACTAACTTGAATTTTTTGAGTTAATATGGGCAGTGTTAGTACTAGTAAAATATTATTTTAATTAAAAAAACAATTTCTCTTAGAAACCATTGAATTTAAATTAAATATTTCGATTTTATATGGCATTTCTCTGATGGAGTCCTGAAATTACATATTTTAAATTGTGTTTAATTTGTGTGAATTAGAGGCAGATATTTTGTAAAGTTATGTCTAAATTTAGTTCCATTTGGTCGAAAAAAATTTAAAAAATTAAAAAAAACTTATAGCCTATTTCTGATTTAAGATAGCAAACTTAAGCGAATGAAAGACACTCACTCAAATTCGAACCACTTTGGATTTTTCATTGGCACTCACTTTCATTCTCATTAGCTTACGTTTTATGTCAATAAAATAATAAATAAAATAAAATAATAAAAAAATTTAATAAATTTTTTTTAATATTTTCTTCCTTATTGTGGATTTATATGATACATTTGAACCTGCTGCTGTTTATCAAGGTGCACCTCAGCAGCATCAGCCATTCTTTTCAATGAATTAGCTTTTTCTGTAGCTGTCGCCGCATTTTTCTTCGCTATTCTTAGCTGTCTGCGGATTTTGCCTTTTTTGTCGAACGGGAGATTGGTTGCTCACTGTCACTTAAGAAATTTTGCTTAAGTTTTGTCGTTGTGGCATTTTTTATTTTTTTGTTTGTTGGATATTTGCTGGCAATTTTGGGATGAAAAGCATTAATTTTTACACAGTTTATTTTGGTCCTGGGAAGTTTCCGGGTTTGTATTTGGAGTAACCACTGCAACATCTTTAATGCAACTAGCTGGTTACTCCACCAGTGCAAAAAGACAATCATCAATTGATTGGGGCCTTACACCAAATACTTTACCCCCGGATGCTACAGTAGACTATAGAAAATGCGTCTTGTATAAGCCCGTGTTTTGTCAGAAAACCTACTCTAGCACATTACCCGCCTATACCATAATACCCGAAATTTATCTATTGATAAAATGTTCAAGAGGTTTCTTCTGTAGCATACAAACAAACGTGCTAACCTTTTTCCATTCAAAAATAGTACGAGTGGGAGGCCCAAGCGAATTTAACTTGTTGGACTTCTTATTCCAGCTAATTTTTAAATGATCTTTATTTTTATTAAACTCAAAACTTTTGTTGCGAAAGTAAAACCACAAGTCACTGATTTTAATATTTCATTCTCAAAGTTAACGACACAATCGTAGCACAGAAATTGGATTTTATATGAAAACATTTACGTTTTCATTCGAGTTGTAGAGAAATTGAAATTAATTTTCTTTCTCATAAAATGCGAATGAAGGTGTTCTTTCTTAAATCAGAAATAGACTATTAATTTTGCTTTGAATGAATATAAAATGTATCTACTGTATTCTGCAACTCTAACGAAAGCGCAATGATGTTAAACCAGCACGAACCGAGTCCAATTTTTGTTACAATAACACAAGGTCTATCTATACCTTATGGTATAAACAGGGATTCGAAATAGATATGTTGCTATCCGGGAGAATGTAAGAAAAGAAGAAAAAGGTAAAAAATACAAAATCGTAATTGGTTTGAAGAAAAAAAAAACAACAACAAAGTTTGAGAGGCTAGGAAAAAATTTCGGAAAACGAAAGACAAAAAAATGGGATTATGAAGTGCCAAAAAACCAAGAAAGATAAAGCAAAGATGCAGTTGTAAACAGTCAAAATATGATACCATTAAATGTGAGGCTTTTCCAGAAGAAGACAGAAAATGTATTTTTCAAAACTTTTGGCAAAAGAATTGGCAAGAAAAAAGTTTATGTTGAAGACATTGAGACCTCCCTTCCGACTAAAAGTTCACGGGGAAGAAAATAGTCCCTTATGATTATTTTCAATTATTTGATATAATAATAATTACATTTTTATGAAACTAGAAAGAAACCCTGCAATATCCCTTAAGAATGATGTGAGAAAACCTGCTAAGTTACAAATCGTTTATAACTCTATAAATACGGTTTTTATTTTTGTAGATTGTAGTCATAGATGAAGAATACCGTAAAATAAAGCAACTATATTTTTGGTTTCCCTCTCAAGCAGCAAATATAAAATATAAGAATTTTTTTGTCTCTCCTGTTAAATGAGCTAAAAGGGAGTTAGCAGGTTTGATATACCGTCAATGTCAATGGCCGAAATGAAAAAAAAATATTTTCTTTATATTCAGCGCAACCTAATTACTTTTTCAAGAATGCTGTATTTACTTTAAACATTTTCGCAGTAAAGCAGTATAAAGTTTGAATTTTAAATTTAAGTTTTTAAAATGTTCTTTTTCCCATAAAAATTGACACGATTTTTTTTTTCGCTTGTTTTGATCTTACTTTTAAAACTGCCACAATTTAAAAAAAAAAAGTTAGTTTATTTTCCTAACTCTAGCAGTATTCTGTGCTTTACAAACAATTTATACCTCAAAGAGTTAGAAGTTTCGTTGCATGTTTGTATTCTTTTAGCATTTTTTTTTTTGTAGTACAATGTTTGCAATAAAACCACAAAGTCGCATAATTCATGGCTTTAGACAAAATTTTTGTACATTATTTTTTACACCCATATAAATGTAGAAGTTATAAAAAAACTATCACACACGTAGGCAAACATAGATATATATTTAAACTTTAAAACAGAGTAAAAGTCACACCTCTGATGAGTTATATATAAGCGTACAAACATACATAAAATACAAGCACACGCCAAGACATGTGTATGTAAGCATGTACATATGTATCGTGCATTCATTCAAACACAAAGTTATGATGACAAATGTCTTTTGACACTGTAAAATGGAGAAAGCAAGCCTCAGAAATTTTTCTAATTCGCACTCATAGATACATATAAATAGTAAATACAGATACAATGTTTTATGGTACGGCAGACAGTTGGATAGTAGTTTAAAAAAAGCCAAGTTAATGCAGATTCATAGGTAAAAAAGAAAAGTACTTTGGATGAAGAAACAAAGAAATTATATTAAAAAAATTAAATATGTACACTGTACATACATATCGCACTTGATCAACAAGAGGGTACCTATTAAGTCGAAATTTAAATTTTTTCACTTTTCTCCAAAACTTGCATTCTAATATTCATATTTAGCTGCTGTAAAAATTTCACATTGTTTTGTCTATGTTTCGCTAATGAAACGGATGATTTAAAATCTATTTTTCATATACCTTTGATGTAAAATCAAAAAGTATTTTGCTTCTGTTGAAAATTTTAAAATTTTGAGTTAATACCCTCTTGTTGATCACGTGCGATATGTGTATTGGAACATAGAAGTATACATAGAAAAGAGATTGATTGGCAAATGGTCTCAGCTACGAGTTATATATATTACTTTTGTGAATTAACTTTTTATCGCAATTAATAAAAACGTTTATACGCCAGAGTTTCTCATAATTTATAACTATAATAATATATTTACAATGGAAATGCATCTTCTGTAGTGGAACTATTAATTAATCTAATCATATTATAAAGAGTTAAAACAAATTCATTGGTCGCGTTCATAAGACGTAACTGTTACGCAGCCGGTGAGTGTTTGCCTTAAAAACGCAGAGTTGAGCAGTTCCGCTCCACACAACATTTGAGTATTTGCTGTAATTTTTTCCATCATAAATTTCTTTCGCTACATTTTGTCAACATGTTGTCTTTAGCTCCGCAGCTGATCAAGAGAGTTCTGCGCTTTTATATTATAATGCAATGCCGTTTTGTTAGGTGGCGACTGCATATTAATTTGTTAAATTTTGCATTACAAATGCGATAAAGTAACGAAAATAAAGAAATCATATTAAAATACAAATTTCATTAAATGTACGTCGGTTTATTATGCTGTCTATTTATATTAATTACCAAATTAGTTCAATATAAGGTTCAAAGATTTTTTGAACACAGTGCCGGCCTAGCGTTGAAATATAAATACTATCGGCGCAGGTTTATAATTTTATTGGAGTATTTTGCTGTATATTTTTATGTTGTGAATATTAAATTTGTGGTGCAGATTTTACATTAAATTGGAAAATTCCTGCCAAGAAAAACTTCATTGCAAATTCTGTGTTGTCCATACTTTTTAGTATAAGGCAAACTAATTAATTTAGCAAGTTTAAATTATTGTTTTTGCAGCATTTTTATTTCTTTTCAATTGTTTACATTAAACATCTGTTCATTATTGAATTATTCATCATGCCGTTTCTAAGACGTAACTGTTAGGCTCAACAGTTGACAACAGTTTCACAACAGTTGAGCTCAACAGCTACGTCTTATGAACGAGACCATTGATTTGCTTTATTTAATATATCAATCGGAAATTGTTACTAAAAAATACTGTTGCTAATTGAAAAATTTTTAATTTAACCATATTTTCAGATGCATGTATTACGAAAATTTTATTTTGGCGGTTCACGGTAGCCTGAATACCTGCGTTTGTGACTACATGGACAACAATAGATAATACAGAAAAAATTATATTTTTATTCACATGCTGTCCCATCGTTTCATATTGTCATATTGTCTTAACATTTTAAATTAATTTAAAAATATTTTTATTTTTATCACAAAAAAGGTGTCATATGGGCAAGTCCCAGAAACAGTCCGCCAACCAAATTTTTTTATATTTATCCGGCTTATTTTTTATATTTTTTTAAAGAAATATTAGACTAGATATATAGTTTTATAAATAAAATAAATGTATTTGGCCCATTCGAAAGACATATTTTCATACATTCCATATTTCCATTTCACTTCCATATTTGTAAAAAAAAATTTTTGTTTACTATATTGGAAACATTATGTGCGTCACAACAACTTCACGTCTTTTGATAAAAAACGACAAAAGTTTTTTGCTACAAATAAGTTATTTTAGAATTCTTTTATATTCATCTTATTTTTTATGCCATTCGAAAGTACTCTTATATCCCACTAAACACCATGCATAAGTTGAAGGCACCTCTTTTGAAAGAACATAAAATTTGTGTATATTAATGGGAAAATGCGTACGAATGTAGCGTTCGTCATGCAGGATTTGCCCATACAACAATACAATTCTTCATGCTATGTTTCTGTTACTGTCTTATTCCATAAGTTTTCTTTTTGCTTTTGCTTTTCAAAAAACTGTTGCATCATACATTAAAATACTGCAGGTTTTTTTAACAAATTCAACTGAAAAATAATTATCAAAATTGGCGAAAAAATATTAATGTAAAATAAATCTTTAAACATTATTAGATATCACTAAGACTGCAAAAAAAAGACAAATAAATCAGAATACAGCTTATATGGCGAAAATTCGCGATATAGTCTGAAATCTTTATAAATACCCCGCAATCACAAAAACCTTTAAACAAGAATGAAAACAATTACAAAAACTGCAAAAAAAATGTAAACAATTCCCAAAAATTGCTCAAGAAATCTCAAAACCGGTTTAAAATGTTTAAATCTGTAGAAGTGGTTAAAACTCGGAAAGTTCGGCTTTATCGCTGAAAATTTCAAAGAAATTGCGAATATCAGATATCAACTGCAAAAGAGATTACAAGTCCCATATACCGTGAAAATGACGAAAGCTTGCGAAAAATTGGAAACAAGTCTTAAGATTGATAACAAAAATTGATGAAACTGTAAGAAATTCTAAAACCTCGAAAAAATTGCGAAAATAACGAAAGTTCACAAAATCTTACCAGCATCACAAATTTATCAATGAACAATTGATTATGTAATCAATTGAAAAGAATTTAAAGTGCTGCATAAGAAATATGATACATTATAAATGCGATATCCAATGTTATAGTCAGCAGCAAAAGAATTCCCCATTTGTATTAGATCAAGTCGCCTACATAGCGTATGAACTCTATCCGATTTAAGAAAAATCAAATATTATTTATTATTAATTATTAAAATGACCCACAAAAATAACATCAATATAGCGCACAAATAAATTACTAAATGATTCTTCAAAGGTATCCAAATCTCCCCTAGAAAGATAGACCACAGCAATTAGTATAGTATTTGGGACAGATACAATTTCCAGATATAGTCCTTCGCATGTGATATGTTCAGTACATCTATGAACACACCTAAAACTAATTCCCTCAGCAATGAACATGGCAACCCCATCACCTCTGGTGCCTGACTGTCGATTAATTCTACATATTACTTATCCTGTAATGTAGACCGCTTGGTCAGACATTGCTGTCCAGTCACGCCTCAGTGATACAGAGAATAACAGCTGGTTTATTCAAAAGAGTAGAATGAAATTCATCCAGCTTGTGAAATCTGTTTGACGGACGAAAACTTTGAGCGTTAGTGTGAGCAATCTCTAAATTATGTGAGTCATTTAGGAAGTCATCGTCGAGACGTCTGTCACTTGTAATTAATTTATATTAGAACTCATACACAGAAAGAGAACCGCCGTACTAAATTCAAGTATTTTCTACTTACGAGTACTTTGATTAAATGGTTCAGAATAGGTGGTTTAATAACTAACCATCAATCCGGAAAGAGTTAGGGTTTAAATTCAATTCATATGATATGCATATATTTTTCCTTTCTAATTTGTAAGATTTCACGAATAAGAAACGCATGCGATTTCTGTTTTTTTTTATCTTGAAGATATTGTAGTTTATGTTTAATGAGACTTATAAAACGTAAATAAAATTTTTACACTCAAATCTATTGAAATTTGTTTATGCTATAATACTTTGTACACAAAATTTTGATTACAAATAACAATAAAATGTACTTCAATCAAGCCGAAAACGCGATTCCTTTAGATAACCAATCCTGTACCCATGTTCTGTCACTTTGGTGAGAATTTCTCGCGTCAAAAAGATGTGAAACAAAATATTCCATGGTTTCTCGAAAAGTGAGAAAAAAGTGTGTCTGTAACTCATGTCGAAAACTATCAAAAGAGCCTGCGTCGTTACGTTTGAAATGTCATTATAAACAACTCCAAGCTCAAGTGAAATTTTATACGTTGAGAACGGTAGTCAAAAATATTTTTGACGGCGATCAAAATCGACTAACATTAAAAAAATTTACAAAATTTCTGCAAATAAATAAAAACTAAATTTTTACAGCCTTATTCACAAAAAATTGTTATTGAAGACATTATGCTCACATTAGTTAATTTCACAAACGTTTAATATTCACAAACGTTTAATAAGGCAAAATTAACTATTAAACGAATTTTTCAGTTTTGTGATTGTGTGTTGTTTGAATTGTCAAGTTAACATTGATGTTGCATACAATAAAATACTCGATTAGCAAGTATTCTCTGAGGGTTGGAAAAATATGAAATTAATTCCATATAAAGGTTGCTTAATCAATTTAGATTAATAGCATATTGCTTATAATATCGAAAAATATATATATAAAATATATAAAAAATATATATAAATAAAACATATGATTTTCTACAACATCTTCAATTACAAACCAAAATTTAAAATTATACTTACTAACCCTTTCCTTATATATAATCTCTTTTGTTTATATAACACAATCCGATAGCCATAGTCGCTAGTGCTTTAGCTTTAAGATTTATTGTAATTTTAATTATACCAAATATCTAAATAAATAAATAAAAATAAAATACATATATGTATAAATTTATTAAGACGTGTTAAAATGGCATTGCCAACAATATGTTTTGATAAAATATTACAGAAATATTCAAATACCGAGTACGTTGCCGTTTTTTTATACACCACTAATTTATTTGACTGATTTATTTAGAAAATTTTTGGTGGTTGCAAAGTGCAAAAACATTGAAAAAATCATTAGAAGAAAACGCAGTGACAACTGGTTGGAAGAAGACAAGGCAAGTATTAATATTTCATTGGTCAGGTAAAACTATGCGTTTGCGTGTATATAAATATGTACATACTTATATACATACATATGCACGTTCATTTTATTGAACTTTTTTATGTTAACTAGACTTTGCTGAAGAAGTTGGTAAAAGAAAGTGTCCACAATAGAAAACAAAAATACGGACACCAATTACTTCATAAGGAATGTACTTATTTTACAGTTATACTTTGCTCAAACCTATCGATTGTCGAAATTACATTAAAAACATTCATATTTTTTTTATTTTTCATACTTTCAAACTTTCACAATTGTTGTTTTACTTTTAACAATACAAATGTCAACTTATTACACAGATAAAGAAGGGTGATGCCTACAATAAATTTTTTGAATTTATTAGTGTCTAATTGCAGCTTCATAGTACTATTAAACGTTTGTGAATACTACTTTAACGATTTTTGCTTATTAGTCTCTACTAAAACGTTTGTGAAAAAGGTCATTAGTGTATAAAAGTAAAACACATTTGTGCGTTTAAAAATAAAATAAAGAAGTTGTTGTTTTTTTCCGTATTATTATTCATTTCATTTGGAATATGTTTTGTATTTTTAAAATTATATCTCACCTCGTTTTTGTTTGCGAGTATATTTGACAGTTGGAAGCGGTTGCTTTTCTCAAAAAAATTTTACAGACACACTTTTTCTGTAAATTGGCGAGTAATTTGCTTACGTGACAGCTATTACTCGCCAAAAAAAAAATTACAGACACAGTTTAGTGAGAAAAACAGCTGTTTGTATCATTTTATGCCATTTTTGTTTCATTTCACACTTTTAAATCGAATAGTTTCTCAACGCCGGAGTTACAGAACATGGGTACTGTAGTTTGTTAAACTTAATACAAAATTCTTTAATCATGTGAAAAATCTTGAATAAACTAAAAAAATATTAAATTAAATTGAGCACTTAAATCCGTCCGTACTTAAGTCAATTTTTTTGTACTTGATTTTAATAAATCTGGGATTACCGTACTTTTAACATCTCTTGGGATTAATTTAAGTACGGATGGATTTATTTTTCTTTAGTATTTATTATTTTTGAAAGAAGCAGCAAGTATGTTAGATATGTATGTGAAATAATAAACTTTAAACAATTTTTAAATAGTATTTAAAATTTACCTATTAATACTACAAACAAAACTGAAGAATTTCGCTAAAAAAAATTTCACATGGTATACATAAATGTTACACTACGTTTACAGTTGTAAATGATGCCATGACAATAAAAAACACGTATTAAAATGCCCAAAAAGCTGATCGTCTGTACCTACATATGCAAGCGTAAGGTAATCAAGGTAGATGTATAAATTCAGATAAAAATTAAACAATTACTAATTCAAAGGAAAAAAAAAGCAAATATCAAAACTGCAAACAACGCAGCTTAATAAATAAGATTCACCCAATTTAGTATATTGCCCATGGTCGAGCGGCTGCTCTTTTCCATCCGGTAGCTTGATTTGGCTTTGGGAACATCTCTGTTCAATATCCTGAATTTTGTTACTTTTCCCTAGTGAACGATATAGGGATTGCAGTTTAGAAGCAGCTGTTGTTAGGTTGTCGTTCAGATAAACTCGAGTAGTAATGTCAGTCTTGATGACATTGCACAATGGGAGCTTTGGATCCTTTAAGTAGGCTCTCATAACTTCATCTCTCACGAACACATGACTAAATTTGACTAAAACAGATTTGCCTTGCCTTCGAAACTTAAATTTTTGCACATCTGATTGTCGTTTACTCTTTCCATCTACCTGCCGATCTATTTCTTCTCCTCTATCTACATATCATTTTGTTTCCTCTCCTGCATCTTTATAAAATATTGTAAAAACTTGTTTCTCCTATAGAAGTTATGTAGTTCTCGATAAGCAGACATTTCTGTTTCCGAATTATTGTGCTGATTTGATTTTCTGTTATTTTCATAACTCTTAAAATACCGAACGTACTTTTGACTTTAAAGCAAATTATTTATTGTCCATTCACTTCGAACACTTCAAACTGTCACTTTCTTTACTTTATGATCAATTTCTTTAATTGTTTTGAAAGAAAAAATTTCTACAAAAGTAGAAAAATTGAAAACAAACAAGCCAACAAATTACAAACTCTTTTCACGATAACCTTGACTTTATAATTGGAACTTGTAGCCAAAACAACACTATAAGCCAAAAATAAATATGAAAAAAATATACAGAATATGCAAATACTGAAAAAGACGTAAAATAGAAACACAACTAAATGAAAACCACAAGCATAATTCATGGCTTGTAAACGTTCACTATAAACTCTATAATACTCTTAACGTTTTATTTCAAAATAGAAGCAAACAAACAACAAACAAACAAAGGAAATATTTGGAAAAAATTACAACTAAAAAGGTATTTGGCCAAATTGAGAGCCAAATGTTGCATGAAAAATATCAAATAAAACTTGAATTCGGAACTAAATTTGGTAAAACACACACATAAAAATTGATTATAAATTTAGTGAAAAAGATATAACAGCTACACGCTTGATTTTAGTGATTTTAAAATAGCATTCGTTAATATGAGGAACCAAATGTATAATAAGGCGGTTTTTCCAGAGTTAAAGTTTACTTTGCAAATTTTAATTTAGCTAGGAGAAAGACAGAATAAGAAAATATTAATCTCTCTGTCGTTCTCCCAGGTAAATTAAAACTTTGCGAAGTAAACTTTGACTGTGGAAAATCCGTCTAAATACATAAAGGAAGTTACGAGGAAGCTGATGTGGCAAAGTTCACATTCAGACGTCCATGTAGGATTTCCCCATACAGGCAGATTGCTGCCGCTACAAAATACTTGTATGTGTCAACTGATATTTATCAAAAAATATTTATTTATGATGTTGATTATCAATCAGTTTATTTAACCCTTTGGCGACCAAACATTTTTGGCTAAAGTGATTTACTTTTTTGTTATATTTTCGACATCTATGGCCTGGTAGTAGCTATGAAAAAAAATTGTCCTTCTGGGAATCCTTTAAATCCCCCATTTCGCTTTGCAAATATAGTCGCCTATGGGTTGAAACTAAATTTGTTTTGCCAAATTATTCAATTGCAGAAAAGATTTAAAAATTGGTTTTTATTTAAAACGTAAAGAACAATAGAATAAATCTTAAAAATATTTTATAATTAGTGTTTTTCGTGATAGATTCCAAAGCAATCATGGGACATAGTGAAGCAAAGAATCACATTATATTGAACGCAAATAACATTTGTGCGACTATACTTATTATTGGAAGCACAATGAGAACACCGTTTCCAACCTTCACGTTTTCCTATTTTATGGAGAGATTTACGCTTGCTTTTGAAATGGGTTTCAAATTTTGTTGCAGCTGAAAATGCGCGCTTCCTTGAATTGAAGCTAGTCGAAATTTAATGGAGGTCGGATTGGGGGGAGTTTCACCAAGCTCATACGTCAATATTGTCGATATAGGAGTTACAATCAGCCACGGTCAAAGTGAAGATACACCCCATTTGCAAAGTAGATTGGACTGCTCCACTATCATGAAACACAGTTCTAAGATAAAAGTGTAATAGCAGCAATTCAATATTGACTAAAAATAGCACAACATTTGCGATTTATAAAAACTTAACTTCAAAATTACAAACGCTGTTTAACACACCGTACGATGTAGGAATTTCTTCGTGCGCATGCACAACGGGCTTTGAAATTTGGTAATGTTTGTATGCGCAATCCTCTTCAAATCCGGTAAAAACGGGATTCTTATAAGTAAGAGTCTGTCTAAAGCGGAGAGAATTTTCTTGTGGTATGAAGAACGGTGGTCTTATCGCAAATTGTACAATATTTAAATTCGATATTTATTTATTTATTTATTTATTTATTTATTTATTTATTTATTTATTTATTTATTTCATTTGATCTACAGAATTAAATTCTTACAGATTACTATTAACTAATTATAATATTTAAATAAAAGTATCTTAAATATACTATAACTTAATCTAAAGTTTAAGATTGGAGTAAAGCTATTACATAGATGTAAGCATCTTGCAATAGGCTCATTTAATGAGTAGTTTGTTCTGTGAATATCTTCCTCAAACATACGATTATTTCGCAAAATTCTTGGCTCATCCACTGTGACAGCTGGTTTATGGTCGACGTGCATAATACCCTCAATGATAACTTCTATGGGCTCATCATCTTGAATATCCAAAGCGTAATTTTGAAGAAATAAAACATCTTTGTCCGTTAGTAACAGCTTCTTTGTTGTCATCACTGAAATCGCAAAGTAAAAGTTGTTCGATTTGCTCTTGTCGAAGGAAAAAGAAACCATCTCGGACTACACTTTTCTATACAGACTGATGCAAATAGTGCATTCGTTTAAAATTTCATATAAGAACTGTCAAAATACTTACATGTGTTCATATGTATGAATTGTAATTTGAAGATTCTCTCCTTTTTCGTTTTAATATATGAATGCAAAGTACTAAACACAGACAATCTTAGTCAATGTTTAATGTTAATAAAAAAGCGTTCAAAAGTTCGAACCTTAATTTCAATTTAGTGTATTTGCATTTCAACCCATTGGCAAACATAATTGCCAAACATAATTTGATTAGCTGTAGGCATCCTGGAGTTTACGCAAATTTGTCCATTATATTTTTTGATAGATAAAGGTAAGGCGTATTTAACCGAATGACAGCATTACAGCAGCTGACTATTCGTTGCGAATGTCAAAATACATACAAAATACTTTTACTTTTTTTTCTGTATCTGTTTTCCTTGTTTCATGGGTTACGTTTTTCACATACGCAATGAAACTACACAAGCAAAAATGCCTGCTGTTCTTGTATTGTTGAAATTGTTTTTCTAATGCTGTCACCTAGTTAAATACACCTTGAGATAAAGGTTGAATGCAAAACATAATTGACTGTCATACCTTTGCGCTGTATTTTTACTCAGTAGCAGCCCTCGTCATAAATACTTCGTTTTTGCCAAATTCGGAGCCTCATAGGGAAAAAGTGGACGTCATTCTCAACTACATTCTTGTTGCCCTAACCTTCTTCTAAAAAAAATTTTGACAAATTTCTTGTAACTGTTACCTGGACAAGTATATATCGTCATATTAAATCATAAAAGTCCTAAGTTACATTGAAAAAATTTTACAGGACAAGCAAGAAACTTTCTAATAAGAAAAGTTAACCAACATTTTTCAATAATTTTTAAGTTTAAGATTATTTCTTATGAAGGAAATAGTAAAATTTGAATATAAAAAATTTTATAGGGACATAAATTTTAATATGGTGCATCGTAATCAATGACGAAGTCGATTTTAAAATTTTTGTAACTTAGGACTTTTTTGAAATCATATGACGATATGTAGGGATAATAAACTCGGGCAAGCATACTTGCCTATGGTCGTCAAAGGGTTAAAGTAAACTTAATAAGACTTTCATATATGTATCTCCTCTTAAGAATATATCGTATAAACTATTTGAGTAGAATTCATTGAAAAAAACTATTTAAAGAAAATAAATTATGTGAAAAATTAATAACAATTGAAAACTTTTAATGTGATAACGAGGAGCATTGACTAACAAAGTTTTTTCGTCATATCTGTATATTTCTTAATAGCTCCTCTTTACACCAGCTTAAGCATCAATTTAGGTCCCCTAAAAATTTCTTTCAAAAAACATCACATTTCAATTTAACTTTTAACTAACTATGAGCAAACATACCTTTTCTACTACTAGTAAACCACTTGCTAAAGCTTTAAAAATAATTAAATTAATTTCTGTGTGTACATTGTGTTCAACAGAACAATGACAACAAGTTAAATAAAACTTGAAGAAGAAAAAAAAACACTAGAACTAACCTTGAGCACTCTTGTTACAATGAAAACAAATTCTAGGAGATGAATCTCAGCCTTTACTACGTCAACAATGTTACTCAGGTTTTTTTAATTTTTTTTTATAAATTTTTCTGTATTTAACAACAACTAAAACAACATAAAAAGTGTAGCATTAACAATCAGTTGAATTTTTTATCTTTTATCAAAAGTCTTTGAGGCGTATATGTAGTTGCTGCTACGTTTTTTGCCTAAATTCCACTCTAAACTGCAAATTATATAAAGAGAGAGTTTACAAAAAAACTTAAACAAATAGAAACGGATATAAGCAAATTCATCAAGGAAATTTATATAAATTTATAACACAAGCAAAAATACAAGTATGTATGTAAAAAAATATTGCTCAAAAATACATATCGCTCCTGTAATGCAACATAAACGTGTTTCAAAAATTAAAGTTTCAAATTGCAGAACAAAACATGTTCCTTAATAACTTCATAAGCTGTGAAATTGGTTTCACAATTAAATCGCCAACCAAAACAAATTTATACCACAAACAATCGATTGCACTCAGATCATAGAACTTGAATAGCATTTTGTTAAGTGAGATATGACTTAATAGCATTATTGCATTTTTAAAGGAGAACTCTGCAGGTACAAATACTTTTATACAAATAAGAAATAAAAGTTATAGTTACCTTAATAGCGTCTTTCATTACCAGAGCAAAAATTATTAGCAAGAGTTGTTGAGTAAAAACTATAGACTCTGTACTTTGTATATTGTTAACTAATGCCACCCGTAGACAACATATTTTCACATTGTAAAATACGTACACTCAAAAGAAAAATCAATCAATCAATCCGTACTTAAATCAATCCCAAGCGATGTTAAAAGTACGATAATACCAGATTTATTAAAATCAAATACTGAAAGATTGATTTAAATACAGACTAAAGTAAGTTCTCAATTTAATTCACGAATTTTTCAATAGATTCAAGATTTTTCACGCGATTAAAGAGTTTTGTACTCATTTCAAGAAACTCCAGGATTGGTTTATCTCAAGTAATCTCGTTTACGACTAGATTAGAGTGCATTCTATTGTTATTTGTACTCAAAATTTTTAGTACGACTCGTACTCAAAGTAAGTAGAAAATAATTGAATTTAATACGGCATTTTTCTTTCTTTGTACATGTCATGTGGTATCTCTAAAACATTGCTTCTGTAAAACGCATGTGCAAAGCCATCTGGCAAAATTTCAATAAGAGCGTGTTCTATTTTAATCTTACAAACCTTCTGATATCACCTATTTTTCTCCTTTTCAATTAGATTAATTACAGTTATTATTAAAATAATACTGCACACTGCAATTTTGTAATTTTTTAAATACATTTCACAAAAATTCAACTTTTAGCAAAAAATTCTAATAAAATATGTATATTGAAACGATTAATTTGGCTCAAGTTCAAGCCCGAGTTTATTATTATATTTTTATTTATTCTAATTTTTTATTTCATTTTATTAGAAAGTTTTTTGTATAAATTCATTATTTTTATTAAGATAGTACTATATATAGAACAATTTTTATTATTCATCATGTTAGCAGAACGGATCAGTACTGATTTCGAGGTCGCTACATCATCTCAACAGCGTTCTTTGTTCAATTTTATATATTTATCCAAAAAAATTCTAATGAAATGAAATAAAAAATTATAATAAATAAAATGGGTAAACTCGGGTTTGAACTTGAGGCAAATTAACAGTTTCAATATGCATATATACAATATATACATAAGTTCGATTAATTACTTACAAACATTAATTCTAATAAAATTTACGCTCAGATCAGCTGTTGCAAATAAACATGGTCAATGTCAATTGTGACCCAATATGATAAATCTTCTGTAAAATAACTATTTTGACAGACATGCACAATTACATATGGTTCACAAAGGTGACAAGTCAGATATAAAAAACATGCCGCGTACCTGTGGCTTAACTGTCTGTAGATATGTATGTGTACACCCGTGCAGTAAAAAACAATTAGAAAGACATTGTTATGATGGTTTGAGAATACAATTAACACCAATATTGTAAATTTAAATTCATGGTACTGGACTTACAAATTCACAAACAAGGTAGCCACAACATTGTGAATACAAATTAAATACACACATATATTTACAGCTTTATTCATAAAAAAAACTTTTGCATGGAAATCTGTGTTATAAACATTTTAAAAACCAAAAATATTTTAATGAAAAATGCCGGTAATGTTTATCTGTTCAATTTTTATAATTTACGAGTATTTATATTTTTAATTACATTTATAGATTTACATAACGCTGCCACATCTTAAAAAGAGTCATTCTTCAGAAAATGAGTTTAAAGTTTGCAATTATATGAAAATAAGCAGCAGAACAAATGGATTTGAAGATAAGCTTAATGCAAACTTAGAACGAGTTGCGTTATGGGCCGCCATCAATGATCTAAGCCTTAACCCAAAATAAAATAAAAGATTATATCGCATATTTGAAGCACCAAGAATCCATATCAACAACCTGCAACAAATTGAAGTCGTACGAAAAGTGAAGAACTTGGGTATTACTTTCAGTGATACGTCAATGTGGTCAAACTACATTTCAACAATCTGTGGGAAAAAAATTTCTATTCTCCGTAGCTTGTGGCCAACACATTTATGTACTCCATTTAGGATCCGACTTGATTCCTAAATTAACATATCGCTCCTTTATTGCAACGTAATCATATCTCAAAAAAACTAAGTTAAAATAGCAGAAATATTCGTCGTATCGCTCTTCATTTTGTGTAGAAAATGTATACAAATATCTTGTTTACTCACCTCTTAAGGGGAGAATACTTTTTTATATTCCCATTGATGTGTGCGTAATTTGAAAACTTTAAACTCGTTTACTGACGACCGAAATTTTTTGAGATATGACTACGTTGCAATAAAGGAGGGATCTGCTTGTGAAATATTTTCAAACCAGGATGCAAAAAGCAGGATTTATTTTACCAAAAAAAAATGTTTTCCTTGAAATATTTCCCCAAAAATTATGAAATAAAAAATAGGGTATCAAGTATTTTCTAATAAGACTTGCGTTTTATTTTCACTTAAAATAATTGGGGTTTTCGTAATACGTTCCATACACTTTGGGTTTACAAAAGTAAGTAAGGTAAGTAATATCCAATAAAAAAAGAGGAGCGAAGAGCGAGTTAAAAAGGTGCCAAGGACTTAACAAACATCATGTGTCGAAACGCTGACTGAACAGTAATGGGATGGCGTTTACACTATGTTTACGCTTAAACATACACGTAGAGAAAGCACATGGTTGGGAATGATTGCGACGAAAAAAAAATTGTTTCCTGCAGCACTATATATAGTTGTTGAAAACAAGCTATTATTGTTTTACCGTAACGTATTATATTATTTAGGCTACAAATTCATGTTTATATTATGTATATGAGTTTCGTAAATTCATGGCCAAAGTGTTATTACTATGTAAACCCATTCTTAATATCTATTGCAATAAAGTATTATAAAGAAACATGTTATTTTCAGTTTCTTTCAATGGCCCGATCCTCATGTCATGTTTTGCAATTGCAACTTATGTAGATTTAGGATGTCATGATATGTAACCTCATCAATATTAACCAGACTTTGTCTATTTATTGCACAGAAAGAACAAAACGAATAAGCTATAACAGCAAAAAATCACATGAAGGTAAAGGGAAATATAGAAAAAATGTGAAAGTGCTAATCAATTCTATTACCTGCTCTGCATGAAACTCTGCCACATTTCTCTATAAATCCTATAGAAAAATACCTTATAAGAAACTCACGTTGCAATGGATCTTAGAAAAACTGTAGAACCAATTAATTTAATATTTTTTATTATGTCTTTCTTCTAGCTTTTAGACTTTTCTTTCAACTATTTATTTTTTTTGTTTTAGTTTAAAAATTTTTTTCTTCAACGAAGTCATGGTGTGTTGTTTAGTTTGAACACCAAAGATTTTTTTTTCAAAGGTATCATGAAAATTATAGCGGAAAATAGACGAGAAAAAAATCTGAGCGAGCATATTAAATTTACAGTAAATTGTATGGCATTGTTATTATACAAGTGTATTTGTTTAATTAAATAAAATAAATTAATAGAAAATTGTATTCGAAAAACGTGGCGAAATACCATTTTTATTCTTTGAAAATAACAATTCATAAACCAAAAAATGGTTTAATAGGCAAATATAGTAAAAAAATATATAAATTGTAAAAGCGGCGGGGAAATCTCTTTAGATGGCAAATTTTAAATTTTGCCAACAAACATCCAACATTAAACACTGTGCGTATGAGAAATTTGTATTATGAAATTTTCGCTAAATATTACGTATCCGCTGCAGCTTTTAAACTGTTAAAAATTTCTTATTTTGGGTATAATTAATTAAATAGCCGTATTTGGTAAAAAAAAGTGTGAAGATCTCGTAAATAAAAATGAATAATTAATAATCTTAAAAAAGAGTTCACTTTAACTGCTGCTATGGTTGTTTGTATTAAAACTGATATATTTGAGTTGCTTTTTGCATCGGAGATTAATTAATAATCCTTTGCGATTACCCATCACTTAGTATCAGTTGCTTGAGAAGAAAAGGGAGCTGCACTTATTCCGGTTGACTACAGGTTTTTTTCTATTTTCTTAGTTGAAAGAATAATGATAAAGCATTAGCGAAAAATTCAAAGAAGACGGCGAAAAAGCAATAATTAAAAAAAGTTATTTTATTTAATGAGAGAACTTTGAAGAGAATGACAGAAACACGGCTAATTAATGAGTTGATGCAAATGACCCACCAAAAAGCACCAAAAGGAAAAGTTTACGCTAAAGTAGGAAATGGAAAACTTTAAATATATAAAATTTTTAATAACTAAACATTCAATATAATAATTCTAGCAAAAAAATATTAACATCAAACAGGAAAGATTGGAAAGACTGAATCCAGTTAAAAATAAAATTAAGCATCGGGGTCAATACTGTTCCCCGTTCAAAAAAAAAAAAAGGGAAAAGCAATCCCTAAACTGTTTGTGAATGGCAGAGTTCTAAAGGTACGCTCACCATTGGCAAACATTTGCCCAAAAAAACGTAACCACTACTTTTGCTTAGGGTTAGTATGACTTAACTTGGTTTTTATATTACAAAATTAAGACAATTATGCCGCTAAATGCTATTTTTATATTATTTTTCATAAATGAGAAGCCATATTTAAAAATATTTCGGAACTAAAGAAAATGCAAATTTACCTTGTGTGTTGGTCACTTTTTTTCGGCAAATATTTGGCAAGTGTGAATGTACCTTAAGGAAAATAACGTCAAAAAATACAAGTAAATTAAATTTTTTTTACTTTTTTTGAGTAATATTTTTAATACTTCTGTCTTGATTTGCATCCTCTCTTGTAGAAAAATATTTTTAGTGTAACTTTCTATAATTGATCCATCGCAAGCATAATATTAATAAATAGTATTTAGTGTGGCCGACACAATCGAACATATTCAAGTAATGAAATCTTAAGCATTCGCATGAATATGTATATACGAAACAACTTGAAACTTTTTAGCCACTTTTTTTTATAAAGTATGTATAGAAAATGTCTGTCTGTCTGTCTCTGTAGCAACTTTAAATTAATAAATTTAAATAAATAAATGTCTTCAAAATTATATAAATTTTGTCGAAATTTGCTGTATAATATGAGCGTAAAAGAGATCTAAAAAGGACGTGTTTGTCTATTAATTATAACTAGTGTATCCAGCGGTCGACTCAATCGACCGCATTCTAGAAATTAATATTAAATATTTACATAAATACATGCGATAAAATGCAAAAACAAAAGACATTCCAAATAAACAACTTAAGATTTGTCTCATTTCTATGCAAAAGCAAATTTGACAAACGCACATGCATATCTTTTAAGTTGAAGCTGATGCATGCATGTGTAATAAGTTTGCATGTGTTAGTATCGACTTTAAACGCTTATAGCTCGGTAAATTCCGAACTGATTAAAATAAAATTAGGATAGTGCACATCTATATAAAAACCCGTTTAAAAACATATAAATCTTTCTAAGATCGCTTCAGTATTACGGCCGTAAAAGGGATCTAAAAACGTGTTTGGCTGTTAATTACATGGATAATAAAGATGTATTTTGTAAAGTACTGATCTGAATGCAAAACCGTTTACGATAAAGAAGAACCGAAGCTATCAGATATTCAAATCTTGGCAAGCCTCCTAGAATATCTTGGCTCTTATCTTTTATACATATCGTCAGATTCATATAAATTTTATTTTGTTTAACAGGTAATAAGAGAACAAAACGTTAGTTTTGATAGCCCGAAAGCTACCGAAGTATATAATTAATAGGGAACCCCCATAGACTAGTAGCGTTCTAGACTATTAGTCTGTGCGTCGCAGGTTCGATTCCTGCCTAGACCCAGCTGTTTCTGCAGGCAAGCCAAAATGTCTTAGCGGCTTGTGTTTGTTATTTGTCCTTAAATAATTAATAGGCGAGACCATTTTTTCTACTGCAGCTTAAGTTCACATAAACCAATTTTGATACAACTTAATTCTGATACAACTTAAATGTACACAATCTACATTTTATTAAGATAAGTTGAGTATTTTGGCAACTATAAGCATTTAAATATGCTACTAATCCATGTGGACTTATTACACATGCAAGTACGAGCTTCAAGTTGAAAAGTAAACAAAACTTTCATGTGTGTTTGTCCAATTTGTATTTTTTTGCTTTTTTTTCTTTTTGCTTTTGCAAAGAAGCAAGAATGGTTAGATAAAGATTTATTTTTACTTTGGATTTTTGATTATTTATTAGTTTTAAGTTGTTAATTTTTAATTTTTAATGTGTATTTTATCCGTACGTAAGTCTTATAAATTGTGTGTAATTAGAATGTTGGTCACGGCTATTTAATATTAGGAAAGTTCTATCTTTAACTATGACTTTATTTTGTTTTTCAGAAATATCTTCCAGAATAATGTTAAACAAATATTTAAGAAAAATACTTTCTTGTATTGAATCAACTTTAAAGTGATTTCGAAAAAAGTTTTTGTTGAATGATCATAAAAACTAATCCAAAACAATAAATGATTATGAAAAAGATAATTGGGAAATTTTTATAAAAAATAGATAACATTTTGAAAACATTAAAAAGCGGGCTTCCGGAAAAAAAACACATAATCGAGCTTCAACCGCTAAAATAACATAAACTGCAATAACTAAATTTTACCGGAGAACGTTTTTAATTTTTTTTTCTAATTTCTTTAGAAATTTTTAAAGAAAATTCAACCGTAGCTTACAAATGACTTTATGCAAGTTATAGATTAGTTTAAGGTCAATCCCCAGTATTAAACAAGTTCTTTAACAATAACAAATTATCCTGAAGATGACATTAACACAAACATAGTTTAGGTGTTCCAGTTTAATTTAACTAATATTTTAAATATATGTAAAAAAATCTATTACATTATTTGTAAAGAAATCAAAATTTAGCTAATTTGAAATTAAAATGAGTTTTGTGTTAACCGGACTTAGTATTGGTTCAACTCATGAAATTATTTACTTTCTTTATTTTTTAGTACATATACATACACACACATACATCAAGTGCAGTTACTTACCTATCCAATGATAAATTATATGTTTTTGTAATCCATTTTGAATAATAAAGAAAATATCCTCAAAACAGTTCAAATAAAATTTTCTTTAAGCTTATTATTTTCCAATTATGCTTACGTACATGTTACGCTTCTTTCAAATTCTATGTAAGATGTCCGTTATGATATCTGCACTAGAAAATGTTCAACTATTTATTATAAACCATTATTACTTGCTTAGTTTTTAAATAACATAATATTCTCTTTCATATAAATTTCACGCCGTAAACTTTATTCATTCTGAAAAATTTACTCACATTATTCACTTTTTTACGCTTCACATCACAAAATTTTCTGTAGTTATATTTTATATTATCCCACATTATGCTACAAATTTATTACTTTAATAAATCTGTGTTACAACTTTTCACCTTTTTTCCTATTTAAATTTATTTTTTTTTACATACACACATTAAATTTTTTTTAAAGTCACATAGAAATAATTATCTCTCACTTTTTACAATATAATCAGCACAATTTGTTCAAATACTCATGTTCAGAGGTGTGGAGTAAAATTAAATATTTTTTTGCTACAATGTTCAGATTAGAGATGGTCCTTGCTCACAATGATTGCCTGAATCATGTTGTTGAATTTTGATTTTTCATTTAATAAATTCAATATACATTTGGATGTATGATGAATTTTTTTAGTGCAGGATCCTCAAAAATATCTTCACTGTTGGTATATTTTTTATTTTTGTTTTTTGTGTATTAAACTAATTTGTCTGTAGCCATATTGATATGTACGTATATATGTAAGTCCCTTACATATCTTCTTTTATTACAAAACATGATCAACTTTATCGTGAATATTTTTTTCTTCGAAATATTTCCCTTTTCCCTGATGTTCCAATCGTGAATAATTCCCGCGAAAAATGTTCGCATGAGAAAATAAATTCCCCTTATCATGAATAATATTTTTCAGGAGGATTTTTCTACTTTTCTTTGGATTTTGTTCACTCAATTAATAAAATTCAACATTTTCCTTCTAATTACCGATTTAAGTTTATACATATTTCTTTTTAGCACCACAAGATCAGTAAATACTGTACACTATTCTAAATAATAATTTCCCTCAGAACGTTTTTGGACAGAGTATGCATCTTTTTGGTGAGAATCATTCACTGCATCTAAAATATTTTAAACGCATCTTTATTTACATTTAAAAACATTTAATTTATAACCAAATATGTGTATTTCTTTATAATTAAACTTGAATTTGTTTAATTTGTAAGGCTTACAAATCTTCACGGGAGATTCACGATAGCAATTTTCCCTTCGAGGGGAATAAAAATTTCATGGGAGCAAAAATTACACTTGTTATTCACGACAGAGGTGGATATATGTATATATCCCACAGTCATAAAACTCGAAAAGAAGAGGAAGGGAGAAAAGTACAAAAACAAACATTTGCGCAAGAAAAATATAAAATCATACTTCAACTAATTAATCTATCATTAATTAAACCAATTAAATATATTTTCAAACTTTTCTCTAAAGAAAAACAAAACCACGTAGTAACTATAAACAACCATACAAATGTGCTACACAACAACTATTTTAATTAACAGCACCACTAACAATAACACAAACATTATTTAACTTAATTTAACAGCAAAAAAAGCCAAAAGAAATGTTAAGAAAAACATTATTACATTAAAGAGAGTACTATAAAAGCAGAAGTGTAATGACAGACAACGTCAAGCAACAACAAAGTTGTGCTTTAATGGTGAAAGCGGAGGGAGTGATTGAGTGAACATAAAGAAACAGTTAAGCAAGAAATCTACGCACATTACGGCTAACAAAAATAAAACTTTTACAAACAATACAATTACACAAATAAGGACAGCACACACATACGAGTACACACGGTCACTAACAAACTCTCACTGATCCCAGCGACGAAAAGAAGCAGTAAGTAGGCCTTCTATAAGTCCTTATTTGTCAGACACAATGCCTTATCACCCCACTCCATAATCATACATTTTTTACATGCGATGTCCCAGCCAGCCAAGGCTTTCTGCGTTCCCTTCTTCAACAGTCCATGTAGAAAAGAGACAGAGTTTTAAGTTGATTATTTATAATGTTTTTTTATTTTTGTACTTTATCGTATGTATGTATTTCTATAAATGTTTAATAATAATTTCTAGAATGCGGTCGATTGAGTCGACCGCTGGATACACTAACATAATGTAAATGTCCATAATTTTTCATATGACTTCTAAAAGAAAACTTTTTTAAAAAGTCAGCGCATAAAAACGGGCTTAAAGTTACATATCGTCATATGATTTCAAAAAAATTCAAAATCGACTTCTAGATTGACGCTCTATATCAAAATACATGTGCCTGGAAAATTTTACATTTTAAAATTTTTCTAATTCCTGAATAAGAAATAAGCTTAAACTTAAAAAATTTTGATAAATAATATTGGCTAATTTTTCATATCAGGCAGTTTTTTGCTTCTGCTATCAAATTTGTTCAATGTATCTTAAGGCTTTTAGGAATTCATATGACGATATATTTAATAGGTCGAAAGACATTTGACATTAAAAGTTGCTTTCGTGTTTTTGTCCATGGCTTTATTTTGTTTTATACGAATAGAGAGAGCATGAACAAAAACTTTAAAAAATAGTAATCTTTTCCACAACCTCATAAACATTATGCTAAATAACGTTTTTATATACACATAGATATGTACATACATATATATGTATGTACATTTTTCAACAGTTAAAATATATACACATACATATCGTTGGCTTAATATAGAAAGGACTTATCTTGATTTCTTTTTTTAAATTGCGATTCTAAGCTTTTCTTGTCTATTTGGAATTGTAATGTCAGAAAAGATTAAAAACGGCGCTTAGTAAAAAAATCGAGATACGTCTTTGCTATATTAAGCCAACGATATGTAAATAAAGCTGACAATTGGAAATGAGTATGGGAAATGGCTAAACTTTGATTAAAAAAAATTGCTTAATTATTTAGTTTTTCCCAAATTTGCTCAAATTAAATTAACAAATTCATTGTGAAAAAATCGACAGTTTATGATCTTGAAAACTATCACACATACATAACAAAAGCTGTTCTTTTTAGTCGAAGTCTTGCGAAAATTTATTTCTGAGGACGCCCTCAATACACTCATGTTTCCGTTTACGGAACAAATGAAACGTCTGGTTTATCGCAAGTGTTCTCCACTTACTCCATGGATGTACAAATGCATCATTGTAAAGTTTATATTTGTTGCTGCTGCTTCTGTTTCAAACTCCTCGTGAAACCACGCACTACTCAAGTGCAGCACACTCATATAAATTATAATTGTTATTACTACGGAGTGAATTCTCCAGTGGGTTTGTCAACTCACACTTGTACATACACACACACACAAACACATAAATTTACATACACACTTATTTATAACACAAATCAAACATAATTATATGCATTTTAATGTTCAGGAGCAAACAGTGGAAAGCAAAAAACAACAAAAGAACCGTATTGTTTGGGTTTTTTTTATTGTTTTTTTTTAAATTTTATATTCTCTGTAGATCTGTATTTTTATTTATTTTCTTGGCTTTTGTATACTACTTATTTACGTACTTACGTAAATTCTGTTTAACATCTTTATAAAAGATAACACAATACAGACAGAAGACCGTTTGTGTGATAGTAAAATAAAGAGGGGTTCTGGAAGGGGCAATTTAATTTTGCAATTATTCGAAATGGAAAAAGTAAATAATTAACAGCAGTTGAGATTGACGAGTGCATGAATATGCAAAACAAATGTAAACAGAAAAAATACAAACAATAACATCAAGAAAAGAATATCAATTATCTTATCTATAAATAAGAAATTAAGTAGAAGTGATACAATCAATAGTGCAAAAAAAATTAAGTGGAGCTAATGGAAATTGTTATAAATTGGAAATATGTACATATGTATGTATGTATGTATGTGTTTTCATTGTATGTACGTACATACATATGTATGTATGTATGTATGTATGTATGTATGTATGTATGTATGTAAGTGCATATTCGACAGACGTTTTTTTTCATAATACATACTATGTACATACATAGTTTAACGATTCCACATTATTCTTTAGCTTATTTATAAAGCTGAAAGACCACATCACGCGTTCTACTAGTCTTGCGTTTCATGCGCTTTAAGCTTTTGAGGCTTTAAAAACTGCAAGTTACGCACCACTCTTTATACACGTTTTTGTTTATCAAATTTCACATAAATTTTGTTGGCTTTATGTTAGCTTTTTTAAGTTTTATGTTCTTCAAATCGTTATAATTCCTTTTTCATCCACTACTTACGAAAATATGTAGCTTTCTAATAATTAAATGTTCAATCTCGAAAAAAAATTGCAAACTTCTGTTTTGTAACTTGCTGAATGAAAATACTCTGATTCAACTTTTTTTAGAGACGCGTAGGATGCAAAGACGCGTAGAACGCGTGTTGTGTACTTTCAGCTCAACTACCCAAATTCATTTAAAGCAATTCTTTCATAAAATATATTGTTTGCATTTAGAACCTTCGCAAAGTTGATATTTAACAATTCAATGTAATATAACACTTTTATATAACTTATAATAGATTTTAAAACATGTTTTAACATTCTAATGAAGTTTTTAATAATAGTAATCACGCTTATTCCAATACCAAAAAATTGAAGCTTGTGTACTCGATCTCGGCAACAATTTTGTACTAATGAAAGTGTACTTCTGCTGTATAAGGTCTAGAAAACAACAAGAGCCTGTCAGTAGTAGTCAATTGTTCTCTACAGCGGATAAACAAGCCCCAATTTTTTGGCATTGTGTTGACGGGACGTCGATGTCGCCAACTGGAATAAGGGTGAATGAGTTTCCCGTTATGCAAAATAAATATTCGATGAAATAAAAGTAAATATGTACTGTAAAAAACTCTAAGTCTCGCAAGGGTATTGCTAAAATCAGAAGAAATCCTCAGTCACATTACCTAGACTTCATTGTTCGTTTGCCATAGTTCAAAAAAGTCTATAAATGTTTTAAAATCTAAAAGATTTTAAAAATTTGTACTTCTATGAGGCATTACACGCCAATCGTACAAATCGAAAATGTCGATGTTTTCAAATTTAAAACTAGTTTTAATTTATTACACAAAATTTCGTAACGTTTTCATTCAGAAAGATTTGAATGGTAAATTATTGGTTTTTATAGTAACATACGAGTATGTGACAACTTGTATATGCTGGAATAATGAAAATTTTCGTATTATTTTTTTTCAAAGAAGAACTTAAATTCACTTAATTTCACTCTTGAAAAATAGTGGACGTTTGGTATCCTCCGAAAATAAACTTATTCTCTGTTCCTTCGCTGTTTGAAATAATGTCTAAAGTACAATTCTTTCTGAATAAAAATGTTACGAACATGAGACTATAACAAAATGCATACTTTAGATTAAATGCCAAATATACATAGTTGGAAATAAGATCACATCAATTACAAACACATTTTGTATTGCATGTAATTTTCAATATTAAGCTTTTGTGCGGTGTGTTAGCAATTCCTAATCAATTTTTATGAGCCAGTACCCATGCTTTGTCATTAATATGAGAACTTTTCGATGTCATAAGATTATACGGTAAAACTGGAGTGATCATCAAGCAACTTAAATTTTCATTTGTTTAATTTCATGTATTCACTTTAATTATTTTATAAATCACCCAGGAAAAACTGAATCACTAATGTAATTAATATATTTTTCTCAATGTGAAAACTTCTCGCATATTAGAGAAGCTATTTCTATTGCTTTTGTATACGTTTTTACAATATTTGAAAAAAAAATTAGATTCTAACAAAGTACATATTGAAAAAAATTGGTACATATTCAAAAAAAGTCGGAAAAATTTAAACTTCGAAAATTTTTTATATATCCGCCAAAGATTAGTCAACGTAAAAGCATTTACATATAAAAATAGTACATTCTGAGAGCTTTTCTGTTTCTCCATTAGAAAATATTAAACAATTAAAAATCTGTGGAAAGTTAACTTAGATATGAAGTTTCTAGTATGCGACGTTTCTAACATTTTCAAAATGATATACTGAACTAGTTCTACAGCCTGGCCTTTTTCATTGTTAAATTTGTTATAAGAATTTACATAGTTTATTTTTACTCTACTCATGAAGTTTTAATTAGGATTGTGTTTTGAAATACATTTTCATATATTTTTTTGTAATACTGTAACATTTAACATTTTATATAAAAATGGTAGCAAAAAATGTTCTTAAAACTCCAGGTATGACAAAAATTTATTATTTTTCTATTTTCAGAAAACATTTATTCAACTAAAATAGAAGGAAAAACTCACATTTAATTTTCACCAACTTTAGATTTTTCCCATTAACTTTTTTTGTAAGCACTATTTTTTAATTACATACTTTAAAAAAAATTATTACAACACTTTTTTGTATACATATTTTTTTTTTGTTTTTTATTTCATTAATATCTTTTTAAATTTTTAATGCATTTCTTGAGAGAAATCACTTTACGTTATTTTAATTATAAATATATGTTAACACATTTTTTATTTTAATATTTTTTTTAATTTTTTATACATACATAAGTATGTATTTACATATGCATGTATGTATATTCATGCATACGTAAGTACATATGTTCTAAGCCAAACACTTTAATTTTATTGAGACTTTTTTACAACTTTGTACATATATTGTTCCCGCTTTCTTGTCTTCTTTAACTACACACTTATTAATTTTATTTATTTTCCTTGTGTGACCAGAACAAAACGATTACACATTGTAATTTTCTTTTTTTTTAAACAACACTTTCGATTCCTGATTGTATTAAATATTATTTCTCCGTTCTTAAACAACCACGTTCGCCAGCGCTCGTTTTATTACTGAAATATTTTTTATTTGCCTTCACAGGAAGTCTTTGTCTTCACCGTCATCGGCTACATTGTAGCAAATACACATAATTTTACACTCCATGTACACTCTTGCAGACAAATTTTTCGTTTCATCTTCATATTCAAACACATGCAAACGCTTGTTTGCAATTTTTTTCAAAACCCACATTGTCATTATTAACATCAGATGTTAAATGTAAAAAAATAACTGCAAGTAGAAAAAGAAAATTGAAAACAGCAACAACAACGACATGACATGGACCAAAAATCAAAACAACATTTACAAAAGCCATGTAAAAACACATGCATTTAACGGTTCTTTACAATAATACTACTTTTCTCTGTTGAAGTTGTTTAAGCTCACTTAAATATCCATACATACATATATGTACATGGGCATAAAAAGAGAGTAGTATGTTAATGTTTGTTATTTATGTAGTAAAATGTTAAAAATGCCGCCTATTGCTCAAGGAAGCACGTGCTTTTTATAGTAATAAGCTGTTGTTTATTTCACTATTTGGTGTTACGTATTAAGAGAATATCAGACTCTGTATTAGCTAATAGCAGTTAATGAAAGAGCGTGTAAAACATGTACTGTTAGGAAGCAAAAATGCATATATGTACATACATGTTTTAATTAAAATGTATTAAATTTAAATATTCTCTTATTCAATTTACAAAAAAAATCTTTGCTGGCACTTATGTATGTACATAGTACATGAGTATGTACATATGTAGGATCATAAATTCACAATATCGATATTACTATCTTCGCAGTTGCAGAAAGAAGTTTAATACTCCGGCCATATTTCGTCGCAAATAAGAACTCAACATGCTTGTAGGGCTCTATTTACATGCAAGAAGAGAAAAGCGAATTTAATTAACCGCTGCTGCACCCTTATGAAATTATTTCGTGTTGGCCAATGTAAATTCATAACCAGGGCAAGTTTTTCATGCTTTTTGCATGTAAAATATGCATTTGCATATTTTTAAAATTTAATAAAAACTGCTTGTGCTAATTGACGCAACTCCGTATATGGTCTCCGCAATGCGATCATTAAAAATTCTTTACTCAAATACATACATACATATGTATGTACGTATCTATATTGCATGTCTGGCTCATAGTTAGCACGGAATTGCAGATTTTGTTCGCTTACATTTTGCAATGTTAACTCACTTGTTGCAAATTGCAAAGCGGTTTTTCTTAAAATAGTACGCAGTTTTTTCCAAATAAACTTTTTGTTTTAACTAATTGCCGGGCACCTTCTCGTATCAATGTAATGCATTCTATGTGCCCAAGTATGATCAATCTCCCAAAGCCCTGTTACACTAGATGAGAATCTTGCTTAAACGCTGCTATATATTATTGCGACAATTTTATAGAAATAAACAGCTTTTTAAATGAGTTTTCTCATGATGAGACAGAATCGATATGTAAACCAAAGGCTTTATTAAGGAATTCATGGGCAAAAACATTAAAGACTTTCTTTACATAAAAGTTTATTCGTCATAGAAGACGTAAAAGAAAAACTTCAGATTATTAAGAATAAAATATTTTCTGAAAAATCTAACACAGTATTTAATCGAAATGTTGGCCTTCAAACGTTGACCAAGATCAAAAATAACATATTCAGTAGCATCGACTGATGTTGAACGTATATTTTTTAATATATTGCATAAGCATTTGCTTAAAGAAAACTGATGAAATGCTATTATTAGTGGTTTTTCTGATGCATATTTTTGAGCATATTTTAAAGTTTTTTTTAGGAATATTTGCATGCATATTTTAATCATTTTTGTGCATATTTAAACTTGCCCTGTTCATAACAATGTCAATATATACATAAGTTGACGCACAATTACATTTTATTAAATAATTTTATACATGTATTTATTTATACGTTTTTTTAATTTTACCTTATATCGCAAAAAAAATGGTCAAAAATGGCCAGACTTCAAGAGGCCATAAAAATCCAATTCAAGCTAACTTTTCAAAATCCTTTGGTAGTTTTGTTAAGTTAATAGTGAACTTTCATTTCGCATTGGAGTTGTTGAGGCTGGTGACGATGACCCGAAATTTATGGCGCAATGTTAAAACATCGGCTGTTTCGTTCTTTTTTAAGCCGACAGACATTCCCCACAAAAGACGGAGGCTTCTTTAGAGACCAAAGTGCTTATTGATGAAACGTCCAATAGAAGTTGACTCGTCATCAGAGGATGAAACGCCAAACGTGAGGTCAAAATTGCTTTTAAATACTTTTCCGAAATTGACTCCTACCATGGTGGAATAATACAATTGGTGTCGAAGCTACAACAACACTGCTTTAAGGTTCGAAGCTGTAAAAAAGTACAATAGAAAAATGGCAAAATGGTTGCACTTTTTTCCAATAAAGAATTTTGTTTCTTTTCCTGCATTTGAAACAAGTGATGAAGTGTTTTTTTTAGCAGTGTGAGTGTGTGTTAGTAATAGATAATAAAATTTTGACAGACTCGAACCCAAAAAAAAGTCCGTTAACGCTTCGACACTACCTGTATTATTCTACCATGACTCCTACCGAGAAGGAAGAGTTGATGTCGATGCCAAATTTTTGGCATATTTGGAGGAAAGAATATGCGTTTCCATTTTTAAAACAGTTAACAGAAATTGCACACGCTGATCCAGCAACTGAAGTTAGTGTCAATTGCGCATTCTCAGCATTAATACAAGTACTAAGTAATCTTAGATGTAATCTTTCAAAAGATTCTTTCAGATCGCTTATGTTTGTTAAGTTAAACAATAATCATAATAAATGAACTTCGAATATAATAATAAAGACTTCGAATGTCTATTTTTTCATTTAATTCGGTGGCAGTAGTAACAACACTAAGCACAGCTAAAGGTGGTGCATGTTTTTTATATATTAAAACCATTACCCAAAACCTTATAAACATGCAGTCAATTGCAATTTTAATAATGATTTTAATGGTCTTAGAAATCCCTATTTAATAATTTAACTGGGAGAAATATTCCCACTAAAACTTTATGAATTAATTTTTTATTATCAATTTCATCCCTGCTGACCGAAAAAAACAAGAATTTGTAATGGTTATTTCTTACCAAAAAATCTTTTTGGTTGATATAATGGTTATTTATAACCAAATAAACAAAAAATTCACTAAAATTATTTGCGATAAAATATATCTTATAAAAATGGTTAATTATAACCAATGAAAACTTATGGGGTCAAGGCTCGCGAAAACTACAATATGTATACTACACTTTAGAAGAAATCATAATACTTCCAAAATGTTTTGAATAAAGTTAAAATTATTGTGAAAAATTCTTTATTTTGAATTAACGGTTCTCAGTAAATCAAAAGCCGCAACTTAACGAAGGCATCAAAATTCCCCCTAATTAACAAAAAGTATTCTTTGAAAGAAAAGCACGGTTCTCTCACCAATATATACATATAAATATTTTACCAGTATTTTTCTCGTCCTTTTTCTCTCTCGTTCTCTCTACGCAGCCTTGTAAAACTTTTTCACCACATTTTTCTGTTTAATTGTATTAATTTATTAGTGTTTGTTTGCGTTATTTAAAACAATCTGTTTTAAAAAAGCTTTCTACTCATTCCATAGGCCGGCGGTTTTTTATTTATGTATGAATTTAGTAGCATTTCGTATTTGTATTAGATGGTACTATTGCATCCCTTACTACTTCTTCTTCTTCTTACAAACACACAAAATTAAAAAAAAAAGCTTTAATTTTTATTGTAAAAATGATGTAAGCAAACACAAATATATACAATACAGTATAATACAATATAAATCTTGTAACCAATCAACGGTGGTCTTTGGACTTTTTTTTGGAAATTGTTTTCTCTTTTTACGAGGACTTCATTTGAAACGACGAGGCAACAAGAAAATATATTCTGAACATAAAGCCAACTGAAAGCTTTTTGGCAAGCAATAAATTATTTAAAAAAAGGATATGTACATACATATATAAAACATGTGAGCCATACCAAACCACATACCACGGCTAAGGAAGGCGCATGTATGATTTTTTGTTTTTTTATGTCTTTACAAAGTAACACCCCAATGAATTTGAGGTTGTGAAGGCTGTATTTTTGTTAAGTATTAATTATGGGTGCTTAAACATTTGTTTACTTAAATTTACCAAAATTAATATTGAATTAGAAACGTCTTGAACCTTAAATGCTTAAGGGTAAAAAAGCACAATGAATAATTAAACACATAAAAAAATATTCTCTTCTTAAATGGGGTGGATATTAATAAAGAAAAATTAAAAAAAAAATAGACAAAATAATTCATTTATATAAATGGTGTGAGTTAAAATAATTAGTGTCTTTAAATAAAATCAGAATTTTGAAAAATTAAATGTTCGATAAAAGAAGGAAGCCCTTTTTCAAAGAAAAAAATTTAAACAAGATACTTTATGTTTGCAAAAGCTATCGTTCGCTTCTCTGCCAAGACTTAAATTATTTAATAAGCGTGGTAACATAATTTAATGCCAGCTAAAGAGGTAAATTTCTTCCACGACAAACAGTGGATTTAAACATAAAAAATAACGAAATTGAAAAGTTTTGTTCTTTAAAATAAAAATGTTTAAACAAAATTCTTGAAAACAAAAGCAAAGTAATTGAACAGTGTGAAGAATACATTATGACAAAACGATTGATAGCACAACACAAATTTTACAATGTGGTCCAACAAAACAAAATAAATTTCAATATTTTATTTAGTTTTATACTAATGAAATATTAAACATGAAATAAAATATACTTTTAAAAACATAATAAATAAAAGTTAAAATGCACAATGTATTGAAATTTTGCCAGATGAGGCAAAATCTTCAGAATTTATTAGCATCTTTAATATGATATATAAAAAATCCTTACAAATTAGATTGATCTTTAATAAGTTAGTTCTTGGATTTCATTACCAAGGTACAATATATAACGCTGTTATGAAAGTTTAAGAGAAAAGATATACGCGACTAAACCGACTCCTTGCAGTGATTGATTTATTGATTGATTGATTAATTGATTGATTGATTAATTGATTGATTGATTGATTGATTAATTGATTGATTGATTGATTGATTGATTGATTGATTGATTGATTGATTAATTGAATGATTGATTGGTTTATTGATTGATTGATTGATTGATTGATTGATTGATTGATTTATTGATTGATTGATTGATTGATTGATTGATTGATTGATTGATTGATTGATTGATTGATTGATTGATTAATTGATTGATTGATTGATTGATTGATTGATTAATTAATTGATTGATTAAAGAGTCACGAATTTTTTCAGACCATAAATTCTTAAACTAAGAATATTTATTTGGCTACAGTCATGTTCCCTAACTATTATATTGTAATACGCAACAAATTTTAACAGCATAATTTAAGATATAGTTAATAGTTTTCGTTCCACTCTGATTTAAATTATAGCAAAAATTATTTTCTAAAATATGAGGATATTTGTACATAGGAGAGTAGGCATATCAAATAAAAAAAGGATCTCCGTATTGTGTAAAGTTGATCTACCACGTATTTCTTACTTGTGGCAGGCCACCATACTACAGAGCCGTAAGTCAGTGTTGGACGCACGATTGCTGTATACATCCATTTCAGCATAAAAAGTTGCATAAAAACACGCCCATTTATTTTGTTAAGTTTTTGCTTGTAGGTAACACATCCATACGTAATGAACAAGTACATCCATATTTAATTCTCATCTCTTTGAATTCTGATCTCTTTTTCTTTTTCTACTTCACTCATTTAAATAGAAAAAGTCTTATTACTCATATACATACACATGTAGATACTCTTCGCTTGTGTTTTTACTCCAACCAATACTTACATAAGTGAATGTACGTGTGTATTTTTAGCATTTTTATTGGTCTCTATTTTAGGAGCCTTTTATTTCTTTAATGCTTAACCGATTTATATAATATATAGTCGGGACACTAAAGCTCAACAATGTTTACCATTTGGTAAAATAATAGAGAAAATCGGTTGGCTAACAAAGAGAAAAAGGGATCTAAAAATTTGTCTTCGCCTATTTATATAATAGATTTATCACAGACCTTAATAGCATAGGTTTGGAAATCGTTAATGTTTGTTTTTTTATTATGCATTGTAGTAAAAAGTTGCCATTTAAAATAAAGGATATATGAGAGGAAGGCATATCCTTGGAGTGATTCAAATGAAATTTACGGTGGAATTCGAAAGTATAGTTTTACAACTTGTTGCCAGTTTTCACTGCAATTTCGATAAAATTGTAGCTGAAATTGAACTTTTAATATCGATGTGAGGATATCCTTGCACCAATTACAATACAATTTACAACAGAGCCAAACCGGATAATTTTAGAACATGTTACAAGTGTTTGCTGCGTCTTGCATAGAAGCTAAAAAATAGTTTTGGTCTGAAGGATGTATATATGTATGTATATTTACAGGCAGGCACGTAATTCTAATGAAATTTACCACAGAGACTAACACAATTGTTTTATTATTATTATTGTACCATTGATGCATTTTACATTTCATAATTAATTAATTTCATAATTAATGATCAGCGGGCATGTGCCGGCAACAATTTGTCAAAGTTGTGTCCATCTACGATGGTTTTTCCAATAATGCAGATTCACTATAAGAGTGCAGAATGTCAAATTTAAAAACAATCCGTCTGCGTGTCGTCTTTGTACATGTCCCATTCTTTACATAATTTTGAAAAAGTATTTAAAATAGTTTTCCGTATCACACTGTTAATAAAGCGGGACGGTTAAAATATTAACTGAAACAGTTAAAGTTTGTTGCAAAAGCTTTTTGTTTACAATTAAAAGCCTTTTTTAAGCTCAATAAAATCATTACAACAACCTTAAAAAAGCTTTTATACAACTTTTCAGCCCTAAAATTTAACCATTAAATTGACTACAGTTATCAAATATTAAACCCTAAAGATAAAAAAGTAACAATAAATTTGATGTGAAAACAAAAATAGAAGAACACTCGATAAACAGCTGTTGGCAAGATTTTTGACATTTCATTATTTTGTACAAGTGGCAGAGAGAATAGAAGAGTATAAACGAAATTGACTTCAGATACGAGTATAAGTAGAAACAAACGCCATCGTTAGACAGGAGTCATAGAGGAAACACCATACGTCATTGACTTCCACATGAACACAAAGAAACGGAAAATATTGTAAATCCAACAAATGCTAGAGGAAGAGGAAAGACACGAAGAAAATATTTTAAATGAAAAGTAGACATGCAAATAAATTTACTCGCACAAGTAAACAAAGAAAAGCCCAACACAATTAATGATTTATACAGCAAAATATGGTGGAAAAATCTCAAAAATTATTTATCAAAAGAAATATTTTTGTTTAACTAAAAATATGTATCTTTAAAACAAGTTTTAAATAAAGGAATAAATAAAATTCAATTCTATATGAGTAGTTTGTGTAAACTGGTGAAAAGTGAAAGTTTTATGCGAAACACAGAGCAAAAAAAATGTGAAATATTTTTTCAGTTTTTCATCTTCTTGTCATGATAGAGGAAAAATCCTTGACCTATTGTGGAATGTTTTTTTTTAAGTTACTGTTCCTGTAATCCTTTTCGTAAAATTGGTTTTGTTATTACTTATTGTTGTTTACTTACTCCTTTCTTTGTCAAATGAAGTTTAATATTTTTTCATACAAATAGTAAATTTTGTTGCAAATCAAGGTTATCGAGAAAAACAAACAAAGACCAAAAATAATGTTAAGTTGTGTCTCTTTATAAACTTGTTTTGTGGTGCAAAGGATTTTTCAACTGTGCATTTTTAAGTGTATGAATAAGTTCATAGACAAGTTCATTCAGCACACCAACCAATTCAACGATACAAAAAATGTTTCTATATTTTGAAAAATATTATTTTAAAGTTTTTTATAAGCTGACAGGAGAAATACAAAGACAATAAGAAAGTTACAATCAACTTTCATAATTATGGGTTCCTGTCTGGGTAGAAGTTCTTCAAATAAACTCAACCCGAACAAGAGTACATCGAGTTTAGTGTCATCATGTTTAGGGTAAGTGGAATTTGTATTAAAAAATATGTAGTTCTTAAAAAAAAAAGATTTCCAAATAGAGATGGGATGTCGGATGGTTTAAGGCAACTTAAACTTAACTTAAAAATTAAACTTAAGCTAAAATAAAAATGCTGTTAATATCTGCAGCGAATGTCACAGTGATAGGCTTGGGGAGTCCCTAACTTCAAAATGAATTGTTGTTACAAATATGATCAAAATGCAGCATAAATTGTATGTAAATTTAAATCTCTTTCTCTCTCTTAAGCTTACTGCCTAATTTCATGATAATTAGATAATTAGCTGAAGGACATGCCTAACTTGCAGGTAAATCCTTAAATCTTTATTTTAAAATCAGATTCTGCTTCAAGAATCATGTTGCTAAACTTTGTGGAGATTTCACTTCAATCCTTGCAAGGACTCGATGTGTTCCCTTCTTATTAAACCTTCTTTAAGACCTATAAACAATATCGTAATGCCAGCTTTAACCGAGAAAATCTTTAAGTTTGAGGAAAATCGGTGTCAGGACAAGTCCACTTCCACGACATCCTTAATTATAAAAATTTTTATTATACTTCTACTCTACTAAACTTTTATATAATAAAAATGCAGCGTAAGCTTAAAATCATTTTCAAAATTGTGCTATTGAGTTCGGTGCCGAATTCTTTTATGCTCAATTTAAGGATGTGTCTACTTCTCATATTATTAATCAGATTTTAACAACAATTATGATCGGATTCCAGAAAAAATTATCTACGAACTCTACAATCTTGCTGTTTAGCTTAGCGAAAAACTTCAATTCAGTTCTTGCAAGGACTCGCATAACTCCCATGTATTCTTTTTCATAAAATTCATATAAATCTTGTCAATATTGTCCGCTTTTAGTTAAGCATTAGAACTAGTAATCATCAGGCACGAATGTATTCTGATATTTAATGTCCTTTGGAAAAAATTTTAAATGCTGCATTATTAGTGGCAGCTAGTCAAAATTTTAATAACATTTTGCTTTATTATGTTTTGAATAAAGATTTTAATAAATATTTCATTTTATATGTGACCATGGACATTAATGCTAGATACTAAGTGTTCACCGAGTTGAAAATTATTTTTTATGCTTCCTGTACAGAACGTATCCTGCTGAACATGCAGGTATTTTTAAATTTTTCTTTAATTTTTCTTTTAAAAATGAGGAACTTTTAAAGTAGGAAACCCTAAATTTCGAGAAACCTGACTGTCCTTTTAGTGTGATCAGACCTTTATCGATATGAAATACATCAAATCTTATAAAATCTATTATTTAATTTTAAAGAAGGACAACCAGAGAAGCGGAATCAATTAAAATAAATAAATTTGATATCGTTTAAATTTAAAATAGGTACCTTTTCATGCAAAGCAATAAATTATTCAAGTGAAAAAATTCCCCAAAAAGAAATTTTTAAAATAAAAAATTTTACTAAAATAGGAATCATGTTTTTTTTGTTTTCTTATAGAACAACAAATAAAAAAACAATTTTTCAAAATTATTTCATCCATTTTTATTAAGAATATTCTGAACTAATTAAAAAACCAAACTTATTCAAAGCTCGATAAAAAAAAGCGTAAAACAACTTGGTGGCTGTGGAATTTTTTCCTAAATTGACTAAGGATGGGGCGCTCCTGCAACTAAAAAAATATCATTATCACTCTTCAAAAAAACAAATGAAAAGTCTTATATTTTTAGGGAACTTGCGGTTGATTATTTGACAGTGAAAATAGCAGAAACAAAGGAAATTTCTCTTATTTTTAGGAAACTTGCGGTTGCTTATTTGACACTAAAAATAGCAGAAACGAAGGAAAATTCTTTTATTTTTAGAGAACTTGCGGTTGATCATTTGACAGTGAAAATAGCAGAAACAAAGAAAAAATATTTTATTTTTATGGGATTAAGTCAATTAATGTTTTAACATTAAAAATTAAATTAACTTTTGGTTAAATTTAAAGGAAAAATAAGTAGAACGGTTTTTAAGTGAACTTTCATTTATTTTAAATTACAATTTCAGTTAATTTAACGTACAGAATATTTTGAGTGTTCAATTCGTGAAGAGTTTAATAGAGGAGCAAACTGGCTGGGGAACAATGTATTACAAGATATCAGGAATATTCTTGAATTTGTTTAGCCTGAGAACCAAATATTAAACAAAGAAAAACTTTTTCATTTATTTAAAAAAATATAGTTCTATTCGTATTAACAAATATTATGTGATCTAAAGTAGTTCTATGGAAATATAATTGAATAATATAATTGATTAAGTCTTAGTCTTAAGCTACATTGCAGCCACAGTTCAATAAACTCGTGGACTATTTTATTTCTTTGCTGAATATGTAGTACTCTTTTAAGTAGGATTACTTGAAGAGAGTACGTTTGCTTGGCAACCTGAAACTATACACTGAGTTTTTCAGCTAAACATTTAAAATTAAGTTCATATTAAGTTCAATGATATTTTCACTGCTGTTGCTGCAATTTGCACTTCTTGGGAATGTTCATTTAAACTGCACTTAATGTAATTAAATGTAAAATAAAAACTAAATTAGAAATGCTCTTATTGTATGACCCTCTTCTTAAAACCCCTTTAGCAAATGCACTCGTACACAGAAATACATTTCATTAAAGCTGCACGCCTACAAACTCCCAACATATTCCAATTGGCTCTTTGATACAAACATGTATGAATAAAAAGTCTAATAGAAATATAAAAATAACTAAAAAGGTTTTGCAATATGTGAATAATAATAAAAGAAACATATACAAATTGAGACAAGTCTCCAAAGGTTCTCCCTCCAGCTAAAATGCGATAGAAGGGTCATATTCAAACTGATTGACTCAAAAGTGATATTCCTTACAAGGCAACAGCAACAATAAATGACAAAAAAAAATAGCAGCCGTAATAAAAACAAGATAAAATTGTCAAAGCAGCCCCTCTTAAAATTCTAAGCAGATATGAAAGTGTTGATAAAAAATAGATTTTTGTTTTGAAAATTTGTGTAAGGAATTAGGGCGGCGAATCAATTAGAAAGAGATTGATTTCATAGTGATTAAGTAAGTATTCAATATGAATAGACTAAATAGGATTTACATTTTGATTGGGAAGAGAAGCATCGCACAAATAATTGGTCTTTTTGTACTATAATGTAAATTAAGTAAAACTCAAACCTTAAAAATTGAGTTAGTTAGAGCTTTAGTTACTTGAGTCATAGCCAAAAGTTATGGGCTTTCAGTAAATAAATAAATATAAATATTGTGGTAGATTTCGAATTTTTTAACGTCTACTAACATCTTTATTTAAATACTAGTTTTGTACACCTAATTCTGTTCTTACGCGCTTGATATGTTACTCTTAAAAAAAACATGTAAAAAAGGATAGATTATCCATATAAAATGGTGCGATTGGTATCACGAACTCATCTAATATCGACTAAAATAATATAAATATGTAATTTAAATTCAGATCCCACTATCGGCGAAATGTACCGCTTAATGTCGCAAAGTGTGAACGCAAACTATTTTTTAAAATGCAACAAGGTGCGCTGAAATTGTGCTGATAATGTGAGCACTGTGTAGCACAATTTAGACCAATCATTTTGTAAAATATACGCCGATCTTTATCAGCCACTCCTGCGCCGTCCGCAGTCTACAATCATTGCCGATACAATTAAATTTTTTTTAGCTTAATTTTACCAAAATTAATTTTTTGATATTTAAATTTTGTCAAACAAGTTTTGCGATCTGTTAAACTTTTCTAGATCAATTTCATTTCAACTTTTAGTGCCCAACTTTATTTGGGAAGAATCCATTTATTTGTTATTTTATATATTTTTTGTCCATTGAAACGAGAGTACTTTTTGGATCGATTATCATGAAGCATTTTTAAGTTAAACTTGCTAAAAGCATTTTTCATTTTTCCTTTTTAAAGTTGTTCATTTCCTGCTTTCAGAAATATTTGTTCATATAGTTTTTACAGTTCTCACTTATTTAATCTATTTGCATATTCAATATTTTGTTATGGAAATTGTTGCATACTTTTTGGGTTGTGACTACTTAAAACTTACAGTGCAAAGTACGCGTATAGAAAAGAAACACTAAGATTTATTCATTTTTTCAAGCACTTTGCACTTTTTTTATGTGTTTTTGCGTTTGTTGTAATTTGAATTTTATGTTTTTTTTTCTCATGCAACTAGAAAATCTAAAAAAAAATTCACTGTAAGGCTGCAACATAATTTAGGTTTGTCATACATACACATGCATGCATTCTAGCGTATGCTATGTATGTGAAAGTGGTAAAGAGAAATTCTTTTTGTTTCTGTTACACTAAAATCTTTCTGCCGAAGTCACACAAAATTCACAAAGTTTTTAATATTTTTTCATTCCTTGGCATACAAGCATACTTTTAGGGGATTCAAATATTTATAAATTGTAACAGAAATGAAATATTTGTCTTAAAAATACTTAAAAAAATACATAAATATAAAGAATTGAAATTATATTTATGTTTCAGTAATATATTATTTTTAACAAAAAAGTATATGGTATATTCAATTTTCTTTTTAGCCTACTTTACGGCAATTTGTTTATTATTTTATGCTAATATTATTTTTGGACAATTGTAAAACATACATACATACATGCACACAACTGTTGCAACATTTCGGTGGCAATATTGCGGTTTGCTTTTGGTTATATTTGTTGCAATGTACAGTCGTTTTTTACCACTTATTTTTAAATCAACTTTGTAGCATATTTCAAGGGGTTGTTATAGAATTTGTGTAGTACATTTTAGCTGGCATTTCTAAAGGTTGTAAATTCCTTGAAGTTGTGAAAATACTTGAAATTGTGAGAGAGAACAAAACAGAAACTATTGCTACTATTTTTACTACTACTTGTACAAGTACTTTTGAAAATGAAACAAAACTGCCACAACAAAATAGTTTATTTTTTTTTCATAACTACCACAACACTAATGATTTGGATTGCCTGGACTGGTCTTAGGGGTAGTTTTTTTTTGCAGTAACAAACTCCTATAAATACACAGCAATAATTCGAAACATCTCTATTTACAATAAATAAAAAAATTTTTTTTGTACTTTTAGGCTTTCTTTATTTACAATATTTTAAATTTAAGACTAATATATTTTTCGAGTTTAACTTTTTAATGAAAGCTGTAACAAAAATATATTTCTTTTAAATAAGAGCTATTAAAATATGTCAGAAGAAATGCAGATAGAGTAGCATACACGTATTTTATGCAATTATATAAATTTTAAAAACAATTTTAAGGACAACACATGTAATAAGAGAATATTTTATTAAACCTTACAATTCATTAGATATTGTATATTATTTGTTTAGGTATTGAAATTCTGACAAAAGAAAATATAAGCTTTCTAACACAAGTAGTTTATTAAGAAACATTAATTAAAATAATTACGATATTCTAATTATTTTTCTTATTAAATTGAGTACCTTTGTATGCATACAAGGTGAATATATATGAACACATACACATATATGTTTGTATTAGAAGGCCAACAGAAAAACTTTTTATTGACTAAACAAAATTATTATCAGTTTAATTTTAATTATCTTTGATAGAACAGAACATAATTTATGATGCAATTAAAATTATTTTCTTAAACTTAAACATGTATGTATTTATATTAGAGGAGCTTGTAGGTAGCTAATCACTCCAGATCAGAAGAAGCTTCTTTATAGACATTCAAGCGCCGTTCTCTTTTGTTTACGTGCATAAATGCTCCCATAAATTGATCAAGGAATACGCGCAAAAAATAAGAAATAACTTCTTTATTTCTTAGACATTTTCTATCAATATCGAAATATACAACGCCAAATGCAATACTGATACAATAATGCAAAATTCACTGCCACGCACGCTAAATTTTTCTTTATTCACGCGCTTGTACGCTCACATCAATAAAGGAAAAAATACACACGAGCATGCGTGATCCACAATTGGCAGCAATTGATCTTGGTGTATGTTAATGAGCATCAATCACAGCACCCCCTTTCGGCGGTATTGTAGCAAATTCGTTAAACAAAATGTGTGCGCACAGAGGGGCTGCAGCACTGCTATAAGAAATAATAAAACGCAGAGTTGTAAAGGAATTAATTAAGGTATTCAGCATCTGGGATTTCAGCGTCTATTCTCTCTACAGCTGTGTCAAAGAAGATAACACGTCAAGCAGTTGGAAGTCATTAATTCCCTGAATTTTTACTTCTCTTTAATTAAAAATAAATAATATATTTTTATACAGGGAGTCCGCCGGAAGGTATACTATTCTGTTTTGCCGCCATTTTGGTAAACATTAGTCTTGACAGTTCATAATTGGTGGCCGTAAAGTAGACACGTGGCAAATTTATTACGGAAAAGTATTCGATAAACCAGCGTGTTGTAATCGTTAAAACATTTTATCAAAAACAATCATCAATTACTGTGATGATGAGAAAGTTACGGGAAATTTTTGGGAGAAACAACGCGCCAACAAAACGCACTATTTATCGTGTAGTAAATGATTTCGAAGAAAGAGGAGCTGTAGGTGATAGGCCTCAGAATGGACTACAACGTACCGCAAGATCGGCTGAAAACATTACTGCTGCTCAAGAAAGTATTCAAAACAATCCATCAACCTCAATTCGACGCCGTGCTCACGAGCTTGGTCTGCAAAGAACAACTTTGGCCACGGTTTTGCACAAGAATTTGCATTTGTTCCCATTTAAGATTCAGTTGACACAAGAGTTCCTTCCAAAAGACCATTTACACCGCCGTACATTTGCCAATAGGATGTTACAGCACCCCCATGACAGCCCCGATTTTCATGAAAAAATCATAATGAGTGTCGAGGCACATTTTCATTTGAATGGATATGTGAGTAAACAGAATAGTTGGTTCTGGGCAATGGAAACCCATCAAATTATTCATCAGTCACCTTTGCTTCCATTAAAAGTGACAGGATGGTGTGCAATTTGGTCAGGAGGAATCATTGGACCTTACTTCTTTGAAAATGAAAACGGCGAACGGTAACTGTGATGGGGAGCGATATCGTGATATGATTGAAAACTTTTTAACGCCACAACTGCATGCTTTGGGCTTTATTAACATGTGGTATCAACAAGACGGTGTCACATCGCAGACATCCAGTATTACAATGTATTTACTGCAAGACCTCTTTCCACAACAAGTTATTTCAAGAAATGGTGATGTTGATTGGCCTCCACGGTCGCTGATTTGACTGCTCCGGACTTCTTTTTGTGGGGATATCTGAAAAGCAAGGTTTATTCAAACAAAACAGAAACGCTTGAGCAACTCAAACAAAATAGTCGGGATGAAATTAATGAAATACCGCGTTAAATGTGTGAGAATGTAATGAAAAATGTGCTCAAAAGGGCTCGCATTTGTGAGGCTAACAGAGGCGGACATTTATCTGATATTATATTACATATATAATTGCCGACATTAAATAAAACATTTATCAATATAAGATCCATTCTCTTTCACTTAATCAAAAATTTTTTTGTGTAGCTTCCTTAGGGATATATAAAAAATAATTTAACTAATAATTTTTTTATTTAACAAATAATTTTATATGTATGCAATTTTATATATCCTTGAGGAGGCCACACAAAGAAGTGACGAAATATCGAAGACTAACTAAAAAATTATGTTAATGTTTTTTAAAAATTGACCTAGAGCATGAAGAAATTAGATTAATAATAAATAATATAAGAATTCCAGGTATACTTGCTGTACTGGTACCACAAGATTTTTATGATGGTGCTGCAGGACCATATTTTGATTATAAATGATTTTTCATTACCATAATATGATCGATCACTAGCATATTATTTATATTTATTTTTCAACATAATTTCCACCTGGTAAAATATTATAATTCACTTCAGCAACAATATAATTCGCACAAGGACATTAGTTTGATAATAACATGATTTCACTTTAACTAATCAATTAAGTAATAATATGATTCGACTACAACGATATAATCTAATATCAAAATGTGCTCTTAGATAATGGTTGCCTCAATTATGTTTTTCCTTGCTTGAACTGACCTTAAATAAATCAGAAATTTTGTTTATGATTAAGCTCTTTAATATTAAGGTGCCCTGCCGTGTCACTACAGTATGAGTGTCTCAGTCTGATGAAGATTTACTCAGGCACAGTTAACATCAGTGCTGCTTCAGTACCCGTTCAGCGATTTTTAAATATGTGGACAGCGTTATTTTTGTGTACTTCACTGACAAGCTGATGTTATTTTATTGCAAGATATGTTTGACGTGGGGAAAACCCCGGACATACAGCAGATGTGCGTCAATTGTTATCACTGATCGATGCTGATTGGCAAAGATTCTGAACTGACACTGATACAGCACTGATGAGTGCAAACAGACCTTTAATTTAATAGTTTTTAATTCAAAGTAATTATTATTTTGGCTAAAGTTCATAACATTTTTAGTCAGAAAAAATTGGATATAAGACAATATTCCAAAGGACCAAGGGAAAATTTTAATTAATTAATTTCAACTTACACGGCGGAACAGAAACAACGTTGCTTTTCGGGAGCCACTACACTCCCATCGTCAATGTTCATGTTTGTTTCCATGTATCCGCCACTGTTTAGCTGACTCGCTGGAATGTTTATTTTTTATATTTTTCCAAGGAAGTGCAAATAACGTGTACCGTCAAACATGTTATAAGTCCCAACAAAACAGTTTGCATTCATTGTTTAAAAATCTTATTTATGTTAGATTTTAAAGCAAACTTTATGCTTCTGTCATATGACATATTTGAGTGACATTTCTCTAGATGTTCTCTGCTGTATATTTAAAGAAGGATTTTAATGAAGAAAATTCAACAAACTAGATAATTTAATTGATTATAAAGCTACCAATTAAGTTGTTTTTTTATATATAAAATTGTATAATCTACAAAAAGTATTTGATATTCCTTATCAAATACTGTTTGACAAATTTCCAAAAAAAAATTTTTAAATTCTTTATAATAAGATGCTAATTGTCCTGTTAAAATGATAAGTGCGATTTATCTTGGCCTTTTGGCATAGCCGATCTTTTAACAACTAATTGCCCTCGCTCTACGATCAAACGTTCCGAAATTGCTTCATCAAATACTCGTTATGATTTTTCTGGCTCTTTATCACGTAATTCTAGATCTACACATTTTGTAGCAGAAATTATTATGCATTTTGTTAGCCACGAAATCAGTCTGCATCTGCCTTTTCCGGCCGAGTACCCAACGCAAAAGCCTTGAAGAGAATTCTGGGTACTAGAGCAGTTTCAATTGTCATTGTCCATGCAGGCTTAATGACCCCACCGTTGGCATCTCCAATATTGCGGTATTTTAGCGTTAGCCTTCGGCCGTTCCCATGACACAACCTGGTTCAGAAGGAACTTCAAGCCAAATAACTCGCCGATCTAATGATTTGGTTTCAGAACTATTTAGAATAATCCGGTGTCAATAATCTTTTTCCTTGAAAACTTCGTCGAGAACTTCGAAACGGAATCAACAGTATCCGGAACCATTTTATCTATTTCTGACTTAATCTCACTAACATCACACTTAAAATAAAGCCGTATATAATCCTCAGGAGTATAACTATAAGAAGAAATTTCCTTATCTTGTAACAATTGCATTATTTCACAATGTGCAGACGCGTCTCTAAAATATAACTTGCTTTTATATTGTAATTGGTTCTTGAACTTGAATTCAACGTTCTTGGAGCTTAATAAGTCAATTAAAGACTTTTCGTTAACATTCTTCAGAAATATAGGAGGACAATAAGAAATCCTGGTCGAAACTTTCGATTGCGAACTATTATTAACGTCTCTACGTTCGGTATTTATATTATTAATTGGCTCTACGGCCTCTAAATTAAAATTTCATAATACCGAATACTTATTACTACGGTTAACACTTTCAACAAACTTATCGACTTTTTGAAATTGACATTTGGATAAATTTATTTTTACGTCACCTTGAAATGTCCTTTTCTTCTTCTTGATTAAATTGAAGTCGTCATCCAGTGAATAAATTGAGCCCACCTCATCATGATCCATATTATTTTGTGTTAATTCTTCCATATTTTAATTATCAATCCGAACGTTGTCCAAAATTTGGATTTGATTTGCATTCTCTCTTCAAGGTCTCTTGAGCACTCTTATAGCCTATTTCTGATTTAAGAAAGTAAACCTAAGAGAATGAAAGGCACTCGCTCGAATTCGAACCAATTTGGATTTCTTATTGGCACTCACTTTCATTCGCATTAGCTTACGTATGTATGTACAAAAAATATGTCAACAAAATAATAAATAAAATAAAAAAATTAATAAATTTTTTTCTAAATATTTCTTCCCTATTGTTGATTTAACTAATACATGTAAACCTGCTGATGTTGTTTCAAAGGCGTTAGCCATCCTCTTTGCAGTTTGCACATCAGCAACATCAGCCATTATTTTTAAAGAATTAGCTTTTTCTGTAGCTGAAAAGCATTTATTGTAACATATGTATGTATGTATGTATGTAGTTTATTTTGGTGCTGGGAAGTTTCCGGGTTTGTATTTGGTGTAACCACTGCAACGGCTTTAATGTACCTAGCTGGTGGGGCTTTACACCAAATACTTTACCCCCGGGTGCTACAACTGACGATAGAAATAGCGACTTGTATAAGCCCGTTTCTCTAAGGCTCTTTTGGTTTTCCCTATTTTTTTTACTCCGTGGCTTTAAATCTCTACAGTAAGTTCGGGTAATGTGGTATACCTATTTTTTATTTGACTATAATGCTCTGAAGCTTAATTCGAATAGGACAGATCTCAGCTGGTATTCTGCTACAGATCTTAGGTTTACATTCAGGAAAGTGAAAGAGTCTTTGGAGCCCAAGTTTCAGAGACATTTGAGAGAAAGTGAAAAAATCCATAAAACAGCCATTGAAAAAATTGGCAGGTAATACTTTGTTCTGTTGATGTGGTACATTAGCGTGCGTGATGGTGATTTTTAATGGAAATCCAGCTTAATTTTGTCAGCTTCTAGTTTTAGTTTTCAAGAAAACTTACTATATCACATTACCCGCCTATACCACAAGAGCTGAACTTACTCTATAGATAAAATGTTCAATAGGTTTCTTCTATAGAATACAAACAAATGTACTAATCTTTTTTCATTCACAAATATTACGAGTGGAGGCCCAAGCGAATTTAACTTGTTGGACTGCTTTTTCCAGCTAATTTTTAACTTATATTTATTTTTATTAACTCCTAAAATTTTGTTACGAAAGCAAAACCACAAGTGACTGATTTTAACATTTCATTCTCAATGTTAACGACACATTCGTAGCACAGAAATCTGATTTTATATGAAAACATTTACGTTTTCATTCGAGTTGTCTATCCAGTCAGTGTTCGTATAGAAATAATGTAGAGAAATTGAAATAAATTTTCTTTCTCATAGAATGCGAATGAACGTGTTCTTTCTTAAATCAGAAATAGGCTATTAATAATTGATGTACGTGATTCCTCGTTGAAAACGGCATCGAAAAATTGCTGCCCTAGCTGCGAATTATAAACAGCGCCACTATTGCCTTGCAGACCATTATTCTTAACCACATTTCTTCCTTTAGAGTGATAGCAAGATGCACCTCCTTCCACATTTTTAGGCACAGAAGATGCTTCCTGATTATAAATTGAAGATTTCATATTAACATTATTAGAAGGACGCCCTCCAGATTGGGACAGCAATGAATTCACCTCCATCGTGATAGTTCTCCTCTTTTGAAATAAGATTCAAACAAATTTAAAAAAAATTTCCCGTACAAAAAAAAAATTATTTAATTTTTGACAGGAAACAATAAATAATAAATTTAAATTAAGTATTTCAAGAGCTTTCTAATACAACGTCTGACACGTTTCGCAGCTGACAAGAAAACCCATGTTTGTAGTAGGTCAGGTTGCACAGGCTGCCGATTGTAAACAACCGGCTAACTTGGGTCCAGAAAAATAGGTCCCTTTGTGTTGCCATGTTTATAGTAATTCAATATAGTTTTCAATTTAACTTGTGGCTTGTTTTAAGGCGGCATTTTGTCGGAAGCTCTTGTGAGAATTCTTGTTCTTTCAAGCCAAATTTTTTTTAATAAAAGTTAATATGCAATATTTTCTTATTCTAACACATCGATATTATAACACATTACACGGATACATAAACGTAATTATAATATCTTGACTCCAAAATTTTCTAAGAAAAAAATAACACGATACTAAAAAATGGAGTTTTTAAGCAACTCAACCTTAAACTTATTTTAATTGAAATAAACAATTCAAATTAATTGCCTGGCCCACGATATCGGTTGACATCGTGTGCCAGGCAGTAAATTAAATTAAATCAAATTAAACTTGAAACTTCTTTTTCTAGCAATCAAAAAAATAATTTTAATAAATTTAAAAGCCAACCAGTTGTTACATAAAATTAAAACTCTTTGAAATTCACTCTTAATAATATTTGTTGTGAAATATTGTACATAATTAAAGCAAACATGTGTTGTATTGTGGCCTAGTTTTAGGCGTTAATTAAAGCAGATTTTTGCATACAACTTTTTACATACTTTTTAGCCTTCTGCCATTTTTGTATATTTATGATGACCATTTTTCTTTATTTCTCTTTATTACGTTGAATTGTAATCATTTTGGCGAAGAGTTATTCAAAACAACTGTTGCATACTTATTGCACATATTTGTAGTTCTACAAATATACAAGCTTGTAAGAAAAAACAAGCTTACTTTATGGCTTAATAATGCATTTGTATAAAAAAATATTGTTTAACCAACCATTTATTTGGCATATATACATCTATATTTTCGCTTTTATTTATGCTTTTAAGCGTACCGTTTTTGCTTCTGTGCATTTAAATGTGTACTGCCTGCATTTAGGGGCAGCACAGAAAACATAATAAATGAATTTTGTTTCATTGTTCTCGTATTATTATTTTTTCATATAAAACGTTCATTTAATTTTCTTATTTATGTGTGCTGGCAAATAAAAACATAAATTTATTCCATTATAGCTGTATGCTTGAATAGATGTAAATCTACACTGTGTATTCTTAAATTTTGGTGGTTTAGTAAACTAACTTTTCTATAAATCAGTAGATAAAATGTTTTATAAATTATGGGTTCCAAGCAAAACACAGTAGATAAAATCGCCCACAATAAAAGTCAGGCAGCAGATAATTTGTTTCGATAAAGGACCAAAAAAGCACAGAACAAAAATATTTTTGTATATTAAATGATAAAGTAAGTTTAAAGTATACTTTTTGGATGAATTAAATAAAATGAACCCATTTACTTTTTAAACAATTGTATAAAGAAAATCATATTGTAAGGTAACTATTTTGTAAGCCGATGTAATAAACTAAATCTTATTTATAAAATTCTTGTGTCAAAGTGTTTGTGTTCGAACTCCTCCGACACGGCTTTACCGATTTTTATGAATTGCGTATGTGTATTTGGTAGGTATGAGAATAGATCGTAAAGTATATTTGTTATAGATTTTTGGTCTGTATGCGCAATGCGTGGCAAACTCAACTTTTAATAGCTACATTTTTCAATTAAATTTGTTAAAATTTTAAAACCAGAATTCACGTAACCTGCGCAAAGCCGTACAATACTTTTCGATGTACCATTTTTTTAATATATTTAAAATTCCTTTGCCCTAATTCGTTTTACATAAAAATTTTATTTTATTTATAGAATCCCTTTACCCATGAGAATGTTTACCAAGTGAATGTTTAATTAACCACTCCTTCTTCTATGGATAATTTTACGCACACTTTTGTAAAAGTATTCTATTAGTAAAAGTCGCAAATCTATTGTTTTTTTTGTATGAGATCAAATAATGATTATGCTCGTTACGTTAAATTAATATTAAGAAAACAAATGGTTGGTGTTTTTTTAATTTTCATCGGCGATCATGGCATTCCGGCTCATGGCTTTATTTCCCATTTTTGTCATAGATCCCATCCCCATACACTTACAATACCTTTGTCATTTCTCAATTAATAACCAAAATGTTCACTAGAAATAAATTATATGTCAAAATAATATTTTCCGGGTCACCTAGTTTTATATAAAAACTAGAAAGGCGGCTGTGGTGTTGTCAAAAATAAAAGAATTAAAAATTCTACTTAATTTATATCTGTACAACAAAATAATTTATAGGTTTGTACTAAAATTATACAAATTATTATTCTCCGATTCTTGAGTTAGTATATAATTGTCCCTCCCAAAAGTATGCACGGATTTTTTAAATTTTCAGATCTCTTATAGAACTTGTATGTTCTACATTCTGGTCAAAACTTCTACTCACGTATTACTCCCGGCATTCACAGGGTGTAACTTTTTTTATAATTATTTAGTTAATTATTTTTTTTTTATTATTATTTTTTTATTTATTATTATTTTTTATTATTTTATTATTATATTTGTTCTTTCTTGTTTTTAGTTTTATTTTAGCTTAAGTTTTAGCTCTAAGATTTAACTTTAAGTTTCTTTTATTTTTATTATTTGTAGATATGACTCTACTAGTATATGTTAGTGCCGGGAGCAAGCTCTTTTTCTAACTACACTTAATTTAATTAAATTTTTATGTTAATATTTCATCTTAATTTCGATAAGCAAGTTGCATATTTCAAAATATAATAATGTAATTAAAACAATATTCTATAGTTTTAAGTTCTCTGTAAAAATGTATGTTGGCAAATCCTGTGAAGTCTCAATAAATCTAACTAACTAACTTGTATATTCTAGTATCTCCTGAATGAATACCGTAGTTTATTTTCATTAAATTATATTGAAAATATTCAGTCCTTCCGCAGAGTTCTTCGTGAAAATTAAAAACTCTTATAATTCTGTTCGTAACGTTTTCGTTTTTGCTTCCTCAGCTTTTTTAAGCGACTTCAGAAAAGAAAGAGTTTATCAATTCGTGTGTATTTTTTTTAATTTACATTATTTATAAACAGATTTTAAAAAAATATTTTTTTAAAGGTAACTTTTTTTCAAAAACGGAATCGGCTCGATCGATATATTGAATATCATACAACGACTTCATTAATAGGCCGTTTATTTGAAAATGTTTTCTGCCTTTTGGTACAATATAAATATAAGTGGAAATCTGATACACAGTGGCCGCCCAATATATTTATTACTGCCCAACTCCACCAATTATGGAAAAAATTTTAAACTTTTGCATTTGAAAGCGCTTGCTTAAAATATAAACTGGAAATGGATGCTATCGGATTCTAAACTCATCCACAACTGCACGGCTTGTAATCTGTTCGACTGACTTTTTGTGATGAATTTATTCATACATGCTTTTAATTTACAAATCTAATGAACCAAACGTTTATTTTTCGCCCCTAAAAGTATGTTTAAACGCTTTCGTTTGTATTTTATAAAATAAATTTTTCATTATATCATTTAATTTTTCTTTCAATTCGTATGAGAATTTGAAATTTCTAACATAACTGTCGATTAACATATTCGTACATATTAAATTCTTTGAAGCTATTGAAAAATGTCTAAACGCAATAGCTTTAAACTAATTAAAAACTATTGCCTACCTAAAGGCGTTCACACTGAATGAATTGTTGTTGCTGCAAAGCATCACTAATTGAAAACTTTTGTCGACTTATCAAAATATTGATTCATTCCTTACACCTCTCCTTGTTTCCTTCCGTCCGTCATTGCTATTGTCTACTTTTATAAGCAAATCCAACTAATTAAGAAAAGTACATAGCAACAGCGGCATTCTTTTAGGCTTTGTTTAATGATAGAAGTGCATGAAATCAAATTCTTTTGAATTTATTTCTGTCTTACGTCTTATTTGTTTTCCCAAAACAATGCATAGAAATATCTTAAACTTTTCCACTAATAAAACATTCTTGACAAATCCACTGAGGTGCCTCAATCCTTAAAGGCATGCATGAGCTTGTATTTCTACATAAACATCATAAATCAGCGAAAGCTGTGGCAGTAGTTGCATTAAGCGCATAAGATTACCTAATAAATTAGGTCAAACCAAATTTGAGCCATTAAAAAAGAAACAAGATTTTTTTTACTTCTTATGACTTTAAACAAATTGTAGTATAACCAGCTGTAGCCTTATATGGCCTGGATTTTTCCCCACCAGCTTCAAAATATTCATAGACGCATTCCTGCTCAGCGAGGTGTATGGTGAATATTGTTCAGATTTTTGTTTTACCTTAATTGTAAACAAAAAAATATTAATGCAAATGCAATTTCCTTAATTTATAGTTGACTTTTAGTGGAAGTTGAGGGCAGAGAAAATGGTTGTAGCTTAAGACAAATCACGCCTTGCTTTCTTAGTTAACGTTTTTATTCTGTTTTAACGCTATTGACATAAAATCATACACTTTTAAGAATTTAAAATATAAAAAGACGAGAAACGGGGTCACGTATTAGATTGTATTAAATTCATATACTTCAAAGTAAATTTCTTATAAGACTTTCTCTGAAAGGGGAAGGCATATTGGTTCCGCATTCAAAAGCGTTATATTTTGGAAGTAAGAAGTATTACTTCCCATTATTACAATCACCGACAGTATTTTTTACTCTTAAGCCGGATGATATTAAATTAATAGTATCTGATATAGAGAGTAAAACCGCGTTTTCAGTTTTTATCTCGGGATCCCTTTTTAGTTGCCAAAGATTTCAAAGTTTCGAGGTACTAACTAAAATTTTAAAAAATAAATACTACTTGCTGATATAGGGGTGACGTAAATCTGTATACTAGGAACTATTTTAAGTATTTTTTTTTTGTGTAACTCCAAGCAAACAGTACGCCAATAAACCCCATCTTCCAATAAACATTTCAAATTTCAAACAATTTAATCAATGTCAATATTCAAGCAGTCGAATGAAAAGAAAAATTTTAAACTGAGAAAATTTTATTTTTTCAGTATTCAAGTTTACAATAAAAATTAAAAAAAATGTTTATTGGAAATTGCAAAGGCTTTTGAAGGATAAGATGTGCAATATTAATTATCCGTAATTTGTTTTTTTTTTTTTTTGCTTAGGGAGATAAAGAATAATAAATAATAATTGCATAAAATAGTCCTTACTGTACTGTTTTATATCATGCCACCATTGAAAATTAATGATAAAAAAATGGTACTTACACTTTTTTTGTTAAAAATTTGGTCCCTAGCACCAAAGTATGTAGGATTTATAGAGATTATTTGCCTAAACAGTGGATTAAATGAACACTTTTAGAATTATATGAAAGAAACGATCAATGCTTCATGTTTGTGCATGCACTTACAACCTTTACATCGTTAGCTGGAATGCAAAAGCGCTAACTAATGGAAAATTATAAATCAAAGTTGGACGACTCACAAGGTGTGCTATCAGTCATATTTTCATAATGTTCTAATATTCTTAAATTGTTGTGTTTTTGATTTAATTTTTTTTGGGAAACACTTTTTTTAGATATACAATGATATAATAATAAAGCACATTTATAAAACAGGTATACATGGTTTTTGTTACTCCACAAATACAGATGATTCTTTGGTCACCTGACACGATTAACTCAAATACTTCACAATTTTTAATTGGCTCGAGATACACCGTTATGGCCAAAATGAATGTAGTTGTAGCTGGTACAAATATCGATATATGAAACGAAAAAAAAATTAAATAACAAAAATTAAAAGATCATGGTGGCATTAAATATAAGGAAACATTGTAGATCCCTGAATTTTGGGATATACTAATATTTAGTTGCGATAAAAAAATGCTAGGAATATGAGAAAATTCCGAGCACAACCACGCCTACTTCCCATATAACACAAATGTTAAAAATCATTGTAGTCACAATTTTTTGCTCATTGTAATTTTATGGTAATCTTTACCAATGGTGAAAAAAATTAGCAAAATCTGCTAACAACCACACGAATACCTCTCCTACAAAATAACCACAAAGCTAGATCGCTTAAAAAAGCTAAACAGGTTTAAATTTGCGTGTTTTTACTTGATTAGAATATAAATAAAATGCCGCAACAGTCACGCCCAAATGCAATGAATTTATCTGTAAATAAATGAAAGAAAATATTTAAAAAAAAACTTTTCAAAAGATAGTAATTCGTGTAACTTTATTAACATAACAAAATTTTTTACTTCATCAGAAAATTAAAATATATCCATCTTGAACTGTGTACGGTACGAATTTATATTTGGATCCGAAGACGCTAGTAACATATGCATGACATCTTCATTTGTTGATATGCGATTAGTTTTTCTGGAGTGGCTTAAGAATGGTACTCTGTTAATCATTTCGTGCGAACTGGTGTCAAAAGTCCATATAAAAAAATTCATGCGAAATAATTGCAAAATAATTTGGCCGAAGTTGTACTCTGTTCATCTTGTGAAAACATACGAAATGTTTCTAGCAGCATTATTTTGTCAACCACAAAATGTTTCTTGCAACATATTTTTCAACTGCGAAATAAAGAAGCACCACTTATTTCGTGCAAAATTGCAAACAACAGCTGATAAGATATTTCTGGTCGTTGTGGTTTTAATTTTAAGTTTGCTGCCCAGAAATCCAGAAATAGTTAAAATAATGAATAATCTAAATACTCGCATAATATAAAGTGAAGGTGAGGGCTTTTTGCAGAACGTGTGTCTTCAATGAGCTCTTCCGCAGCAGCTGCGATTTGCATTAATTGATATGTTGCAGTACAAACTCCTAAAATTACTTTGTTGTCCATTTGTTTTAATTTTTTTTAAATAAACACATTTTATTTGTTTTTATAAGAAAAACAATGTTGCTCATTTCAAGGTAATAAAATCGATAAATTTGTTATAAATCGTGGTATTGTCGCCACTGATCAGTTGTCAAAATTTTCAAACGAAATAATCAATGTTGCTCAACATTTTTCGCAAATTTGAACAGAGTACTAAGCTTTAGGCGATAACTTCTGTAATCTTTATTACGACCTTCCTGATTTTCCTCCGACCAAAACGATATATAGTATTGAAACAAACTTCTATCTTGCATACGTTTTGCACTGGCCCACTAATAATCTATAATCACAAAAACAATGCAACTAATAATCACAGCTGATAAAAATATTAAACTTTCAACAACAACAAAAACAGAATCAAAAATAGTGGGAAGAAGTTATTGCAAGCGCTATGTTATTTTTTAGAAAGTACAGTCGAAGCCCGGTATAACGAATGATATAATGTCAGACGCATTCGTTAAACTGGGAGATTCGCTATACCGAACAAGATTCATTTGGCATTGAATTCAAATTTTTAGTTTTATTTATCTCAGCAAACGTACTTGTAAATTAATATACATCAGTTATTTAAAAAATTTGTAATAAATAACTGCTAATATGTCAGAAAGTTTAGAGTAATCAATTTTATTTTGATCACACCATCAGATGCAGGCTTCAAACCGTTTTATAGCATCTATATTCTTAATAGTAGGTACTTCTGGCTCTACTGGTAGACCATTATTATCGTTTTTTTCATTCTCAACGTTGTTATAGTCAATAGCATCCTCATTCGATATAAACAACGCCTACATTAAATGTTACCTGAAATTTGATCAAATAAACTAAAATATAAAAAAGTTAAATTAATAAATAAACGTAGATACATGTGGAAAAACTACGCTTAATAAACAGACGAACGTCACGTCTCAGGCGCTCAACGTCATCTTGTTGTAATAATATTGACAGTGGGATATCATCCTCCTCATCAAAATCTGAAATACAACTACAAAATCCATTTTTCATTATGGGATATACACAGAGATTGTCAATTTTTAGTTCCATTGTTTGTACATTTAAAGTTTTCCACAATTTTATTTTCTATCTTTTTTAGAGCACATATTGAGGATTTCGGTCGGCATCCCACATTTTTGAGATACCACTGAAAGGCTAAACCCTTTCTTATAATCCTCAAAAATTTTAATCTTTTCACTGAATAATATACTTTTTCTATTCACCATCCTGTTTTCGCAACACACCAAACTCAACTACTTTGTTCTGCTTGAAAATAGCCAACATACATGCTCTCCCACTAATAAGTAACCAAAAAAAACCAAGAGAACAGTAACGACATTGTAACGACTTTTGGTTTTGCTTTTTCTGTACCATTCGCTAAGCCGGGCGTAAAATAAGTTGACCATTCGTAATATAAGGTAGGTAATGGAAAAATTTGGTCATTCGTTATATCGGATTTTCTTTAAATCGCGTATTTGTTTTACCGGGCTTCGTCTGTGTACATGTATGTATGTATTTTTAAGCTTGGGGTTTGATATTGTCTTTTGTGTGTTTTTTTACAAAAAAGCTTTAATTTAATATAAATCTTGGGCTAGAGGTAGTTCATGTATCAATAGATACAAGCCATAGAATTTGGAGAAAATAAATATTTTTGGACGATTTATAGTATCATTTATAACATCCAATCATGATGAATAAAACAGGTGGCATTATTAGGGTTACAACTACAACAATACAACAAAAAAAAACGAATTTTTGTTTGTGTAAAGTCTAAGCCCTTGTCAAAAATTATTGTAAACAAAAATTAAATAAAATAAGTTAACAGAATGCTACAAATGAGCGCCACTCTCAAAGCAAGCACAAATGCATAAGTACCTATAAAAAATTATTGAGTACAAATTGAACAAACAAAAGCATGGATATTTTGTAAATATGAGCTAGAGATAAATTTTACTCATGAACGTCCTTATATTTTTGGCTCCCGTTCATGCATGCTCACGTGAGTAGGCAATAAAGTTACGCACAATCATGAAAACTCACACTCACAAAATAATCACGAAATAAAATTTTAAATAATTAAAAAAATATTATTATTATTACTGATCGATTCTGCAAGTTTGATGAATAGACTGTTCCAATAATACTTTCGTAATAAAAATTATTTTAGTTTATCAAAAAAGTTTCTAAAATTAATAAAGAAATGAGTAAAGTAAGATTTGAACTTGAGCCAAACAATTCCTTTCAATATAAACTTAAAACAATTTAAGTAATTACTAATTAATAAAAACATCAATTAATGCCGCTCTTAAAAAATCCCTACCCACTATCATTTGGCATATGAATTTTATAGTTTTAATTTTCTTCTTCTATAAAAATTAAAAAAATTGGTCGCGTTCATAAGACAGAGCTGTTGAGCTCAACAGTTACGTCTTAGAAACGGCTTGACGAATAATTGAATAATAAACAGCTGATTAATGTAAACAATCAAAAAGAAATAAAAATGCTGCAAAAGAAATAATTTAAATTTGCAAAATTAATTAGTTTGGCTTATACAAAAAAGTATGGACAACACAGAATTTACAATGGATTTTTTTTGGCAGGAATTTCCCATTTTTATTTTAAAATCTGCACCACAAATTTAATATTCAAAACATAAAAATGCACAGCAAAATACTCTAATAAAATGATAAACCTGCGCCGCACAGTGGCTGAAAATCGTTTTTCATTGGCCAAAATTCTGTAACTTTTGAACCGATCAAAATATTGAAGTAATTTTTATTTTATTGGATAGATATTTAGTTCAGCTTGACTCAGTTTAAATTACATTAAAATTGGTTGAGGACTTTTTAAGGAATTCTAGGTCAAAGTTGAACTTTTGAATTTTTTTTACTTTTAGAGTGAAATATGGGTTTATTATTTTTTTATTTATTAAAAAATTTAATATTTGGAAATTAATAATAATTATAAATATTTTTTGTAATAATGGAATTTTTTTAATGTTACACTTAAAAAAAATTTTACACTGAAAAAAATAGTAAAATCAATTGGAGATTTTGCTATTATTACAGAAAAATTAAAAATTTGTTGCTGACAAATTTGCAAATTTGTTTACACTCAAAGAATAGTTACACTTAAAAAAAACGTTAATAATATTATCTAAAAATATTGCTATTACTACAGAAAAATTTATTATTTTTTGCTGTCAAATTTGATAATTTTAAAAACATTTAAAAAATAAAAATTGTAATCAATTTTAATGGTAGGTTCTGTTTATTATTATTTTTTACTAATACTATGTTTTTCGTACATTAATAACAATGAAAGGCAATTATAATTATTATTCATTTGACTCAAATATTGATTGCAAATATTCCATATTTTGTTCTGTGCTATCTCTGTTCTTTAGTATTTTTTTGGCTTCTTCATCTAAGTCCCGATGTTCCACTTTCCATTGATTTCGAATACTGGAGATAAACGGATCTGACGTTGCCAATAATATATTAAATAGATCTTCATTTGTTGAATTTCGTGAAATTTTTCTAGTATTGTGCTCTTTATAAAATCTGTAATCCTTGTTCCTTTTTTCCTGAGCCTCCTCTGATAGATCTCCAAGTGGCACCAAATGATATTTAATGACATCTTCTCCATGATAAAGGATTTTGTGAACTGTTGCAGACATATTTCTCCATGGGTAGTTGGTTGTATATATTTTTGCAGTTTCCTTAGCATAATCTCCAAATTTTCTAGAGTCAATTTCTTCATTGCACGCAAGTACTTCTAAGATTATTTTAAATCTAAAAATAAGGTTTAAATCCACTCCTGTTATTTCAGATGCTGTTTCTGGATCTGAAAAGAATCTTCTTGCGGTATTGCCATCATTTGTATTACCTGACCCTTGTTTTGGCTGATCTATAATCAATCCAAATGTGCGATATTCATCTTGAACATGTTTCTTTTTTGAACTTCTCAACTCTTTGTTGGTTTCGTTGTTTCTTATTGATCCTAAAGCTTACTTCAATTTGCTGCCCATCTAACTGTAATTGTAATGGCTGTAGTGTTGCAATTTGGGCCTTGATATCACTTCTTTGTTAATGGCATCATGAGTTTCTTTTTTGAATTAAAATTTGATTGGCCTGCAGTATTTAGTAGAAGATGGTGTCTCATTTTTCCAAATATCCATTGTTTGCGTTATACTAGTCGAAGGCTCTGAATCTTCCAAAATCTTTTTCAATCGCAATGGTACAAATGATACCATGAACATATCCGAGTCCGAAATATTTTCACTTACAACTTGTTTGTATTGTTTTTGTCCCGAAGAACCATCACATCCCCATTTACAAAAAAGAATTAACTTTTTGTTTCCATATTTCTTTAACTCATTTCCTGTTATTGATTGTAGCAAGCGTTCTGCTGTGTGATCAAGTAGAGATTGTAGTTGTACCTCTGCCGAAGTTGGTGTGATTGTAATAGTGTCCTTTGATGGCAAACAGTCCATTTTAGCAGCGGTTATGTAATGATATGCTGGATACATATTTGAGCCTTTTTCTATCGCACGCAGTCTGAGCTTAATATATTGCTGTTTTGTTAATTTCAAATCCAGAAATAATGCTAATGCCTCCTCATTTGTGTACTGTATTGCATCACTCGGAGTTGGTATACTTTTAAGAATCCGTTTTGTTCTCACTGGACTTGCTTTAACAACTTTTTCAATGATATCCGCTTTTGTTAATTGGTTCTGTGATCGTATTTGGTGTAGGAAAGATTCTTTTATATTTGTACAACCAATTGCATCGTTGATATCTTTAAGTTTCCGCCTCTTAGATCTATCGCTGCAGTTGTCCAATGATTTGCGTGGTCTTCCAGCCTTATCTTGCTTTGCTGTTTCTGCAGCGACAGTAAGTTGGCCCTGTAACCAGTTTGCACTTTTTATATAAAAGTTTTGTTTACTGTAGCGAACTTCTTTGTAGCGTTTTTTTAGAGCTTTGACGAAATTAGATAATTGATCTTGCATTTCGGTGCTACACGAATTTAAGTTTAATTTTATTTTAACGTAACTAAGAACATCTTCCTGGTTTTTGTTTCTAAAATACTCTTCCGCCAGTTCTTTATAACTGAAGCTCTCCATATTTTTCTGAATATTTTTATTTGCGTTTGTTATGTTTTACCCGTACACCTAGAGGATTAACTTATTAATGAGTAATCCCTTATCGAATCCGTAGTTTTATACATTTTTAGATACATGTTATTCACACATTGATCTTTAATTTCATAGCAGGTAGTGCTTAAAATGCACAAAACTGCACATGTTGTCCAGACCTTAATATCAGGTAAAACTGATTAGTATCTCGCCAATATTTGTTGTTGTTGGGTTGTTTTTTTATTTTTAGTTGTTTAATGTCCCGATTATTGTTATAAAATTGTTTATGACTTTGGACGAAAAAACTAAAACTGTTTGGAAAAAATTTTTTATTTACTCAGCCAATTTAATTTCAATAAGTTTTCATATGTTGTGGTTTGATATTTTTCAAGAATATAAAATGCAGTCATGTAGACTAGCTGAAGCCGGAATAAATAAATTATTTTTGAAGTACAAGAAAATTTCATGATAGCTCTGAAACTACACATGTGAGGAAATGAAAATAAAATTCGAAAATCGTAATAGTACTTTGGAGGTCAATTTATTATACATAGATTTTCGAATTTTGTTTATAATAGCATGGCTCAAACCGTTTTCAAATTGTACTAATATATAGCATGCAACTACATTTTTAATATAAGAATATATCTCGCAAACTAGAGGCAATTTATAATAACACAGAGTGCAGATTTATGTTCAGGACCCCAGTAAACTCTCGATTGTGAAGCAACAATAAGTTGACTGAAATTTGTAGACTTGTGTAAATTTTTGTTACTTACGTGGTTTTACATTTCAGCTAACGCTACAATAAATTGAAGCTTCCATAATATGTTTATAACATTTAAGCTAGAAAAAAACGGTTAAAATTTAACAAGCACACTGACCAAGGCTCTCCTTCACCATTCTTCTGAACAACACATACATACTGTACATGCATAAGTATGTGTTTGTTCTACAACAACTTACGACAAGTTTAAACAACAATATATTTAGTTGAAAAAATATTTTATGGAAAAAAGAAATTAAGAGTTTTCGCTAAAATATAAATACCATAAAACATGCAACAGAGAAATGAGTGCATAAAGTATATACTTAACCACAAATGTGAGGTCAATAGCCTAAAAGTATGCTGGCATTTTTAGCATTCACATTTAACTTACCTTAAAGCAAGCTGATGTTTCTTTGAAATAAGTAGTAAAAGAGAAATGTGCAAATGTCTAGGGTATACAATAACAACATCAGCAACAAGAAAAACCATAAAACAAGCAGAAAAAACAGCAAATAAACAGAACGCAAATACAGAACAACAGTTTTCTTTGTTTTGTCAATGTTGTTGGAGTACCAATATTAGTCCAAATTCACTTCCTCCATGTGCCTTTAGCTTTTTTTCCTATTATTTTATTAATAATCTCATATCAATGTGCTTGTTCTACTTTCAGGCGTCAGTCAACAGATGATCAGGACTTGGATTTAGTTTCAAATTTAAGTGACAACTATAGAAAACACAATATTATATTTCGTATATGGAATTATAAAAGGAAGGTATGTATGTATGTATGTGCACATGTAATGTAATTTGGCTGCACAGCAGAAGCAATTTATTATTTTTGATTTGATTGGGTGTTTTTTTTTTGTACTTCAGAAAAAATCTTCACACTATTTAGATAAATTTTGGCAGCATCAGGATACCAATTATGCCAAATTAAATAATGGAAATCAAGTCGAAAGGTAAGTAGTTAAACATAATGGCACTCAGTAAACTAAAGTTCAGTAAACTCAGTTTTGGTCTTAGCACAAGTGAGATGTTATTTTGTTTTCCTTTATCAAACCGAGAACAGTTTTATGTTTTCTTTACTTTACTTTCCCAAGTAATGCTAGGAACACAACTGAGACAAACGACGAATTTTTGGCCGCGAATATTCGTCGTCAAAATTAAAATACATTAGTGTATATGAAAATACACACAATCATGTTGACGGTCAAATTCGTCATACACGGCGAACTTTGTAATAGATTTATTTCTATTTCTTAGACCGGCGAACGACGAACAAATCGTTATTTTATAACATTTACAATAAATATATAAAAAAATTAACTTCAAAAATTGGTTTTAGTTGTGTTTTTCTTAATGTTTCTTTTTTATGTATGAATTATTTTTTTTAGTACGGTCACACTACCAGCAAACGAAATAAAATTAAAAAATATATTTTGGTAAATAATCTTGAAAAAATGGATGCTACTGAGATAATAAATGAAAATGTGAAAAACACGAATGTTTGTATAATCTTGCATCTCCTCATGAATAGGCGTTCTTCTTGAAAACCTTTGTAATCTTTCCTTAAGCAAAGTTAGAAAAGCATTAAACTTTTAAACATTCATTCTTGTTGCTTTAAAGAAGTGTTCTTCATCCTTGAACTTAAGTTCTGCAAAACCAATTCGTCGCGTTGGACGAAATTCGTCGTTCGTCTTAGTTGTGTTCCCAGCATAAACGAACCATAAAAATCGAACAATTATCTCATTGCTTACTTAATTAAAATAAAAAAATAAAATGTACTCGTATATGTATATAAAATTTGTTTAATTTGGTTTCAGATGATTAAAACCAATTCGAATTCGCACAGGTGAACTTGATAGCGCAGCTAATAACTTTTTTTTAGTTTTATCCAAAGTGAATAAGAGTTGGATGTCAAAATTTATTTATTTCTTTTGTTTACATTTATTATTAAATTTATGCAACATCATACACAATTTAAAATTTCATTTTTATTTACGAGTATATAATACGTGTACAAAACAAATATATTTTTTTATGAATTTTCCACTTACGAGAACTTTCCATTCTGAAAATAGGGATCAATATCATTCAATTGTGTGGATTACCAGCTTTATAATTATAACCATTTGCTTTATCTATGTGATTTGCGGGAATCCAATATTTTAAAAGATACTAAGGCCTCAACCTCCTGAACCATCCAACAAATGGCCGCATTTAAACATTCCAATAAATACTTCAAGTTGACAACATCGGCATAAAAATCCAAATTCAAGTAAATTTTATTTCATGATTCTTTAGCAAATCAGCCTTAGACAAAACATTAACATGAGGCAAAACCCATGCGCAGCATCATATTTAAAGCCAACTACAAATTAGCAACAAATTTTGCAGGTTCACTGCAATAATGAGAGTCCATAAGATTAATTGATACCAAATGGTAGCGTAGTTTTTTTAGTTTTTCAAATATTTTCGACATAGAAACATGATGTGTATACAGTTCCACTTATCCGGGGCAATCAAAGAAGAAGTAATTACATGTGTCAGAATGTTTGCGCACATACCTCCATTTAAAAGGAACTTATCCTGAAAATTATAAAAAAGAAACATAAGTTTAGATAACCTCTCTCGGTCTTCAATGGAATTGTAATGTGTACGAGGGCGGATTGATATTGAAGCAACCTAGCTCTGCATGGCAGCCCAAATACAAAAATTTTTTTTTTAGAAAGTGCAATCTGTCAAACGTAAGCTGTTAATATTTCACCCAAATTCATCGATAAGTTTATTTGTTGTAGTCGTTTGAAGTAAGCAACTTTTGTCTTTCTTGAAAAATGGAAAAATGTGAATTTCGTGCAGTGATTAAACACTATTATTTGAAAGGGAAAACGGCGAAAGAGACAAAAGAAAAGCTCGATAAACATTACGGTGAGTCTACTCCGTCAGATTACATGGTAAAATATTGGATTGCTGAATTTAAACGCGGTCGAATAAGTACTGCAACAATACCATCAACAGGAAGGCCAAAAGATGTGGTTACTAAAGAAAATATCAAGAAAATCCTCGATATCGTTACTAATGATCGCCGAGCCAAGTTACGTGAGATTGTTGAAATGGTAAACATATCATATGAACGTGTGTTCAACATTTTGATTGAGCATTTGCATATGAAAAACTATCAGCAAGGTGGGTGCCGCGTTTGCTCAGTGTCGAACAAAAACGAGTTCGACCGACCACTTCACAGCGGTGTTTGGACATGATAAGGCGTAATCCAATTGATTTTTGGCGTCGATTAATAACTGTTAATGAAACGTAGGTCCACCACTACACACCTGAAATCAAAAATCAATCGAAATAATTGGTGGAAGCTGGTGGAAGAGCTCCGAAGAAGGCGAAGACAGTGAAATCGGCTGGCAAGGTTATGGCCACTGTATTTTGGGATGCACAGGGAATATTGCTCATCGATTATCTTGAAAAAGGATCCACAATCACAGGAAGGTATTATCGTGCATTATTGGATCAACTGATTGATGAAATCAAAAAAATACGACCACATTTAAAGAAGAAAAAAGTGCTCTTTCTTCAAGACAACGCATCGGTTCACACAGCAATCGATACGATGCTAAAATTACGTGAAATACACTTCGAATTAGTTGATCATGCACCTTATAGTCCAGATTTAGCTCCTACTGACTTTTTCCTGTTTCCAAACTTGAAAAAAGGGCTCGCAGGAAAAAGATTCATCTCAAACGAAGAAGTGATTACCGAAACTAACGCGTATTTTGAGGGGTTCCCAAAATCGTTTTATTCAGATGGTATAAAAAAGTTGGAACATCGTCTTACTAAGTGTATTGAGCTAAAAGGAGACTATGTTGAGAAATAAATGGTTTTTGAAAAAAAAAATGTTTTTTTCCTACTTAGGTAGCTTCAATATCAATCCGCCCTCGTACTTACAGCCGTGGAAATTGTTTGGGTGGGTGGTGAGGAGATCACCGATTGACAACGACTTTGAACGGCGTTATGGATGACAGGAGCCAATAATTGAGCAGCGGCTCTTTGAAACATTTCCAAACAGATTACTTTAACAATAATAATATTTATTAAAGTTATTATTTCAAAGGATTTAAAAAAAAATAACCCCAACACACAAAACTTTTTGGAATAACAATAATTTGCAATATTTTATTTGTTGGCCTCAGTCAAATGTTTTTGACAATGTACTACGATTTTTTGAATATTATTATTATTTCCAAAAGAGTTGTTTTTTAAATCCCTTGAAATATTTATCAAATATTATTTTGTTGAAGACATCTGTTGTGTGAAAATGTTTTAAAGACCCGCTGATCAATTATTGGCTTCTGCCATCCGTAATGTCATTCAATGTCGTTGTCAATCGGTGATTGCTTCACCTGTCACGCACAAAATTTCCACGGGTGTTAGTACACATTGAAATTCCATTGAGAAACAAAGCGTTAATCCTTTGATGGCCTGTGCTGTGGATGCTGAACTGAAAATTCATTTTATTTTGCACTGTAATTTAATTTAAGAAATATCATATGATTGAAACCTTTTGTTAATAAATCTTATCACTACACATTTATTAAATTTACATACATACATATGAATTCAATCTTTTCAGTTTATTAAGCTTCATAAAATGAGTATTTTCTATGGAACCTTAATTTCATGACCCTTAATTTATAAAAACAAAAGAAATAAATAAATTTTGATATCCAACAATAGTTCGCCTTGAATAAAATTAAAAAAAAAGTTGTCGGCTGCGCTATCAAGTTCACTTGATATGAATTCGCCTTGAGTATTATGTATTTTTTATTTTCAATGAATTTAAAATTACTGCAACACAGTTCAACAGGATTGCTCCTAGAAAACATATTTAAAAAATTTTATAATTGTGTATCTTTAGTTTTAATATAAAAAAAGTTAAAAACGCTAATTTTCTCTTTGTAGTTACTCTGACATACAATTGCAAAATCTGGATGTCAACAATTTACTTATTACATCCGGCCATACCAAAGAAACAGCAGTTAACTATGTACCCAGCCGAATACCCAGCTCTCGAGCCAGTTCTTCTATCGATCTAGAATGGGAACATGAATACAGTCAAATAAGACACTACAACCAGCAGCTGCTTAAGCAAAAGTCTCTCATGCAACCCCAAAAAAACTACAGCCAATTGTGCATGTTGGCCAGCACCACAAAAGATGAGACATCTGCCGATGAGTCCTGGCAATATATGAATCAGGACGAAGACCAATCAATGGCCTCATTAAGCTCACTAGGACCCGCCACAGACTCGGTTTGTGCACCAAACAAAAACAAAGAACTTTTGAATGAGAAACGAAGTTTGATGAAATCAAGTAGTCGTGTCATACAAGCTGGTTCCATAACACGCAATTCTTCACATAACTCTTGGTCACATATTTCAACACCCGAATCTTTGGAATGGGACATAGATGAGGATCAACAGCAGCAATTGAAAATGGAAGATGACAATTTGGATCATGAAACTTTAAAGCTGTTGCATCAAATCGAACAATTGAAAAATCGTGTACTATTCGAAACGGGAGAGGGTTTATATGATATACTAGACAATGGACAATTTAACTATGTGCAAAATACAAGACTAGCAACAACAGCAACAACTACAACTACAGGCACATTTGCCAGTGCAAATTGTTTTCAATTTAGTGATAGCGACGGAGAAAATGGCAATTATAGTTGATTAGTGGACTTATATCCGGAATAAGGCAACAAAATGCTAAATTATTGATATACACATATATTTTTAATTTTTTATGATTTAAGTTATATAAATAATTAAATTTCAAAGTAAAATTATTGTAGACTTTACTCTAAACTTACAAAAAAAATATCATTGTTAAAACTTAAGAAAAGAAAGGAATAAGAAGTATGAGAACCCCCCAAAAAGAAAAATATACAAGTGCCTCGTTCCAGACAACAAAAACTATTTCAATATAAAATTAGTTTTTTTTTTAATTGAAAGTTATTTAATGTGTGTGATTTTTTTTAATCTCAATAAATTGAAACAGCAGATTCTAGACTCAAACTCTAGCCTGATATAATAACTTTCAATTACAGAAATTCGAAAAATTAATTTCAAGTGTTTGACTAGATTTATGCGATCAATTTTTTCTTATAATTAGGGAATTATATAAAATGCTTTAAAATTGTTGGCAATGTTTTTTATCTATGCAGCACCAATTATCCTTTCAGGGTGTTTCTTACGAATTGTTAGAATGAAGCGAAAAATGAGGGGGAGTTAGGGGGTTAATATGTTCTATAAAAATATTTACCATAACTTTTTCTATAAAGTTCTTGAACATACCTTATAGCATAGTTTTATCTACAGACAGGCTGCAAGAACAGACCAAAGCTGCGAAACTTCAACAGTCTCCAATATGAAATTCCGATGTGATCTTTCAAAACGCCGGCACATTTATATTTTTTTGGTCTCCTCTAGCAGAATCAATCGTCAGAACCCCGTAATTTTTTTCGTGTTGTACTGTGTTATTGGCAAAAATAAAAAATTAAGTTGCATGCAAAAAATTTCTTGAGAAAATCCCATTAGGCCAAGAGTGGCCTAATCCACAAAACATAAAAATATCGCCAGACGTCCATAGATTGGGGTTGAAACTCTTAATATATATTTAGTGGTAGTTTTAAGTTTTGTACCTTAGACCACTCTTGCGCTTATTGCCTCAAATCTAGTCATACTTCCTATAATTTACACACGCCTCACATATCCCTCCAAATAATTCTTTAGAAACACGAAAGTATCCTTTATAAATCACACACTAAAACTCAATTTACAAAAAATATAGCATACATTAAGGGGCTTTTACGACAAACTAACACTAAAGTAGGACTTTTTCTTTAAAGAAGACATGTTATAGAATCAAAAATAGTGATTTTCTGAATTTCCAAAATTCCTTAAAAGTTAGCTTAGGCCAAGAAATATCTAACGACAAACAAGAAAACACACAAGCATGGATGTTCGATAGTATTTATGCATGAAAGTTTGTATAATTTCCAAAGAAAGCGTCGTCGTTTATGAAAACAAAAATACCTTGAACATTTTCGTTTTGTTTTTATTGAAACTTCTCTGTCATTCCCTTACAGCAAAGACAATGTGTGATCAAAGAAAATATATATATATATATATATGAAAATATTTTATGTGATCACAAAAAAAGAGAACTAACGCGGCCGTGTAGTTAGGCTGGGAAAACTCTACAACATCGGCCATGCCCTGGATATCTGTCGGCTAAAGACATCCTTAAAATACAAAATCAAATCAAAACACCACAAAAATTCATATTAACAAATGATATTATGTAAATAATTAAATAAGCAAACGAAAATTAAAAATTAATAAAATAGTTATTGATAAAAATTATTGTTTATATACAGATAGAAATTATTTATGAAAGAGAACATACAACATACAAACATACTAAATAAAAAATATACAAAAAAAAATTATGGATTAGTTTTTTTTTTTTTAATCTAAGTTTTACTTGTATCATTCGGTTAAAAATTTAGACGATGCTCAGTGAGTTCTTTTGCGAGAAGGCATATCCTTCATTAGAATTAAAAGAATTAAAATGAACAGCTAAAACAATATTAAAGTTTTTCAAAAACATAGATTTGTTGAGGGTTTTTTAGATATTTTTTATTTTATTTTCTTTACAGCCTTTATACAATCAGACGCCCTTTAGGTGACAATAAAAAATTGTATAAAGGTTGTAAAGAAAATAAAATAGATTCATATCGAATAATATAATTTGTTTGTTGGTATTTTTTAATAAGTTTCAAAGCCAACTATGCTTATTTAAACTATTGTAATTTTTGAAATTATCAGTGGGTTTTAACAAGTTTTTGTATAAGATAAGAGGTTTGAAACACTTCAAAAATATGGTTTAAGGTCTACTGATGATTTGGCATTAGCACCATTGAAATGCATGTACTATATAGACTAGCTAAAAAACCCTTAACAAACAAAAGTTTTTGAAAATCTTTAAAAGAAGATATCGCGGCAATCTCGATTAATACATTTAAATAAACAATATTAAAGTTGTAACAAGAACTAAGTAATCAACCACATGGTTTATTTCTTACTTTACCATTATATAATATATCCAGTTGTTCTAAGAAATATTTGGGTAAAGGTCCCTGATGGTCTGCATTAGCAACAGTCAAATGCACATAGGAACAAGCTATAGCCCTCAATAATCAAATTCCAATTTGTTTTTATTTAAACTATTATATTAAATATTAACTTTGGGAAAAAGTGCGATTAAAAATTTTAAATACTAAAATTGTAGCGATTCCGATAAAAAGCAACATGAATTTTTTTTATATTCTTTTTATGGACTTTTTTATATGCTAACGAGATTGACCACACTTGAAATTGAAATAATATTTGTTATGTTTTTATATTCCGTTATTTATTATCTATTACATAAATAGGCAAAGGCAAATTTTTGCAAATCGCTCTCTCTCTCTTAAGTTGTGGATCCAAATCGTCGTCCGAAGCTTATTGCCTGTGCTGTTGCGGTCGCTGCGTGATCGCGTGAGTTGTTTATTGAGACTTTAGGTACATTTTGGTATTTGATAGCATAGTATGTATTTCAATGTTGAAGTAAAGAAAAAACAAATTAAATTAAAAATGATAATTCGATAAAAATGCAAAAAAAACATTACAATTAATTACAATTAGGTTGGAATTAATTTTCGCTACTTATCGAAATATTATTATTCGCAAATATAACATAACAACTTATTGTTAAATGTACGAGTTTGAGAGATAACTGAATGGACGGACTGTAGCATAAAGTTAAGCAATAAGCGTTATTACGAGCAGACTTTTTATGCGATATCAGTGATGCCAGCGATTTGCGAATATTAATACAACTTCTGAAATCATAAGTACATTTCCAAGACAGAATTGTCATCACTAAGCGCCATCTTTTACTTTAAGATACGAGGTTACGCATGACATGTTTTCACCAGTTGAGATACGAGTTTGAATAATGTTGAATAAAAAATATAAAAAACTAGCAAACATTTTCAATTATTATTTTGCAAAATTCTGAGAGTGTATTAACTTATTACTTTTCCGGTTAAAACGGAAAATTGTAAAAAATCCAGTTACGAATTTTAAAAGAAATGTCCGGATAAAAATTTTATGGTTGAATCAAGCTTACATCTACTTTGCAATTGGTTTGTTGCTGAAGAGGATTTCGTTTTCTATGACATGGCTGATATATAAAGCAATGAAATTTATATTATTTTTTTTTTATTATACTTTATTTTTGTAGTTAATATTAATTGATTAAAAATACACTTTTCATTATACAAAAACTTCGTTCGTTGCTTAATTTTGTTTTTTTTTTTCATAATAAAAATACTTGAAAATTTAAAATTAAACACATTTAAAGGAATTAAACTAAAATACAAAATAATAATCGACAAGATATAATTTCAAAAATATCTTTAATTGAACGCAAAATGGCGTTTCATTTTTTAGCTCATTAACTCTTGGAAAGAAATTCAAGCAAGATTTTCTTTTGGCACGGACATGTAGAATTAAAATTTTATATATGTAGGACTTTGAAACTATTAGAATATTGAAAATTCATTTTACAAAATACATTTAAAACTTCTAACATTAACAGCAAAATCTACTTAAAGACTTAACCAAAGAGTTTATTTTTTAATCTGCCCAAGAGACCAGGGTTCTCCGGCTCAGCCTGAACTTCAATTTGCTAAAATGAACAAAACAAAGCGAAAAAATAACTTTTAACGTTGGCCTGAAACAAATTGGACACAATTTAATATATTACATACCTGAGTTTTAGCTGTTTGCATATCACTCTGCAATGTCTGGTGATCGGTAAATGTGCCATCTAGATCTTCCACTTCAACTTGCTGCTGTTGTTGTTGATTGTAGCTACCGTGAGAATAAGAGGAGTCTGCGGATCCATCTTCTAATTGCACCTGTTGACCGTAATCATCTTCAATCTGCTCCTGCTGCTGACCATAATCATCAGCTGTCATGGCATAGGCTTGCATTTGACCGGCGTCATTCTTGTAGTGATGAGAATAACCTTCAGACATTTGTTCATTTGGCTGCTTGTGTTCATATTCATTTCTACTGTATCGGCCACCGGAAGTATAACCGCCATAACCGCCATAACCGCTATAACCATTCGAATGTTGAGTTTGTCCTTGTCTTATTTGAGCACTGGGAGGAGAGGGCAATTCATATCTAGGGTCAGCTACCCCAGGTTCGTCGTTATCCACAATTTCATCGAATACATTTGGGGGTTGATCACCACGATCTTTGGAGATTGTATGATTGGGTGGAGCAGTGCGATTGGTGGTGCCCGTACCGTTATAGCTGAAAGGCAAACGGCCTTGACAAATAAGATACAACTTACGACGCCATTGTACTAATTCTATTCCCTGTACGCCTGACTTACGCTGCAAGATACTATAACGTCTGCTCTCACTGATACTCCACTGCGAGCGCTCTTTGTCCGTAGCGGTTTTTTTATGCATGACATAGGCTATGAAGCGCAACTCTTGGTCACGGAAATCCTGCAATTGACTGAGAGTTATTTGATAGTATTGGGCCAAGTGTTGTAGGCGTTCAAATTCCTTGATTTGCCAGTCCACAAGCTCTTTTGAAGTGATACCAATGCTGCCAGCCAAATTATTAATTAACACTTCCTGGTTCTGCCAATTGCGTAAATTATCCAAATTATAATTTTTATACTTGATAAAGCTATACAAGCGATCTCTTTCTTTTTTTTGCCAAGATTCTACCTTTAACAAGGCTGTTCTGTCCAACAAACGTTCTCTGTTCATTATTACAATTTGCATCTTTTGGAAGGGAACCAACTGCTCTAGAGAACAGCTATATAAGAGTGTTAATTTCCTTTGGAAGTCATCATCCTGGGCAATAAATTCCAAAAATTCCTCTTCAGTAATAGAAATTTCAGCAGCAATAGATCTTAATCTTTGTTTTTCTACCTCTTGCCAGTTACTTGTACCAGTTTGGTTACCTTTAATTACACCCAAATTACCCAAACGCTTAATTTCGTTTCGTATCCAAATCTCTACTTCTTCAATGGTTACATGATTCTGATCACAGATTCTGTTGATAGTGATTTGATCAGACAGAACTTCCTGTTCCCATTGTTCTTGAGTTTTGTAGGGGTTTCTGCTGATCAATTCATACAGCCGATCTTTTTCCGTTTTTTGCCATTCAGTTAAGTTTTCGGTAACAATTTTTCTCTGAATCAATAACTTTTGCAATTCCTGTGTATACCACTCTGTGATTTCTTCCACTGACAAATGAAATTGTTGGCGCAAGCGTTGCAAATATATATGATCATTTATTAATTGTCTTTTCAATTCTTCAATAGACCATTCCTGATGATGGCGCGACTTGTCTTCAATCAACTGCAAGAGATGATTGTGTTCATGAATTTGCCATTCTTCTAAGACCACCAAGCCCTGGGCAACTTGTCTCAACCAAGTTTCAATTTCCCTTATATTGATATTGCATTCCCTGGCAAATTGTTCCCAGTGCAAGCGTTCATCGTTTAAGTATAGTTCAAACTCTGACCAAGTCAGCGGCTTGTCTGGAACATTAACCAGCAAATACGCCTTTGATTGTTCTTTCCAATCTACAACTGAATGGGGTGAGAACCAAACATCCACCCTTTCCCAGTCGTTATTTATTTTGTCATTTGGCCCCTTGACAAGGCCTAACAGTTTTAATCTAGCGCCTTCCTCTTCGAACCAGGCTCTAATTTCTGCTACAGTAGCATTATAGGATTTTGCTATACGTTCCATCCGATCCTTGTCACGTTTGAAAAAAGCATCCAATTCTCCGGTGGTGACTATCTTGTGCTGTTGCATCAACCAGTCTTGTAAGTTCTGTCTTTCTATCTTCTGCCAATTAGATAATTGCTGAACCTGGACCAGTCCAGATTTATTCAATCTTTCTAATTCATCCTTCATGAATTGTTCGATTGTTTGCACTGAAACATGATTATCGATGGATATTTTTTCGATTCGCTCCCTGTCTCTTCTCAATTTTTGTTCGAACTCCTCTAGAGTTATATCTCTTTGTTGTTGCAAGCACAAAGCTATCAAACGTTTCTGTTCTTCTTCTTGCCATTTGGTCAAATTCTCAAAATGTGCTTCACCGATGGTCTTCAAATTCAGTAGTTGCTCTCTCAGCCATTGCTCGACTTCGACCACGCTAACAGAGTATTTCTGAGATAGTTGTTGCAAATGATTGTTTTGCCTTTTTAGTTCCAATTCGAATTGCACATAGTTCAAACGATTGTTTTCTCTTATCAGTTGCTTAAGCCTTTCCAATTCAATTGTTTGCCACTCAGACAGCTTTGGGATTTCTTCACTGATTTCCTTTCTCAATCTTAAAAGTTCCTTGATCATCCATTCTTCAACTTTCTTTACATCAAGTCGATAGTAGTCAGCCAACTGGTTCAAATGATCACGATCGCTTCTTAATTTTTCTTCAAACTGCTTAGTACTCCATTCATTTTCGTGTTGCTTGAGCAAATTAAGAATGTAGTCACGTTCGGATAATTGCCAGCGTTTTAATTTTTCAAATTCAAATTTACCCATTTCCTTTAAATCTTGTATGACTTTATTCACATATATTTCTACTTCATGTAAATTGACGTGATATTGTTTGGCCAAGTTGACTAGGAAACGTCTGTCCTTTTGAATCTTCATTTTAAACTCATCCACAGTAATGTTAGATTGTTGCTTGAGAAGATTAAGTATATGTTGTTTCTGCTCCTTTTGCCATTGAGTCAGTTTCTGAATATTCAGATTACCTTGCTGTTTCAAACGATAGAGTTCACTATTTATCCATTTTTGAATTTCTTCGACGGAGATGTGATGTTGAAAGGCAATCTTTTGCATATGATCTCTATCTTGCCTCAATACTTCTTCAAGTTCTTCCACAGACCATTGTTTGTTTTGCTTCAATAAAGCATTTAAGCGCTCGCTTTCAGCTATTTGCCAGGCAGTAAAATTATTAATTTGCAATTTTCCTTCATCGCGCAACCTAGTTATCTCTTTATTCATCCATGATTCAATTTCTTGTACTTGTATTTGATACTGTTTAGCTAATTTTTCCAACAGTTCACGATCTTGTCTTAACCTTTCTTCCAGCTGTTCGGTGGACTGGAATTGCTGTTGTGTGATGCGTTCCAAATAACGTGTTTGAGCCTCTTGCCAATTGGTTAGCTTCTCGTTTGGTTTCAACAAGCCCATGGCTATAAATCTTTTTTCTTCATTCTTAACCCATTTTTCGATTTCTTCAATCTGTACATTATGTTGCGTGGCTAAAGCTTTTAGTCTACTGTGATCTTGCAATAACCATTTATGGAACTCCTCAACGGTAAGGTCACGATCTTTAATCATATTAGTTAGGTTGCCTATCCATTCGATTTGCCAATTCCTTAAGATTTGAACATTCAACAAACCTTCATCTTTCAATTTTTGTATCTCGTTCTTGGTCCAATTTTCGATTTCCTCAACTCGTATGCGATTTTGATGAGCTACGCTAAGAAAATGAGTTTTATCCATTTCAATTTTCTCTTCCAATTCCTTAAACGATAGATTGTTTTCTTTTACCAACGCCAAAATGCGCTCACGTTCACTTTTTTGCCAGCTAGTCAATTGCTCTTGAATTTGCACGAGACCCAACGCTTGTAAGTGCGCAACTTTTTCCTTAATCCACTTTTCAATATCAATGATGCTGATATTGTACATTTGCGCTAAATTATGTAATTTCTGGCGATCGTTCAAAAGTTTTAGTTCGAATTCTTCGACTGTTAGCCTGTTGTTTTGAAGCAAACTAATAATTTGTTCTCTCTCCATCTTTTGCCATTCATTCAACTCTTCAGTCTTAATGAAACCTTGAGATTTTAAATGCGCAATTTCGTTTTTTAGAAATTTTTCGATTTCAGATACCTGGAAAATAAAAGTTACAGGTTTATAATATCAGTTACAACTTTTTTTGTATAAAAAAAATTAAAAAAAAAAAAATTACTTTAACATTGTAGTTGTCAGCCAATTGTTCCAAATAGCTTCGATCGGCCCGTAGCTTTAACTCCAAGTCTTGTACAGTCGCTTGACTTTGCTCGACAATGGCCATTAAACGATTCCTTTCTTGTTGCTGCCATTCTAGCACTTCCTTGAACATGCCTCTATTCTTTAGCTCGTTAATTTCCTGTCTAAGCCACTCCTGAATTTCATTTACATCTACTTTGTACATAGTGGCCAATTGTTGCAATCTCTTTTGATCGTTAATAAATTGCGCTTGGAATTCGTTTACAGTCAATTCATTTTCGGCAATATATTTCTTTAGTGTTTCATGTTCTCTTTTCTGCCATTCCTTAATATCTAATTCGACTTCCGATTGAAACTCGTTTTGTATACGCTCCAATTCTCGCCGTTGCCATTTTTCCAATTCTTTAATGTCGAGATTATATACATTGGCCACAGTTTTCAAGTGGTTACGATCCTTTTCTATTTGTTCATCAATAGTACCGACTAAGCCATGATGATTCTTGAAAATATTTTCCAAACGATCCCGTTCAGAGTTTTGTAATTGAGTTAAACGAATCACTTGATTGTGTTGATTGCTAATAGTCTGGTTTAAAATAGTCAGCTCATTTCTCAAAAATGTCTCTAGATCGGCTATATTAACATGATGGACTTTCGACAAATCAAATAGCTTTTTTTGATCTATTTTAATAGAGTTCTGCAATTGCTCTATGGTGGCATTGTGTTGTCTAATTAATTCTTCTAAGCGTTTCTGTTGGGCAGCGTGTATTGAATTGAAGGAATTGTAAATCATGGAGTTATTTTCGTCATTGAAACGATTCAATTCTTCAAATTGCCAAGCCATCAATTCATTTACAGTGATTTGGTATTGTCTGGCTATCCATTGTAATTTATCGATGTTTTCCTTTTGCCATCTTTCCAAATCATTTTGAGTGAGACTGTTTTGGCAGATCAACCAATCAAGACGATCACGTTCTATATTCTTCCATTTAGTATTATAAGTAGGTTGTGTCCGATATTGAGCCAGCAATTCGTGATAACGTTTCAGTTCTTTCTGGTGCAATTCATAGATATCTTCTAACGTACAATTATAGCGATTAGCTAAAGCTAAAAGTCTCTGATATTCTTGCGTCTGCCAATCGAGCAAACTTTGGGAAGAGTCAGAAGTTGTTAAAAACCAGAAGAACTGTTCACGTTCTTCACGCTTCCAATCTTCATCGTGGAAAGGACGCTCCTTATCATAAACTAATTTACCATTCACCCATTTCTTATTGACTTCTGAACCTGAAACTACGGTTCCGTTTTCATTTCTAATAATAGTCTCATTGTAGCGATTGAAAGTCACAGTAGATGATCCAGGGTAATAACTAGACTGATAATCATGCGAATGCGAGTCATAATTGTCAGAAGTATCAACGGTTATGTGCACCGGATGCTTGTCCAAATTATTAATTCTGCTGCTACTACCTGTATAGCCCGGCTGAGTATTTGTGGTTACAACGGTACGATTTCGTTTGATCATCGTAATATAGGGATTCTCATAAGTACCCTCACCACCTCTCTTATGAGCCTCCGTAACATTTTGGTGAACCACAATGGTTTTCCCATCAACTACCTTCACTTCAGCGGGATAATTGTAAGTTTTGACTTCATCGAAATTGGACATGTCCAGATCATAAGTTTGCTGTTGACCATAGTCCAATTCAGCATCGGCATATTTTTGCAATATCTTGCTGGATTTCCATTCATAGAAATTGGGCTGAGCAATAACGCTATTGGTTACCAAACCACTTTGCATATCTCTAAGTAATTGTTCACCCTCAAGACGACAAATAGCATCCAATTCATTTGAAGTTTTATCTGTCAGTCTCATAATGCTCTCTGGAAATAAGCATAATTTTAAATTTTTACACAGTTTTTGAGTATAAATTTATTTACCTGACCAAGATCTATACTTGACGCCGTATGACTCGAAAGAATTCCGTGACTTAATATCGTATTCATGTTTTAAATGATTGGCGAATTCTCTTAGGTCATTCAAATGGTCGTAGTCCCAGCTGCCAAGGCTGCAACAGGAACCGTAGCCATATGATGAGGACGAGGACGTGGCAGAGGAAGATGACGAGGAATATCTGGAATTGTGCTGTGAGCTACCAGGGGTATACTGACAAGCACCACTTGAGCCACAATCTTCATTGTTTCTATTATAAGCACTATAACCGCTGCTCCAGTGTACCAAAACCACTAGCACTCCTATTAGGCTAAGGCCTTTCATTTCGTTAGATCTTTTTCCAAACTGAGTTACTGGAAAAAAAAAATAAATTAAATCATAATAAAAAAAATTGTTACGGATGAAAGCAGTGTTTAAGAAAAAAGGGTAACACAAATGTATACAGTAAACATCGTTATTACGACTTTTGGTCGACGAAATCTTTGACATTCATACACCGTCAGACCTTTAAAGTTTCACATTCGTTTACAAAAGCAAGAATTCTCACTTTTCTTCCATTTCTTCGAATCTATTCTTTTCTATTATTATGTCAAAAACTCACTTTTATATAATATATATATATATTTTTTCTAATTTCCGACAGATAAGAATTCGTTATAACTGGAACTATAAACTATATTTGTGTGTACGTTGAGATTCTAGTAACAACAAATTGTTTTTAAAAATTATCAGTATTAATACGTAATGAAGAGTTCAAAAGGTTTTTAAAATATAAGAAATATACAACAAAAATATTTTATTAATTATAAAAAAAAATTAAAAATAAAATAAATTCGCAAGAAGCATGACATAACGACAAATAAAAAACAATTCATTTTTTAAATAACTCAAATAATTGGGGTGATATCCGGCAGAAGAAAAATTAAGGTCATAATTAAAATTTAAATTATGAATAATAAAAAGTCATAATTAAATTCAATCATTTTTCCGCAAATGTACAATGAAGTGTTGGAATGTTGTAAGATCACAAAGGGTTGCGAAATGCTCTCTATTTTCGTTTTGTGTATATTTAATAACTCGAAATTAGTTATTTTAGTTCTTGTGGTTCTTGGCTTGATTAATTATCGAGTGCTTGCATTGTGAGGTTCAAGGCGAAAAGTCAGACGTGAGATATTTTTCTATTCCATATTTGAAACAAAAAACATTGTGATAATTGTTAACTAAGAAGTAATAATGTTTGAGTTAAAATGTTTTGGGTCAGAAATAATAGTTTAAATTTCACAGATTTTTTTTTTAACTAAATTTACAATTCACATTTTTACAATATTTTTTACTCAAAAATAATTGTTAAAATTTTAACGATATTTTTCGTAAAAAAATAACAGTTAAAATTTTAATGAAATTTTTCGTTCAAATATAATAGTTCAAACTTTAACGACATTTTTCCTACAAAAATAACATTTAAAATTTTAACAAAAATAATAGTTCAAAATTCAACGATATTTTTCGTTCAAATATAATTGCTCAAATTTTAACGATATTTTTCGTACAAAAATAACAGTTAAAATGTTAACCGAATTTTTCGTTCAAATATAATTGCTAAAATTTTAACAATATTTTTCGGTCAAAAATAATAGTTCAAAATTCAACGATATTTTTCGTTCAAATAAAATTGTTAAAATTTTAATGATATTATTCGTACGAAAATGACAGTTAAAAATTTTGCAGATATTTGTCATTAAAAAACAATATATAATTTTTTTTAATATTATTTGTTTTTTTTTTTAACGGAAAAAAAGTTGAAGTAATTTTTTTTTAATTTCCATAACAGTTACGATACCTGGTTGTATCACATTTAGAAGTTGCAGTTATTAAGACAATGTGATAAGATTTGCTGTGATCTCTTCTTTTTATTTAATAACCATATTTGGATACATTTTCAAAATCGATCTGCAATTTCACGAAGACCCCATGCAAATGTTACGCCGGAGCTTAGAACTCATAAATTTTCTAAATATATTATTAGCCGTTTCAATTACAAATAAAAAAAATCCTTTCATGATTAGTCGTTATAGCTTTCATATACGTCAAGCTCCCGAAAATCACTATAATGATCACATGTATGTATTCGTATATCATTCAAAATACGACTTTCAAGACTAAATTCACTAAAACCCTAAAACTATGTCAAAAGAAAACACTTATATATATTTTGAAAAATGCTAACAATTGGAACTGGACGCTCTCTAGCGAATTCGCTTGGCTCTCAGAGATCAGTCATAAAACATAATCTTATAAAATATGAGAAATTTATAATTTCAAAGCTAACAAATAATTTTTGCTTAGCACTCTAATTTAGTATTTGAATTAGAAAAATTGTTCCATAGAATAAAAAGGGTAGAACACGTACAGTTTCACAACAGGAACAAGCTACGATGTTGTTTAGAGTCTAGGGCAGAACTTATAGCATCTATGCTAGAAGAAAGACGAAATAGAATTTTAGGACAATGGTCAGGAATAGGTATATGTCGCGGAGTACTTGCAATATCCGCTGTAATGACATACCCATGATTGCTGTCCATACCATACCTCGTATTATTACGGCAACTGAGCCACCCTACTGTAAAAAAGATGCTTTGGGTCGCAGTGCCTATGGCCCTTAATTTTTCCAAGTTTTACGAAGCAAAAAAGTTGTATTCCAATAATGTGCAAAAAATAAACAGGCTTTGCATGTACAGTATTTTTTTTTTAATAATACATCGCGCCCTTTCCACAACCACAACATGATGATCATAAGCGCCGAAACACATTATAGCAGAAAATTTAATTACTTTTAAACATTTTTCATATACAGAAATCGTCACTTACGTTAAAATCTTAGAGTCAGCGTTTTAATAAATTTTTTAATTTTTAAAATTTTAAAATATGTGCGCGTGAAAAAAATATAATTTCACTTGTAACTTTTTTTATTTGTTTTTTGTTTTTGCAAATTTTTGCTTGTGATCATTTCGCGAAAAGGGATTGATATCTGAATTTTCAGAAGTCGCAGAAATGAAATATATTTATTACACAAAATTTATTTCATTAAAAACTATTTAAAAACATAAAGGTTATGCCAATTTATAGCTTAAACAATTGAGTTATGAGAAAGCACATTTTGAATCACTCTGATCACTGGAAAATTATCAAAATGCTTAGCAACAACTACTGCTACTGCTTCGCTTGAACCTGGTTTGTTGGTTGTCCTGCTCAAGTGTACATTTTTATATTGGATTTAATTTCTAAGATCGGTGACCAAGAAAAAAAATCGTTTACCCGATTTCTCTCATAATGAATCAGAGTGCGATGTACCAGTTAACTTTTAGCTTCAGATAGGAAGCTGTGAGAAATTTGTGACCCTCTATTAAACTAGTAAAGAAATTTAGCGACAACCCAAAACTGATCAGCTTCTGTCGTGAAGCACGTAAATCCATGTTGCTGTTCTTCTTTTTGTTTGCTGTTAAACGTATAAACTTAAAAATTCGTTGTTCAATCAGCATCTTTCCTTGTTCAAAAACTTTATTATGACAATTATTTTTAGCTTAGTCTTACTTTTCCCCTTTTGGAAAACAAATAAAAAAAATTTAATAATAAATGGATCAGCTTATTTGAAATGTTTGTTTAAAAAAGACTCCGAAAATATGTATGTATGTATGTACATACATATCGTTGCCTTAATATAGAAAGGCCCTAACTAATTTTTTAATCCAAATTTTGTTTCTTGCATATTTTAATAAATGCAATGATCTCTTATCGAAAGAGGTTAAACCCTCGATTTTGAAAATATACTACTTAGTTCCTTTCTATATTAAGGTAACGATATGTATGTATGTACATGTATGTGTATGTAAATGTTTTCTAAAACGTTTTTTTTTCTCCCATTTTTTTTCAAAATCTGAACATGTAAATTTTCAATGACATCACGTTGTCTGTTCTATTATATTTATCGGTTAGTCAGACAAATTTAAAACATTCCGCCGACACTCGCGTGTGTGTTTTGTGTTAAGTCAGTCAGTTAGTCAGTCAGTCGTGTCTGTCAACCTTATAATGCATTCTAATGTCATCATCAAGAAAATTACTAAAACTCAAAATATAAATGCAACAACAAAATAAAAGCATGTGTCAAACTTTAAAAAGATTTTTTTTTTATTTTTCCACTGCTGTGTATATTTTTGTTTGTAGCTAATTTTAAAATTTGATTTTGAAAAATATTTTATGTCACATAAAATTCAATAATCCCGAAATCCATAAATTTCTCAAGTTTATTATCATATTTCGTTTATTTCTATTTAAATTTCATTTGTATTTAATTACAATTGATAATTGTAGAACAAACATAAAAATATGCATAATTTATCAAATAGCGTATTCGCATTTTTAAATTAGATTGAAGGATTTCATTGTAAGATAATAAGAAACATAATTTATTTTCCCAAAGTAAAAAAAAATACATACATACATAAGCCATTGATCATCAATAATTTCCATACGTTTAAATTGAGTTTAATTAAATAATGTTGTAAATAGAAATTAAAAAAAAGATATCTATAGCAGTAGGCATTTTCGAACAGATGAATCAAGAATAATTTTACAATAATTCTATTGTAGGACACAATGAGAGCAGAGTAGGAAGCATTGTGCATACTAAAACGTTTACTTGTGGATATTTTATTGCCTCAACCTCAAAGCGAACGAACCTAATAGCCATCTGATCAAACTCTAATTAGTACAATGCAGCATACATTTCAATAATACGCCACTAAAAATGATGGAGTGCTTGTTTTTGGGTGTCAGCGTTCAGGATGCTGCAACCACAAAGAAAACCTCAGCATTTGCGTCGCTAAATTCACTAAGCTGTCCCATTACCCATTTCTCCTCCAAAACATATTAAACTTTCAACAAAAACTCAAGTTCAAAAGGAAGCTCAAAGTCAATTATTTTACTGAAATTGAGTTTCAGCAAAATTTTCAAAAATTTTCTCAAGAAAATTAAAGAAAATAAATGAAAAAATTTCAAGGCCGTAAAATATTTCTAAAATCGCCATTTTTATCGAAATTTTTTTGCTTGATTTTTATATACAGGGTGTCCGCAGGGAAGGTATACTACTTTGTTTTGCTGCCATTTTGGTAAACATTAGTCTTGACAGTTCATATTTGGTAGTCGTAAAGTAGACACATGGCAAATTTTTTGTGGAAAAATATTCGATAAACCAACGTTTTTTAATCGTTAAAACATTTTATCAAAATCAATCATCGATTACTGTGACGATGAGAAAGTTACGTGAAATTTTTGGGAGAAACAACGTGCCAACAAAACGCACTATTTATCGTGTAGTGAATGATTTCGAAGAAAGAGGGGCTGTAGGTGATAGGCCCAAGCATGGACCATAACGTACTGCAAAATCGGCTGAAAACATTACTGCTGCTCAAAAAAGTGTTCAAAACAATCCATCAACCTCAATTCGCCGCCGTGCTCTCGAGCTTGGTCTTCAAAGAACAACTTGGGCCACAATTTTGCACAAGGATTTTCATTTGTTTCCACTTAAGATTCAGTTGACACAAGAGCTTCTTCCACAAGACCATTTACGCCGCCGTACATATGCCAATAGGATGTCACAGCTCGCCCATGACAGCCCCAATTTTCATGAAAATATCATAATGAGTGTCAAAGCACATTTTCATTTGCATGGATATGTGAGTAAACAGAATAGTCGGTTCTGGGAAATGGAAAGCCCTCAAATTATTCATCAGTCACCTTTGCTTCCATTAAAAGTGACAGGATGGTGTGCAATTTGGTCAGGAGGAATCATTGGACCTTACTTCTTTGAAAATGAAAATGGTGTAACGTAACTGTGAATGGGGAGCGTTATCGTGATATGATTGAAAAATTTTTAACGCCACAACTGCATGCTTTGGGATTGATTAACATGTAGTATCAACAAGACGGGGCCACATCGCATACAGCCGGGATTACAATAGAATTACTGCGAGACCTCTTTCCACAACAAGTTATTTCAAGAAATGGTGATGTTGATTGGCCTCGACAGTCGCCTGATTTGACTGCTCCGGACTTCTTTTTATGGGGAAATCTGAAAAGTAAGGTTTAAGCAAACAAACCAGAAACGCTTGAGCAACTAAAACAATATATTCGTAATGAAATTAATGAATTACCGCGTTAAATGTGTGAGAATGTAATGAAAAATATGCTCAAAAGGGCTCGAATTTGTGAGGCTAACAGAGGCGGACATTTATCTGATATTACATTAAATAAAACATTTATCAATATAAGATCCATTCTCTTTAATTTAATCAAAAATTTCATCAGCCTTCCCTGCGGACACCCCGTATGTGTATACGAGTATATATCTATTTTTTTTAATTTAGCCATCTAAACTCGGCAATTTTCAAAAAATTTTATCCAACTTATGCGAAACTAAAATTTTACTAAAAAAAGAACAACCGATACAAAAACTATATAAAATTAATTAGGTGTATTGAACAGAACAATAAACCATCTAAATGAATATAATTTTTAAAATACAGCTTACTTCAGCGTCAATGCCTAAAAGTGTTCCTAGGCCAATCTACAGGTAAACTTTGAACTCTCTACCAAAACATCGCTCAATTATAAATTTTTCTTTTTCTTTTAATTCTATATACACAATTCTATGGACCAACAATACTATTAAAGTGCTAAATACAATTTTTTCTAAATTCCCCACAAAAAGTGAAAAGTTGAAAACCACCTCTTAGTTTTCATTTATTTATTTATAACTTTTTTTTTTGTTTTGTTGTCCGACTTATTTGAAATTTATTATCGATTACTTTTTAAGACATTGATATTTTTGTAAAAAAAAAATTAAGTTAGAAATGAGACGATTAGACCAAACGTCCAAAACAAACCAATTTTTTTAGCTCGGCTTAAAATCTCTTGTCCCAAGTTCACAATATTCAATCACATATTTCATATTAAAATATTCGTGGGAATAAATGAAAGCAATTTTCAAAATTTTTAAATTTTTTTTAAGTCAAAATAACAACGAAATAAATTTATCAGTGTTTTACACTGCATTATTTCAAAAATTAACAATTAGATCGTAAATTTCAGCATTAACACAAGATATATGATAAAATTAAGGGCACAACTCTTTGTACTATTAAAAGGTGAAAAACAAAAAACTATTGGTTAACAGAAATTTTGAAACTCATTGCGGACTTATGAAAACTTTTATTTTTATTTTATTTTTCTTTTATTTGAAAAAAAATTTAATAAAGTAATTTTTATAAAATAAAAAAGAAAATTCATGGTGAGAATTTGTTTTGAACGGCAAAACAGCTTATTTTCTATTTTCACACAAATTTCTATTTTCTTTTTATGAAATGAGGCAGAAAGTTTTTAAAGATTATTATTTTAAATTTACAAATGTTTAAGCTGCAAAATCTTTCAATTCTAAATATGAACATAAAAATTAGAAATTCTTTACATTTTGTGAAAAAGCCTATTTTTTATAATTTCTTTTATAAAATTTATTTATGATGTGTTCTCACATTTTCTTTTCCACTTTTGTTCAAATTACTTAACAGTACATTTATTTTTAAATATGAATAAAATTTTCTTCGAATTTTTTTCAGCTATATTTTTTTCACAAACTTCTTCTCTCTTTTATTTAAAACAATAGCAATAAAGAACACTCACTTTTTTATATTTTTTTTCGATTAATTTATCTGGTTTTTTAGTTAATCACATTAATATTCTTTAGTTTTACACTAAAATAAGGATTTCGTTAATAAAATCCTTAAACAGTTTCGTAAAAACGAACTGGAGGATAAAATACTCTGTAAGAAGCCCGAAATAGATCGTTCTATTGTTTTACAAAACTTGTGTGCTCATTCAGAGTCAAATCTCAACTAATTGGCTGCAGCATAGAACCCATCATTATATAAACGAAATTTGAATTGATTTGAATGGAATAAATCGAAAGTATCAATGAAGCATACACACACACACACCCGCATAGACTCGGCTAGAGTTGCCGTCTTGTAGCGACTGACTGAAAATTGGTAGATACGTGTATTGTTTAAAAGGCTGATATTAATAATATATTCTGTATGAACCCTTGTATAACGAGTTGCCGTAAAAATTTTTTAAATTTTCATTATAAATTCTCATTCCCGTAACATTTTCTTTTATGTTTACAAACACTGCCTGGAAGAAGCTGAGACGGCAGCTTCTTTGTGTCAATGCGAAGTCCTGTAACATTAGACTGAGAGATAGGCTATTACATTTCAAACATGGAGTCCATAGCAGTGTTGCCAATTTCGTAATTTTGTTATTTCTCTTCAGAGAGAAGTAATGTTAACTAAGCCATAATACTTTTTCTGTTTTTATTTAGTTGTTTTTAGCCATTTATTCCTGTTTAACATTTTCAAGAAATTTTTTTATAAAATTCAAAAATATTACAGTAAAGAAAGACTAAGAAAACTACACTGGTGTATTTTTATAACGAACTCCGTGGTACCGGGCAGATTTTTTTCGTTATAAACGAAATTCCTTATGACCGGATTAGTGTTTATTTCTTTCTAGAACCAATTTCATTTAGTTTCTTTTTGGTCAGTTAATGGTAAACAATTATTATTCTTATATCCTATTCGACCTTCTTTATATTAAGTAAAATTTTTTTTAACTTTAACAAAATTTTAAATTTTTGAAACAAAAGTTTTTGAAAATCTTTGAAAGAAGATATCGAGGCAATCTCGATTAATAAATTCAAAAAATTAACAGAATTTTTTATTAATTAAAACACCTGAAGAAGCCACACAAAGAAGTGGCGAAATATCGGTGTTTTAATTAATAAAAAATTTTATTAATGTTTAAATAGAAATAAAAACAAAAATTTACATAAAGTCTAAATAAATTAGATTAGTAGACAACTATTTTATCTGGAAAAATCACAGATTTGGTTTGCCTTCAAATTTACTCGCATTTTTATATTGTGTATTGCAAAAAGAGTTCGTTATAAGTGAAAACTCGCTGTAATCGAAGTTCATTGCGGCAGTAAAAATATCTATGATATATTCACGCAAAAGGCTTGCACCCGAAGATATTGTTTCTTATAAGCGAAAATTCGTTATACCCAGTGTTCCTTATAAGAAAACACCACCAGAGATTTCAATTTCAATTACACACATACATAAGTAAAAATTTATTATAAATCAAGGCGCATTTAAATACGCCTTCTTATAAATAAAAAAAATATTTCTATTTAACGTGATTATTTTTCGAACAAATTGGTTGTTTGTGGTTTTTAATCCAAAGTGATTATTAATTGGGCTAAAGTTCGTAACATTCTTTAGTCAGAAAGAATTGGACATGACACAGTATTTCAATGCAACAAGGAAACATTTAACATTAATTAATTTAATTATAAGATGATTTATTAAATAAATCAAATTTTGTATTGCTGAATCTTCAATTGTTTTAATTAGTTTTGTATTGCTTCTTATGATTTACTTAAATGAAAAAACCTGTGTAATTTTTTTCAATCTATATATTTCAAACCATTTGGTTCATCATCAAGATCTATAAAAATTACACATTATGTTTTTTATTTTACAATATATAAAAATTAATTTAAAATAAATTTATAAATACCTATTTTGTTTGACTGTGTATGTTAAACAATGAAAATTTTTTTTTAATTTATAAAAACTATCAAAAATAACTTATGAATCAAATTAATATGAATACTATGATCAATCAGTATTAGATATTAAATTATAATAAGTATTAATATCATTTTTCTTATCACTTTTTTCATTGAATGTACATTTTTCATACTTGACAATTTGATTAACTTCATGTACTACTAATTAAAAAAAAATTTATTAATTTCAACTTACACGGCAGAACAGAAACTACGTTGTTTTTCGGGAGCCGCCACACTCCCATCATCAGTGTTCACGTGTGTTTCCATGTATCCGCCAGTGTTAAGGTGGCTCGATTGAATGTGATTTCAAATTTGTATTTATACAAATTATGACTCGAAAAAGGATATGAGAATTATTTGTATTCGCTGTTTTTAAAGCAAACACTACAATCAATATTCAAAATTTTATTTTCAATTCTTTCTGACTAAAAATGTTACGAACTTTAGCCAAAACAATAACCACTTTGGATTAAAAACTATTCTATTTTCTATTTCCATTTCATTTTCGTTTAATATTCATGGCTTTTGCATACAATTTTGTTAAGCCAGGTTTTCGCCACTGCTCCTCAGGATAACTAAATGCAGGCGATTACTGAGCACTCAGTGATAAGATTGATCAGGAAAAAATAATATTCATCTGAATTTAATTTTGTATCGAGGTATCAGAAAAGTTTATGGAGATAATTGATGATATTATTGTTTCCGCGCGGAAAGCAAAATGCAAAGGAAAAAAATATCAACCGATTTGCAAATTGCAATTAAATAAATTGCTGCAACATCTCTGTTTTGATTACTTCTGAGTTGATGTTGTGTGTGCTCTTGGTAAAAAAAAAATCATTTGAAAAATATAAAACATAATTAAAAAAATTTTAAACGTGAAAACACTTTTTTATAAGTGAAATGTTTACAAAATATCTAAGCGCGAAAAATGTATAACTGCAATATGAATACAATAGCCCATTTTGTGAACAGTAGTGACAATGACTGCTTAGGCATTCGGACAGAAAGAATTTTGTGCTACAAATCAGATGAATGATAGAGAGTAAGTTGGAATTAAGAACACATGTTTAGGGCATATAATTTTTATGTTTAATTTTACTGGTCTAAAAAAAATTATCGCTTAAACAAGGCTGCATTAAAATATACATATGTTTTTTTGTCTGAGCTAGAATGTACAAGTTCAGGAAATACTCGTCAGGGAACACTTCTGCAAAAGTTAAACGTTCGGTTTGTTTAAATTTTTCGCAGAAAGTAGCTGCGGAGCGCGTTTGCTAAGACCATAGGCAATGTCTTGATATGTTTTCATTAAATTAACTATTGCTTCCATTAGCAATTTCTTTGTGTCTTTCTCTCTTTTATTCGCATAAAAACATTTTTTTTTCCTAAAGAAAATGTTGGGTTTTACCTTGTTGAGCAGCAGAAGAAGTTCCAAGTGAAACACGATGTCTTTTTTATAGTTTAATAAAATTCAGTTTATTACATATATAATTAGATTTAGTTTTAGCAAATAACTTGTTCGTTGGACGTCTGGTATAAGAGTGTAAGTATTTTAAAATGGCACATAGAATTATGTACCAACTCTAAAGACAATAAGGTGTTGTCAACATTTGGGTTGAAAAAAAGCTTATAGTATTCAACAATCTCCCCCTCAAACCAAATGTATATCATTACCAAATAAAAATTACAATTTAAAAATATTACATTTTAATATTTAACAAATTACAGCCATTAACGTGTTTCTGTTTACTCAAAACTTTTGTTAAAATGTCAGCTGCGTTTTCATCAGATGCAATGTACTGTACATCAATTATGTGGGCCTCGTATTTCTCTCGAATGTAGTGATAACGTATGTCGATATGCTTGCTCTTCTTTTGAACTGTCGGATTTTTCACCATAAATGCTGCAGCTTGGTTATCGCATAACATAGGAGTCGATCTTTTTGTATGCTCTTCAAAACCCATTTCATTTAGTAAGCCACGTATAAAAACTATTTCTTTTGTACCCTGACATAGAGCTATATATTCAGCCTCCATAGTACTTAAGGCTACAATAGGTTGTTTACGGGACTCCCAAGCAATAGGACCACCGGCCATAAACACCACATGACCAGAATATGATTTCCTATCATAATTATCGCTCCCCCAGTCAGAATCTGTAAAGCATATAAATTTTTCTTTATTAGCAGAAAATGTAATTTTACCCATAGGATGTTTCTTCAGATATCTTAGCACGTATTTTGCAGCTTGAAAATGCTCTTTGTGTGGATGGGAGTTGAATTGGGACAACTTAGAAATGACATGAATTAAATCAGGTCTAGTAATCACTGCCAAATACATTAGAGCACCTATAAGGCTTTGATAACTTTTTGTGTCTAAGTTTTCACAATTTTCTTCACACTTCGTAAGAATTGTTCCACTGGCCCAAGGTGTTGCTGCTAGCTTACAATCTGCCATTTCCCATTTTCGCAATATTTCTTCTGTGTACTTCTTCTGATGAATAGATATATCTCCACGTAAACCATCACGATTAATTTCCATTCCGAGATAAAATGATATAGGACCACGATCAACTGCTTCTACTGAATTATTTAAACTTGCAATTATTTGTTTCATCTCGACTTCACTTGAACATGCCACTAACATGTCGTCGACATATAAAGCAATTATGCATATATTGCTACCGTTTTTCTTCACATATACAGTATCGGATTTGCATCTCACAAAACTCATTTCTATTAATATATCATTTATCTTCTTATTCCACTCGCGTCCAGCTTGTTTTAATCCGTATAGGGCCTTATTTAATTTGCATACTTTAGTTGGGTGCTGTTTGTTTTCAAACATTGGGTTGAAAAAAAGCTTATATTATTCAACAGAAAACATATAATTTAATCTAAAGCAAATGCTCTTCTTCTACTTCATAAATTTTATAGTTTTTCTTTCATATTTGTTGTTTCCGTGAAGGAAAAGAACTATATTGAGTGATCAATAATATGAAAATAACGCCAGGATACAGATGATACCGCCACAACGGAAGAACGAATAATTTGAAATTTTTCCTTCGCTCAAAAAATGTTTTCCATAATCACAGAACAGAAGACAATGAGATCCAATGTAATTCAGTTGAATCTTCTATTTTGTTATCCTCTTTTATTTTCATACAAACACCTTTAAAATAAGATTTTAATCGGGACTGCTGAAAACATTTCATAATTTTAAATTGAAACTACCGATATATATAAAAAGAAAATCTAGTTGAACGATAATATAAAAACTATATTCGTTTGAATTTGTTGTTATAAAGAAAAACATTATTTATGGGGTTTTGGTGTTAAAAAATTTAAAACTTAACTTTACATAACGCTTGTAAACGGAAACTGGAAACCCTGTAAATTGAATCATCATAAAAAGAGTACAAATTAATAAGAGAATAAACCAAGTGATGCGGCTTAAATTCTCTTCTATATTATCAAGTATTTTGTTGTTACTGGTTATCAGTTTGTAAATTTTTTTTTGAACTTATTTTTAAAATTCATGTCATATTTTTACCATTAATGTGGACTTTTAACAAAAAAATTCTAAGAATATTTTCGTTTGTTTTTAACGCCGGGTCTTTAAAGTGCATCTTTTACACATAAACACTGTTTTTATTTTGAAATCAAAAAAAGCCTGACCTTGAGTAATTTTCTAGGATTTTTTTGTGACTTCAAACAAAATTGATTACTTGTATTTTTTTTTTTATTTTTAAGTTTTTATTTCTTTAATTCATGGGAAAAGTAAATTTAATTAAAATGTCTTAACAAAAGCACAAACACGGATTAGTAAATTTAGTTTAGCGGAAATTGCAAATATTTTAATAAATTTGTGGTAATTTTTATAATAGTGTCGCTATTAAATAAGGAACATTTTGATGATTAAATTAAAGCCATGGTAGAATAATACAAGCAGTAGCGAAGCGTTAACGGCCTTTTTTGTTGGGGGGGGGGGGGTGTTTGTATCTGTCAAAATTTGGTTATGTATTACTAACACACACCCACACTACTAAAAAAAAAGCACACTTTAACATTTGTTTGAAATGCCAATAGGAAAAGGAAAAGAAACAAAATTCTTTATAGAACAGAAAATGCAACGATTTTACCATTTTTCTTTTGTGCGTTTTGACAGCTTCGAACCGAAAAGCAGTGTTGTTGTAGCTTTGACAATACCTGTATTATTCTATCATGATTAAAACTAATAAAATTTTAATCGTTAACTGCGAGGTCGGTCTGATAAGTGACCTTCGTTTACATCAATAAAATAGTATGTGATATAGTTTAATAAAAGTCCGTGTGAGCTATGAAAATGATCTTCGCAGAAAGGTTCAGGTCGGGCATGACATCTACAATCAATGCATCCAGCCAGAATACTAATGCAACATAATTATAATAAAAATTTGATCACAAAAATCTGTGCTAAGGGCACAATCAGAGAAATTTAATTTCAATAAACAATTGGATGGGGTTCGAAAAAAACTTTCAAATGATGTAATAACTTTTTATAGGTTGCCATGGAAAAACTACCAAAATATTTCAAAAAATATATATATATAAAAAATATGATATTTTCATACAGAGGGTGGGTCTAGGTTACGAACGATCATCGCTAAAACCCCAAAATAGTATTTTGAGAAACCTCATAACACAGACTGATCTTTAATGTGAGAGGGGTAATAAACAAAAACTCACTGAGTTGTTTTAACGCATATTTAATACGAACATACATAAATATTACAGAAATTTAAATAATACGAGCACTAATCACAGTCAACTAATTAAAAATGCATGGAGATGGAATTTATTAAGTAAGTAAGATGCCACTAGGTAAATTGAATAGTAATGTGAAATTTTTTAAAATGCAAAACGTCATTTAAAATATAAGTGACAGAGTTGTGATAAGTTTGAGTACCTATCTTACTTGACATATGTGATAGACATAAATATTGCCTACCAACAGAATGTTAATTATGTCTGCTTTTAAATATTTATGTATTTAGATAATGTATTTACAAATAGGGTGGCTAATTCAAGGGTACTTCTTACAAAACAAAAGCATATGAACAAAAAATTTTTTGATATTATTGTTACGGAGAGTACGTACTATAATCTTTATGTACACCCTGGTCTTGGGGTTTTGAGATTGTGTAATAGAGGTGGCGTAACGCTTTTGTGTAATATCGTTTTTTGTGAGATATCGTTGTTCAAACAATTGCCTTGATAACGATGGCATAGTAAGAAAAAACCTTGACAACATTGGTCCACGCGAAAACTAGTGCTCTTAACCCTAAACTTAATTTTTGATTGTTGGTGTTTATGGTAAATGAGCGGGGGGTACCTGCCATACAGAGCAATAATTAAACATTGGTGAGATCCTTCATACTTATTACTTTATAGTTAGTGGGCGTAGCTTAGCAAATAATCAAATGCATAGAAACAGGAGGAGAGGTAACTCCTACACAAAGTAATTAATTAACATAAATATGGAATACTATATCAGTGACAGTTCATAAGCTTGCAATGAATTTCTTTAGAGCTAATACACATAATTATGTTATATCTATAGAATTACATACTGGAAGTCCTAAAATTTACTGTAAGTTACTCTTCAGCTACTTTGGGTATCCAAAAAAAAACTGACTGGTTATAGGAGTGAATGCAGCGGTATCTCCTACGCAAAGCAATTGTTAATTATCGAATATCTGCAGAGCTCTATATTATTGAAAGTGCTCGATATTGGTGTGAGTTATTTGAAAAATAGTCCACTCAAAATATTCTGTACGTAAAATTAACTGAAATTGTAATTTAAAATAAATGAAAGTTCACTTAAAAACCGGTTTACTCATTTTTCATTTAAATTGAACCAAAAGTTCATATAATTTTTAATGGTTAAAAATTAACTGACTTAAGTCCGAAAAAATAAAACATTTTTTCCTTTGTTTGTGTAGGAGAGGAAATCTCAAACAAATCAAATAAAACAAGTAAAGAAAAAAACAGCACTTGAAAACAACGGACAATATTGAATGTAACCGAAAATCCGTATTATAAGGTCCTTAGTTTTTTTTAATGAATGTTAGAATCAGTTAAAAATATAATTGCTTACAATTTTAAATGTTTATTCTATTAAAAATGACTGAACGGATTACTTCTTGAATAACGTACAGTCCGTTACAGTAATAATATTGTGAGTGTGTGCGTAACCCAGCAGAAAACTACAAAGAAAGGATAAAGAGGGGGATCATCTATATTCGAAAACTCAACAAAACTCGAGATTTAATAAAAAAAAACTTCAATTTAATTTATTAAAATTTATCGAGAATTTAACTAAAAATTAAGTTTTATTTGAATTTTAATTTGCCAAAAAATATATACATAAATATTACAAAAAACTCGAATATACAGAAAAACATTAGATTCTGAACAAAACTCAAAACTATACCGCACAGCGAAAATTCCTTAAAAACTTAACTGAAAATAAAAATTAAAAAAAAATTAATAAAAATTAAAAAAAAAATTAATTTTTATTTGCAAAAATGAAAAACTGGAATTCACAAAAAATGAGAAATTCTATAAAAGTTAAAAATAGTCAAAAAATTCTATTCCAAAAAATAGAATTTTACAAGTAAAACGAAAATTCAAAAACTGCGCTGATAATAAAAACCTAAAAAAAATCAACTAAAATTCGAAATTTGGAAAAAATTAAATTTCGACTTACGGAAAAAAATTTATGCTTCCAAAAAAAATTCATCAGAACTCGAATAATCAAATGAAAACCGAATTTTAAGAATAAAATATATCATCTCGATTCACAAAAAAAATTCGAAAATTAAAACAGAACTTAAAACTTTGAAGAAAAATTAAAAATGGGCTGAATATACTTAAAACACTTCAAAAATTTTAAATTTTTTGAGAAAAAAAATTAATTTATATTTGCAAAAAAAAACTATTTCAGCAAAAACCTAAAATTTATCGAAAAATTATCTAAAAAACTTACTGGCAGGCCCACGATGTCACACGTATTCGTTTTTTCGTACAATTACATTTAAAACAAAAACAACTTCTAAAATTTTATTTTTGTTTTAAATGTAGTTGTACGAAAGAACGAATACGTGTGACATCGTGAGCCTGACAGCTAATTAAAAAACCGCCGAATCGAATTTATTTATATGGATCAAAAATTTACTAGGTACATGAAGTATCTATCTCAAAAATACAACTAAAACAATTTACTTTTGTAAATCGAAATTTAAAAATTCTCCATCAATTAAATAAATCAAAAACTCACCAAAAAACTCACCAATTAAAATTTGGAAAACTCAATAAAACATTAGAAAAAGAATAATATCATTGTGTAAATAAATATAGTCTTTCGTTTTTAAGGTGCAGAATCGCCTTTTTGTGTCACTTTGCAATTCTTTATGGCCTTCTTTTTGATATGAATAAAATTTCATTCAGACATAAATAAATTATTAAAATGTATTACCTCAAATATAATTATATTTGTTTCTAATTTGTTTAAAAAATAATAATATTGTAAATAATTGACGTATTCATATGGTAGTCATAAAATCATACGTTTTAAAATAATAACGCGAACAAATATGTAATTTCTTTCACACTTCTCTCAAATTTCTATTGTTTGGATATGACAAAACAATAAACATACCTCAAAAAGTCTTGTTATTTTATGACTTATTCGTTTGAAGCACAACAACAATTTTCTTAACTATTGTAAAATATTAAGACATTATGACAATATGAATTAATAGGACACCGCTTAAATCCCCCAAATATTTATATGAATACACATAATGAACTGAAGTAAATAAATTTAAAAATACCTGTTCGGAATGAATACTAAATGTACAAACAGACAATTCGAATGAAATACAAAATCAATCATTTTGGCATAATTCCAAAATAAATACATACATACATATGTACATGCACATAGTACATATCTAAGCTATTTTTCCAACTTTAAAAACTGTTTGTTTTGAAAATTAAAAGAAAAATCATCAGTGATCTGATTCATAATTATTGCCGCTAATTTGCATTAGCAAGAAAACACCTACTTTCGCTTTGGAAAAAAAGTAAATTTTTTCAAATGCATTTTTAAACTTTTTATAATTTTTCAATATATTTAAAACAATTTTCTTCAGTGTAGGAGTATTTATTTGATGCATCAATATTCATTGTCTGTCAAGTAATTTGAACAATAAATGGTTTAACTCAGAACACTTAAGTAAGATTTCTTGTTGTTGCTGCTGCTGCTGCTTCAAACTCTCACAGATTCAAAATGAGGTAATTGCAGTAAAATAATGGTTATTAAATAATTGTTATTAAACTTTATTTTTAATTTTTTTCCAGTTGATGAACGACATTTAACGCAGAAACCCAAACGGATCTAACACATAATGAATACGAATGAATATTAGAATGCGTATGATTCATGGAAAAATATTAAATGCATGTAATTAATTGTTTTACTTTGTGAAATGTTAAGCGGTAACTTAGGAATGTTTAGAAGGAAAAAATAAACTGAAATCCGTAATCTCAATTTATGTCAATAATTTAAAACTCAAATATTTTACAATAATTACACCGTTCCGTGCTAAATCAATCCAAATTTATTATAAGTTTGAAAATTTTCATTTCTTCACAATATGTGTCGTTGCTATAAAAATAAAACCTTTCTTAGTTTTTTTTCCTGCGAAATTGCAAAACATGTAATCAGTTTTCAGCTCTTTTATGCTTCTTAAGAATTTTTATCCATTTTATCGTTTACACAGAATGTTGTATTTTTACATATTTATGTATAATATTTTTCATTTATGCCAAAGGTTGTTTAGGTTGTTTTTTATTTAAAATATTTTTTTTTCTTTATTAATTTTTAGCTTCAAATTTATGTAACGAAATTTATATTTTTTATAAAGAAATTATCGACACAATTTCTTTGTTTAATCAACGTCTTGCTTTTAAATATTTAATTTTTTGTTGAGTTTAATTTGTTTTATTTTTTTTTTTAATTTACAATTTTTTGTCGAATTTGAGTTTCAAATTTTTAGTGAATTTTCTTTATTTATTTAACAATATTTTATGTTATTTTCTTTTATTTTTTTTTATTTATGAAATATTGAAAGTCTTGAAGATTTTTCGTTCGAGTTGTTGATTTTGGACGAAATTTTGATTTTACTGCTGATGCGATTTTCTTAGTGAAATTAAGATTTTGTGTTAAAAAAAACAAACTATAAGTTCACCATACACATGAGAACACTTACAAATAATCCAAACGCCGAAAAAGCGATAGAATTTTCACATAAAAAATCTAAATTACACATAAGTAAAAAATTTACCCAATAAAACATCATAATTTCATATTAAAAACGCAAATTCACAAAAAAATAAAAGTTTTCGGAAACAATAACATTTTCATTTGAATTTGAAGATCCAGAAACACCTTTTTGTATATTTTAGACCTGATGATAAAATCGAAATATCACAATAAAATCTAAATTTCATAAAAATACAACGTCTCTAATTTTATTATAATATCAAAAACATTCAGCGAAAATCGAAATGCCAGAAAACACAATAAAATGTTCGCTCGAAATCAAAATTTCGCAACTAAACAACAATTTAAAATCGAAATTTGACCATAATATCCTTTATTTACCGAAAATTCGAAATATCGCTAAAAAAAAAACTTTATTTTCATCAAAAAAATAAAATTTTACCAGAATATCGATATTTTAGAGAAACTATAATATTTTCAGAGAGAAATCGAAGTTTCAAAAACACAACAAAACATCCGTCAGAAATTGAATTTTCTCAAACCAAATCGAAATTTAATTTAAAATACGAGGCATAAAATTTTACCAGAAAATCAGATATTAAACATTCAGCCTGATTTTACATGTCGATATCAAATTTAGCAATTGTGAAAATTTTTCCTAAATTAAGGAGAATATGCATACATTTTCTTTAAGCTATTACAAAACACCACCGTCGAAAATTCGACATACATAGAGAATCACACGCACATTCGCCAAAAATCGAAAAATTAGAAAACCGTTCAAAATCAATATTTCAGAACTAATCAAAATTTACGACACAAATTCGAACATTCAAAAAAAGAATTGAAAATGCAAAAAAACTAGAAGACAAAAATTTTAGAAAAAATAGATCATTTGTAAATTTATAATTAGTAAAAGATCGAGATTGCAAAAAAACATTTTCGAGATTTTCCAACAAAATCGAAACTTTACAAAAAGCTTGAAAATCCACAAAAAAAAATCGTAACTAGCTGCACTAAATAATGGAATAAAATATTTATTTAAAGATCAAAAAAGCGTAGAATTCTTACAAAATAAAATATTCACAGAATCACCAAATAGTTTACAAAGAAATCGAAATTTCATACAAAAAATTTAAATTTCATAAGAAAACCGGAAAAAATTGAAACTTCGCAAAAACCCGAAATACCAAAAGGAAATCAAAATTTCACACAAAATTTAATCTTAAGAAAATTTAGTTTTCGCAAAACAAAATATTCAGTATTCTTCTAAATACTGAAAACACTTTTCAGCACATACATTTATTTTTTCTTTGTATTTAAGTGATAATAAATCCATAACATAATTGTATTTTATAGAAAAATAAATTTAACTTTCCCTATTTTACTATTAAAGAGAAATACATACATACATACATACATGCATATGTACATAATTTTTATAGATCATGTCTGAATTGCACTTAACCATTTCTCTTCTAAATTGGTTGTTTGATATTTTCTTATCACTTAAAAAAAGCACAAACACGTTTTACGTATATGCTCCAGTTTGATTCTAAGCTACATCAGGTTTTAAAAAAAGTTTTGTTTTAAATTCCCAAAAATACGTTTTGAAAAGGTGACAAGGTCTTTTGGAAGGGATAATTATTCTAACAATACGAATAAAACTGAAATAAATTTTAATTTCAATAGCAACAGCAGCATGCCAAATACAAATTGTAAATGCCAATGAAATAATGTGTAAATCTACATTATTAATAGGCAAACAAGTTTTTTAGATCTTCCGATTTTGAAAAGATTTATAATTTTTTGAACGAGTTTTTACATAGATGTGCACAATCTTAATTTTATTTAAATCGGTTTAGTATTTTGGGAGCTATAAGCGCTTAAAGTTACTACTAACATACTTATTACACATGCATGTATCCAGCTTCAACTACCCAGCTATCAATTGGAAGATCATCTTGATGAGTCTTTTGAAGAATATAATGAATTGACTCAAATTAAATTGACTAATTAAATGCGATATAAAAGTTCCGAAGGACTCTAGATCCCTTTTAAAAACTCCTAGTTCTGTTGTTAAAAGAACGATTGGTGAAGGCACATACATTCACTATGGTTTAAAAAATGGATTAACCGATTTCTTGGTAAAAAATGATTGGAAATTATTTAATATAACTCTAGATTTCGGCATTGATGGCCTGCCGCTATTTAAAAGCAGCTCCAAACAAGTTTGGCCAATTTTAGCAAGTCTTGTAGAATCAAGCGATATTTTCCTTATTGGTGTATATGAAGGATTTTCAAAACCCCAATGCGCAAATGATTTTTTACAAGAGTTTATAGCAGAACTTACTGTTCTCATGCAAGAGGGATTGGTCTTTAAAAAAAAAATTATTTAAGAAAAGAAAAATTGAAATAATAAAAAATAACAAGTGAATAATTAATTTTAATCTATTCGTTTGTTAAACCATTATATGCCTTTTAAAAGAAAATAAATGTTCATAATAGCTTTTGAATTTTCTTTTCTTGGTGTTATTTTAATTCTTTTGAGTTGTGAAAGTGCTAAGTATATGACTACTTAGTACTGCACTTGTTTTTAAGGTAATCAATAGCAAAAAGAAATAAGGACATACTTTTGAATAAATTAATTTAGACACAAACTAGCAAATTTAAATAAAATAAGAATAAACATATGGAACAAAATTACAGAAAATAATTTCTTTACATTTTCTCAAAATGTTCGTATTTTAATAAATAATTCATCGGATACCAAAAAGAAAAAAACTTGAATAGTCAAAAGTGTACATTTGAACACTACATTTAATTTTAATCATCTGTTTTCTTAATATAACTAATTATAAATAATTAAGTTTCCGTTCGCGTACGTTTTTGAGCAAACATCTTTTACTCATGTACTGGATTTTACTGTAAAAGTAAACAAACGCACCTAATAAACAAGGTAAGCCCGGTTATGATTTACATGGTATGTCAAGCTCAATAAGAAAAAATAAAAAGGCGTGTGGCACTCGGGGACTACCGCGGCAAAGCTATTGCATAGCACTTTTTTATCAGCTTATGCATTTATAATTATTTATTTATTTTTTGTTTATGCAGTATTTTTTTTTCTTTGATATTAATTCAAGTTTTTTCTTTGACATTAATTCAAGTTACACTTTTGGAGCGTGCCGCGTTCAAAGCCCGCAATAACAGCAATGCAATAGCTTAAAAACCTACGAATTGTCTGTTTGTTTGTGTATATCATTTTTTGTCAACCACGATTGCTCGTATGTACGCCATTTTGTGTTTTCCTACATGTACAAATCTGTTCTGGCAATACTGTATGTTAATGAAATCAATAGCATACTTTAGGGGTTAACATACGCTAGGCGTTTCAAATACTTCAAAAACAAAAGACTTAAGAAACAAACTTAGTGTTAGGTTTTATTTTCGTTACGGACTTTCTTGATTCGGCCGCGCGCTCAAGGCCCGCGATAAAAGCTATGCAATAAACAATATTTTTTGTGTATGGAATTTAATTGACGGTCAGAAAATATAAATGTTTTTGTTGCACTAATGGGCTTATCTTGTTTATTTATGGTATAACAACAAAGCATGCTGCCACCAATGTGCGAAAAGTAAATTAAAAATACTTTGTTAAAGGACTGAATTCAAATAAATTACCGAAGAGATCCAATTTACATACATATGTACGAGTATGTATATCTTTATTAAAAATTTATTTCACGATTTCATATAGCATTAATATAAATTGTTTTATACATACATACATACATACATATCGAGGATCTCGAGTAGAAAGGCCCTAACTCGAATTTTTTACGAAATTTAGTTTTTCAGTCGAATACATTCGAATACATTTCACAAAAGTACACTTCGTTACAAAAATCTATTGCAATAGTGTAAAAAATATGCGTCTGCAAGCAGTTTGTACAAAGCAGTTGAACAGTTTCTTTTATGTTTTCACCTTCTCCTGTAAAGTTACAATTATTTGATTTAGAACCTTTTTACTTGAAACCAGAGATATATATTTTATTTAGCATTCTTTACTTTTAACTGATATTACTTCTAAGTTTGTTGTAGTTTACCAAACATGTGTAGTAATTCTAAAATTATACAAGGCAGTAATTATTATTGCGAAACGGATTTAAAAAAAAAAACTTAAACCAAAACAAACTACGAAAGTGAATTATTTTAATCGAACGAGAGAGGCAAGTAACATTTTTTTAAAGCAAAACAAGTTAAATGGAATTATGGTGACGCTTTAAATGTAATATCAACAAAACAAAACATTTACGTCACTTATTGGTTAGTAAACCCGTTCGCAAATCTTAATTTTCCCTAGTCTTATTTTAAGGTCACCAATTTTGTATATTCGTAGAAATAAAATCATATTAATACAATAAATTTGTTTCATTCATTCTTTCATTCATCATTCATTAAAAACAACAGTAGTAAGATCAAATTGAATTTTAATAGCCACTCGGCTTATGATTCACATAGTTTTTTTTTGCCAATTCTAGTATATTGGGTATTTGATCAATTTGAACATCATTAGACCTGTTTCAAATAAGTCGTTTATTTTTGTATTATATGATTAATGTTTTTCTGAGACGTATTTATTTTATTTTTCGTATTAGGTTTACTTAGTTTAGGTAGATAGGCAGATTCCGCTCAATTGGATTCAGCAGTAAGTACCTTTGTGTTACCAGTAAGCGGGGCTGCCAGTAATATTTTCGGAAAATTCGTCAAATTTTGGAAATAAAAACTTCAAAATCGTCAATATTTAAAAAAAATCGTCACACAAAAATTTTCTGTTTTATACAACAACCAATATTAATTTTTATAAATTTAACAATCTTCCTTTTGAAAATTAACAATTCAATGGAATTATTAAAAACTTCAAACACAAAATAATGGAAAACTCAAGAATATCTTAAACATGTTTGGTCAATTCAAAGCAAGATTTGAACAGATTTTGTGTCGGAACAGTTAATACATTTTCCAAAATAAATGTTAACAAACTACGCATACACATTAGTTGTTAAAAACGGAAGCACCCGTCATAAGCTCCATGTTTACATTGTCACAGCTGGTTGACTACAAAAGACAAAAACAAGATAAATAAAAATGGAAAATAGCTTGATCTCAGCAGCCTATTGGTCTGGAAAAAGCGGGAGGGTATGGTATATATGGAATAACTAATCATCAGAGATGGAAATCTCGTACTAACCGATACTGATTTAACTTGTAAAAATTAATAAATAGCACTTTTCGTATTCTAATTCGTTAAATAATACGGTTAAATAGTTGATATTCCTAGTTACTAGTATCCACCGTCAAAAGAGGTAAAATCGAACAAAGAACACTGATGAGATAGTGCAGCGACCTCGAAATCAGTGCTGATCCATTCTGCTAGTCTGATGAACAATATATTGTTCAAATAATATGGCAAAATACACGGTTTGCGGTATTTAAAATACAAAATACTTGCTGGTCATGTATTTAAAATACAAAATACTTCCATTTATTGTAAGTATTTCAAATACAAAATACTTCCACGTCATGTATGTATTTAAAATACGAAATACTTCCATTTATTGTATTTAAAAATATTTAAAATACAAAATACACCATTTTTATTCAAACCAAAAAATACATTAGATAAAACTAATCAAGAAAACAATTGTTTCCATTCATAAATATCAGATTTTTGAATGTAGCATCAGACAAACTGTTTCTTGTTGGAGAATAAATAAAACCTGCTGAAGGAAATAATCTTTCTACAGGTCCTGATGAGCACAAACTGGTATTAAATTCTATGAATATTTTTTTTATATTTGGATAGCTGTCAAGAGTGATAATGTCTTTGCTCTTGTCACTGAGGAAACTGATAAATTCCAACTCCAAATTTGATGTCCTAGATTCACCGTCATACCCAAGGCGGATTTAACCAGGTGACAGCATTACAGCATCTGACTGACTATTCGTTGCGAATGTCAAAATACATATGTACAAAATACTTTTGTCTTTTTTTTTAATTATTTTTCTGTATTTCTTTTCTTTGTTTTATGGGTTAGGCTTTGACATACGCAATGAAACTACACAAACAAAAATGCCTGTTGTTTTTGTATTGTTGTAATTGTTTTCCTAATGCTGTCACCTACTTAAATACACCTTGGTCATACCTATCTTTACTGGTGCTTCTACTTCTGGTATTTCTCTTTCTGATATATTCTAAGTTTTTTGTAATTTTCCTCCAGAGTATAAATTATTGCCGGTGATAGTTTAAAAAACTTAGTTACTTAAAAAAATATTGCCATTTTTTGTATGTATTTAAATACAAAATACTTGCTGGTCATGTATTTGAAATACAAAATACTAGGATGTATTTCAAATACATGTATTTAAATACTGCCCAGCCCTGATTGTTCCAAAACTAATGAAAGAATGAATTTAACCAAAAACAATTTCTTAAAAATGTAGAAGAAATGGGTAAACTGAGATTTGAACTCAAGCGAAGAAATTATATTAAATATAAATATTTTTTTCTATCTAGATTGACATTTTGCCACACGTAGAGGTTATGTTGAGCAAAAAGTAGTGAAGTCAAAAAATCATCAATATATAAGGAGTATTAAACAAAAATCGACAATCGTCATTATGTGAAATTCGCTCTAAAAATTCGTCAAAATCGTCACGTTTGACAGCCATGCCTGTAAGTATAAATGGCAGAAGAAGGAGATAAAGAAAGGGTCAAAGCATAAAATGGAGGGATATACGAAGTTTGTTCAAAAGAAAAGGTAAATTTTGAATTTTCGCGGGCTGCGTACATTTGATTATCGAATTTTTTTGTTATGTTGGTACACATGTGTTAGTAATATATTGGCATTATCAGCCCATTTGGATTAGTAGTTTGTTGTTGACAACTGAAAAGGTTAGTCACGTTTGTGTGTGTTCTTCGATTTTTAACTTTTGAAAAAATTTGATCAAAGAATTTGTATGAAATTTTGCGTTAAAAACGTAATAAAATGCTCCAAGGCACTTTAAATGTTGACTGTGACATTCGGCGAGTCCACTTTGTTTCAAACCAGTGTTTATAAGTGGTACGAGCCCTTTACAGAAGACCGAGAAGATGTTGATGACAATGAGCGTCCTGGAGTTGCAACCACGTCAACAAGTGAAGAAAATATTGAAACAGTGAAAAAAATTGTGTTGGAAATTCGTCGAATCAATATTAGGGAAGTTGCAGAGGATGTTGGCATATTAATCGGCTCATGTCATGGAATTTTCCCGAATGTTTTGGGCATGAAACGTGTGGCAGCGAAATTTGTTCCAAAATTGCTAAATTTTGAGCAAAAGCAACGTCGCTTTAGTATCGCTCAGGAGTTGTTGAACTATCATCGGTACGCCCCACGAAGGATTTGGGAAATCTCCTCAAACATTCCGATCTAAAATTCAGACAAATTTAAAAATGTTTTTTACGGCCAATCGTTCCAAAGTTTCTATGTATGTACTTATGTATGTATACGTATGATGGAAACTAATTGATTGATTCTTAGAATACATTTTAAGCCCACGTTAAATTATTAACTTGGAAAAAGTAATCCAGACGTTAAATACAATAAATATAAAAAAAGGTTCTTAACAGAAATTTGTCGAAAAATACAGAGTTGTGGAAAAAATCTATTTGTAATACTTTTATTCAAAATACAAACTAATTTTTCTTTTCCAAGTTCAAAATAGTTTTTAATCAGAGTATTTGAAATACAAAATTCAAAATCGTGAATCTGAAATAACAATTTTGTTGTTTTCTCGTCGAGATTTTAATATTCTTTACAGTTTCGGAAATTTGAAATAAATTTTGCAGCTTTTCTCCATGAAATGATATTTTGTAAGTTTTTGGACTCTTTAATTGTGCCGTTTTTTAATCGACATTGGATCTTGCAATTTTTCCGATGTTCACATATTTTTAGGAATTTTCGCCATTTTAGAGATTTTTCAAAGCTATTGGCAATCGGTACAATTATATGATTTTTAAATAAATTTTAGGACTTATTTCGAATACTGCAATTGCAATTTTCAGAATATGAGCTATTTTCGAGGGGTTTTCAAGTTTTTAGTGTCTTTTCTAATTACATATGCGAATTTCCACCTTTTATGCGGCAGGTTTTGTTTGTTAAGTTTTATATTTTTACATTAAACTTTAATTCCATGTTATAGAAAAGGCAATTGAAATGCTTCTAAACATTAACTCACTGTTGTTATAGAATGAAAGAAACATTTCTTATGGGAATTTATATTGAAAACAATAGTAAAATACCAAGTTTTGAATATAAAATAAAAAATAAGAAAACAGCTTTGGTAAATATAATGAAATTTTAAATTAGAAAACATTTGGGAAGAAGTATCAAATTCTAGCCGATAAGAGATTTTTCTGTTTTGTTATATGTAACTAATATTTTTTGAACACATTTTACAAAGAATAAAATATTATTATATACATATATTCATAAAAAAAGTACGGAAATAAAAAACAGAATATTCATCTTTAACAACCGCGATTCGAACCCGACTTCATGAAAAACTATAATAAACCGACCGTTCAAATTGTTACACCAACAAGACGCTTCGCATTTGCGCCTCCTATTGCACATTAATACCTGTGCAAGCGTGAATCATGCGTGATCACGCGTAATCATGCATGATCGTGAGCAGTTTTTGTTTCAATCACGTGAGCGTGCATGAGCGTGAGTATAAAAAAACTTAACGTGCATGAGTAGATTTTTTGCGTGAACGTTTCGTGATTTTTTCGAATTTTTTGGAATTTTTTTCATTGTTTTAATAGGTACGTGGTTTTTAATTTTGTCATGAAGACATAAAACGTTGTGCAGGTATGTATTAATGTACTGATGTGAATGAACGAGTCAAAATAGCAGTATAAGTCCGAGTTTCGACTGGCGAACATTTGGAAGAAAAACATCTGCAATATTTTTTCGTTTTTTCATTCTCGTTCACACAGACGAACAAGCCATAGAAATTTTAAGTTTTTGGAAAAAAGCTTAAGGTCTTCCAATTCCGCAAAAATTGGCTAAACAAATACTGTGTGTACCATCCAGGTCAGCTACAAGCGAAGGAGTTTTTTCAACGCCAGGAAGAATACTTGAAGAGATGTGAAACAGTCTTCTCGGGAAAAATGTTGCCAAAATTTTATTTCTTAATAAATCCATTTATATATTATCTATTAACGCTAAAGTACAAGATCCTACTTAACCTTAATATTTTACACAGTTTGCTTAGGAGCAAGAAAATTAATGATTTTAATCAAAATATTTTAAATATATACATACATTAGGGGTATAAACAAATTTTGGCCCTAGCACTACGCGATAGCGAATATTGTGTTATTTATAGTTTTTTTTGGGTCGTTTGAAAATAAAAACCTCACCCACAAAAGCGATTTTCTAAAATCCCTAAAGAAAAAAATTTATTAAGAATATGTTTAATATTTTATTAATAAATGGAAAAAAATTAAAAAGTTTCTTAATTATTAAAGGACATGAATAATGTCATAAAAAATTTATATTTTCTTTAAGAAATTTCAATTGTATTCAATTGTATCCATTTGTCAAATTTAATTTTAACTACAAAGTTTGAAATCGCATGATACATACATACATATGTGTAAATCCTGCGTGACGAACCCTACATTCGCACGCGTGTTCACATTAATATATAAAAATTTGTTGCGCTTTCAAAATAGGTACCTTTAAATTATGCATGGTGTCGGGTGGTATATAAGTGTACTTTCGGATGCCATAAAAAATAATTTTTTTAGCATGTATTTGTCGTGAAATAATTGATCAGAAAGTTTTGTGACGCAAGCTACAAAAAACGGAAGTAACTTTGAAAGTTAAAGTGTGTTTTAGTAATTTTTTGCGAATTTTGCATAATTAAGTACACAAAATATAGTTTCTAAAAGAAAGATGAATATAAGAGAATTCTAAAATAACTTATTTGCAGCCAAAAAATTTTGTTGTTTTTTGGCAGAAGACATGAACCCTTTGTGACGCACCCTACGTGACTCACGTTACGTTTTTTCTATTATATTTCTTAGAACAACTGAAGATATTATATTAAACTTTCATTAAAACAAATGAAAAGTTTAAACAATATCTAAGTTATAACAAGAACTCCCTGATGATCTGCATTAGCAACAGTGAAATGCGCATAGGAACAAGCTGTAACCCTCAATAATCAATTTCAATTTGTTTTTAACAAAATTATTAATGTTTTACTAAATATGTAAAATATTAATTTTGGGAAAAAGTGCGAATAAAAATTTAAAATACTAAAATTTATTATGTATATTTTTGTTTTCATTATATTATATTAAAATGTTTTATTCACGAATCTTATAAGCTAAATAAGGTACAGTGTTTTGAGATTTTACTTACGTACTACAATAATACTATACTACAATAATAACTATTAATAATACCGTCTTGAGGAAAATTTGTCACAAAAACCTCTTACAAACTTTGAAAATGTTATAATGAAATTTGGTAAAACAATCGCAGGTAAGATTCTTTCTAACAAAAGATTATCAGCGACTGACTGTTTAGTAAATTTCTTATTACATATTTCAAAACTAGACAATCTGTATTTTTCATTAAATGACAGCGTCAAATCATTGGCAAAAGTGTTTATCTTATTGTATTTAAATCTATTGTAGGGTAATCCGTGGGGAATCTAGGGGGAAGATTATGAATTATTTTTAAATTTTTGTTTTGAGACAGGAATATCGTGAATCATCTAATAAAGGTGAAATCCTTAGTCCATGCAGATAAAGAACGACACTATAACAGCATTGCAGAAGAAGCCGAGCAGGCTGCAAACACGTTACGTATATTATTCAGGATGTCTTGAGAACAAATCATATGCCAAAGTCATGAAAGGATAGAGAAATTGTCAACTTGCCAAAGAAGGGCGATTTATCAAACTGCAAAAGTTGGCAAGGGATCACACTACAAAATGTAATCAGCAAAATCACGGCACAAATTCAGCCATTTCTTGTCAGATAGAAATTTGCAGCATATCGACGGAAAAGGCATTCAATTACCTCTCCAACGATATGCCATATATCTCTTTCGGTTGGGCTCCACAAGGATTTGAACACAAAAGTACCGTTATCTAAAAAACGGTATTTCAGCGTTTTTCGTGTTCAGGAGATCCCAATTAACTTATCTAGGCCTGTGGCGTTCTTGGTGTTTTTTGGCTGTAAAAGAGTGTAATTTATTTAGTTTTTATTATTTGATCTCAGTTTTTCTTTTTTTTAATAATTTTTTTCATAAATTGTATACTTTTTAATTTCCTACTTTTGTTTGTTTACCTTTTGAATCATATGTTTTTTTGATTTTACTAAATTTTACTACAAGAAATTTCTGCAGTAAAAATTTGTAAATTCTCAGCCATGATTTGTCACTTTACGCTCTCAATTTGTGTTCTCATTTACTGTAAGTGGAGTAAACGAACGCAATTTAGTAAAATGCAGTAAAGTTCAGTAAAAATTCGTAAAAACTTTTTGGGTACTCGCACACACTTACATATATCATGTACATACATATATGTATACATATGTATGTACCTACATATCCCCTTTCCGAATTTTTTGTGAAGGGTATAATAAAGATTTCATTATACCCAGTAGTTAGACTGAAAAATGCATTGTTTGTTTTAATTTGCGATTGTAATACAATTTTTCGCTACAGCAGAGCCAGTGGCCCTGGTAAAATATATTTTGCTTCGCCACCGCAGCAATTATTTCATCAGCTTGTTTCTCTGCTAAGGCGTATTTTTTGACTGACGTCAAAATCTTATATTGTCAAAAAAGATATAATTTGGCACAGCAGAAACATGAAATTTTTCCCCGCAAGCACATATTTTTTGACCATAGTACTCTTCTGCCGTTTGGCTCACGCTGATAACAAATATTGTTTATACTTATATTTTTTTTATTGAGTTTGACATTCAGAAAATATATCATATGCCTTAACAGGAGTACCTCGTTTATTATGCTGGCTGCACATATTGCAACGTGGTTATGCAACCAGGCTTGTTTCATTGTAGGTTGCGTAGTCTGTAGTCTTGTTTATGATTTCATTTGTTGTTGCATTCGAGGTTTCATAAACATCCATGGTAGATCAATACGGTTAGTGTCGTAGCGTTAACGGACTTTTTTTGGGTTCGGTTCTGTCAAAATTTGATTATGTATTATTAACACACACCCACACTGCTAAAAAAGCACATGTTTTCCTTTGCTGCAAATGCAAATAAAAAAGGGAAAAGAAACAAAATTCTTCATAGAACAGAAAATGCGACCATTTGCAATTTTTCTCTTGTACTTTTTGACAGCTTCGAACCTACTAAAAGTAGTGTTGTTGTAGCTTCGACATTACCTGTATTATTCCATCATGTAAACATCATAATATTTTGATATTTTCTGGGTGCATTGATGTTGGTTGCATGGTGTGTAGTCGTGTTTATTCTTTTTACGGGCTTAGTTCATCCGTGGCCAACCACGGAAAAAATAAATGTGCTTTGTAATTTTGTGTTTTGTCACGTCTAATAATCTAAGGAAAGTTTTTTTCATCTATTCGCACATAATTTCTGTAATCGTTTCGCTCATTTTCTTTTCACTCTTTCAACAGTCTTTCATTTGAAAACTCTTCAAGTTTTTAATACCAATTTTTTTACCATATCATTTGTTTTCTTTGGTTGTATCTCATTTTCCTTCTCTTCATAAAACAATTCATCAATAATAATAATTGCTGCTCACGGCTCATTTTTTCAACTACAGTTTTTCTCTTGCGCGATGTTCAATTCGAATACAAATGATGTTGCGTTCATGGTTTCATTCTTGATTGCAGTGTGTCTATCAAAATATGAAACATGAACGACAAACGTGTCGCATAAATTCGTTGCAGTGTGTGTAGCCAGCACACATCTAGTTGATATCTAGTCAGATTAATCAGCTGTGCTATCACTACTACCTCGTTAAACTGCTTGCTCCGACCTCTATCCGACAACAACAATAACATAGCCCAGCTGTAAAAACACTTCCTACGGCAGTAGCACAAAAACACGTCAGCTTAGTAGTAAACACAGGAATTATTAAAAAATAACAGGGATATGGTTAAATTAAAGGATATAAAGTATAATTTTAAGAAAAATTTATAAATAAAGTATGCAGAAATGTCCGACCATAAGAAGTACATAAGTGGCATATAAACTAACACGGATATAACTATTTTAATAAAGTAAACATGAAAAAGCAACGTAGGCATTCCTATCGAGAAAGCAGCAAAGATGCTGTCAATATCTCTTCGGATAAGCGGCCTTCTTATGCTAGGGAAATGAATGCTTTTCTAATAAAAGAACCCAAAAAAGAGTTGGTTTTGAAGTTGTCGTATTACCATTTGGTATTTTTCTTATCTGGTATATTGGCAATTTGTGTTTACTATCATTATCCCTGGTCTAGAAATTATAACAAACAACTACAACATTTACCTGCTGACCATTTTCTACAAATAAGAGACGATTTTGCTATTTATGCACAAAACTTTGAGAACGATCAGCAGGCCTTGAAAGAATTTTATGGCGAAAGTGGTGCTGCAGTCGCTAAGTTACCCAAAGAAGATACAAATGTTAAAGAGGCTTTGAGTTCCTTGAAACTAGCTATGGATATGTTTGAGACTGGCAAAATGGATAAAGCCCAAAAGTTGTTTGAGCATGCATTCGCTTTGGCACCGAAACATCCGGAGGTGCTGTTACGTTATGGTGAATTTTTGGAACATTCTCAAAGAGATATTGTACTGGCCGATCAATATTATTTTCAGGTGAGTGTAATTTCAATTCAGAAGAAAATAGTTGTGTAAATGAGATTCAAATTTAAATCATTAAATAATATATCCACTTCGCTTAAAGGCTTTAACCATTAAACCCAGTTATTCCGAAGCCTTGGCAAATCGCCAACGTACCGCTGCAATAGTTCAAAGCCTAGACGAAAGACGTCTAATAGAATTGGATCGTAAACGTGATGCTTTATCAGGGATACATGAGTCCAATGCAGCTCTAAGAAGAGCAAAGAAGGAGGCTTATTTTCAGCATATTTATCATTCAGTAGGTATTGAAGGCAATACCATGAGTTTGGCCCAAACGCGATCTATATTGGAAACACGTACTGCTGTCGACGGCAAATCCATAGATGAGCATAATGAAATTTTGGGTTTGGATTTGGCCATGAAATATATCAATGCCAGTTTAGTGAATAAGTAAGTTTTGCAAAGGATTGAAATATAAATTTTTATTTTATTGATCAGTGTATTAATTTGTAGAATGGAAATTACTCTAAGAGATATATTGGATATACACCGTCGAGTTTTGGGGCATGTGGATCCAATAGAAGGTGGAGAGTTTCGCCGTTCACAGGTTTATGTTGGTGGCCATGTACCACCAGGGCCAGGTGATTTATCGATATTAATGCATCATTTTGAAAATTGGTTAAATTCAGAACAAGTATTATCAATGCATCCCATAAAGTAAGTTCAAACTAAATTTCTATTATGTTATACAACTATTCAACTATTTGTAAAATATATTTATTTCAATAACAAGGCATGCGGCTTTGGCTCACTACAAACTGGTTCATATACACCCTTTTATCGATGGTAATGGCAGAACGTCTAGATTGTTGATGAATACATTACTAATGAGAGCTGGATATCCGCCAGTTATAATACCAAAGCAGCAGAGGTAAGTTTTATGTAGCAAAGAAGAATTTCATTAAAATAACTCTATTTAGGCACAAATACTATCAGTATCTGCAATTAGCCAATGAAGGTGATATAAGACCATTTGTCCGTTTCATTGCCGATTGTACCGAAAAGACTCTGGATTTGTATTTATGGGTCACCAGCGATTTGCCCCAACAAATTCCAATGTTGGAACAAACTGAGCACACATTATCTAATATTGAAAAACTAGTAGCACCTACCAGTACAACCCAAACAGCAAGTGCAGCTAAAAGCGCTACTTCATCTAAAAAAAATTTACTTCGAGATAACGATATTATTGAAAATGAAGACTATTTTATACAAGAATCTGGCTCTGGAGAAATTCCCTAGCATTGGCTTTCTATAAGCGAAACATTTCTATCGATATTAATTAACACTTTTTGTAATAAAAACTTTAATTTTAACTATAATTTACTACCACCTACTGTGACAGTCCGAATATCTTGATTCTTCAAAACTTTAAATATGTGCCTGTTCCACGATGTCGAACGAATTCTTTCTTTCATGAAATTACATTTTAAAGAAAATCAAATTCTAAAATTTGGTTTTTGTTTTAAATGTAATTGTACGAAAGAACGAATACGTGGGACTGGCAATAAAGGTACGGTTGCAATTGCAAACATTTGCCCAAAAAATCGTAACCACTACTTTTGCATATGGTTAGTGTGATTTATCTTGGTTTTTATATCAAAAAAAATTAAGTTAATTATGCCGCAAAATGCTATATTATTTTTAAATTATTTTTTAATAAATGCGAACCCATATTAAAAAAAATATTGGAATTGAAGATAATGCAAATTTAGCTTGTCTGTTGCTTACGTTTTTTACGGCAAATGTTTGTCAGATGTGACCGTAACTTAAGTCTCTTTTTTACTTATTTTTCATATATGAAAAACAGAAGTGCGTTGAATTGAAATAGTTATCACGTCTATTTTAATATTATGTATATATTTGTATCTGTGATTATTTTTACCATAATTAAAATAACAAACTATAGTAACTGTAACATACTAGTTGTAAATAGCCAATTTGTTATACCAAATATTTAAGAAAAGTCCCAATTCCTATTATTAAATTATTTATTTATTGAAACGATAGACGGTTGCAGGAAGTGTATATGTGTAAAAATTTAAATAAGTTATTTTTGACATTCATAAAGCACAAAAAATATTTGTAGTCAACATAAAAATGAATCAAAATAAATGTTTCTTTTTATCAAATTAATAAAAGAAAAATTACATTTTTATTCCATAGCAATTTTTAGATAAATGTTCGATTCCCACCATGACAGGGTATTTCTTCAAAAATACATCTTTCAAACCCCACATTGGTTGTTTGACCTTACCTAAATTTCCTGTCATAAATCAATCAAACTCTTTACGGACCAAAATGGAATATCCCAATTTTATGGAAAAATTTAATATGAAATTATGTACATTTTAATAAATAAATAATTATATGGATGTATCCACATATGTAGTATGTCTATTATAAAAGATATTGGTCGTACATTATTAAAGTCATTTATTTTGATGTAAAATTGCTTTTACTTATTTGTAAAAAGTCTTTAATTCTTAGAATACCACTTAATGTTTATATTTCCAATTTATTTCTTATGTTACTTTTATTTAAATTAATTTGGAAATATATTCGTTCTACGTTGGCTGTGGATATAGGAACCGGCAGAACCGTATAAACTATTTTGTTTAAAAATGGGAAAACTTTAGAGCCATCACAGTGTCTTACTCTGAATATTTCTGCCCAAAACTTTTCAATATTTTGTTCTTCCAACAGCTTCATTTCCGAAAAGTCAAAGTGAAGCTTCCGCCATTCATCATATGTTTCTTGAATATTTATATTCACCAGAAAACCACACAATTGAAATATAATTTTGTTTTTTCCTTTATTTACATACATAAACAGGTGCTAAGGCCTCCACACATTTAAGAAAAAGGTTGTCGAAATCAAACCTTTTTAAAAGGCGCTCTGAAATAAATTTCGTTGCCAGCATTTATATGTGGAAAAGAATATATGTATGTATATAAGAAATTATTACATATAGGTATGAATATAATGAATACATATTTATATAAATTAATATAAATAATTTATTAATTATTACATAAATAACTTTTAAGACATTGGTCTTAAGTAAAGTTTGAACAGTTTTTAAAATAAAAGAAAAATAGTGAAGTTTAACAAAATATAAAAATTATTTTGAACAAATATTGCTAGGTATAAAAATTTACAAAAAAAAATTTTATTTATAAAAATAACTTGCAAAAAAAGATAAATTTTACAATATGAGAACGCTGGGCACTGGTAAAAAATATGGGGAAATTTCGTTAATGCGTGTTGTAAAACTTACCTCAAATAACTGAGTTGTCTTCGCTAGATAACATATACATTTATTACTACATAAAATTTCAACGCTGTTTCTTTTGTAATAGATGACTGCAGCTAGATGTTTGTCTCTGCTTAGTACAGACAGTATATAAAATCTTGTAATTGATACCCGTTAAAATTTTGTTTCGCCTTGTTACTGCTATGAGTCAGATATCCATAGGTGGCATAAGAGCCAGATTTTGTTTGTCAAATAAAAATTCCTAACTAAAGCGACCCATAAATTAACGGATGAATACATCAATTAATGTAAGTGGGACAATAGTATCAAATAAAATATTTCCCAACTATTCTCCAATAAAAAAATAAACATAATATTGAATAATATTGCCAATTACAATTACACAATATACAAGGAGCAAAGTACGGCATTCGATATCGAACGAAATTCCCACACAAATTCAAAAAAAATTTTGTGGGATTTCGTACGATATCGAATGCCGTAATTTGCTCCCTGCACTTTTCTTGGTAGTGCATTAAAAATCTAAAGAAATATTTCGGCCCTCATATCTTTAGGGCCAGTAGAACGTCCGTGGGCAGCACCTGTGTTTTACAGTCTTATAGGGCTTTAACACACGGGCATAATTATGCTGGCATAACATGGCAGCTTGTGGGCGACTTTGGCAAAGAATGGTTTTGGTTGGCATAATTTTTCAACCAGCTACAACCCCGCATTAGCAGCACAAAACTAACACATACACAATTAAAAAAAAAACCACACATGAATACAAAAAACACTAATCCACACAAAGCTGTGTATACGCATACAATTTTATGCCAGATGAATTAGTCTCGTGTGTTATGAAAAAAAAACAAAAATTGTGGGGCTTAAAAATTGTTCTCGTCTGTGAATGCTCATACATGTGAAGCCGAAGTGGTAAGCCGTACTTAAGTAATATTGCAAGTGTTGCCAATGAAGAATTTCGCACCACATTTCGCAATCGAAGAAATATTATACACGACTTCTTTTACATATGTATATATGTACATAAATATTAAAAAAGTAATTAATTTTTAAAATGTACTTAATTGACATATATGTAGCTAACCCTGCGCTCAAGTTTTTCTTTCAAGTTTTTCACACGTACTGCTTATCAAAATTCATTTAAATTGATAGCTGTGATGTACGCTGCACGCAATTTTATTTTCTAGATGTCATCGTCAAGAAAACAACTTCAAATGGTTGCTATATACATCACATAACATTATTACACTTATTACTTTTATTCGCAGACATATTTGATTATTTGATTTTAATTAGTTTTAAATTGCGGCAGAATAGGTATTTGAAAAAAAACAACCAAAAAATGTGTTCTTGATAGTAAATTGAAACACTCGATGGAAAGAGAATTTCAAGAGCAAGTTCGTATCAAGTTTTAATAGCAGGAGTGTATTAGTACAAAAGTATAGGTGTATGGAAACTAGATATTCAAAACTTGATCGTGTAACCAACCCCTAAGTAAGTATTAAAATACCTTTGTTCATTTACTAAAAATTTCTTAAAATTTTAAACAATTGTTACTAGAAAGCGTTTATGAACCCAAAAAATTTGCAACGAGAGAGCGTCGAAAGAGCTTAAAAAATTGAGACAGAAAAATTCTTGCAAGTTTTTACAAGTAAAATTTTTACTTGCAATAATTATTCAAACAGCTGTTTTGTGTTTGTGTTTACAAAATAATTTTTCTAAATTAAGTTGAAAATAAAAATATGTTGGAAAATTTAAGAAATCGTAAGTAAATGTAAACTTTTAAAACGATAAAAAAGTATTAAAAAGATAACAAATTTATTTTTGTGTAACTTAGGAACAACAGAAGCAAACAAAGATGTCTAATGGAAGTGAATTAAGCAACACAGTATCTGGTACATCAGTGGCAAAGGATGTTCCGTCAACTAGAGAGACCAGCTATTATTTTTAGTGTTGTAAATATTGTGAGTACCTAGCTACTCGGTAATTTACACTAAGCAGGCAAATAATTCAATTAGTTCAGATATATATTTGCAAATAAATTTAAATTAACACATAATTTATTAAATTATTTTTTTACTGCTTTTGGAGTTTAATGCAGCAACATGATATTTTATTTTGGATAAAGCTTTTTTATTACAATGAAAATGTATATGGCTTAAATTTGTTTCGTTTAAAAAATATATTTAATCCGTTTTTCACCGGCTGTTTACTTTTTTATTTATTAAATCAATTAATTAGCTAATCACCCTTATCGTGTTTAGCGTATTTCGACTACGCCTAGTACTAGATTCAATAAAATTGCAAAACTTTTCATTATTCTATTACAAGACGTACTCGAAAAACGCCAGTCACGACAATGCTGAATATAAATGACCATAATCACATTATTTTTATAATAATATACATACATACATATATGTATAATTTGTCCAAAAATATAGGGATAGCTATTGAGTACTCATATATACCTATACATTACAACATTACTTTAACTTGCAAATTTTTGCTAGTAAAGTGTTTATTTACTTTTTCACATTTTTGAGAGTAATTTTGAAAAATTTCTTGTTACTCTCTCGTTGCTAATTTTTACTAGTAAAGTAAATGAACACACCTAATATAAGCCAATCTTCCGGGCTATAATTTTATATATTTTTTTTAAATGGAGTCATAAATGTCTACTTCAAATGTACTGTCGCCATTCAACAATGTAGCGCCTATACCAGAAGAAGCCACGGGAATTAGTATTTTCCGGTGTTTTCTTACGAACGGCAATAAAATGTTCAGTAAAAAAGTTTTCTAGGTTCATCCTGTAGCGTCAAAAAAAGGACTGTTTATGCTGATGTTTATGTACAATTGTTTCCCCTATATTAATTACGTTTTAAGAAATACTAAAATCATTTAATTATATGTATATATGTATGTATGTATTTTTTATGCGTAATTATTAAATAAAATGTTTGATATTGAATGGGATGAACATTTTTTTGCTGCCTTCGTCACTTAAAGAGTTTAACAACAACAAATACAATGGCACACTAATGCACATCTGAAAAATGGTGGATGTTATGACTTGCCTGAAAATGGGCTCCAACCGACGTTCTTAGTCATTATTTGCTTTGTAGTCAACGCAATAAATTAAATTATTATATCTGTTAATTAATAAATTTTTCTGTAGTATCGAAAAATCATGTAATAATGTTTATATACATATATACACACACATATACATACATATGTATGTACATATGTATATATGTATAAGAAAAACTGACTGACTTACAAAATATAACAAAAGCAAAAATCACCAAATGGAAAGTTTACAACGGAATTGTAGTCAAGCAACAGTATGGACAGTTTTAATTTCGTTAGTCACGGTTCACACTATGAAATTTTGCTTTCTGAAAGCGTTAGTTTGTAGGTGTACGGGGAGAGAAGATTGGGAAGGGGTACACTCTTTCATGTACTTTGAAATTCTCTTGTGTTTTGTTATTTGTCAACTGTGATTCGAATATGGCAGCAGCTTTATTTTTGATTTTCTTTTACTTTTATTTTCTTTCATGGTGGTGGGAGCAAAAATGTGTGTACAAAAAAAAAAGAATGTGAAGATAAACATGCAAAAATCTTGAATTTCATTCCAAAAAAATTTCAATGTGTAGACATTAATGAAAGTTTAAAAGAGAATTAGAGAATATTTTCAGAAAGAAAACTTTCATAGTCTGAACCGAGACTTAAATTAATTTACTGCAGTCTGAATGCCTGGGTGTAGAGGGCAGCCACGTAAACTAACCAACCAACCAACCTGACTGGGCCATTAATTGCATGCCTTTCAATGTTAGTTTGAACTATCTAACAAATCAAGCATAGCAAAAAAGTATAGTAATTGAAAAATGCCAAAGCGTTTCTAAGAACTCTTAGCCATATTTGCAAGATAAAATTGGCATAAAAGGTAAGGTGAAACTCCGCTGCTTTTGTACAAGAAGAGTTTCTATTAAATCAGATTCGTAGAGTTCCAAAGATTTTAAAATTCAAATGTACAATTTCAATATTTCTCTTTTTTTTTAGTTTATTCTAAACTCACTAGTTTGGAAACGTTAATTCATAACTCCCTGCAATCCTTTCTTAAATAAGAATATTTATTGCACCATTGTTAAGATGTACGAGTATATTAATAATTAATTTGTCGGCTAATGGAAATTAACACAAAACATTTTGTTCGTAGTCAAATATACTCGTAGAATTAAAATTTATTACAAAATTATACAAATTTTAGAATTATAAAACAAAGCATTTTTTTGAACAATTACATTTAGAACGAAAAGTTTTTACATAATCTCTGAAAGTCAGCTGAAGATATTGATCTGCCAGAAACCCAGGGCTGTTAAGCTCGGCTTAATTTTTTATTTGCTAAATAGAACAAGAACGAGGAAGAAAAAGTAAATTAAAAATTTAATTATGGAGCGCTTTTAATGACCACCACCCATAAATTGGAGAAGATGACTTAAGTCATGTGTTTTCACGTCTTTTTTAGCCACTTTGCTATAAATAAGACCCTGATTTTTTAGGTCATTGACAACTTCAATTTCTTTAACGCCCACATTGTTTTGGTTCGCAGTGGATTCCCACGGCATGCTTTGAGTCTGCAATAATTCTTCGAACTCTTGCAAAGGAATGGGCTTCTTTTGGAGTATATCCCCTAAGTAATTCTTGGTTTGGTCTTTCCATAGTTTATGCCCAGACTCGTCAGTTTGTTGTACGATTGGATGTTCAGTATTAGTTTGTCTCTGATTCCATAACTTTTGCAATTCTTGTTTGTAGTATTCCAGAGCTTGTTCCACTGTTTTTTGATGCTTTTTGGCGAAACGTTGCAAATGTTCATCATCATTTTTGAAATCTGTTACCAATTCATCAATAGACCATTCTTGATGACTGTGAAATTTGTCACTGATTAATTTCTGGAGATAGTTCTGTTGATAGGTTTTCCAGTCTTCCACCACCACTTGGTCACGAATAAGGCCGCTGTTTGACAATTCTTTAGCAGCTTGTCTCAGCCACTTCTCAATTTCATACATGCTAACACAGTATTGAGTAGCATAAAACTCCAAATACGAGTGCTCGTCATTCAGGAATTGTTCAAAGTCTTGCCAAAACATCGGCTTTTCTTGGGGTTTATGCTGTAAATAGCTCTTTAATTGCATCTGCCATAGCTGAGGGTTGCCGCTTTCGCACGAATTTCCCTGTACGAATTTATTCCGTTCCTTCAACTGTTGTAATAGTTGTTGTACATATTGTTCTACTTCATTGCCACTGACGTTGTATTGTTTGCATAAATTCTCCAGGAAATCACTATCCGCTTTTACTATGAGTTGGAATTCTTTCAAAGTGGAACGGGGGTGTTGTTGTAAGAGATGTAATATACGTTCTTGTTGCTTATCTTGCCAAACATGGCCTTTTTCAATTTCGAATTCACCTTGCAGTTGCAAATAACTGACTTTTCCCTGTAACCATTTTTCAATTTCTTCGTAGGACGTATCATATTTGGAGGCAATATTTAACATATGATGTATATCCTGTTTCAATACTTTTTGGAAATTCTCCAGAGACCATTTTGGTTCTTGTTTCCATAGAACATCGAAACGTTGTTCTACGGCTACTTGCCAGGCATAAGAATTATCGATATAAATTTCCAGAAGATCCAGAGACTCTAAGAGCTGACATTTTTTCTTTATCAAGTTTTTAATTTCGGTGACCTGGACATTGTATTTTTTCGCCCATTCATCTAATTTATGGTGATCGTTCAAAAGTTTATGTTTGAGTGCTTCAATAGTATACTTGTCATCCTGAAGTAGTAAGATGATTTGATTTGTTACGGTCTTATGCAATTCAAAAGGCTCCTGGGTCTCAACCAAGCCGAGGAACTGCATACGCAATACTTCGTTCTCGAGCCATTCTTTAATTTTGGATACCTGGAAAATCAAAGTAAACATATCAAATATCAGTTAAGCATTGTACAATTTAAAAACAAAAACTTACTTTCAAATTGTATTTGGCGGTTAGTTGACTCAATTCGATCTTTATTATCAACTCCAAATCTTGTAGAGATGCATGAGTTTTATTCAAAATTGAGCGTAAGCGTTCTCTTTCTGCTTGTTGCCATTCGTCTAGCTGGTCTTTCAGTTCATTGAAGTAGCCCTCATGTTTTAATTCGGTAATTTCCTTTTGAAGCCATTCTTTAACTTGATTTTCTGTCACTTGGTATTTATTGGTCAATTCTTGCAATAATTTGTGTTTTATAACAAGTTCAAATTCTTCGAGATTTAAATGGTACTTCGCAATAAGTATCTTAAGATACTTATGTACGATTTGAGACTGAGCTTCTCTTTGCAAACGATCCAGTTCTTGCCTTTCCCATTTCTTCAATTCATCAAAGCTGATATTATATGAATTGGCCAAAGTTTGTAAGTGGGTGTAATCAGTAGCCAGTTGTAATTCAATATTGAACACTGAACCATAATGGTTCTTGAAAATATTTTCCAAACGTTTACGTTGAGATTGTAGCAATTGCTCTACGTGGCCTATTTCACTATTCAATCGCGACAATTCTCTACTTAACCAATCCTTTAAATCCTCTTGATTTTTATTGAATTTTTGGGACACTGTTTTTAGATTTTTAACATTTTTATCGATAACGTCGCGAAATTGGCTAAAAGTGTCACTATGTTGGGCTAAAAAGTTTTCTACGCGTTTTTGAGCTTCGTTCGAACTATGAATGACTTGTGATTCATTTTCTCTAACAATTTTACTAAAGCTGCTTATGAATTCAGCTTGAAAATCATTTAAGTTATTCAATTTCATCAAACCTTCAGCTTGTAATGATTGTATCATATTCTCAATCAATTCTCGGATTTCCCTTATGCTTTCCATATGGTGAACTAGATTTTCTTCATCCTTCTTGATTTTATGTTCCAATTGCTCAATCGAGAGGCTATCTAGTTGTGATGAGTGTACAATACGTTCAGCTTCAATGTCTTGCCAGCTTTTCAATTCATTTTCGATTTTCAAAAGTCCTTGGGTTCGCAATTTCTCACTTTCATCGTTGATCCAGTTTTCGATTTCAGCGTGCTTGGCACTGTAGTGTTCACTAAAATAATGTAACTTTTGGAAATCTTGAAAACTATTGCGTTCGAGTTCTTCAATTTTCAACTTGCTGATTTTAAGAAAATCATTAATTTCTTTGCTTTCAGCATTTTCCCATGCAGCTAGTTCTTCAGCTTTAATCAAGCCTGCATGTTGTAGATATAAAAGGTCTTGCTTGATCTGTTCTTCAATATTTGATACCTAAGTTATGAAATTAACATATGAACTATAAGATAAGACTTTTTAATTTAAGAAAACAGAAAAAAAAACTTACTTCATTAGCATAGTCGACAGCCAATTGATTCAAGTTGCTACTATAGGTGTTTCCTTTGAAGTACAAATCTTGTAAAGCAGAATGCTCGCCATGGGCATCGATATCATTTTTTCTAAACCATTTATCCAAGCTATTATGCAAGGATTTGAAGGAACTTGTATTTCTTAGCACCTTAATTTGATTCTCAAACCAGTTTTGAATTTCGTTTACTCTGTTATTGAATAGAAGCGACAAGCTCTGCAATTTCTGGTTATCGGCAACAATTTGAATTTGTAATCTCTTTTGATTTGATTCAGTTTGCAAAATAACTTTCCTGAGATTATCATGTTCTTCTTCTAGCCATTTTCTAATTTTCGTTTCAACTTCGAGTCGATTTTTGTTCAATCTCTTCAGTTCATCCCTTTGCGTGGATTCGAATTTATCAAGTACGTAGTTTTCCTTTAAGGCGTTTACGAATTTGTCGACATTTTCTTCTGCGTTATCCACATTGACGATGTGTTTGCTGATCAAACCTTCTAGGTAATTTCTGTGCGTCTTTTCTGAAATATTGGGATTTCGTCCCTCAATATTAAAATGTTGCTGGAGAAGATCAAATATACGCTGTTGTCTATTTTGCCACTGAACAACCTTTTCAGTATTTAAGTAGTCTTGATCTTGCAACATCATATTGATTACATTTTGTATCCAATCTTGAATTTCCTCGACAGAGACCTGATATTGGAAGGCAATCTTTTGAATATAATAGATATCTTTCTTCAACACCTGCTCAAATTCTTCCACACACCATTCTCTTTTTTGTTTCAATAAAGAAACTAGATGATTTGCTACGGCTACATGCCAGGCAGTCAGGTCATTGATTTGCAATCGACCTTCAACAAAGAATCTAGCTAAGTCTTTTTTCAACCATAAATAAATTTGTTCTACTTTCAGATTATAATCTGCAGCTAATTTGTTCACCAGTAAATAAGATTCTTTTAGTCGTTCCTCCAATTCTTCGATGGACTGGCATTGCTTTTCGATATTTTTTTCCAAATAATCTCGCACAGCTTGTTTCCAGGCAGTAACGATTTCATTAGGTTTCAGCAAGCCCAAGCCAACATAGAGTTGCACCTCCTTATTAATCCATTGCTTGATTTCTTCAATCGTAACATGATGTTGATTGGCCAAAAGGTGCAATTTGGTGGAATCGTTCAGTAACCATTTGCGAAATTCTTCAACGGTAAAGTCACGTTCTTGAAGCATATTGATTACTTTGGTTCTCCAATCAGCTTGCCAATCCTTTAATGTTTGTAATCTCACCAAAAGGTCAGCTTGCAATCTATGCAATTCCTTGATTACAAATTCGTCAATTTTCTGTAAACTTATATGATATTGGTGAGCTATACTTTGAAAATTATTTGGCTCTTTCTCGAGTTTCTCTTCCAATTCCTTAAGAGATAGACTATGTTTTAGTAACATGTTTATAATTTGCTCACGTACAATCTTTTGCCAGTTATTCAAAAGACCCAGCGTTTGTAAACGATCACATTGGTTTTTGATCCAGTTTTGTATTACAATGATGTTGACATGGTACTTCATTGCCAAACTATCTAATTCGTGATGATCATCTAAAAGTATGCTTTCGAGTTCTTCGTATGTCAGTTTGTTGTCTTGAAGCAAGACAATAATTTGATCAATGATGACTTTTTGCCATTCATTAAGTTTTTCGCTCTTAACATCGCCTAGGAATTCTAAACAGAAAAGTTCTTTCTTGAGCCATTCTTCAATTTCGGATACCTGGAAAATAAAAGTAACATGTTAAGAATCTGATAAGATTTGTTAACTTTATAATCAAAAACTTACATCGATATTGTATTTGGCAGCCAATTGATATAAATGACTTTGATCGATCTTTATTTTCAATTCAAAGTCTTGTAAAGTAACTTGAATCTTTTGAATAATATTGTGTAAGCGTTCTCTTTCATTTTGCTGCCACTCGGTTAATTCGTTTTTCACTTCAGTGAAGAAACCTTCATTATTCAACTCATTAATTTGATGCTTAAGCCATTCTTGAATTTCATGTACTTGTACGTTGCAAGTGTTGGCCAAGTGTTGCAATACACGGTGATTGTTAACAATTTTGATTTCAACATCTTCTTTGTTAAAACCATAATGAGCAATAACTTTCTTAAGATTTTCAAATACAATGTTCAATAGTGCTTCTTTTTGCAAAAGCTCCAGCTCTTTCCTTTCCCATTTTTCAATTAACTCAATATTGATATTGAATTGATTAGATAGGAATTTCAAGGGTGGGTGATCCTCGGCTATTTGTTGATCAATATTAATCATTGAATTATGATGATTCATGAAAATAGTTTTCAAACGATTCCGTTCAGACTTTAGCGTATCAGTAAATGTAGTTGTTTTAGTTTCTAAATCGGAGATAGCTTTTTGCAACCATTGTATGAGCTCATTGAAATTATCCTGAAATTCTTGAAATGAAGCCTCTATTTGTTTTTCAATCATGTTCATAAAGCGTTCAAATCGGATAGTGATGTCATCGTATTGTTTTACAAGTTCTTCTAAATTGTGTTGGTCATTGTCTGAAATACCTTTGATTTGGAACACACGTTCTTGAACTATTTCATTTAAGTCATTTATGAATTGTCTTTGCAATTGGTTATACTCTTCCAATTTCTCTGAAGCTTCAGCTAAAAATTTCTGTATCTCTTCCTTGATGTAGTCTTTGATTTCTTCAATGCGCCTCTTATGTTGATGTAGATAAGGTTGATGCTCTTCGATTTTCTGTTTCAATTCCTTAAGAGATAGACTACCCAGTTGTATCGCATTCATAATGCCTCCAAAATTCATATTTTGCCATTTATTCGATTCTTCTTGGATTTTTGAAAAGCCCAGGGCTTGTAAGGGTCCTCCGTTGCTGTTAATCCAACTTGCAATTTCAGTGGCCTTGTTATTTAGATTTACGATCAAATTACTTAATTTTTTGCGATCACTCAAAAGATTTCTCTGGAGTTCTTTGATTGCCAACATGTAGTTTTGAAGCAAATTATTAATTTTATCTCTTTTGGTCGTCTGCCATTCTTTAATTTTGTCAACTTCAACCGAGGCGTCGGATTTTATATTGGAAAATTGTTGGTTGAGCTGCTTTACAATATCGGACATCTTAAATAAAAAATATATATAAAGTATGCGGTAAGACCTACATATTAAATTTAAAAACAGAAACTTACTTTCATATTGTAGCTATCGATCAGTTCTTTCAATTGGACTTCATGGAGCTTTACTTTGAGCTCCAAGTCATGAGTAGCAGCTTGGTGTTGGTGGACGTTGTTGGGTAAATGTTCACTTTTATTTTTCAAATTACTGAGTAAATCTTTACTTTCGGCGATTGCATTTTTAGCTCCAACTTGTATATCGTGTACATTCTCATTGTAAACGTGGATCAAGCTCTGCAATTTCTGGTCATCAACATCAATTTTAGCGTTGAAGTTCTTTAGATTTAAATCATATTGAGAAGTAAGTTCGTCAAGATTTTTAATTTGCCTTTGTTGCCATTCTTGGATTTTTGCGTCAACTTCCAATTGGCGTTTTTTCAAGAGATCCAATTTTTGCCCTTGCAATTTTTCCAAATCTTTATATAATAGAATTTCTTTTATGTATTTCTCAACTTCTTTTACATATGTTTCAACCTTTTCAACTTCAATTAGATATTGTCTGGACAGGCTCTCTTTTTCCTTAAAATCGATTTGATCTAGAGCAACTTTAAAGTCTTGTAGCAGAAGACTCAATATAACTTCTTGTTCTCCTTTCCATTGACTAATCTTTTCATTATCTAATTTACCTTGTTGTTGCAAACGTTTGATTACCATTTGTATCCATTTTTCAATTTCCTGTTCAGTGGTGTGATATTGGAAGGCAATCTTTTGAATATAATTTTTTTTATTTTTCACCGCTTGTTGGAACTCTTCCAAAGTGCATTGCTTATTTTGTTTCAATATGTCATATAAGACTTTTCCAATGGATACTTGCCAGGCAGTAAGATTATCAATTTGCAATTGACCTTCAAAAAGTAACTTGGCTAGATTCACTTTCACCCATGAATCAATATCTTCTATTTTTAGTTGATATTTTCTAGCTATATGTTCCCACTGATTATGACTTTCTTTTAGTCTCTGCTTCAAATCATCGATAGATTGGCATTGTTTTTGGATAATATTTTCCAAATAATCTCTTACATCTTGCTGCCAAGGATTTAGCTTTTTATTAGGTTTGAACAAACCAAAGGCTGCAAGTCTCTCTCCTTCGTTCTTAATAAGCTGTTGGACATTCTCATTTTTAACATTATGCTGCTTTTGCAATTTCGTGAAATCTTTCAATGCCCAACTTTGAAATTCATCAACGGTAAAGTCATTATCATTAAGCATTTCAACCACATTCTTTTTCCATTCAGTTTCCCATTCTTTTGGTTTTTCCGAATTAAAGACATCTTCATCCTCTAACACGCTAATATCATTTTGAAGCCAATTTTGCACTTCAAATATTGGCACATTGTGCTTATTGGCCAATTCTTGCAATTTCTGTTGATTGTGGACAGTTAAGATCCGGCATTCTGTGGGAGTTAAATGGTGGTGGACAATAAGTTTCTTAAGATTTTCATGCTCTTTTTGTTGCCATTCCTTAAAATCGCCGATAGGCCGGTTACTATCATAAACCAATTTACCATCTACCCATTTCTTGTGGCTTTCGGAACCTGTAACCACAGTACCATCATTATCAGTAACAATAGTTTTGTTGTAGCGTGTTACAGTCGTGGTAGAAGTATCAACGGGTAAGCTGGGTTTTCCCCAATTGGAAACAATATTGACAATGGAATTGTCGCCTTCGGAATCGGGAAAGTCCCAATGAAAGGTTTGGTGTTGGCCTTTGTCCAAGCCTGCGGTGGGGTACTTCTGGACCCCAAGACCATTCAAATCAAGCAACCCAAAATTCATTTGTAGCTGTTGGTCATTTTCCAAGCCGGTGGAGGGAATCTTGTTGTTTCCAAAAACATCTAAAGTGTTCCGGCCCTCAGTGCCATAATTGTGAACTCCAACATTATCTAAATTGGGGTTCCCGAAATGTGATGTTTCCTGTTGATTATTGTCCAAGTCAGTGGAGGGAAATTTGGGGGTTTCGAAATCAACCAAAGTAGGCTGTTTGCTGAAATGTGATGTTTGCTGTTGATCATTGTTCGGGCCGTCAGTGCCAGTGCCATAATTGTGGACTCCAACGTTATCTAAATTGGGTTTCCCGAAATGTGATGTTTGCTGTTGATTATTGTCCAAGTCAGTGGAGGGAAATTCGGGGGTATTGAAAACACTCAAAGTAGGATGTTTGCTGAAATTGTTCGGGTCGTTAGTGCCATAATTGTGGGTTGCAACATTATCCAAAATGGGTTTCACGAAATGTGATGTTTGCTGTTGATTATTATCCAAGTCAGCGGAGGGAAATTTGGGGGTTTCGAAATCAACCAAAGTAGGCTGTTTGCTGAAATGTGATGTTTGCTGTTGATCATTGTTCGGGCCGTCAGTGCCAGTGCCATAATTGTGGACTCCAACGTTATCTAAATTGGGTTTCCCGAAATGTGATGTTTGCTGTTGATTATTGTCCAAGTCAGTGGAGGGAAATTCGGGGGTATTGAAAACACTCAAAGTAGGATGTTTTCTGAAATTGTTCGGGTCGTTAGTTCCATAATTGTGGGCTCCAACATTATCCAAATTGGGTTTCACGAAATGTGATGTATGCTGTTGATTATTGTCCAAGCCAATGGAGGGAAACTTGACGCCTTCAAAAACATTTAAAGTGGGCGAATCGGAATGTGATGTTTGCTGTTGGTCATTGTCCAAGTCAGCGGAGGTAAATTTTGTGGTTTCGAAATCACCCAAAGTAGGATGTTTGCTGAAATGTGTTGTATGCTGTTGCACATTGTTCAAGGCGGCAGTGGGGTAATTGTGGACTTTAAAATTGGGCAAGCCTAGGCCTAATAATTGCTGTTGAACATTCTTAAAGCCGGTTACGTCATATTTATTCAAAATGTTGTTTGATTTCCATTCAAAGAAATTAGATTGATCTATTACGTCATTAGTAACTAGACCATTCTGCAAGTCCTTAGCCAATTGCTCACTCTGAAGGCGACAAATTGTTTCCAATTCATCAGCAGTTTTACCCGTTAAGGTAAGAATGCGCTCTGAAAGTAAGAATAAATTAAAATTTTACAGACATCTGTTTTTATTTTAAATAAAAATTCTCTTACTTGACCAGGGTTTGTAGCTGGCACTGTGTTCCAAGGTGGATCCAGATATATATTCGTGTCTTAAGCGATTGGCAAATTCAGCTACAGATTGCAAATGATCTAAGCCAAATTTGTCAAGTGTGCAACAGGAATGATAGCCGTTAGCGGATGAGAGCGGTGCAGAAGAGGATGATGATGAAAACGATGCGGAATATGAGTAAGTGTTTTGGGTATTACCAATAGGACTATTGACCTTTTTGACACTATAAGCACTATAACCACTGCTCCATTGAACCAAGGCCACTAGCACTACTATGAGGCTAAAGCCTTTCATTTTGGTATTCCTTTTTTAAAAAAAGGAAAATATTGGGCAGCTAAAAGGAAAATATCGTAAATCTTAAGTAAAACTGGCAAAAGATTAAATTATTTTTTAGCGTTTGAGAAAATTTGTATATAACATTTTAATTAGGAAGAATATTGTAAGCTCTTGATTGAAATTGTGGCACATTAGGCCGCCGGGACTAAAAATGACATTAGAGCCAGGCAAGTTTTTAAAGAAACTTTAAAATATTCGATTTATAATACCGTCGGTATTGCAGAAAAAATTAATGCGCCCGCCTACTTGACAAGTTATAAAATAATTAAATTAAGATTTTTCACTTTCAGCATCTGTTCTATCTATACTATACTATCGCTTTCCCAAAGATGATAACACATTAAAATGGTTGGCAGGCATTAATTGCCTGAGTTGTTACTTATCTTTATAAAAAGAAAATAATATTAATCATAAGCGATTGCCATGGAAAATCAGCGCGTGTACAAAGTTTCATAAAAATCGGTTTGATTGCAAGCCCACAGAGAAAGCACATTGAAAGTAAATAAAAAGTGTTAGTTAAAATACACTCGAATTGTCAAGTCTTTTAAGAAAAAACTTTGAATAACTCTTCTCTAAAATTGATAAAACACACATTAATACGTATGACTCTGACATTTGGAGTTCACAATTTGTAATCCTGAATTTTTTTAAACTACTAATTTGTTCAATGCCAAGAGTCCTTGTTTTTTTCTTGATTTATAATTTTTTTTTTCATCTCTATTAAATAATTAATTGTCATCAGTTAAAAATAACTAAATGTCAATACTAATAGATCATTTTCTATTGATAAAATTTTCTTGAAATTTAATAAAAATTTAACTTTCAATTTTTATAAAAAAAAAGTTAAGAGAAAGAAACACTCACTTCTTATTTTATTGTAAATATATCTAACAAATAAAATATTGTTTAATTGAACTAGAGCAAGGATTTTACTTATAAAATCCTTAGCAAGTTTCTTAAGAACAAACGGCAGGAATAGTAATACACGCACACAAACTTTGCACCGAAATTGAGTATTTCAGAGCAAAACCTGAACTGATTTGATTTAGCATAAAAACTTCCGTTATATAAATGAAATTTGAATAAAAAAAATTAAAAAGATATCAATCAAACATACAAGCATTCCTATATGCATGAGAAGAAGAGTAGACTATTTCCTCTCTTCTTGATCATTATTATATGAGTAATTAATGATAATGATAATGTTTTTATTATAAGCACGATAAAAAATATTGTAAATTAGAAAGATATTAAAATTATATAGATTTAGCTTAAACTCTTTATGTTTTCCGATGTTTTATTGTCACTGGTTATCTATCAGTTCGCAATTGTTTTTTTTTTTGTTTTTTAACATCTTTTTTTGAAATTTATTCAATATTTTTGCGTTCACGGTATATGTTGGTTCCACTTTTGACGGAAAAACTCTAAGAGTTTTTAATTTTTTTTTGTTCTAATATGGGGGTTTTAAAAGTGATTGTTTTTTTGTGCGTATAGGATCTGGAATGAAGAAAGGGACCTAGTATACAGAAAAAAATGGATTTCCAAGCTGCATGTGTATTCAAGTACAAGGAAAAATTGCCCGAAAAATTTTGTTTAAAAAATTTCAATGGTGGATGAATCTTTTAACACAATTGAAATTTTTAAGATTGCTCAGTATTCACGCGCTTATATTTTGATTAACCCTTAAATGCACATTGATGTGATTCTGTATCATAGCTTTCAATTGGCCCCAACATTTTATTACTTGCTCACTGCTTATTATAGTAAAATAAATACAATCTGCGAGATGTATTTTACACTTAATAAATTTAACTGAAAATAAATGAAAAAATTTATTTAAAAAATATTTTTTTGCAGTAATTCTATATGTCTATATATTTTTTTGAAAGCGAACAAAAAAATTCATGCTCTTAAGGGTTAAATCAAAGGACCCACATAAATTATTTGACCGATTTTTTTTTATGATTTGTTCTTTAATCAAATATTTTCTGCATAAAGAAAGAACCGTTGGCAGGGTTTAACGGTTGACTTTTCTCTATATCTCAAATGGCGTTAAGGCCAAGTAATAATTTTTTGTCTAGCACGACTTTTTAGGAGTTGCAATAGCTAAAGAGTTGACTGGGAAAACAACCTCTATTCAGCGAAACCACTATTGAAGATACTCCTGGTTCAATAGTAAGCAACATATCATAAATAAGGGAAGAAATTTTTTAAAATACACAAAAGATGAAACCCTTTCTTAGTTTTCCTCGCTTATTCTTAACACATAAAGAAGAATGGCCCAAATAGAATTTTGGGTAATTTGAACAGTTTTTCTTTTTATAACGAAGAATAAAAAAAAATTGGGTGATGGTACATTTTCGATTCGATTCCCCTTTGGCGCAGACAATTTTTCACAATAAGTAATTTTCAATTTCAGCTTACAAATACTGTGTTTTATTTCGATAAAAATGTTTGCACGCTTAAATATTGCTCTTCAACAATTGAAGGGTATAGTTGCAAACGCCAAAATCTCCACTTCTATCATGAATATGTCGACCGATTTCTCATCCTATTTGCCGCTAAATATTTATGTGCATCTAGTTCAAACTTAGCTTACATATTAATCCAAATCTAACTATTCTACTGAATACTTAATGTACAGCATAATAAATCTGGGTATCTTTCAATAATGATATTTCTGTAATTTAGTTTTACAAATTATTTTAATGAAGATGGCAGTTTTTGCAACCATACCTTTAAATTTTTTATTAGTTTAAGGAGTTTTTCTACTGTAAAAGAAGGGGAATTGAATAGCAAGTTTTTGATGAAAATTTATCAAATATTATTTTTTAATTTATGTATATTTAGTATTTTTGGAAAATAAAATTAAGTTTTATAAACCCTGCTCTGTGTTTCATCTTTGACAAAAAATATTTATAATAACAGAACAGATCTGATCCCTTTTTTTCTGAAATTTTTTCCTTTTAGCTGAACACATAAATCTGATCAGAAATACAAATACAGATCAACTCAGAAAACTGCATTAACATCACATTGTGCAATGTTTCACCATACAGCAGATTTTGAAAACTTAACAGTTTTGAACAGAGAAACTAACTAAAAATATCATTTCATGTAAGAAATATCACAAATTATTAATACACTAATAGGACAAAGAATAAACTTTAAATTGGATGCGGAAAATGTAGCTAAAAATTATAGATATTTATGGCTTTATTCACAAACGATTAATAAAGTTATAGTAGGTTTAATGTTGGATTTTTATATGGGAAAACCGGTTTTAATGCACACATTAACTTTATTAATCGTTTGTGAATAAGGCCATTAGGCCATAGAACAGGAAATTGAACAACTTTCATTATTTTGTAATAGATTTAAGTAATTTTGTATTTTTGTGTAATTTAATTTCTAATTTTGACAATTCTTATTTAAAAGAAAATTTAGAATAAGTTTTTTATTGTTTTGTTAAAACAACAATTATTATTAATTTCATTTACATATACATATATGTATATATATCCCTGAAGAAGCTTTCCATTGAAAAAGCGAAATATTGGAGAAAATAAATATTTTATATGTATTTACTTTGTTAACCTTCTTGAAGAAAATATTTAACAAAATTCCAAAATTTTCAAATTTGTTTTTATTTTTCATACAAATTCTATTAGCAAGAAAATCGTACATTTCGTTGCTATTCGTTGTCTCTATATATTATTTATCAAAAGATATTTTCTGTCTGTATGAAATATATCGCGTAATACTGTAACAAAATTTAATTTAGATTTTTATATGTATTTATCACTTTTGTGAAGTGTTTTACGCAATTACAACGCAATATAAAAAATTCCTACATTCTACAGTTCTAAAAATTTCCTACATTTTCCTTAAATTGAGAAATCTGACCTTTTTTCCCTTCCCTTGAAATTTTCCAATGAATTCCCTACAAAAAGGGAAAATTTCCCTTCTCTTGGTATCACTACTTAATACTATAATTTTTGAAAACAAGATTGCGCATTGCGCAGGTCCGTTATTTTGTTCTGTGTGATTGTGTTGTGACGTAGACATAGAATATGTGTTGTAAACAAAAGTAGATTTTTGTATGGAAAGCAGGCCGAAATGTAAAACTTTTTTAGCCCGAGGAAGGTCTTCTTCAAATAGCTTCAAGCCCAAACTCAAGAGTTTTACTCGACTGCATCTCTTTTCTGTCCATATAAATTTTTTTTTTTTAAATCGATGCACCCGTTTAGAAGTTATTTAGTTATTTCCAGTTTTGTCCCAAAAATCTCTTATGCTGGATACCCAATTGTACCAGGCTTGTTTCATTGTAGGTTGCATAGTCTGTAGTCGTGTTTATTCTTTTTACTGGTTTAGTTCATTGAAAACCACAAGTGTACATATGTTTTTTTTTTGTCAACCGCGGAAAAAATAAATGAGCTTTGTAATTTTGTGGTTTATCATGTCTAATAATTTATGGAAAGTATTTTCATCTACTCACACATAATTTCTGTAATCGTTTCGCTCATTTTCTGTTCACTCTTTCAACAGTCTATCATTTGAAAACTCTTCTTTTTTTTAATACCAATTTTTTTACCATATCATTTTTTTCTTTGGTTGTACATCATTTTCCTCCTCTTCATAAAACAATTCATCAATAATAACAATTGCTGCTCACGGCTCATTTTTTCAACTACAGTTTTTTAATGGTTTCTTTAATCCAAAATCTTTAATCTAAAGTTCGTAACATTTTTAGTCAGAAAGAATTTGACATGAGACAACAAAGCAACAAGGGAAAATTTTAACACCAATTAATTTCAACTTACACGGCAGAACAGAAACAACGTTGTTTTTCGGGAGCCGCTACACTCCCATCATCAGTGTTCATGTGTGTTTCCATGTATCCGCCACTGTTTAGGTGGCTCGGTTGAATGTGATTTAAAATTTGTCTAGAAAAAGCATACGAGAGTTATTTGTATTATTATTTGTTTTTACAGTAAACACTGTTTTACCACTATCAATATTCAAATTTTACCATCACTAATTAACGTTAAATTAACCCATTGTTACATGTTGGTTTTATCTCATGTACCATTTTTCTTTCTAATTTTTGTTTTTACTTAAGACAAACTTTTTTGGTTTGATTAATACTTAAGTGTTATTGCTTTTTTGTTTTTTTTTTGTCAACTAGCTGAGTTTTTTTTTTTTTGTTTTTTTTTTTTTATTTATTTGATCAATTTTAACTAGGTAAGTGACAGTAAACATTGCAAGGCTCATGCCAGTAGCTAATTTTTATTTAATGTGATTATTTTCGAACAATTTTGTTGTTAATGGTTTCTTTAATCCAAAGTGATTATTATTTTTGGCTAAAGTTCGTAACATTTTTAGTCAGAAAGAATTGGACATGAGACAATTTCAATGCGAATACAAAATACAGAAATGATGTTGCGTTCATGGTTTCATTCTTGGTTGCAGTGTGTCTATCAAAATATGAAACATGAACGACAAACGTGTTGCATAAAAACGTTGCAATGTGTGTAGCCAGCATTACACTTTTTACAACAAACACTCATCTGTATTCTAGGAAGACGTAGATGCGCAGTATAAATTTATTTTGCACGGCTGAGTGCGCAATCTTGTTTTCTTGATTCATTATTTTTAAGTGTATCGTATGCGAAACGCTCATCGGTAGTACTCGCAGCTTCCAGCAATTAAAGAACAAAATTAATCTGCTTTATTTTTAAATCAAGCTTAGTGTAAAAGCTATATCTGGTGGAAAATAAGCCGCTGCTAAATTCAACGATTCGAAGTTGGAAAATTAAACGGTAAAGGAGAAAACAAATCTGTGATTAACAGACATTTTTAGGAACTAGAAATTAAAAATTGTTTTTATTAAATTTGCAAGCTATAAGAAAATTTTATTTTTGTATTGCATTATATGAATTTAGTTTTAATTTCCTGTTAAATCGATTACTTCAAGGGCCATCCTCGTAATTTCAAAAACTACTAAAACCCGAAAACTTGCAATCTTCTTAAAAAATAAATATCTACACAAAGTTATCTTTTTATCATAATAAAAGTATAACTAACGTAATTTGCTTATACTCGTAGTTGTATTTATGTTATGCTTCATTTTTGACAATTTATATAAACTATATGTGTATATAATTATAAGTATGTACAATGTACATACCTACGTGAATACTTTTATAAAATGTTCTCTTCTCATTTTTCGTGATTTATATATTCATCATAAAATACGCATATTCACAAAAAACACTTTTTCTTTTTAAACTAATTTTATGAAGTCAATTTGGATACAATCATGTGATTAAATATAAAGTACTCAACCTAGTTTCTTTTATATTATTCTAATTCTCTTGATAAACCGTATTTTCATAGTTATCTTTTATATATGTACATACATACATTTCACTATTATTTTTTAAATTTTTGGTAACTGAACCCTGAAATCATAAAATCTTCTTAAGTCAACATAAAAAGATTTGTTTTTGGGTTATAATAAAGAATAAGTAACATTATATCTTTATAGTTTTGTTTTTAAGTTATAATTTTTTTATAATTCAAACGTATGTATATGAATAAAAAGGTCTTATCTGAATTTCGGTGATTTTTCATAAAATCTGGAGAAAGAAAAAACTGTAGATGCGTTTCTCGAACTGCTAAAAAAAATAGAATATTTCGTTATCTTAATTTAGAAAATTCGTATCTAATATATAACATATAAAAACTTTTCAAATATTACACAAAAAAACTTAATAAAAAAACTATAAAAATCTTGTATATATGTACATAGGAAAAGATTAGTGCTCAGTTTTTATAGGTGAACACTATACTGTTTTTCTGTTGAGATGTTTTCTGCTTCTGAATATTTATGTTTATTCTAAATTAAGGTAACGATTTGAACTTTCGTTAAAATTTCATTTTAGTTGAGTAACCAAACTTACATATGCATATTTGTCAAAGAACCGACCGAAATTGTTTACATGATTGGTATTTCCGGATCCTTCATTTTTGGGCTCTGCTCTTGAACTGCTAATGTGGGTTGTTGTTGTAATTATTGAAAGGCACACTTCTTTATTGTTTGAATTCTTTATTACCACTAAATAGCTTAATAACATGTCTGAACTTATTTCTAAATCTTTACATTTCATATTTTTCAGTATCTACATATATGTAAAGAATGTGTTGTCTGTTATAAAACTTCTATATATGTAAGTTAGCTATTTACAACAGTTATCTGATCTTAAAATCGGTCACCATTAAAATATTATATGCTCTCCGTTTTTGACATTTAATATTTATTAGCACTTATTATCATATCAGTCCCATTGTTTCGTGTATTTTAGAAAAGTAAAATATGAAACGTGCAAATGCGCTGGCTAGTAGAGTCCTACTTTAATTTTTATGCGTTCTATTGAGTTTCTCTTTAAGTCGAATGAGTGGGTATCTAATATTAAAATATTTCTAACTAACAGCCTGTTCATCGAACACAATTAACTAAAACAACGCGTAAAAATATCAACGTTTTTCCTGTTTGGGTTCATGCAACACGAATGTCAAGTTTTTAAACAAAACTCGTAACAACTGGCACATTTTTTTTGGTTTGTGTATCGCGCTTTTATATGTCAAAGAGCTGAAAGCTAAACGAATAGAATAACTTATTAGCTGTGGAAAAATATACATAATTAGACAAACTAAATAAATATTCAAAAAAAAATATACAAAAAAATTGTTCAAAATAGTAATTTAAATGTCATACAACGAGCAACTGAGAACGTGTTACACAAACCCTATTTGTTACGTAGTCGTTAACGTGTCGCCCAGTTTCGTTTAATGTCGGACGCGTTCCATGAACAGGCTGTAAGTCGAAAGGAAATTTTTTAGCTCAAGTTCAAATTTGACTTTACTCATTTCATTTGTACTCTTAAGAAATTTTTGATAAATTCAAATTACTTTTATTAAAAAAGTAAAAGTAATATTGGAACATGTTATTCATCAGCCTAGCAGAATGTATAAGTATTGTTTTCGAGCTCGTCATGCTATTATCACATCTGTGTTCTTTGTTGGAGTTGCCGATGGATACTTCTAACTGGGACTATGAAGTATTTAAATGAATTATTCCACAAATTATAATACGAAAATTACTTGTATTAATTTTAACAAGTTAAATCAATTTCCATTATAGGCTTTTTACTAGAATTGGGTAGTTCATGAACGAACTAGTTCAATTGAACTACTCACACAAGTGAACGAAGTGAGCTGATCATAGCAGTGATCTCTTTCAGCTCCTTAGTTCATGTTTCTTTTAATTTCCTATTTTCTTTTTCGCTCACTCTCACTGAAGACAAATTACATTTTGTAACATAATGCCTAATGTACGAGTATTCCGCATATTTGCACCACTTGATTCAAAGTATCAAATACCATACAAATATTTCCTTTTGAAATCCGTCGTTAATCTTTCACATAAACTCATTTGCATTGTTTTATTAAATTTTTTTACAAAAAACAATAAAAAATGTTCACCGATACAATATTTATGTTTGTCTACTGGTTGTATTTGTTCGTACATAATACTTTTGTCGCTTTTCTTTACAAATGTCAAAATTACCGATTTTATATAGTTCACTTCTTTTATCTTCGTATACTGAACTACTGAACTATTGAACTAACTGAACTAAAAAATTGTCCCAGCTCAGTAAAGGGAGCTGAGTTGAAAAGCGCGCTCACCGAAAAGAGCTGAAAAGCACAACTCTAATTTTTACACTGAACAACATTTTTGTGAAACGCATGGAAGATGTTGAAAACTTGAAACATGAATTTACATTAGCAACATCTTTCATCTGTCATTTATTCAGCTGTCAAAAAAAAATAAAAGAAAAACACGCATAATTTTTGTTAAATTAATCATTGTAGTAGTTGTTGCCAGCTTTCTCAGTTTTGAGAATTTGTCCCCAAATAGGGGATTTTTATTTTGTTATTGGGGATAAAAATTTCGGGAAATTCTCCAGGGAATTTTTTGGGAAAAAATCTCTTTTTTCGCTGGGGATTTTTGGGGATAATATATTATTATAAATAGTGTTATTTAGTTTTTCTTTTTTGTATTCAAATTCATGTACATATTGACAAATCATATATTTCTGTTTGATGATGGTAACATTAAAAAAATTCGCAACAGAATACAGTATGACTTATTAGAAGCTCTTCTTGGAATAAATATGAATACACTTTAAAAATAATTCAGTTTGCTGTGCCGAATTTATTCCATCTTCTCAAATGCAACAAAATTGCATTGGCTGATGATTCTGAAATTTTTGAAATGATAAACACAGATATATATATACAAGGCGTATTAACCAGGAGCCAGCATAACGGCGACTGATTTCGTTGTATTGCTTATGTTTTCTACATTGAATGTCAAAAAGGGTGTTTTTGACAGAATCGATTTAAAAAAAATTCATGTTGTTCTTGTAATTGTTGTACTAATAATTAAATATATAAAATCCTAATAACAACTCATCTGAATAACGACTCAATATGTGTGCTGTTTTAAAACATACAATACGGCGTAAAGTGTTTTTCACATATTAAATGTTGCCATTTTTGGGTTTTTAGACCCCCTCCTCCTTTCATAACGCTTCTTCAAATTTTTTAATATAAAAAATATTCACTCCTGAGTGCGTTCTTTACGTAATAGGTGAACAGTGCTTTAAATATAGAAATTCGTATTGAATCTAATGAAAACTTACTGAAAACTAAAAAGAAATCACCTGGCTATATGGCTAATAAATACATTTGTTTAATAGTGATTTCTGCCAAGCCAGCTACCCTCGTAACTTCAAAAACTTCTAAGCCTTGAAATCTTCTAAAAGAATATAAATCTGCATAAAATTGTCTATGTATGTTCGTGTATTTTTAGTGAAATAAGAAAAATAACTAATCTTATTTGCTTATAGTTTTATTATGAACTTTTTGTTAATTCGTATGCTCATATAAATATGTATGTCCGCACATATTATATGACCTGAAAAAGATACGAGTATATTTTGTTTGTTTCTTTTTGTATTTTTCCTTAGAAACTTATTTTTTGTGTCTTAATTTTATGAAGATAATTTAGATACATATTCATGTGTTTATAGAGGGCTCAACTGAAACACTATTCTATTTCAGTTATTCTCATTAAAAAGTATAAAATGCTTTAAAATGGTTGTGCGTATGTATTTATTTGAACTGTATTGGTTTAAATTAAATTTTACTAGTTTGACTCAAGTTCGAATCCGAAAGATGACGTTCGAGTTTCAAAAAATGTTTTTAGTTATTCTTAAATTAGTTTTATTAAGGAAATATAAAAAAGATTAAGGAAAAGCCAATCATAGCGCAAAAGTACTACTTTTGAAAGGTCGCCACACCAATCGTCATCAGCTTTCATGTGTTCATTTTTACCCCTTGTGAGGTGAATAATAGATTGTGTGAATATCAATTGCTCAACCAAATTCGGTTACGATGACGAATTTTTTAATTAAAGTCCGAAAACCCACTTTCACCAACTTATTCCTTAATATTCTATGAAATTTTCAACAAAAATGTTTGCAAAAAATGTATGTACATAAGTCTCTTTAGGCTTTAAATGTGGAGTGACATACAACAGTTGTATTCTTCTAACTCTTTCATAAATACATATGTACATATGTATGTATGTACAGTAGGGTGGTCCGATTTGTAATGACAAAAATATGTCGATATTATGCTATCGATTTTTCGATAGCTTTTCGCATGAGAAAAAAGAAAGTTCCACTACGATATATCAAAAATATCATTTTCGAGGCGCCCAAACTTCAACTTTTACTTTTTCTCAACTTTTATTTTTTGAATCGATTAACGAGGATAAGGCACCATTTCTATCCCCCAGCCATTTCACAATGCATTTTTCAGTCTAACTACATTTAAGAGCCGTAAAAATTCAATTAATTGGACGACGGCTCGAATTTTCAAAAAACGACGGCGGCGGCTTATTTTGTTTTGTGATACCATACTGCTGCTGCTTGTCAAAAATTTACCAGTTCTGTCAAAAATTTTATTAGCCCCCAGGACTAGTGAAATTTTATGCAGGTCAGCAGTGTAAAAAATTTACATACCAGAGTATTCATGGTAGAATAATACAGGTAGTGTTGAAGCGTTAACGGACTTTTTTTGGGTTCGGGTCTGTCAAAATTTGATTATGTATTACTAACACACACCCACACTACTAAAAAAGCACACTGCAACATTTGTTTCACATGCAAATAAGAAAAGGAAAAGAAACAAAATTCTTTATGGAACAGAGAATGCAACGATTTTGCCATTTTTCTTTTGTGCTTTTTGACAGCTTCGAACCTAAAATCAGTGTTGTTGTAGCTTCGACAATACCTGTATTAGTCTACCATAAGAGTACTTTGCTACCGATTGGCACACACCCATAAGCTCTAAACACATTCACGACAGCAGACAGCAAGCAGCAATATGTCAAAAATAAAATCCATGTGTTTAAATGAAAACGATTATTTTGACGGCAGCACAGCAGCAGGACTGCACAACAGCATTTGCTGCTGCTGCCAACTTATGCTATTTTCTATTTTGACGGGCAGCAATACACAAATATAGTGTTGCCATTTTATATATAAATTGGAAAAATAAGAACAAAAACTTTTTTTAATATTAAATATCAAATAACATTACAAAAATACAATATAGAAATAAATTTATGTGTTTTTATAGTTTTTCGTGATATTATTACATTTTTTATCAATAACTTTAATTTTATTCACTATAAAATATATATCCGGCATCCCTAAAATTTGTTTGTGTTTGAAATTATTATGTTGTTGCTATCTTCAAAATAATTATGAAGCTGACTTCAGAGCAGCATTTGAAGTTGGCAGCATTTGATGCCGTGAAGTTGTGAAGTCTGCTGTCGTCTAAGTGTTTAGAGCTATAGCTGGCATTATCGGTTTGCCAGTATAGCCAATTTGAAGTTGGTAGGTAACATTTCAATTGCCTAACCCTGTACATATTTATGTATATGTACATACTTATGTATGTTTTAATACAAAAATATTAGATGCGTCACAGGAAAAAAATATTGCGCAAATTTTTGCTTAAAAATTTTATTGTTTTTTTATATTAAAAAACATACACAACATATTTGAATTCAATAAAATGACCCTGCAATATTAAAAGGTGCTTTTAAGAATTTTCTCTTTCAGGTACATACCATAAATATTATACAGTGAAACAAATTGCGTGTAAGTCTATGCAAATCATGCATCACTAGGACGGTTCGTTAGTGTATCCAAAATGATGACGATTGCCTAAGGAATTTTTCCCTACAGCCAGGAGACAGTAGTCGGCCTCTCAGATAGAGGAGGTAAAAGGCATAGCATACCACTATTTGTACAACATGCTTCTAAAGCAACAGCGAAAAAATCCCTTACCAAAGAAAAAAAAAGGAGTCAGAAAGACATCCTGAAAGTACAGTACTCCAAAGCCGTCTTCATTATAGACAACATTGCCATGAATGCTACGAATGGAGTCACCCACGAGCGTGACGCCGCGGAAAAGATAAAATACCAGGCTTTAGTAGACGAATACCAAAAGGTTATAGATTCCGTACCCAGTACATCCAAAGGCACAAACACCAGGCGAAACCGTTCTCATTGGCGATACGCAGTACGCACTGAGGAGCACGGCAACAGTGGTATTTGCCTCATCCTCTCCATCGCGGAACTTGGTACAACGGTTATTGAAAAATCAGGTTCCAAGCTATTTTTCGGTGTGAAGGACGCCAAAGTTAGGATGTCCCTCCCAACCAACTCTGTTGGTACAGACGAAGAAGTCGTCGAGGTTGCCAGCAACCTTCTGGTTAGCATGCAGCTGGCAGAGCCGGCAACGAAGAAATAGGCACCAAAAACTAGAATCGCTCAGATAAATCTTAAGCACTCCAAGTGTGCAACAGATAACCTAAAGGTTCTCTTAGCCGACGGAAATATTGCCATTTGGTGAAGGGGTTCCCCTTGTCCACGTATAATGTGCTCTATGCTAAAGGATACGGTAAGCCAAGATCATGCCTAATAGCCAAAAAACATATTAACATTTTTCTCTGCACACAGCTCAGCGGACCTAACAGTTGCTAAGGTCGAGCTGCCCGAAGACAGAAGCTTCCTTATAGCATCATGCTACATGGAGCATGACAAACCAACACCGCTAGACGAGCTGAAAGTGGTTATGTCATCCATAGATGCCAATGAAAACATCATCTTAAGGTTTGATGCTAATGCTAGGCACTCAATATGGGGCATTAGTGAAATGAACGACAGAGGTGAGCATATCCTAGATTTCATTAACTCTAATAATTTGTAACTCCGGCAACTCAACAATATTTATCTTGGACAGATTTAGTGAGTGGGAAGAGGTTCTGGACATTACTCTCACGAACGACAAATTTAGATTTCTGATCGACAAATAGAGGGTATCCAAGAAGATAGCCTTTTCGGATCATAATTGGATACTCTTTGAAGTCAGACTTCAAAACAAACAAAAATATTACTTTAGAAATCCGAAGAGAACGGATTGAAGCAAAAACTACCAGAGATCGAGAGCACGACCGAGGGACTCGAACACCATGTGGAGATCTTTAACAAGGCTATTACTAGAGCCTATGAAATCTCCTGCCCCATAGCAAAAGCTAGGAAGAGCTATCCTCTTTGGTGGAATTCGGAAATCTCCATTCGACGCAAAGAAACACGTAGGGTCATCAACACATGCTACGATAATAAAATGTGACAAGCCCTATCGCGATAAGTTGAAAGCTTATAAAGAAGCTACAAAAATCGCCAAATGTAACTCATGGAGAAATTTCTTTGAGTCCATAGATAATTCCAGAGATTCTGCAAGGCTTGCTAGGATCCTGGCTACGAATCACTCCTGTATTTCTTGAATATAAAAAATATTATACTCCTTTCCTTTCTGACAACTCTGCACACTTTGTACCCTGAGTTTCGTAGCAGTTGAGCTTGGTTATTGGATTGGTTATTGCTATCGAATGAACATCTGATTGATGTACATATTTGTATTATTTTTGTTATAAATATGGAAACATAGTTAAATTTATTAAATTTCAGTATTTATAGTAAAATATCGTTTAATTTTGTTGAATTATCGTAACGGTAACTGTTTTCCAACCCATCTTTTTTCTGTGTGAAGATTAAAAACTATTTATCTTATTAACTTTATATTAAGCATAATAGAATAGCAAATGTAGGAACCTGAAAACTTGTTATAGCTTATAGTGATTTTTTTAATAATATGTTAGGAATTAGTTTTATATCTACCATTTGTATGATTATTAATCTCAAAAAACACTTAGTTAATTTATTTTCTCCTTAAAGATTTGTTTTTCAATCAAGTAATACTTTTATTAGCGTTAACATAACAAAAATCTCACAGACTTCTATAAACTTTATTACATTTTAGTTTACTTATATAAACTAAAAATGATAAAAATAAAATTGTTTAATAACAATCATATTTTACTTTTATATTTTCTCGAATTTTCAAGAAATGGTACAAAAAGTGAAGATTAGATGCGTATTTGATAATCTATATCATTAAATAATAAAACTTCTTTCTTTGACGCAAACGGAGTTTCTGAAAGCTAATCTATTTTTTTATGGCTAATAGAGTAACTCTGCACACACGAGCATTACGCTCGCAAAAAATAAATGACGCTCATGCAGTCTCCTCACGTAGGCCACATGCTCATGCACGTTTATGTGATTGTAAGAAAAAAAAAAACTAAAAACTCACGCTCTCGAAATTCTTACGAAAAACGTCTTATTTATTTCTTTATTTCTATCATTAATAAAATTATTAGAAACATTTTTTAAAGAGTTGCTAAAAACAATGCTCCACAGCCATTTGAGTTTCAGAATTCTCGACTTATTTCTCATGAAACAATCATACTAAGGTTTATTTTTCCAATCATGCTGTTGCACGCATGATTGAAGGAAAAATTTACTCATGATTCACCTCAATACTATTGCAAATATGGAGATTTTAAGAGCAAAACAAATTTTGGCCTTAACTTTAAGATTTTAAAGCAAATGAAATTGCTAAAGAGTATTATGAGGTGAAAAAGCTAAGCTAACTACGCTAAAAAAAATGTCATTACAGAAGGTCAATGTAATTCGAAAACATATTAAATGTGTTCGAGTACCCAAAAGTTTTTACAAATTTTTACTGCATTTTACTAAATTGCGTTCGTTTACTCAAGTTACAGTAAATGAGAACACAAATTGAGAGCGTAAAGTAACAGGTCATGACTGATAATTGAAAAATTTTTACTGCAGAAATTTCTTGTAGTAAAATTTAGTAAAACAGAAAAACTTATGATTCAAAAGGTAAACAAACAAAAGTAAGTAAAAGAAAAGTATAAAATTTGTGAAAAAATTATTTAAAAAAATTAAAACTGAAACAAAATAATAAAACATAATAATAAGTGAACAATTATTTTTAAACTATTCGTTCATTAAAAGGAAATAAATTTTGTAGAAACCATTTATAGCCATTTTCGTTGTTATTTTAATTTTTTGGAGTTGTGAAATTGCTAAGTATATGATTACTTAGGACTGCACTTGTTTTTAAGTTAATCAATACCAAAAACAAATAATCTCATACTTTTGAATAAATTTAATCAGATACAAATTAGCAAAATCAAATAAAATAAAAATAAACATACGGAAAAGATTACAGAAAATAATTTGTTTATATTTTCTCAAAATGTTTGTATAATAATAAATATTGCACCGATTACCAACAAGAAAAAGAGTTGAGTAGTCCAAAGTGTAAATATATTTCAAAACTATTGATTTGCAATCACCTGTTTCCTTAATCTTAATAATTTTTACAATTTTTACGTTCGCGTACTTTTTTTGGCAACAGCTTTTTTTGAAAGTAAATTTTTCCGTTTACTCAGTAATTACTCGTTTACTGCATTTTACTGCAAAAGTATTCGAACGCAGCTATTTTAAGATTTAAAAACCTCTTGCATATTTATGTATGTATATAACAGTCTTGGGCTTTCTTTTATATGGCTTAACAAATTTGAAAACTTGAAGATTTTCGAAAATATTATGTTCAAATGATGTGAATTTTAGGATTTTTTGTAAGTTACAAATCTCGAGCTTAAATTCTATTTAAAATTTTATGCTTTTTATTACTAGAGAAAACGAAGAGCTTTTTTAGGTCAGGTGCTTGATTGCAATAAGAAATTTTATGATGTTATTAAAACTCCTATTTGTGTTAGAACACTTTTTTTAAGGGGTAAATCTTTATATTTTTTTAAGAAACACTAAGGGTTTTCAAAGCAATCGCCTTTAAATTTCCGTAGGAAATTTATAACTTTTTGAAACGACAAATTTATATTAGGAAACTTAGAGCTTTTTAAGAGCGATCAATTTTTATAGGAATTCTTGGGTTGGTTGTTTTTTAAAGCAATCGGTTTCTGTAAGAAAGTTTTGGATATTTCAAATGGCGCAAATTTTTTTTTAAGAACTTCGACTTTTTTCAAAAGCTATAACTTTCTCTCAAAAGCTTGGAGAGCTTTTAAAACTAATTAATTTACATAGTTAGTATTGAGCTTATTCCCAAACACGAAAAATAACCCAATCTTGGGGACAAATCCCCTAAACTGGGAATGGTGTGCTCTGACATCGAAAACATAGTAAACTTAGCTATTCCTGTCTTTTTCATAGCCTCAAGCTTCAAGTCCAACAAAAATATATTCATTTAAAATCAAACATTATGAGCATTTTATAAAAACCAGTTATTTTTTTAAACCAATCCGTACTTGTAACCGGGTTTTTACAAAAGCTATTTTTCGAATAATTCTAAAACCGGTTTCATAAAAAATTCGGTTTTTAGATACTCTAATAACAACGTAAGTTAATGTTCACTTAGATATTTTATGCCCAAATGTTTTATTTCTAACATTCTTTACAGCGTTGTATCCTTTTTTATGGTTTTCTGTGTTAATGACTTAAGACATAAAACCGTTGTTCTCTTGTGAATTATTTGAATCAATCAAACAATTTGTGTTTGTATCTTGATAAATGTTATAATTTGATAAGAAATACATGGACTACCAAAAATAGTTTTATCTTTAGTATTCACTTTGGATGTATTTTATTGCTATAATCTCATTTTATGTTTATTATTCACACGTTCTTTAAACAAAAAGTTAAATAAATTGTATACCGGGTCTGTAGTTTCCATTGAAAAAATTAATTTCAAGACATACGCGCTTTTTTTAAAAACTACAGAGCTTTGTTGGTTAATACTTAAATTGAGCCTGCAGGATTCTTATTTTACATGTCACAAGGTATGTTAATAAATGGAAAGTGCAGCAACACAAGTGTGATTAACAGTAACACAAAAGACTACAGTGTTAATTTAATAAATATTAATTGAAATAAAACCTTTCTCAAATTACACTCAGAAGAAAATCTGCAGGGCAGCATGAAGCTGTATCGTGATTGACTTTAGAATGATTTCATTATATGAAAAATAAGTCTTCACAGTCTAAATAGAACGAAGCAATTATACAATATGTCGTTCTAAAATTAAGATGATCATCATAATTTTAGCACTTTCAAACCTAACAAGCATTCGTGATGGTTTCAGCTTTTATTTCAATCCCGTTTGGCTTAATTAAATGCAGCTTGTTTTAAGAAGAACAAAAGCATTATTTAAAGTTATATAAATTATAAAGAAATTCTTTTTGGAAAGAAACAACAACTTTGTTTCTTGGATATTTGCTTCCAAAATTATTGTTTTACTGGCAATAACATTTCCGAATTCATCTGTAAAAGTTTGACTTTCCTATCAAAAGTTATAAATTAATAAAATATAAAAAAATTATCAATATTTATTATATTAATTTAAGTACATATTTTAAAATAATTTTATTTCGAAGTAGTAAAAAAAATCAATTTTGAATTTTTTGCAAACGAAAACGTGGTATCTGTACTTAGATGACCAATCTAGTTGAGAAAGGACCACCAAAAAAAAGCTAAGTTCACTTAGACGACTGGGTGGTAATAGATTTTTGTACATGGTAAAGTGCTGTAAGTCACTTTTTACTATGGTCTACAACAAATTTATAAATTTATAAATAATTCTATTACAATTATGGTGTGAACACAAAAAGTTTCAAGGTTCTATCTCATACCATTCCACATATGGCTCGCTAGAACAAATATTTGGCCAAAATTATTATAAAATTAAAACTTTTTTAAGAAACAGCATTTACAACCAAGCTTGCGCTTATCTTCTTAAGTTTGGATCAATTTGTAAGTTTTAAAAACCGTTTAATCCTTTCATGCATATGTTGTATATATAAAGGGTCCGCCATCTAACGTTTTTTTTCAACTAGTGCTTATTTCGTGAATGGTAACACTTAGCTCATCTCTGATTTGACAGATAATTAGTTTTATCCTTCCGCTGAACGAATATGGACCAGCCAATGCGTTTTCGCTTCGCTAAGTGGGCCTGCGATCGACTTACAGAAGATGCCGATTTTGCAAAAAAAAAAATCATCTTTTCAGATGAAGCTCATTTTGATCTTGGCGGGTATGTAAAAAAGCAAAATTGTCGCATTTGGGGCACAGAAAACCCGCACGCATACATTGAAAAGCTGACGCACCCAAAACGAGTCACTGTTTGGTGCGGATTTTAGTCCAGAGGCATAATTGGGCCATGTTTCTTCGAAAATGAGCAAGGAGTGGACGTTACAGTCAATGGCGATCGTTATCGGGCCATGTTGAACGAATTTACAAAAATTGTAGAGGAGGATATTGGCAACATTTGGTTTCAACAGAACGGTGCTACGTTCCACACAGCCGAAGCTACACTCGATGTTTTGCGCCCTGTTTTTGAAGATCGCATTATCAGCCGCAGAGCTGATGTCGTTTAGCCACCTCGGAGCTGCGATTTGATACCGTTGGACTATTATTTGTCAAAGATAAGTGTTTCGCCGACAAGCCAGAGACAATTGACGCTTTAAAGGACAATATTCGTGAAGCCATTGGTGAAATACAGCTGCACACAATCGATAATGTGCTTAAAAATTGGACCGATCGTGTAGGCTACTGCATGGCCAGGAGAGGCAGCCATTTGAATGAAATTATTTTTCATTATTAACCGGAAGGATTGTACTTTGAAATAAAAAAAGAAATTTGAGAAAATATTCAGTAGTTTTTTTTATAGCATTTTCAAAAAAAAAAAGTTATCTGGAGGACCCTTTACAACAAATTTTTTTTCGTAAAATTTAATTTTCTAACGCTATATTTATAAAAACGAAGTGTGTCAAAAGCCATTATATGAGTTTTGTGTCCAGCTTAAAAAATTAAAAAAATGGGTTCACCAAAAATTTTGTATAATTGATTAAAAGTTGCTTCAAGATCACCGTGTACGGCATTTAAGAAGATGAATATCTCAAAAATCGCAAATTTTCGCAATTCAAGCTAAGGTGAAATTAAAAATATACATCAATATCTTCATTTTTTTCTTAGTCGTATACCAGCCGAACTGAGCCGAAATTTTAAAATTCTACGTAAACTTAAAAATCGTATAAAAATTCATAAATTTTATAATGCACCAACATATTGATATTTATTCACTTCACCTTAAATATTTTGAATTTTTTTTAATGTTTTGAATAAACTATATATATTCAGCTTTATTTTCCATTTTAAACTTTACAAAATTATTTTTTTTTAAACTAGAAAATATTTAAAAACCTTAAAAAACATATGCACTCGATTTTTTTTCAAGTGGAATGAAGTTTATACCTTTAATGCTGTAATGTTAAATGGTAAATTGCAATTTACAAAAACAAAATGCTTTTGTGGTTGCTCTGATGTGTTTGCCAATAGATTGCAATAACAAAATTATAATCGTAGCCCATGTAAAATATTTAGTTTTGGCCAAAAATTTGAATTTTGGACCTTAGTGCATTCTCGAGATATCATCAATAAACTTTGAAAACGTTTACCTCAAAACTAGCTTTTTTGAATTAGCATGTTTTAGAATGTAGCCGTAGATATATTGTAAACTCTTCGAAAATTTTAAATTTATATAGTTTATGGTACTTTTCATTACATTTCTAGTTTTCATACTACAGTAGTTTTTCGGTTTAACGAACCAGTGCTTTTTCAGGTCTGTTCGTTAAACTGAAAAGTTCGTTATACGCAGTATTTAACTAGAATAGCCGTTTTATGGGTAAATATATAACAAGAATTGTATTTTTGTATACATATTTTGTTTAAAATAATTTTTGAGATCTGTATAATAAAAAAATAAAAATAAAATAGAAGAGTACAATTCATCACACTGGTAGAAAACATAAAACGTAAAAATAACTGTAATGAAAAATTGGCATAAATTCATTTTCAATTTCCTTGAAAAATTTCTCGAGTAATGTTTGTTTTTTTTATAGCATCTTCATGCAGTTCTCTTAAAATCGTCAATGTTGAGAAATCAGCGTTGTTTTTTTGAGCCCATTGAACACAAATTTCGAAGCTTTTGATAACATCTATGTACATACTCGTATATACGTGTTTTATTTTTTACTCCAAATTTTCTTCATTATCGACTTCTTCAACATCGTGGTTATCATATTCGTCTTGTCTCGTCGGATTGTTTTCTATCCATTCGTTTGAGTCATTGGCTGACAGCTCTAGCTGAAAATTATTAATTGTTAAATTCAGATAAATTTTTTGAACAGAAAAAATAAAATGTGACTTACATTTGGAAAAATATAATTCAACATACCAACTTCATTTTGAATTGCCCCTATATATTCGTTTCGCTATAACAACATTGCTACGGGAATATCGTCTTGCTCATCATAGACAAAGGTGTTTTCTCCATTGTAGGAAATTCATCTTGTTTCATGGCTTTCCTATTTTTGCATCTAAATTTTGTACTTTCTGCATTTTTTTATTAGTGTATTATCACAATCTTTACAAAATACTATGCAAACACAAACTAAAATAGCAGTACTTTTTTTCTACTCGCTTTGCTTTTAGAAATTTATCAAGATTATTTCTTTTTATCTAAAATTATAAATCTTATTTGTTCATTAAACAGAACATAAAAAATATTTTTTGTTCGGTATATAAAGTACTCAATGTAGCAATCTGACATGTACGTTAATAGCGATGTTCGCAGAATCGAATGTTCGTTAAACCGGAAAACTACTGTACATTTATTTAACAAAATTTTGACGCACAACGTTTTTCAGTGTTTTCAATACCAGGCATTTTTTTCCATTTAAATTGCAAACGTTTAAAAGTTAGTAACGTGTTTAACAAAATGAGACCCTAAAACAATTTAACATCATGAAAATATAAACTATTGACTGTTGTCTTTGTTATTTATTATATACGAGTATGTATATACATACATATATATATTTTTTGGTAATTTTTTGTTTTAATTACAACCGCAATTGTTCATAAATTGTAAAGAGTACACGTGCCGAAAACCCCATAAAGCTAGAATTGAATTGAATTTTACCGCGACACATACATACATATGTATGTAACATTACACTATCATTAATTTTTGTTTTGGCAAAGCAAAAAAAAAATACATTTGAATAAGCATCATCCAGAAAACAAACTTCAATTTAGGGAAACTGCAAGTTATGGAATAAGTTTTCAGAACTTTGCACATTATAAAAAAAATATTTCTTATTAACAGTTATTTCTTTTTATTTGTAACAAAAGAATTGAACATGTGTATATAATTTGTTATACGAGTATATTAAAGTACTAAGTAATTTTCGTCTGAATTTGTTCTTGTTTTGTTTTGTATAAAAAGTGTCTCTAAATTTTTTGCATACTCCATGGCTTTACCCATCAATATTCTTCCAGATATCGGGCATTTTGTGGACTCTTGTTGCTGGGAACCATATAAATATCGCTTTATCGAGGTTATCATATGTAGGTTTCTCTATTCTTTTAGTTTTTTCATACACATCTCCAGATTCAACAAAATGGTTTATTTTCACCTTATTTCTTAAAATCATTGAAATTGTACTCGGTGCATTTCCATATTTTTCAGCCACATCTTTTTCATTTCATTTATTAACTAAAACTTCAACTTCAGTTGACAGATTTTTATGAATACGTTTTATGCGTTGACTAGTAGGGGCAGATCTGGGAATTTTTATTTAATGTGATTATTTTTCGAACAATTTTGTTTAGTGGTTTTTTTAATCCAAAGTGATTATTATTTTGGCTAAAGTTATTAACAATTTTTAGTCAGAAAGAATTGGACATGAGACAATATTCCAAAGTAACAAGGGAAAATTTTCTAACACCAATTAATTTCAACTTACACGGCAGAACAGAAACAACGTTGTTTTTCGAGAGCCGCTTCACTCCTTAATAATGTCTAGAACATTATTTGTACATATAAATACAAATTTGAAATCACATTCAACCGAGCCACCTAAACAGTGGCGGATACATGGAAACACACATGAATACTGAAGATGGGAGTGTAGCGGCTCTCGAAAAACAACGTTGTTTCTGTTCTGCCGTGTAAGTTGAAATTAATTGGTGTTGATATTTTCCCTTGTTGCACGGGAATTTTTGCTTAGCAAAAAATTAATGTCAGCACAAAAAATTCAATTTATAGAAACGTTGCAAAGCTTTGTACCATTATTTTTCTTAAAGTTAGAGAGTAATTCAAGTTATGGAAGTTAAAGTTATAGAAACAAAATCTAAAAGAATTTATCTATTTTCCGCTTTTGTCATGCGATTTACTTCAATTTATAGAAACTTCAAGTTATAGAAGTTCAAGTTTGACTGCATGTTTAATAAGACAGCTTAATTAAAATTAAAACTTTTATTAGTTAAAAAGCAGAAGATGTAGGAAGTATATTTTTTTTAAATAAAATTAAAAGTTTCATATATAGAAACATACGTAGTGCTAGAGACGGATTTTGTAAGAAAAAAACACCACACCAGGGAAAGCAGTGACTGTTGCGTTCTACTATAGCTTTAATCCTGTAATCCTTTCCTAATAAATGTAGTTTAAAACAGCATTTTGAGTTTCCAAAGTCAAGCCTGATTTAATAACTTCAATAATACTCTACAAGTTGGAGCCACCCTAATGTCTCTGTGTATTATTTTTCGGATATCATTAAGGCCTGAAATGTTACTACTGAACAAATGAAAAAATATAAGTTCTTGTAATTGGTGCTTTTTATGGGAATCTTTCAAATTTTAGTGTTAAATTTTTTTCGCACTTTTTCCCAAAATTAATATTTTACTTATTCAGTAAAACATTAACCATTTTGTTAAAAACAAATTGCAATTGATTATTGAGGGGTATAGCTTGTTCCTATGCGCATTTCACTGTTGCTAATGCAGATCATCAGGGAAGTAGTTCGTTGTCATTTTTACAAAATTGCTTAACTTTGACGTCAACATTTGTTAAATAAATTATTTTATTAAAAAGGCATGTGCACTAGGGCTACAACTTCTTTTGGACAAAATTTCTTCATCCCAACACGCGATGAGCAATTTAGTATTGATAATAAAAATAATCGAAATTTTTTTTAGGAGCTTTAGAAATTGCATTTGGTGCGGCTCCTAAAAAAAATTTCAACACATCCCTTGATTCAACTCATATTTAATAAAAATTAAGTAGATTTTTTTAGTACATTGGTGCGTACCAAAAGTAAGAAATAAAATTAGTCCGAAAAATCCAAAATACAATTAAATACAACTTTTACCTGCAAAGGTATTTTTTCTGAAAATTATCACTGTTTCATATAATATCCGCCAAACAACTCATCTATCACAAAATCTATCATTTGACATTAAAATTCATAATATCGCGATTTTTTTTGCGCCCCTCTTCCGTACAAATAGTAAGATCTTGTTATATTCATGAAATTATTGGTAAATACTTAAAATTTTGTTATTAAATGTTAATTTCCTATAATTAGGAGAAAAAATTAAATTAAAAACTTCATCGCGTTTAGGGCGGAAACTTTTTTAACGATCGCAAAAAAGTAATACATCATTTCTTAATATTTTTTCATGGTCTATACGGCTATGCGATGAAGAATTTGATATTCGCGAAAATTGCAAAAAAGTTATTACCCTAATGTACACCATAAGCTATAAAAAAGTTCGTTTGTGCAGAAATTGCGTTTAATGAAACAGGCTCAGGCTTCCAATAAGTGTCTGTTCATTATAACATAATGCCATTTTTCCGTAGAAGTAATTTAAGAAGAGAATCTACTTTGTATGGGTGTGGCACTGTCCACGTTTCCAACTATAATGTTGAATCGTTCCGGGAGCTTAGTGTGTGCGCAAAATTTTATGAGAATCGGCATTATAACGCAACGCCTTTTCTGTCGTAGAAGCAGTTAAAGAAAAGTATTTTCTTTGTATGGGTGTGTTCCTGCCCACTTTTAATGTCTGTGTAAAGTTTCATAAGAATCGGTTAATTGGTAGTATGTACTTGCAAAAGGAATATTTGTGTGTATATTTCGTTTGGCCCACTTTTCCAATCGTATTGTTGTATCGTCACGAGAATTAAATTTGTGCGCAAAGTTTCATAGGAAGCGGTTTAATGGAAGTGTGTAAATGAAAAAGAGTATTTACTTTGCATGAGCGTGACTATTAAATGTAACAATGTCCGTTTGGCTGTAACCAATTTTGAGTACTTGCGATTCAAAAGCTCTGCAGTAACTTTAATGGGGCTTAAAGCTTTTACTGAACTTCTCAAATTTGCTTTAATTAGTTTACTTTAAGAAATTATTAAAGCACTTTAATCCGACTTTAGTATTGCACCTCGTTTTGTTATCGTGAACTAAACGAACTCTATCAAATTATCCTTTAACGAGACTTAAAATTTGTTCGTACAATCAAATTCACTTTTCTAATGTCTGAAATAAATATTCTATCAATTTTGAATAATTTCATGTGAATCAAAATTAATTTCGATTGTATGTGACATAATTTTTACTTTGTCTGTTGTGTGCTAAAATTTAATTTAAATTTAAGAACAGATTCAAAAAACCATAGATAGGTAGAATAGGGGAAGATCTGGTCCAAATTAAATCAATCTCTGTATGACTCTCCCTATGAAAGTCAGCACAGATATTGGAGAAGCCCGCCTAATATTATCCGAAACCAGAATGAAAAATACGCCTTCTACTGTTACAAAAGACGATACCCTCGAAAAGAATGTGTGCCGTTGTCTCGTCATCCTCTAAGCATAAACGACACAAGGGTGAACGAACTTGGTTACATTCCAAAGTGACCAGAGAGTAAAAAGTAAAAAGCCGTAAAATATAACTATTGAAGTTCAGGATGTCATTATATGAAAATGGCTGCATCAATGCTTTGGCCTGCCTTAACCTGGAAGAAGTCAGCCACATTTCCTTAGCGGTCGAAGTGGCATCTTCTTTGATCAAGGGATGTAAATGGAAACCCTGATCCGTATGTATAGCTTTTGTAATGAGTCAAAGCAATCTAAAACCATCCTGAAACGGAATTCCCATGAGAGGAGGGACTTAAGGGCTGCCTGGCTATCGGAGAAGATAGCTATATGCGCGCATCTAATGCACCTATTTAAATTAATCTCAACACATTTGGTGATTGCCTGTATTTCTGCCAAGAGATTTTTATTTTTAAAATAATACTAAATACAAATTTAAGATAATATTTAAAAGAAATATATAAAATAAACTCCAAATAATATTATATGCTTTTAGTTTCCCGTGACAATTGTTTCCATATGAATAGGGTAATGACTTTTTCTTGCTAGAAAATAATATTAAATAATATTTAAAAAATAAAAGAAGACAAATTATGAAAACTTAAAGCTTCTGCAAAACAGAATGTTATTTTCGAAACAAGTTTTAACTTCGAAAAAGAAAATTAGTTTAAAATTTAATGTTGTTTTGCCTACTAAAATTTCAAACTTTAGATATGTTGCTTTATACAAAATCATACAATAAAATTGGTTGCTTTCTTTTTAAAATAAATGAAAAAAAATTTTTTTCGATTTATTACTTCTTATCACTGGCGTAGCTAAGCATTTTTCCTATGGGTGAAAAAAGCTAGATATTTTTTTGCTATAATTAATGTGTAGTGAAATTTTAAAAAATCTATGATTAGCAAAAGTCATAACTGAGATTTTCGAAGCCACCTGCAGCATGGCTTTTTCACGCCTATGTTTTCTACAAGAATACTCAAACCACAAAAAAAATTGGTTCTCCCTCGAAGGAACTAAACATGCTTCCTATTTATGCAAATTGCACTCGTATGCAAATAATGAATTAATGAAATTGCACCACTAACAAAATGGGGGCTTATCAAATGCAAATCCATATTTTAGCAAGAAAAGAGCTAAAAATAGAACATAATAACAAATACAACCTCAATGAAGAGTCGTTGTTATGACTTAACATTGTATGTATGTATGTGTGTAAAAAAAAACATTGAGACTAAAAATACAAGAAAATGATTCTAAAAGGAATTCAACGTAACCCGGCCAAAAACATACATACATATGTTGGTTGGAAGAAAGAATGCACATTTAAGAAAATAACAATAAAAACAAAATGAAATTTTATACAATTGGAATAAATCTTTTATTGTCAGGATTCTAACCAAATGCATACGAGCACAAAACCAAAAACTTACTTCCAAAGACCAAAATACACATAGAAAAATAGACAAAGGGAAGAAATAAAACTTAAGATTTAACCACAAAATAAACCATTATGTTGGTTAACAAATGCAGGCCAAGCTAAATTTCCCTGGAATAAGTAAACAAACACACACACACACACATAAACAACTAATTGACTTGATATGATGCAGCTACATCAGCAAAAGTAAAAGCAGTAGCAGTAACAGTAGCAGCAACAGCAGTGAAACGTTGTTTCCGTTTCGTATCGGACATGAAAATATAAATGAATGCATGTGAATGTTTATGTGAGTTTGTGTACGTATGTATATATGAAATTATTTGTAGTTGCCAAAGTAAATGTTATACTATTGGCAATGACCAGGGAAAGGAAGATTATGCTAATATGCTTAGAAAAAGTTTAATGCATATTTTCGCCATATTTTACTGAAAATACATATTTTGCTATTTGTTCACGTTTTTGTGTGTAGCTGTAGGTGCAAATATATTTATATTTCATATTAGTTTTGACGCCAAAAATTATTTAATTTTTTTGTAAATTAATTCGTCTATAATGAGCTTTGCCAGCTTAGCTTTTGTATGTTTTAGAGTTGACTGCTGGTATTGCAGTAATATTGAACATTGTATTTTATTGAATTGTATATTATTTAATTTTTGCTAAAAAATATTGGAATAGCAAAACTTTTGAGCACATTTCGAATATACATATGAGAACAGAACTCCAAAATAGAAAATTTTTGGGCACCAAAATTACTATGAATCAACGCAGTAAACATTTTATGAATGTAGTACGCCTTACTGCGACACAAAAAAACAAAATGAAAACCTTTAAAGCCTTGATTGTTTTAGTAAATAAATAGCAAGCTCTTTAAATTAGCAACAGCAAGCTTGTTTGTTAAAAATGTAGTGCTGAAAATAGCTGAAAGTACATCCCAACTAAAAAAAAGAGACGAACATAATATATAAAAATTAAAAAATTTTTTATTTATATTATTCTTCTAATTGAGCTTGAGGTCACTTTTTTATTATAATTATCCAAATTTATTTTACTCAATATTTCGTTACCCTTTGGGTAACTTCTTCTGTAGTATGAAACTCGATAAGCAATTGAAATAAAAAAAATTTTAAATCAACAATTTCTTTTTCCATTTTGGCTTAAAAATTATCAAGAATGGACAACATTGTAAATGATAGTGCCACATATAGAATTAAGGATAAGGATCGAGCAAACAAATTACAGAAATTGAATAATGAAATTGCAGAAAAACTCTTTAAATTGAAGATTATTACTCTTTCAGAGAAAACACATTTAAAAACAAATATAACGACTGCATCAAGATTATATGGAGTTCCGAAAATCCATAAGGATAATTTTCCATTGAGGCCGATATGTTCATTTATAAATTCACCTTCCTATGAACTTAATAAATTTATTACACAAATTCTTAAAAATGTGACTAAAGATTCTAAATATAATATGTATTAAGAATTCATTACAATTTAGGCATAAAATAGAAAATTTTAACCTTTTAAAAAACCAATGAGAATTTCAAAAATTACAAAAGTATAAATAAGCATAGTAGGCTTTGAAACTTATTCAAAAATCCCAACAAACAAATTATATTATTCTATATGAATCTATTTTATTTTCTTTGCAACCTTTCTTTTTTAAGATAAGAGGTTTGAAACATTTCAAAAATATGGTTTAAGGTCTACTGATGATTTGGCATTAGCACCAATGAAATGCATGTATATAGATAGACTAGCTAAAAAACCCTCAACAAACAAAAGTTTTTGAAAATATCATTTTTATTATTACATAATTAATTTTTTAGTTTACTTTATTTATTGTTACTAAATAATGGCATTTGTAATGCACTTAATAAAGAATGTGCTTGAAGGAATATAAAGTTGAGACTGAATCACATGAAGAAGCAGTCAGTTTAAAAAATATTGTTATGACTGCCTGAACCCTTAATCTTGTGTGTCTTTGCTGGGAATTCTTTTTGTACGATTAAGTCTCATAAAATCTACTATTTAGCCCACTGTCCTGCACATAAAAGTAAAAACAATATTTACCTCGTTTGTTACACTTAAGTGTCTTAATATGTCAAAAATGATTGCTCAACTTTGTTTTTGTGAACCTAAAGATACACATGAAATGAATGCTAAGCTAACAGAAATTGAAAACTTTTCGAAAAGAAAAAAATATTGTGTTTTTTTCATATTCTGACAAAAAAAATTAAACAATGTCAAATAGAAACTTCAATATCAAGATCTATCAGAGTTTATTGTTTTGTTTATTTGTACTTTGACCAACCAATATTTACGAATTGTTGGCCTAATAAAAAAAACAATACGAGTCTACTTTTGACACGTTTGTTTTGTTGTGTTTTTATGAATAGGACGAACGACGACTTTTCTACTAGTGTCGAATTAATACCGCGACTTAATTCCTGGTATCCTTTTTTCACAAAGCCTTTGGGTTTTGATGCTTAAAAATGAATTATTACTGCATCTGTTTTTTGCTAAAGGTTGAACAGAAATAAAAGTTTATTTGAGGTCTTATGAAAAGGGAAAAGCAAAAGAAATTTGAAATCTGAGGACACGAATATTTTTTTGTTTTGGTCCTTTTGATAAATGTTGGGAATACACATGATTTAGGTTAATTCATTTGCCTGCATTCCATTACAAAGTTATCAATTTCTTTAGAAAAAATTTTCATTAGTGTGCCACTCGACAATTTTTTTCCTTTAAACCATTTCACAAATTAAGCTCACGTTGTCAGACATTTGATTTCAACATTTTATTTTACCATAATTGGTTTTAGTTTGAAATTTTTTCATTCTCATAGAAATCATAGAATAGAGGATAGATATTTTTAGTGTTAAAAATATGCACGTGATGTTTTTGTTCAAAAATTTTTTGCTGTCGAAATTTGTGTATTTTTTCCTGCAAATGTCCTGTAGACTTTTATTTGACAATCGCATTTGTTTTTCTATTTGTTCTTATATTATTAAATGCAGATATTTTCCAGTTTAATACTTTAATACAATTATATTTACATCATGAATTGTTCTCGATTTTCTTGTTCAATGTGGCTGTTTTTTGTTTATTGTCATCCGCTGTCACAGTTACATTTTGATTTCTACTGAATTTTAAAGTGAGCAAATAAATTATCGTTTATTTATTTTAGTATAATTTTTACAAGTGCACTTAATTTCCGAGAATAACGATACTAAATATTTCAATAATACGGTTATCTTCTCAAAAAATTAATTAAATTATTTTGTGCTGTGACAATAATACCACATCATGGACAACTCTCAATCATCATTGACATTAAATCGGAAAAGACATCTGATTTTATATATTTTGGACCACTTGTGTCTAATGTTTGCTGGCACAAGATCTCTGCTTTGAAGCCATTTTTATTATTATTTTCAACCGCTATATTATACATTTGATTCTTTTATGTTATATTCAAGTGTATTAGCTGTGAAATAAATAAATGCACTGATAACAAAAGAAATCATTCAAACTTTGCTCAAGGATTTTTTTTTTTAATTTTGGTATGTGATAAAATTAGTTCGATTTAAAAAGTAAACGAATTTTCAAAACGAAAAGGGTGTGATGGATTTCGATCCATTTCATTTTCCATTTGTGTTCCAATTCTATATACTTACTCGTACATACATATTTACATTAGTGTTGTAAAAAGTGGTTACTTTTGATTACTCAATACTACTCCATACATTTTCAATTGATTACTCGGTATTACTCAATACTTTTAACGTTTTTTCTTATTTAAAAATAAAAATATTTAATAGGTTAAAATTTGATTTTATTGTTACCCGGATTCTATAACAATTCATGGATTAGCAAATTTAATAATCCTTTAAGAATATCTAACTAGACGGCCAGGCTTATTAATTGTTGCAAATGATTTAAAGACGCTTAATCATTTTTAAGTAAAATGTTCGTATTTGCACGTGGAAATGCACCTCTGAAAATATTAAGTAGGTAGTTTTGGGTATTGAGTACTCGGTAGTTAAATACTCAATACAACACTAATGTACATATGTATGTACGTATTTTATACTTTAAAAACTATTATTCCACTTTTTTTGTGATTGTCCAGCCTTGCATCTCTCGAGACACAAGTTTTTAGGCAGTCATGTACTAGAAGACCCTTCAGACCTATCAGATATTGGGCTGAGTGACCTTATTAGATATCTCAATGCGACGGGCTGGATTTAGTACCAATAACCGTATCCGAACACTTACATACGGCTCTACATAAGTTGACACCGACGAGTGCGTGGTCTTTTTCAAAAAGGAATCATTTAGATTCTACTTGAATGCCTACGTGTAGAGCGCTGCCAAGTAAACCCAGCAACAAGCATTCTTGCACAAATTATAAACATTGAAAATTATTTTAAAAAGGTCATGGTATAAGAACAGGTTGATGAAGTACCTACTTATTTTTTTAGTAGTTTATGTGCTTTTTTATCACTTGTTTGTCTCTGTGTATTATACACTGCGGTGCAAAATTATAGCCGCACTCGATTTTTTGCGCTTTGCATCTTAAGTGGTGTATTTGGAAAAATCGAATGATTAAAAATTTAAGATATTATTAAAACTACAAATATTCAATTGTGCTAAACAAAAATAATTCATTTTATTTTAAGTTATAAGGAAAAGTTTACTTTTGTGATGGTGCAAAATTATAGCCGCACCTTGACCACTAAACAAAAACAATAACAAAAAACATAATTGTGTAAGTTTGGTTTACCTTATTCGATTCAGTATTCGTATTATTTTTAGCAAAACTTAAACGCGCTGCTTTGTGCCGAGGGAGCAATCGGGGCGCATTCTTCAGTTTTTGACGTTTAATGACTGTAGACTGTATAAGTAGCCGATTTACAGTCCAGCGAGACACGTTTAGACCACATTCATGGGAAATTTGATTTCCAGTTTTGGTTGAATTGCTCGCGAAATTGACAATCTTGCGCTTATCTTGAGCTGACAGCTTGCTTTTTCTTCTAGCAATTGCTTTTTTCTGTCCGTATCGGAAGGATTTTTAATAAAATTGTGCACTACCTTGTCAGATCTCTTAGTTTTTCGAGCAATTTCCCTAAAACTTAAACCTTCTTCCCGAAAAGCAGTAAATTTGCCTTTTTCCATTTTTGTCATAAATGCACCACGCGCCATATCGATGTTTTCTAAGCGATTTTTTCAAATGTTGATGGTAATGTGAGAGATCGGAAAAAGAACATGCTGCTATAATTTTGCTCCGCGGTGTAATATGTTTCTATAAAAACCTAATTTGCTTTTAAAAATACCAACTCCATGTCTCTGTCATCCATCAATAATGATTGATAACTTCGAAAATATTGCAAAAATGAGTATGTATTTTCTTAATATTAAATGTCAAACTATATATAAAAAAAAAACAATTACAACTTCTGCGGAAACAATATAAAATAGGTTCAACAATTTGACTACGAAAATTCGAACACCAAATCGCTTACAAGTTGGTGAAAACAATTCAAAGTAATTTACTTAAAACTTATTCATTTCAACTGAGTGGAAACATTATATTATCCGTTGAATTGTAACCACTCAGTGCGTATAACAAAAATTAAATTCCATTAAAACAAATATTTTATTACTCATACGTGGTGAGGAACGATTTTCGTTAAGACGTCGCTGTTGATATGAACTGCTAAGAAACTGTTGACATCTGTTTTGAGATGGGATCGCGAGCAACTTTTCACTCACACTCATGCACGCTCACGATAAAAAAAATTTTACTCATGCATGTGAGTGCAAATAAAAGTTAGTCATAATCACAAAAACTGACGCTCAAAAAATACTTATGAAAAAAAAACTATAAAATAATTTTAAAAATTAACTGCCTGTTAGAAAATTCTGAGTGAAATATTGAAAACAAAAACAATTTTGCGTATTTTATTAATGTTTTCAATATTAATTCTCACTCACAATTTTGTTTTCATTTTATAAAAACCGGCAGTAAATGAAAAAATGAAACAATCACGCTAGAAATCTACTCATGAACGCTCACTGAAGCTCAATTTCTTTATGCTTAAGCTCGTGTATGCACACGTGAGGGAAACGCATGATTGCGCACAATTCGCGCTAATTTCATGAGCGGTGTCAATCTATCCATCTGCTAGCCCAATAGTTACGTCTTAGAAACGGCTTGATGAAATGCAAAATGAACAGCTAATAATGATAATAATAAACAATTGAAAAGAAATAAAAGAGGAACTAAAGATTAATTTAAATGAGTACCCGAAAATAAGCTGAACATTATTTTGCGTTTTGTACACACACCCAGAAACAATATATATTTTTTTAGTGTTTGTGTATTTTTACACAACCCGAACACAATGCATAACGATTTTTGAAAGCAAGTAACTAACATCGCTGCTGTCGGCGTAGCTAGCGAATCTCTAGCTATTTCATTAGCTACCAATCGTTGCCATTAACTACCAGCATAACTACTAGAAATGCACACGACTGACGATTTTAACATGTGGATGACATTGACGGTAGTCAATTGCCACCAACTGCATAAACTTTTACTAATGACATGTGATGTGCGATTTCACTGACACTTCTTCTGTAGCGAAATAACTATTTGTATAGTACGATCAAACCGATGAGATCAATGGTCGGCAAAACCCAACTATTCCTCTAGTCAAAATGTAAAAGTTATATTTCAGCAAAAACTTAAATTTTTTCGATTTTTGTTTATTTAACAAAACAAAATAAAATATAAATAATTCGTTTTTAAACTATAATTAAAACTAAAAAAAAATTCAAGTCATCAACTAAAAAAAAATAAATAAATAAGGAAATGTTTTAATTGTTTGTTTTCAAATGTTTTTTTAGACAGAGTTTGAATAGCTGTTTTTGATCGGCCTTCAGCAGGGTCAGGGAATTTCGCGTTTATTGGTATGGATTCTGAAAAATGGAATATTATAATATTTTAAATATATGTGATACTACGTATGCGGACCCCATCAATGTTGTAGCCTCTGACAACATTATTGCTTAGTATCTATTTTAAGTTTTTAAGTATAGACTTCATAACCTCTACCTAAAAAATAATATTAATAATATATAAGATATTTATTAATACCTACATAAGCATGTTTGTTTTAAATATTTTAAATTTTATAATATCTTATGTTTGTGTACATAAGTGCGTATTTTTTAAGTTGTTCATTTTTTGATATTTTTCATTTTAACAATTTTTTGTTTTTAGTATTTTTAATATTGTTAAATACTTTTTTATGTACGCAATTTTATATATCCCTGAGGAAGCCACACAAAGAAGTTGCAAAATATCGGAGTTTTAATAAAATACAAAAAATGGTCGTGTTTGTATGAACATTTAAAGAAGATGATTTTGAAAATAAACTATGAAATTGTTAAGTTACGAGTTATTTTGTAAACTAATGAACTATTATTTTATTTCAAAATTAGGTTTTGCGACAAAACTTTGTCACTGCTTAAAGGACTATCTTCCTGGATTGACCATTATCATATAAACACCTAATTATATTGCTGTAAAAATACGCGTTTAAAACAAAAGGAAAAAATCTATCGGTTATCTTAAAAAAACTCGCAAATAAAAAATGAAATCATCACAAAAAAAGGACAATTGTAAAATTATTAATTATTGTTTTATGTTTAGTGTTTATTTATTCATGTATTTATTTATATTTAGTACGTATTTTAATTTAATTAATAAGATTTTTTTTTAACCCTATCTCCGAAAAAATAGTGAGAGTGCAGTATTTTTGCATAAAAGCAAACTTCGATTTTCGTCCCAGTCTTTAACTACTTTTCCGAAGAGGATTAAATAAAAAGAGTTTTATTTGCCGGAATTAGAAATATTTCAAAAACGCTTTAAAATAATATTAGTTAAAATCAATCAGAATTTTTGACCATATTCCAAGTTGACTGAAAGTTCTTAAGTATGCGTTTCTAAGACAATCACTCAACGGTTGCGCAACACTTAGGTCTTCTGAACTAATGCTCCAAGCGATTGTTAATGTCTTTTGTAAGGAGGATAATTAAGGCTTGTAAAATTTTAGAAATAAAATCAAAAATCAACTTTTAATGAAATTCAAACTACCAACTTAGTTTCTGTTTATTTAAAGCTTTTGTGTTTTTATTATCATTTTCTACATGTTTTCTGTCATTGAAAACTTTCTATTTCGCCGGCATGCAAATTACGATGTAATAAATTTCTTTTTCCTTGAATAAGTGTGAAAAAATGCAAATTTGTTAGTGGAAGTTTTCGTGAATCTATGCATTTATCCTGTAGAGCGTTAGAGAAATTAAACAGATTTTATTGAACAACAGAAACCAGATAATATTAAGCACAAACAAAAGTTCATTATATATATTTTTTTGTCTTTCAAAACGATCCCATAAATTTTTCACTTGTCGGAAATGTATGTAAAATATGTAAATACAATATATTATATTTTTTTTTTAACTGACAAAACTTTTTTGCTTTGAATATACACTGAGTTGCAAAGAAACAACTTTTAATGTGCTTTTCTTTAGCTGGTTTGCTTTTAGCGCCAAAATATTTATTTGTAGACATAAATTTGTGTTGAACACATGTTTGCCCAATCAATTTTTACATCGATTTTCCGTTTTACCAAATTACTTGACTTTGAGATACCAACAAATTTATGTTTTCTATATCTTGTTATGAAAAATAAAAACAAAATTTATATATGAGCTTTTTGCATATTACAAATTTTAAACGTTTACAGATTTTAATTTTTCAAAGATCCCCTCATTAATTTTAATCCATTTCACTTCCGGCTAAAACCATTCATATTCATAAATTCCACTAAAAACATCCTACCATCGCTATTAAATTAATATGAACACGCAAAAATTTGTTTATTTTAAAAATATTTTCTATATTATTACTCCGAAAAACAATCATCCAGCCATCCTCCTTAACATATTGCTAACATCTAAATTGTAGTTAACAAAATGTAGATATAATTTCCTTAAACAACTCAAATCCACCACACCTTTTTTAAATGTAACAGTAATATGTTAAGTAAAATAAAAATGTATAAGAACGGTAAAATAACAACATAATAATGTTACATTAACATATATTTTTGAATATGCGCAGCGGAGGAAAGTAAAAGTATTTTTATGAAAAGGAATGATTGGGTAATTTCGAAAAATAAGAATTAAAGAGAAAAATTGTTGAAGAGAGTTTTATAGACACCTCAGTGGTAAAAATACACATTACATAAGCACTGATAGGTAAAGGTTCGTTCAATCAGACGTACCATACCATAACACACATACAGAAGATTTAAAAATTTTTGTTTATTGAATGAACACTTTTCTTGTTCAAATATGACCATTTACATAGAATAGTATTACAAGTGGAAAATAAAATTTAAAAAATATCTATTATATTTCCCTATAATAAATCACCAAAAAGCATTCCCGCAGAAATTTTTTACTGTCGAGGATGATATTAAATATCTAGGTATCACTTTGGATAAAAAACTTAAGTTTAAAAAAAATATATCAATAACATCTGTGATAAGGCCATAAAGTGAGGACGTGCTCTTTACCCCATACTTATTTAATAGGAGATGTAAGATCAACCTTAAACATAAGATATTGTTGCATATTATGTGTATTCTACCCTTAGATTCCCCACGGACTTACTGCACAATAGATGTAAATACAAAAGGATGAAATCGTTTTCCAACGATCTGACTCAGAGTGTGTAATTTTGAAACAACAAGAAATTTACTAAACATTCACTGAGAATCTTTTGTTAAAAAGAATCTTGCTAGTGATTGTTTTACCAAATTTAATTATAACATTTTCAAAGTTTGTAAGAGGTTTTTGTGACAAATTTTCCTCAAGACAGTGTTATTGATAGTTTCGATATTTAATTATTAGATTTAATTGTTGTAGTACATTCAAATAAAATCTTATAATAGTGTATCTTTTTTAGCTTATAAATAAAAATTTACCTTTAAAAAAAACACAGAACAGCATACAAAAATCGTCATCACAGAAAATTTTAAAATTTTTCTTCAGTGTATATAATCAGGTGGTCATATTAATTAACATGCATCTAAAAAAATCCAAGTAACTTTAGTTGGTCATATCAGCTTTAATTCATCATCGTACGTGCTGTTGCTGTTCTTCATTGCTATTTCTACAATTAATCAATCAATCAATCAATCAATCATGCTTATCAATTACAATTCTTGAACTTGTTTCCCCGCGGTAGTGTCTTGAATGCGTAGTTAATGATGTGGATTTTTTTCTTTAGAGATTTCAAATAAATATCAACGACTTTGAATTGCAAGTCGATTTTAAAATGTAAGTTTAACTAAAATAACAAGTGTTTACTCATAAGTAGCAGTAGGAAAATGATAGATTGACATAGCAATCGGCAGTAAAAATTAAATTAATTTCATATGAACAGAATTTTTGCCATTTCAAAAGCATGTGTTAACAAGGTAGTTGGGTGATCGAGTCGGTTTTTCAACCGGTTTTTAAAACCGGATTTTCTACAATACGGTTCTCGGTTTTTTCAAAATGTTGATTTGTCGAATGTCGAATAGTCCGATTTTTTTGACAATTAAAAACCGGCTCGGCTGAATACTTTTCATTTCGTATATTTTTCAAATAAAATTAGTTTTTAATATATCAAAACTGAGACGAACGTTTTCTGTTGATTATTTAAGTATTTTTTTTAATGTAAAAGTTCTAGGTGTTTTTTGACTATGGGGAAATAATCTTATGAGGTGGTAGCAGGGGCGAATTAAATTGGCCTTGTTGCGTGCAATGAATATCAAACTGCATACATATGTATTTGAAAATAGTTATTTAGTTTTGTTAACATTTTGCTTCATATTTTATATAGAGTTAGACATCCAAAAACCAAAAACGAATAAATAAACGTCGCCTAAAAGGTTTGAATACTTTAATAATAAATTTCAGAACTAGAAATTTCTCCAAAAGCGATAGTTTTATGAACTACTCTTTCATAAATGAAAAAAAAATTAATTCGCCGAGTGACGATGTAACTACACTTTAATTTAATTTAAAGGAGAAGCTAAACACGTTATAAAGTCAAAAATAACAGAGTATTCCTGTAATTCTTTATTTTTTTATAATATATACTCGTACTTATTTACTTTTGAACCAGATAACTAAACACTTTTTTTACAAGAGTGTAAAAAGTACATGCACTTGTATTTACTCCCGAATTTTTTTTCTTTTCCTTTTCTTATTTGCATTTGCAACAAGTGATAAGGTGTGCTTTTTTTAGCAGTGTGGATGTGTGTTAGTAATACATAATCATATTTTGACAGACTCAAACCCAAAAAAAGTCCGTTAACGCTTCGACACTACCTGTATTATTCTACCATGAAGAAAGTTTTAAATATGTGTGTGTATATGTATGTATACATACATATATATATGAACTTTAAGAATTAGCAAATATTTTGCGAACAAATAGACTCAACTAAATAAAGCAAAATTGCAAACGTAGACAAATATTACGGTAAAAATATCTGTTATTGTACATGAATGAAGAAAAAAATATTTACTGCCCGGATTATAGAGTAAAAAAGTGGTACTGTCCGGCTTGTAGCAGTGTCCGTATTATAGAATTATCGGGATAGTACTGTATTGAAAAACATAAAAACTGTCTTTTAACTTGTTATTACCTGTTATGAATGGAGACGTGCGATTAATCAATTATTCAAATAAATATTCTATACATACATATAACAAATTTTTAGCAATTTTTAATTTTTAACGCCATTTTTTATTAGGGCAATTTATTTTTTAATTTGAGGAGATTTTTTTTTCTAAATTTTGATGAAAAAAATCATCAAAATTTATTAAAAGCGACAGATTTGCGAAGTCAGCCCAATGTCAAAACCGGCTTTGCAAAAAATCTTTATTAATCTTTATTAATCAAAGTGCTAAAAATACCGTGGAGAAGAAAGACGCTTTCTACAGAATGTCGACACAGTCGGCCTTTGGCCGGGCGCAAGAATTTGTTCCTCTATGGTATTTCGAACAATGGCTTTGCTTTCAAAGACTTTTTTAAATGTACTTTTTTCCTAAATGCTACAATTTCTTAAAAAGGTACCTTTTAAAAAGAGTACTTTTTAGAGAAAGGTTTTTGAAAGTAATGCCAGTTTTCGAAATATCATAGAGGAAAAATCATATCGCCCGCCAGAAAACAAAAAATCTTTATTCAAAACCACTATCCGGAATAACATACAGGAATAGTCCTGGCTTTGTTTGATAAAGATTTTATACATTGCCGACCTTCGACTGGGCACAGGGTTTCTCCCGTTAACGGAATTTCGAATACGCTTACAAAGTTTTTTCTTCTGTTTATTTTCTGCTTATGGAAAACCAAAAATTAAAAATGTCCGAAAATTTTGCTATTAAAAACAACAACCCGAATTTTAAGGTAATTTTTGGGTAATTTATCCTATATTTAAGACCATTTTCATTTTCAATTTTGGAGTATTTTTCATACAATTTTATATTATTTTTATTTCATTTATCTTTTATTATTATTTTTTATTGTAAAAATATTTTTTTTTTCAGAGTATAGCTTTATAATATAAAGGCAGTAAATCACATTTTACTGCTTTTTGTTTTACAACTATTACAGGCAGTACGTCAATCATTTTAGGCATAATGACATCCTATCATTTTACTATTATCATAAAATGTTTATATGGTTGATTAATTTTTACCGAATGTGATGACAATAAAATAAAAAGTACTTTACATTTTTATTAAGTTTGTGATTTAAGTTCTAAAAGTCTTTAATCATCTTGCTAAAAATCCAAATTGAAGCAATTACTCCAAAAATTATCCATAGTATGATACAAATGGTTTGCAAAGTTGCCAATAGCGTGGTTTTCATCAGTATAAGTCTGAAAATAAATAATATTTTAATTAAACATAATATACATATGTACTCGTATGTATGTTTGACAGCCACAAAGATCAACGCACCAATTCCTCAAACAAAATATCATTTGATTGCAGAACCTTTGCCAGCATCAATGAATGTTGATAGTGAACATTGTCATCACCGGAACCATGTATAAGCAAGAAATCATGATTGCGGAAATTATTTACGTCCTGCAAAACACTAGTATCCAAATATTTTTTCAAGTTTTCGGAAGGCACATCCATGTAACGTTCCGTATAGATTGAATCGTAGTATAACCATGAAGTAACAGGAGCTACCGAAATGCCACATTGAAAAACTCTTTTGGTATCATTGGCCAAAGTACGAGCTGTCATATAACCACCATAACTCCAACCCCAGATACCACAACGATCTCTGTCCACAATAGGCAATTGATTTTGCAAATATTTTGTAACATAAATTTGATCTTCTACCTCAAATTCACCCAAATGGTTATTAACTGAAAATAATAAATCTCTTCCTTTATTTCCAGTACCGCGGCCATCAATTTGCACGTAGATAACTTCACGATTGGTGGTCATGTACGCTTCAAAACCCACACCAAAATTGTTAGTAACCCGTACGGAATTGGGGCCACCATAAACATTAATGATCATGGGATACGTTTTGTTATGATCTAAATTAGGTGGAAATAGCAATTTGGCCATACCCATTGAACCATCAGCCAAGGGGACCTTCATAATTTGAACTGTTGGCAAAAGTTTTGTCCGCAGCATATTACGAAAAGCAGTATTAGGTTCCCAGTTTTTTACTTCCGTATTAGTTCTAGTTTGAAATATTTTTGAAAAGCTCGGTTTGGGCCCAATGCATGAAACGGTGTAGTAAGAGTAATTTTTACTAAATATGGCTGCAGCAGAAAGACATTCGTTACCATCTTCATCAGTTAAGCTGCATGTTAAACAATCACTATTACTAAACACATGATAAACGGAAGGATCACTATTTAAGGTAGCCTGGTAGTAACTATGGGTGTTTAAAAAAATATTTTAATAAATATTTGAACGTTGAAGCAAAAGAGAATAAAAACTTACACAACATCATTGCTCTCATCGTAACCATACACTTTCAATACGGTGAAATTACCGCGTGCTTGCCACATGTTTTCACCAGTCTCTAAATTTAAATTCCAAACTTGATACCAATTACCAATCCAATAGCTGAACAGACAATTTTGTGTACTTTTTAAGCAGCGGGGACTGCCAATGTCTACCCATCCTGTAGGCTCCTCAATACGTTTAACTTCGCGACATGCGCCTGAAACAGTACACAACTGTAAGCTAGCAATATTCTGCCGTCTATTTAGCCAAGTGATCAACAATTTACTATCACTAGTCCAGGCCACACTTTTCAAAATATGATCATTGCTGACCACCTCCACCGGGGCTTTTATTGTCACATAATTTGGATCAATACTCAAATTAAATATTTTCAAAGCTACAACTGGGTTATTTGTGCCCGGTTTAGGATATTTCAGATCTACCTCTTTGGGATATTGGTATCCAGGATCTAAAGCTTCACCATATAGGAAATACTTAAACGTTTCTACGTTGGTGTCGTTAAAAACTCCCAAAGCCAAAAAATTGCCATCATTTGACCACCACATTGCGGAGCCACTACTCAAAACTTCTTCCTCATATACCCAATCGGGTATGCCGTTATATAAAACATCGTTAATGCCATCCGACGTTATTTGAACTTCCAAATTTTCGCCGAAATGTATAAAGACATTATTGTTGTACACATACGCCAGACGATCCTTAATGGGGGACCAAGCACAATATTGCAATTTTTCACCATTGTGGATATTCACAGACTTCTGGGTGGCTATATCAAAAATGTCGTATTTCGCTACGAAAGAGTGTCTGAACATTCCTTCAACATCGTAACGTACCAGAATTTTAGTGTTATCGGGAGACAATGTAAAGGTGCTACTATTTTTGTAAATGTTCTATATAAAAGTAAAAATAAATTCGAAAAATTTACTAAGCATTTTTTTTAAGCAGAATTCAAAATAATAAACGAACCAAGAAATCCGAGGAAATAAAGACCGAGTCACTATCGAGGGCTGCGTTATATTTACGAATCGATCTATCGGTAGAAGTGTAGTAGAATTCATTATCTGAAATATAAAAGCAAATACGTAAATAAATTTTCCCATTTTTAATCTTTATCATTACTGGCTTTTGGAATTGGTGGTATTTACTAAATAAAGTAAAGGGTGTCTCAGTAAGAATGCACTTTTTAATTTTAGTGTAATCCGATTATTAAAAATGGAGCACTTTACAAAAGAACAATGCGTTGTAATTGTGAAAACTTATTACAATAAATTGGATAGTTATTCTGAGAACGCTTGCGATTTTCCATCTGAACGTCTTCGTGAATTCACAAAATTGTCGAGTTTGGGGCTCAGAAAATCCTCAAGCGATCCATGAGAAACAAATGCACCCACAAAGAGCAACTGTCTGATCCGGTTTTCGGTCAGGTGGCATGATTGGACCTTACTTTTTTTTTAGATGAGGCCAAAATTGCAATGGCTGTGATCAGCATTCGTTAACGGAACATGATAACGGAGTTCTTGTGAACTGGACGTCAAGACGGCGCCACCTGCCACAGCAGCGATTTCCAAAACAAATAATCTCAAACAGTTCCTGAGCTCAAATCCGAAATGCAACGCGTCATCGGTGAGATACAGCCACTTCTCTGTAAAAAAGTCATGGAAAGTTTTATGAAAAGAGTAACGAATGCCCTGTCATCAGAGAAGTGCTTTCAACTCCGCTGTTTTACCACTAAATTTAGTAGTTTTTATTTTTTAATAGTGAGAAAAATTAAGTTTTCGTAGTTAGTGGTTTTTTAGTAGTTTTTGCCAGCGGTGCGATAATTATCTCTATACAAATATATACAGTACAAACTCCCCAATACGGACACTCGCTAATTCGGACTATCCAGTAATTCGGACATATAAATTTTTCGGACAGGTTAGAAATTTTTCCTCTATAGTCCGGACAGGTGTTCTTTTTTCTCATTAACATTTTTTTCGTCATTTTAACGCTAGATAAAATAAGCATGTATTTAAAATGAAAAAGATTTTAGTTTAAATGAGTTTGCGTGGCGAACTGCTTTCAAAAGCTATTTTATGGGCTGAACAAAACCAAAGCGACAGATAAGGATATTTTATTTTTAAAAGAATTTAAAAATAGAGCTGACAAACTACATAAAGATATGTGTATTCGAAGAAAAATAAACTCTTATTTTTTAAAATGAATATTTTTGTGTCACTTTTATTATGGTTCTTTATGTTTTCTTTAAATTAATTAAATACAAATGAATTCTTTTCGATATTAAAAATAAATAATATTCTCTATTTTTTCGACTTTTTTTTTAATAATTGTAAAAGATTTCTCCAAGCTTTAGGTCAATTTATATAAAAAATGTGTACTATTTATTTTTTTTTTAATTATTTTTTTTTTAAATGAAAATAATATTTTAATTTCCTGAAGAAGCCAACGAAATATTGATATTTTAAAAAATTAAAAAAATAAAGAGTACACATTTTTTATATAAATTGACCAAGTTTGGAAAATCTTTTAAAATTATTAAAAATTAAATTATATAAATGTACATGTGTATGTACATGTATTGCGTTTCTTTTTAACTGTAGTCGGGACGATTCACTGATCCGGACAGTAGCTGAAACTATATCTGTCCGGATTATGGAGGTTGTACTGTAATTGATTTCTTATTATTTATGCTAATCAAAACATAGATGCCATTTATTGCCAATTTATTCGGGGAATTAAATTCATGTAAAAAGTTCATTAAGTTTTTTTTATTGGTTGGCGGGCTAGAGAAGAAAAAGCGACACGTTTTGAATTGAATTGTTCGCGGTAAGCCTCAATAGAATTTTTAGGGTTTTTTTTAGATGGTTCATTTGATGGGATGAAATTCAGAGTGTTGGTAACACTGCATCAGAGCTGTAGGGGCTATTTGGTGAATATTTTATTCCATACTTAATCGGAACATGTTTTCTTTACAATCCAATAAAAAAAAATCATAACTATCTCAAAAAAAAAAAAAAAAAGTGCAGTCTTACTGAGACACCCTTTACAAGTAAGTTCAACTGTGTAGCATATAAAATTTATTATTAATTTTAGTATTGAACTGCTTAGTCTGCTTAGATTAGATTTAAAATCACTATTAAAGATAAGATATAGCAACAAACAAGATAATAAATTTTAAAAACTAAAATGTGGTTTCTAGGTGTATTTTACTTATTGAGATTTTTTATTAAATATCAGAAACTTTTAATGCATTAGAAATGTATCAATAAGATACATACATACATACATATATTTATTTGTACACCAAAAAAATGCATACAAAATAAACACGAAACCGTTCACGGATTGTACGCAATGTAAAGGTTTTTCATCAAATATACGAAATGTACAAAACTCTTGTTTATATTTACGTAAAAAAAAATTTGTAAGTACTTGTCTCAGCTGTCGTTTGAACTCACGTTCTTCGGGATAGAACACAAGACATCTTAAAGTTCTTGCCTTTATTCAAATAAAGATAAAATACAGTGCAAGCTTGGTATTCGCGACCGCCCATTATTACGACAGCCCATTTATCGCGACGGCTTCATTTTTATAATTGCAGGTTCTATAATCGCGACAGTTTAAAAAAAAACGAGTTCTATTTTCGCGACTTTTATCTGTTTTTCTAAATTTGATTAGAATGTCTTTAACCAAAAAAGGGAAATCCCGCCTTTTGGTATATTAACCTTTTTTGGGTGATTTTGATCTTCAATTTTGTCAGTTTATTCGTGTCATTTGTTGTGTAAATACATCTCTTAATATTTAAAAAGTTCAACATATTTTAAATCCAACGATTTGTCAAAAATTAGAGATTTTAAAAAAATTTAAAAGTGGAGATTCCATATATTCAATTTGCGTGAATTACAATTTGCATAAGTCTTCGGCTTACCGCATTATAAAGCAAGAAAATTTATTAAAAAACTTCGTACCTACAACAGAAAGTGGTTCTGGTTATCGAGAAAATTCAATTTTCGCGACAGGTCTGGTTTTTAATGAGTCGCGAAAATCGAACTTCCAATGTATATTGAAATTAATTGTTTGGCTTTCTTTTAATTTAAAAAAATTATTGAATAAATTCGTTATTTTGTTAAGCGAGTACTGATTTCGAGGCTTTCTTTTAATTTAAAAAAATTATTGAATAAATTCGTTATTTTGTTAAGCGAGTACTGATTTCGAGGTCGCTATGCCATCTCACCAGCGTTCTTGGTTCGATTTTACCGCTTTTGGCGATGGATACTACTAATTAGGAATATCAACTATTCAACCGTATTATTTAACGAATTAGAATACGAAAAGTGAAATAAGTTATAAGTTAAATCAATTTAATTATCAGAGATGGGAATTTGGTACTAACCGAAATTCATTTCACTTGTAAAATTGATTAAGATTCAATTTTCATATTTGAATTCATTAAATAATGCGGTTAAATAATTGATGTTCCTAGTCACTGGTAAAATCGAACAAAGAACAAAGACCGCGTGGTATGGACTTTCAGCTTTATTGAAAACAATAAAATATTTTTTTTTCTTATTTTCAATATAAATTCTCCTACCACTTTTGCTTTCATTTTATAAATACAGGAAGAAAAAATCTGTTATTTAACAAAGATAAAAAATGTGCAAAAGTTTTCATTACTTTCGTAGAAAATAAAATTGTATCCCAAAATTTATTTCGCATTAGTAGGGTATGTACGAATGTTTCGTAAAAACGTAAGCGAAAGATATACCTATACAACTTTTGTGCCATGTTAGAAAAAGTTAAAGCGAGCTCGCTTCAGTCGCTAATGGAAATCTTAGCTTTATTCCAGCAGTCAGACTTCTCTACGCCGCTGTTAAAAAATCTGAATGCAATTACTTATACAAATTTTATTTTAACGCTCTATAGCTTCTTTTACGCTTCATTAAATGGCTTGCTGCTATAAACCATTTTCTTATAAAAAAATAAAAAAATATACAAACTTAAAACAGCAAATTTGTAAAAGAAAGAAAAGTCTACCCACCTGTAATCCAAGTTCCATTAAAGCCACGAATTTGTGAAGCTGCTATCAATGATTCCGCTAAATTCCATGGTTTTTTATCAACGCGTTGCTGTTTTTGATGGTAATTTATAGGTTTGACGACGGCTGTTTCCGTAATGCTTAAACCGTAAATGGCAATAATTGCCAAAATTTTATCGAAACGCATGTTTAAAGACTAGCAACAGATACAAATTTTAATAAACAACTTGGCAATTAATTAACTTATGATCACAGTTAACATTTGGCTTAAATGTAGTTAATTATTACTATTTTGATTTTAGTTTCTAAATTTTGCTACTAAATTATTAAATATTTTAATTTACATTTAATGAAAACGTTTCAGTTATGTTTAATAAAACAAATCAAAATATGCAAGACGATCTCCAATGACAAATTCGAGCTGCAATGGGTTTCTCGCGCCGCCAAAAAAGAGAAACGATCTTAACAGTATGACGTTCTTCAATAGACTAATAAACACTTATGAGTACAAATGTGAGCGTTAGAGTATTAGTTTTGTTATTAGATTGAATATCATTCAAGTGTCGGCCTTTTTCCAGTATAAAAATGTTAAGAAAAGTACTTTTTATGCTACAATTGGTAACGTGTTTAATTATTTAAAAATTTTAACGATATTTGAGATGCTTTAGAAATTAACACATCATTCATCATTTATTCGGCCTATTGGTTTCGAAATACATATTCACTTCGAAATACATCGGCCCTTAAAAGCTGCAGAAAATGTTAAAATCACACAATTTTGAACAGAATAATCAACAATAGGTCCATTTGATTACTTTTGCAGTAAAATGCAGTAAATGAGTAGTTGCTGAGTAAAATGAAAAATTTACTGTCAAAAAAAGCTGTTGCCCAAAACCACACGCGAATGGAAATATTGTAAAAATTAGTAAGATTAAGGAAACAGCTGATTGCAAATAAATGCAGTATTGAAATATATTTACACTTTAGACTCTACTCAACTCTTTTTCCTGTTTGGTATTTGGTGCAATATTTATTATTACACAAACGTTTTGAGAAAATATAAACAAAGTATTTTCTGTAATCTTTTCCGTATGGTTATTTTTATTTTATTTGATTTTGCTAATTTGTATCTGATTAAATTTATTCGAAAGTATCATATTATTTGTTTTTGCTATTGATTACCTTAAAAACAAGTGCAGTACTAAGTAGTCATATACTTAGCACTTTCACCACTCCAAAGAATTAAAATAACACAAAGAAAAGAAAGTTCAAAAGCTATTACGAACATTTATTTCCTTTTAAAAGGCATATAATGGTTTAACAAACAAATAGATTAAAACTAATTATTCACTTGTTATTTATTATTATTTCAATTTTTCTTTTCTTAAATAATTTTTTTACAAATCGTATAATTTTTGTTTTCTTAATTTTGGTGTTTTTTTTTTCTTTTGCTTTACTAAATTTTACTAGCAAAAATTTCTGCAGTAAAAATTGTTAAATACTTAGCTTTGAACTTGTCACTCTACGCTCTCATTTAATGTATTTTGCGTAAACGAACGTAATTTAGTAAAATTCAGTAAAGTTCAGTAAAAATGTTCAAAAACTTTTGGGTACTCGAACGCACCTAATGACGTTTGATAAAACATGTAATCTTGTGTTTTTATGCCTTTTCGAAATTTGGAATTACATACTAACATAATTTGAAAGAAATAGCTGAATTGAAAACAATAAGATTAGCTATATCTTTTATATAATCGTATTAATGCTGTCGGGTCTAATTATTACTAGTGCAAATGAGACCAAAGATGACACAAGATTGCATGCTATTGTAGGAGTAGTTGTTGTTATTATATCTCTGTCGCACGATAACCTGACATTACAATGTATTATGTCATATTGATTTTCATTTATAATCTGATGGGAAAAAAATAGATTTGAAATAAAACATAATCTCATTGTTTCATCTCTGTTCTAGCCTGTGTTACTAGTCCATATTACGATTATAAATCACCTCCACGCTTATACATAGAAAAACGAAAACAAAAACTTGTTTTGTGCTATTATTTAATCGTTCTAGTAACTAGAGATGAAATAGTGAGTTACTTACACTCACGAGCTCAGGCACGTTCATATAATTCATTGTTAATTTTCAACATTAAGTGTGATTATAAACAGTTTTATTTCCGAAATTACGAATTATATTTCTTTGTAATAGGTACCCGCACTTACGATGTTCGCTCCTCAAGATGTAGAATATACTTCAATATAATAGATGAGGCGAAGAATCCTGTCGAAGGAGTAAAAAGGGCGTAGGAAATATACAAGTCCGCAAACTTTGCTTTGGTTGCGCCAAACAGTAACAACATATGTACATCAGTGTTGCCAAGAGTAGGGAATTTTCCCTTTTTGTGGGGAATTTATTGGAAAATTTCAAGCGAAGGGAAATGAGGACAGATTTTTCATTTTGAGAAAAATGTAGAGAATTTTTAATACTTTTCTTTTTTCCTTTTGATTACGGTGTAATTGCGTAAAACACCACACAAAAGTGTAAATATTATACATATAAAAATTTAAATTTCAAATTTTGTTACAGAAAATATCTTTCGGTAAATGTAGACGACAATGAGAGGCAAAAAAATGTCAGATTTTCCTGGGAATAGATTTTGTTTGAAAACAAAAACAAATTTGATTTTTTATGTTTAATATACATATGTATAAATTAAGACTTTTTAAAATTATATATTAAGCTATTTTAATTATTCAAATGCGTTCTTCGACAACAAAAACTCCCTTGCTTAGTTCTATCTTTCCGGGTACACATTTTTTTAGCGTGGTCAAAATTTTATTAAGCATTCGGAATTAATATTTGTTTAGCCTTGTGAGAACTACGCAACCTTATTTTAAAATTAAATTTTGTACCTGGCGATATAAATGTACAAAATTTAAAAAATGCAAATAAAATGTTCGTTTTTTTTTAAATCAATGAATTTTTAAAGTAGAGAAAAATGTAGGGAACTTTTTTTGTGTGTGTAGGGAAAACGAGGTAATTTTTTCGAGACATGTAGGGATTTTGTTAAATTTCTGCTGGCATCACTGATGTGCATACGTTTTAAAATTTATATTAAAAAAATTTTAATACACTAGATTTTACCGGTAGTACAACTTTTCTGTCTCGTCGGCGAAAAACTGAAAACCGGTGCACGCTTTTTTAAAAAAAATTACTCACGATAATTTGCAAATGAACTGGGCGAACGCTGACCATCACTGATAGAAACCATACAAAACTTACGTGTCAGATCCAGGGATGGAAAAATTAATACTACTGTATAACATATCGGTGTTGTCGGCAACACTATTTCTACTTCTAAAAATTATTATACACATGTTTCTAATAATCCTTTTATTTATAAAAATGCTTTAATTTCTTTCGGATTAACTGATATATTAAATCAACGAATTTAAGCCTGAATTATTAAATATCTTTGTATTAAAAACCATATATGTACATACAATAGTTTCACTAAAATTCATAACTTAAAATTTTATACTTTAATTTATAAATTTATTACAAAATACCCGAGCTTATTGAGCCATATATGGTTGAAAAATTCTACCACTAACTAACAATAGTAAAAAAAGAATAATAGATTTCACTATACATATTAAACTTATAATATCGAATAAAAATTATTTGAGCGAACAAAATTAAGCTTGAATTAAAAAATTATTCGAATTAAGGATTAGAATTTCAGAATGTTAAGCACAGATTTGAGAATGTTAGATCAATATTTGAAAATAGATAAATGAATAAGAAAATGTTAATCGTATTTCTTTTGTAAGATAATAAGCACATTAAATAATTTTCATTTATCTTTTTTCATTTTTAAAATACCTACGTCTAAAGAATACTTTTAAGTATAAATTCAGTACCATTTTAAAATCTTTATATCCATGCCTGGTCAGGTCTATTATTTCTCTTTCCCACGTATGTACATACATATACATACGTGTATGTAAATAAGTGTGCATGCATCTAGAATTTTAACAAATTAACTTAATATAAAAGTAGTCCTGTTTCCTAATTAAGTACACCTACCCCTCGTTTTATATGATAGAATCAATATGAACAAGAAATTCTTAGATGAACATTTTAAATCTTCGTATTGAAAATCATTTATTAATAATTTATACATACATGTGTATATTTTAATTTATTAATATTATTATTCAGCGCAAATATACATAGTATGTTCGAAAAAACTAGCTAACGTGCTGAATTTCATAACAATCAGACAATTTTTGATTGAGTTATAGCTAATCTAAGTTAAAGGATGTACATACATACGAGTACATACTAAGTTGGGCAGCACTTAGAATTTATGTTACGATTTCAAGGAAAATTAAAGCTATAAACATATTCAGGACAGCAGGCTACCGACTACAACCTGTCAAAAATAGAATACATGTGGTGTATACATACATGCACGGCTGCAGGTTGTTGTCCATGCTACTTTTGTCGTGTAGTAAAATTAAAGCAAAACCTTTGCCGCGTAAATGATTAATTTCTAATAAACTCACTATTTAAAAAAATCATTACACAGTGCACTCGCGATAATATGAACTAACTAAAACCATGACACATCTGATATATAAATGAATCTGCTGCATGCTATGTAGCTGTTGTTTTCAAAATAATTAAGTATTTATTTATTTAAAAATTAGTCAATGGATATAATCCTTACAGACTAATAACAAGGTACAAAAATTATATTAAATTACATGAATTATAATACAAATTTATAAGTCATGAATTAAGAAACACAATGATTTTATGCTTTATAATATTAGAATTCAAAGAAAAATCAACAAGTTCAGACAAATAATTATATTGACGACATAATCTCGTAAAAGGATCAGCCATAGTATAATTAGACCTACAAAATTTAATTACAATATAATTAATTATATTGGCGAGTACTACGACAAGGAATATTAAATTTAACAGAATTTAAAAGAAATTCAGAGCAAATGTTACCATTGATAAGGTTTATCATAAAAGAAACATTTAACATTGTACGACGACTTTTGAGAGTAGGAAGGTTTATTAATGCTAATCTGCTACTATATGAAGGCAAATTTGTTGAGGAGCTCCATCCAAGGCCACGTAAGCAGAACAACAAGAATTTTTTTTTGCACAGATTCAATACGAATATTATGAATGTTGTAGTATGGATCCCACATGATTGATCCGTATTCTAAGATAGGTCTAACTAGAGACACGAACAGCTGCTTCGTAATGTAAGGGTCAGAAAACTCTTTAGAACAACGCTTTATAAAAGCAAGAACACCTCTAGCTTTATTTACAGCCAAAGTAATATGAGAAACAAAATTTAATTTAGGATCCAGCAAAATTCAAAGGTTAAGAAATGAATCAACCAAATCCAACTGATGACCTCCCAAGGCATAGTTAACGTTCAGGTTACAACTTCGCGTTTATGCAAGTGTTTTTTCTTTGTAACGGCACTCGCCAAAAAAATTTGAGTTTGAAGGCATTATCATATCCATGAATGAGAGAGTAAAAAGGCGAACCCTCGCATTACTTGTGGCAAATGTAGTAGGTAGTTCGATAGGGAAATACCTAACGATTTTGAGTCCATTCCTACTTTTAAGACTGCAGGGCAGATTTTGTAATTTCTCTGTGATGAAAATGTAAGCCATGCAACCAAATACAAGTATAACGCTCGAACGAAGAAGAAAGCAACTTTGCGAGTCCATCAAATCCTGTGCTGACTCCCATTCTTCTTTTCTTATTCTCGCCCACAAACTCAAGGCTTTGAATGTAAACTTTGCCTGTGCAAAAGAGGTACAAGAGTACGAACAATAAAAATGCATTTAAAGAAAACGTGAATTACAGTTTTTACTTTATTAATAAAATTATTTTAAATATTATTTTTTGTTATGAATGTGTATATATATTATGTATAGTATATGTATGTACGTATGTATATATGCATGTAGATGTTTCTTTACAAGCTCCACAAAATAAAAAAAGTTTTTATTTAAGAAACACAATTATGTATACTTAAAGGGTGAATGGGAATATGGATTAATTTATATGAGTATGTATAAGGAACGGTGAGGAGTAGTGGAGGTGTGATTTACAAAAGTATGTATATGTACGTGCCAACACATATAGACTTAGTTTTTAGTAATTATGATATTTTTTTAATACTTTTAAGTATATAGAATTATTTATTCCGATAAATTATCATTAGTTTAAAATCTTTATAAATTTATTCAATATTATTTTTTAATTACAAACAATTACTTTTTATACATATGTAAATATGTATGTAAGTATTTAATTTAAAAAAATATAAGACTTTGAAAGTAACAAAAAAAATCGGTGCCAATGAATTAATTATGTCCCCGGCACTACTTTTAAAGATTGTTATAACTATAGTACTTAAGTAACTAATAATTAAGTACTAGTACTTAAGTACTAGCATTAAGTAGCGTTCACGAACGAGTCAACACCTGAAGTAAAAAACCGAAAAAATTATTAAAGTTATGTGTTCTTGATCTTACGTAAATATGTACTGGCAAAATTTAGTACTGGTCCGCCAATCGAGCGAAAATCTCCTATTTTCTAAATACCGCTCAATACTCATAAAATCTTTTCGTTGACAGCATAATAGTTAAAGCAGTTGATAAAATTTAAAATTTAACAAAGGATTAACGGGGTTTTAAGCAACACAATTAAAATAGTTGTTTAATGCAGATGACATCAAAACACAAGAAAATGCATTTTCGGATATGCATGACGGCGCAAGATCTAATCAAAATATAATGCGCTGCTAACGCCGTTATTTTTGTACTGGGTATTTCACATTATAATCTTCGATACATTTCCAAACAAATCCAACTCTAGTTAAACGCTTTTGAATCTTTAAAGCAGAGTAATCTTATTAAGTTCGCATTTATGTAAGTGGCTGCACTATGGTTTTCGTACAAACACTTATTGGAATGTGAGTTTAGTGCACTTTAAGGTCCATCACTGTTAAATGAACTCGGCGAATACAATTCGCTTCAATACGTTGAAAATTTTTTTGAAAATATTGTTTTTGATCAAATAAGTAATTGGTCCGATTTCGAAATTAGCTGAAACAATTTTTTTTATCAAATTTTTCATTGCCAATGTTAGCGGAATAATTGCTGCTCTATGTATATTCAACATGCATTACATACATATGTGTATAAATACCTTTTGTCCAAGATGAAATATGCTTTTGTCTAGAAATTTATATTGAAAATCGGCTGTCAGTCACATTTCCACTAGATTGTCGAATGCCACATATAAAAAAATATTATTATTTATTTATCTGGTTAACAAACATGTCGAGTAATTTTAAATCGCTCGGGCGGGAATAATTTTATAATTCGAATCTAATTGTAATGTAAAAGTATACGAAATCCGAGTTTTATTTTTGAATGGAATTGCAGAGTAACTACTCTGATTTCCAACACTGTCAAAGGGCAGATCTATTACTGTTCTTTTTTTAGACGTTTCAGATTTTCTGGAAGTTAATTTCAAACGCTCTAAATCGTCCGATTAACAAGACAGTGTTTTCCGTCGTTGGAAAAAGCACAATATAGAATCACTAGTTGCTCAATGAGGTGTATCTAAAATATTAGATCAAAGCAGCATATAAATAATATAAAATCTTTTAAAAATTTAAATATTTTTAATACGTCAATACAAAAAAAATAGATTGAAGCTACATATGTATATTTTTGCTATAAATAACTTCTGTTTATTAAACGACTTTTTAACATTTAAATTTCTGACTTTCACTGCTACCAGTTTAAATAAAAGAAATCAGATTCAGTTTTGGCCGATTTTTATTACGTTGGCCTATTTTTTGACATGGTCTTAAAAAGGTGCATTCGGTTGGACATTAAATATTAACAAAGACAAAAATATATATGTCAACTTTTTTCTTACAGCGTTTACGTTAAGCTATCGATATCCAACAGAAGCTGGATTATATATGTGTATCGAAAACTTAATCAATAATTTGTGTAACTATTTTTTAATCGTATTTTATTTTGTTAAATACAATTTTTTGTAATCATTATAAAATATAATAATCGTTAATATTATAATCATTAATACATTCTTGCTATAGTTACTCATATAGTTGTGTATATTACAACACATATACTAAATTGTGTGATACTTAATAATCGTTTACTTTTTTACTTTAGTAAGGGGAATATAAAATCTTTTGCAAATTACTGATAATTATCGAAATTTTAATTTGTTTGTTTTTGTTTCGTCATTACTTTTTATTGAACCTATTTAAACTAAAGTTATATTGTTTATGCTATTACATCTTACTCTGGCTTCTTTCTTGTCTCGCATATTCTTTTTCTACTGTTCAAACTTATCGAGATATTTGTTTAATTTCTTTCTTTCTTTCATTCTTTGCATGATTATTAGTTGATATTAAATTTAATTTGTTATTTGCGTTGTAGGTTTTGTTACGTTTTCCAACTTCTGTAATATTTCCTGTTGTAGATTCATAAACTTTGGAAAAAATTCCTCCATCATTTTAACCTTTCTTTCTTCTAAACGTAAACGTTTGCGATTTATTTCACCTTGGTCGCAAAGTAAAACATTCCGTTTTCGCACCTCTTCCAAGTATGAAGCTTCCAATGAGTCATTCACAATTGATGTAGCGGCTGAATTATTGGATGATGAACGATTACGTTTCCGTGGCGAGGCTGCTACGGCCACAGCTTTTGGCGGTTGCATAGCATTATTTATATTGGTATGATTGTTTAAATTGGCAATAACATCAGTTGCTGCATTGTTGTTGCCATTGTGATTTTGTAACAACCGATTTTGTATTAAAAGCGAATTTGGATTCATACTATGTATTACAGATTGTTCAATATTTGTTACATTTTCGTTTGCATGTGCAAGTTTCTGAGGTAACGTGGGTTGCTGTAAAAGTAATAAACTTTCAAGTGATTGGTGATCACTATTTGTATTATTGACTGTTGCATCTTTTGTTGATGTTGCATCTTCCATTGTTTGTTCATTTGTTAATGGTAATTCAGTAAAACCTTCGTGCTTTATATCATTTTCAATTTCCTGCTTGATTTCTAATTGATCGCTGCCAAATAATTCAGTGCTAAAACTGTTGACCGATTGTGAGTTGTTGCAATAGAGACTTTGATCGGATAATGATGCCTGCAAAATTTAGAGCATTTAATGTATATAATTTGTCGACGTTATCATGTAGTTATGTTTTTTATAGCAAATATATCTATGCATGCTTCTAAGGTCATAAGGTTTCTTTTAAATGCAAATAAAAAATATTTTATTTTATATATACATATATTCATTTCAGTCGTTTCATTGCCATTTTCAAAAATCTTCTGGGATAAAAAATTTATTGATATATATTTTATCTTTCAATTAAATTTGCAGTTACACGGTAAGAATGATTTTTTTCATAGATTAGCTTTTATGAAGCATTAGACGAGTATTTTTTTAAAGTACAATACGAGCTCGATTTGAGCAAACTTTAAAAAACGGGCTTGTCGCTTTCACCGAATAGTTGCATTAACCGACAATTAAAAACTTAATATAAAAATACACCACTACTTAAAGTAAATTCACATATTTTTATTATTTTAACATAAAAAATAATTTAATAAACAAAGTTAATACTTTGCACATGAATAAGAAGAATGCTCAAATTTAGATTTGAATTTTACACTTTTTAATATTTTTATTTTTTAATAACAATTAATTTTCTATAAGAAATGTTTTTATGTTGCCCATTACACGGAAATGATTTGGTCGTTATTGGCATCATCTACTTCAAGTTTTTGTGCTTTTTTAAACGTGGCATAAAAAACCAACTTTAATAGAGTAAATAAGAAAATGTAAATTTATCAAAAGCGTGCCATAAATAACGCTGTTGTCCGATAATCATTATATTCGCCTGACTTCCACTTAAATATAATGGGGCCAATTTGCAAACATAATACACTTTCAAATAAATAAAGTTTTTCTTAACGGCCTATTATTAATGGTAGAGTTATGTGATAATCAACATTTCGGTCAGGCAATAATTCTCCGTCCGATTAAGAAAAGAAATTATGGAACCAAACTTCAAGCAAAAATAAAATATAGAAAATTAGATTTCAAACGACTTATGCGTGTAAAAACATAAAAAATACAGAATTGTTAAACTTTTCTTTTTTAAAAAACGTTTCAAAGATGGTTTCTTTGGTGCAACCTAAAACAAATACCTGTGGTGGTAATTGTTGTATTGCAATAATCGGTTGTTCCGCAAATCGAGATTGCACAGTACTTTAAAAATCTTCAGCTGCTGTACCTTTCGTTACCCAATATTACAATGAACTTCAACATGAATTTTTAAAGCTTGAAAACCAACTTAAAATTAATATTATATGTAAAAGTCCGAAGACTACTTTTTCCAACATATTCAGAAATACTTTTTATCTACTATATTGGATATATATATATGTATATATATATATATGATTAATATTCAATCCATTTTATCCATTAGGTTGAAATATTAAATACTAAGCGCGGGAAAATTTTTCGTTTTCTTTATCACAAATTCAATGTTCACTTACACTGCTCATGTTAACTTCATCTGTTAGCTGATGATCAGTATTAAGAGATAGCGCCAAATTAATGTTCTGCTCTGGTATATTGGATATATTTGATGTACTGTTGGGCGAAGATGGTTGTGTAATGCAATTGTGTAATTCCATTAGCGCTACATCACGATTATTCTCCAAAGCTTCCAGAGGAACAGGTTCGTCATCCTTGGAGCGGTATTGATTTTTTAAGATTTTCTCGACAATATCATACTTTTTCCACCGTACAGCATTTTTATCAGATTCCAAATGTTTTTTAACTGACCTAAACTTGGCCCTCGTCTGGTTAACTTTACATTGTATTTCTTCCGGCTTGATATCGATGTTAAAACGTTCTCTCATCTCATCCGCCCATTTCGCAAAGAATATTGTATTTTTGCCATGTCTGGTCAAACGCCAATTTTCCCTACCCCATATTTCATGGAATTTTTCTTCTTCCTTGGGCGTCCAATATCGCCTGTGTTTAGTTTTCGATTCGGAATCAGCATTGTTTTCTAGCTCATTTAGTGGATTAAGCGCCCCTTCGTTATTCTGTTCATTTTGTGTCAGTGGCTGTGGTGGGTCTGGTGCAGCTTCTTCTGCCGCAGTTATTTCTGGTGCCGCAATTATATTTTCTTCCACCGCAGTTACGTTTTCTTCTGTTTTTAAATCGTTTTCCTTAGGTGCTTCAATTTCTATATTTTCGTCAGTTTTTACTTCCAACATTTTAGTTTCTTATTTTAATAATTACTGCTTAGCTTGTTCTATAAATTTGCACAATTCTCTATGCTAAATAATAATTTATTGCAACCGTAGCGGCGAAAATTTTTTGTATTTGCTGCACTAAGTGTTGCTAAGTGAATCATAAATCACAACTTAAATGCGTTTTTCAGAATCCAGCGGTTTTAAGAAAAAGGATTACATACAGCAGTTAATATCTCAGCAATAAAGTAAAACGGTTGGTAGAATAATGTACAGCTGTGAAATTGAGAACGTGTATTTACATGCATTATTTTTCACTTCATTAAACGATATTATGTGAATATAATATAGTGTCGATTATTTGGAAACACGTACGGTTTTCCTAAGTTGTCAACATTGTAACAATCACGTACGAAAACTTCTTCTTTTTCTATTTGTATGCCATTCACATTCTTTTAGCTACAAGAGCTGCCAACGTGTTTAGACAATGTAGCTTAACGAAAAAAAAAGTCCATGGTGTTAAAATAGTCAAAATGATCGCATTGATTCCTTATTATTACTTACTTTTTTCCTCTTACCTAAGCGTGCACGAACGTGAGCCAAAAATTGCATCTCTTCTCTGAAGCTACATTTGTTAATTTTATAAACAATAAAGTCCATCACATAATATATTTCTCTTATGCATTTACTTTACACTTACGTATTGTATACGCTATGACTAGTAGTTTTCAAAAATCAATGCAAATTATGTTCTTAAACTACTTTAACGAAATAATCTAGCCTGTATTTGGTTCAGGTGTAAATGCACTATTAATTAAGACAACTGGCTCAATTTTATTTATTTTAATATTTGTTTTAAATCAAGATTTTTATGTGAATAGGACAGCTGGTTTTTATGTCATTTAAAATACCACTCATGGATATTGTTCTATATACATATGTGGCATTTAAATGCTCTTTAACGTATTTTTTCTAATGTCTGTAGTTATAAATTTACAGCATGCATATATTCATATATTAGTGCTGGTTCGCACATTTTAAAATTATATTTACAGCATGCATGTATTTATATTAGTGCTGGTTCGCAAACATCAAGTTTGATTTTGCAAGCCTTAACAGCTTATAGAAAGATAGAGAGCAAAATACTGGCAGCACCACTTTCAAAAATTGAACTTCGCCAGTTTCGTTGAGTTTGTGTTATCACTGATAAATTTTTGTTTATATTTTTCCTTAGAATTGCGACAGAAAATTTTATTTGCAAAGTAGTTTGTTTTTGCTCATAGATTTATTTACAAATAAAATTATTAGACAAAATGAACGATTTACAAGCAAATGGTGAAATCAAAAGAATATATCTAACTAAACCCGCGGAAAATACAGATATAATCAATGAGCCAACAACGTCCCAACTGCAACCAAAATCTTTGAAGAGTTTGCCTGTAGATAATCAAGTCCGCATACCACCCAGACGTCATATGCCACCGGTTGATAAATATGCCGATGAACATTTGAGTAATCATAAGAAGCAACGATATTGGAACTCGTGGGAAGAACTATATCTGGTGGAATTGTGGCGTCGTTACAAAGACGAATTAACATTAGTAAATGTGCCATTACCGGTGTATCGCAAAATGATGATTGCCATGCGTAATCGGAATATGGTGGTTACCGCACAGGATTGTCGCCGGAAAATAAATACTATAAATAACAGATACAAGTAAGTCAAAATAGATACTACATACTAATTTATAAATTTATTATCATCGACTTCCAGGCAGGAATTAGTGCGCATGAAGTCATGCGGTTATAAGTCAGAGTGGCGTTTATTTCCATTAGTTGATTGTGTTTTTCAACCAAAAATAAAAGAATTCGATCCTTGGCATGAAATCGGAGTATGTATAAAATCTAAATATTTGTGTTATTGTTAAATTAATTTTTTTTATAGGTCATCAAAAAATTATTAGACAAAATACCAAGACCAATTGAAGCTCCAACACCAGTTCTTAACAACATCCAGAATAATAGCAATTATCAAACTCCTCAGACAGAAAACAAACCATCAAACCATTCAAATATTAGTTCTTATAAACCACGCAATTCTTATCAAACATCCATTCTGCCAGCAAAACTGCCATCCGCAGTTTACCCAGATAGTTCTTCAACCTGCAATAAACTTTCTTCATCATATAATCGTTCTGATAGAACGTCTATTTTACCTTTCCGTAATATAACTATAGAAAAAATAGAACAGCTGCGCCAAGATAATTGTCGTTTGACCCAACAACGAGATGCGGACTTAAAGTGTTTACATATGGAAGAAGAGAATTTTAGATGTTTTGAGGAATTTATACGCTCGTGGACGGAGCAAAAAGAAAACGAATTACAGAGGATACAACTAGTGTCCGCGCAAAGTGTTGTAAGTATAGAAAATCAAGAGAATCAGAATGTTGAGCAGCAACTACAGGAAACCATCATATCTAAATGATATCTCTATTTGCACCCTATTTTAGTTTTATATTAGATTTTTAAATCGTGAAAATACAAGCATTATTTATGTTGTGTAAAAATAAATTAGTTTTAAATAAAAATTGACTTGACATTAAATTAAATATTTTAGTTTTATTTTTTAATAATGTTTAGTCCAATTGGAGTAACAACAAGAAAAACAGTATAGAATTATTATGCCCAAGATATTTTTTTATAAATCTCGCCTCAGGTGTGGCACATTTTCCGTTTAGTAATGCTTTTAATATCTATAACTTAACTATTTAGAATTTTTTCCAACAATATCAAAAACTCATCTAACAATTCTACACATTCTTTGTAAGGATTATACATATATTTCCACTTATACATATCAAACTTAGAGTAAAAATGTTAATGAAACTAAATTAATTCATTTGTATTTGTAAAATTATATTTTTCGCTTCTATTGAAAGGTGTGCTTTAACCAAAGAAAATACCTAAATTAAACTATGTAATGAAAATTATGCGAAAAACGTTAAAGGCAGGTCAGAAAAATTGCTTCAAATTAAAATAATTTAACGTTTTCTTAATATTCAGTATTTATAAGTAATTTTAATTTAATAACCCGGTAAGTTTTCCACGATTTTAATTACTTTTGAAACGTTTCTTTTTTATTTTTTAACAAAATACTTAAAAAAATGTTTTAAAATTTTACAGTATAATTTTTTTTAATTGTATATTATTTCGTTAGTTTTATAAATGCCTAGTTACGAAATTATCTATTAAGTTATTTATATTCATGTTTTATTTTCAATTTATAATGTTGTTCATTTATGTTTTCAATTAGTATGTATTTTCTTAGATGTTGTGATTATTACCTAAAGTCCTAAATATGAGCACAATGTTAATGCGCCAAATAGTACCATTATTATTAATATTATAGCCAACCAAGCGGGCATAGTACCTGGAGAAAGGGATTAAATAGTATTATGTATGTTATGTTAGAACTGCTTTTTAAAATACTTACGTCTATGTTGCAAACTATGTATGCAAACTTTATTGTCTACGGATATGGATATGACTGCGGCTTCAGTATCACTAGAAATGGGTGGACCTTCTTCATTGGTTACAGGCAAAAATTGTAGGCCAGTCACAAACATTGAGTGAGCATTTGGTATATGAAGTACACGCTATATAATATATAAATTGGTTTAATAACTAGTTGTTTAAAACTAAAAAAAAAATATTCAAATAACCTGTAAACTAAAGCCAATATACATGGAAATGCTCCCCGAAAACATGGTGCCAACGGCAACAAATCGTCCATCATCCCGAACAGCTAATGACGCTAAGCTTTCATCTATGCCGGCAGCTAAACATAGCTTGCCAGTCGAGCAATCCCACTGTTGAAGGAAACCTTTTTGTTTTCCCACTTTACCCAAAGGATTGGTTATAGTAAATAGGCGGTATTTATCACGTTGAGCCTCCACAGTGCCATAACGACAACGTTTAAAAAGATATTTGACACCCTCCGGTGTTTCCCATTTTAAGTCATACATTCTTTTCGATGTAGCAATATCCCAAACTATACCTTGGCCATCTTTAGCTATAGTTATGATAAATTTAGAATCAGGGCTTACATCAATATCATCGATTTCCTTAGTATGAGCTCTGTAAACATATTAAAACAGCATGAACCACATTAAATGCATCAATTAAAAAAAACTCACTCTATGTCTGCTGATGGAATCATTTGTGGAAAAGACCATACTCTCAGATGACCATCTGTACCACCTGTACACATAGCACGACCATTTGCAGAAATTCTTACAACTCTTTGCAAAGGATCTGACGTTAGAAAATCTGTTTGTATTGAGTCCGCTGCTTTAATATCGAACTTTAAAATACGTTTGAGATTTGCATTTTGACTCCGTGATGTTGAGTTTATTTCTGGAGCAGCTGCAGCGTGACCATTAGGTAAATCTTCTACTCCAGAAGCGGTTGAGCGACGTTGCCTAATGCCATTTTCATTGACATGCCTATCTACTGATTTGTGAGATTTTTCTTCTTGAATATCAGAAGTTTCTTCTTTTCCATCTTCACTTAAAACCTTTGGATTAACAAAGTACATTTGACAGTGAGACTCTTGCCCCGCACATAAATAAGAACGACGCCCTTCATTGCGCACGGCAAAATTCATGACTACATTCGCTCCCGTTTCATGTCTAACCACCTCTTGGGCACAAAAATGTTGACCATTATGGAAAATTTCATAAATTTCCTAAAAAAAGGTCGTCAATATTTTATCTTATTCAAAAACTAGTTTTTAACATCTTACAAAACCATTCGCTACTCCCGTTTTACTTGCTCCTCCTCCGCCAGCCACTAGAACATGCCGACTGGTTAACATTTCCACTGCATACAACGGAAAATTCACTCTGGCCAAAAGACCATCACTCGGTTTTCTTGTTGGTGCCATATTTTATCTGCTTCGTTTTTATCGCCTTTGACCTTTACCTCTTCCCAATTCTATTGATTTATTAATTATTGGGTTTACAAACAAAATTCTTTTGTGTAAAAAATGTGTGCTTGATTTATTTCTTTAATAGTTTTCTCTAATAGTTTCGTAATAAATAATATAATCACATTATATATGGCTTTGTTTAATAAATAAGAGCGCTATTTTTTAATCAGTTGAATAAAAACTTAGTTTTGTATTCATTTTTAATTTTATTGAGAAAGTTCCACGTACGTACTGCGGTCGTAGCGAACCGCTGTTTTTACATTTATTTCTAATGAATACAGCACTACCGACTTGAAGAAAAGTTTTACATAGACATGGTAACAATGAAAACATAGTTTTAAAACAGGTGGCATTACTATGGCATATTATAATTTTTTGCTCTAGCATTATTTGTTCAATCTTATGTCAGTTTTGTTTATAATAGAGATGAGCACCACTCACGTGATTAGCGTGAATCACGCGTTATTAATATTTTGTTTTAATCACGTGAGCGTGCACAAACGTGAGTACAAGGATATTAAGAGTGCATAAGTAGATGTTTGCCGTGACTTTTTTTTGCTATATTGTTATTTTTTCGTATAATTTTTTAATTATTGTTTGTACGTGATTACTTGAATTTTATTTAGGTTTATGTTAAAAGGAATTGTTCGGGTCAAGCTCAAATCTGACTTCACTCATTTCTTTATTAGTTTTACACACGATTCACACGATGAATTTTATGACGTCTATTTTTCTTACTTCCCTTTTGAAGTTGCTCCCAAAACATCTTTTTTCTCTACACCGTTCGCTAACAAACCAAAAAAGACGTCGAGAATTGGACGTCAGAAAATTCATCGTGTGAATCGAGTGTTAGAAATTTTTTTTAATGAATTAAAATTATTTTTATTAACAATCCTATATATCCCCTATCCAAATTTTTTGGTGAAGGGTATAATAAAGTATTGTTGTAAGTCCCCTTTCACATATCGGCAATCGAAAGACAGACAGACGAAGTTTGTTGAAGAAGGGGCGAAGATGCAGAGTGTGTAGTACACGACCCTCTATACCGGACATTTTTTTGTTTCTCTTTTATTATTTTCGCAGTTTTCACCTTGTTGCTTTATATCATATTTCTCATGCGCAAGTCGTCTTCTTCGGGAGAATCTTCTAATGCCAATTTTGTGAAATAAACAAGTTTTTCCTTTTTTTAATCAAATTTAATTTTTATAAAAAAATTTTTTTGGTAATTTAAGTAAGCCACAGAATAAGATAAATATGTAGTAATAAGTAAACAAACAACGAAAATGGTTGAAAAACGAATATGAAAAGTTTCAGTCCATCTATTAATTTCCAATATGTAAAAGCTTCAGGCAAGATCAAAAGAGAATTCAAAAAATGTCCGGCAAGAAATGTCGCATATGTGAAAGGGGACTAACAATTTATTTATCAGACTAGCAGAATGGATCACGTTAGCGTGAGTTTTCGTGTTGTAACTTTTTTTTCCAATCACGTGAGCATGCATGAACGTGAGCCAATAATATAAGGTCGTTTATGAGTAAAATTTATTATCGTTTGTGTCTATAACCGCTGAGTGAAAAGTCACTCACGATCCCATCTCTAGTTCATATTTACAAAATATCCGGGTTTTTTGTTCAGTTTGTGAATATTTTTGTATTAAAATTTTCAATAAGTTCTTTTAAAATTGCTTTTATATGGCTTTGATGTCATATAGAAGAGACTTGTGTGAAATACAATGAAAAAGTAATAATTATGTCAATAAGACATGACTCGTCTAAACGCAGACTTATGCACAAGGACGTATCGGCTTCCACCTGCCACCTTCACTTTGGTGAGTAGTATAAAAACTTTTCGTCTTTACCCAATACTATTCTTTTGCTTGATTTTCGCCTCGTTACATGCGGTCTACACCTAACATAAAATGACTAACTTTAACATTAACTTCAAGTTAATGTTGAGTGTAGACCGCTCATGTTAAAGTTTTAACATGGTTGTTAAAACATTTCTCTTGAGAGCTCTTTTATAACTTAAATTGACATCTAAGTTTGACAGCCCGCTGTTTTTAGCCATTTTTATTTAAATTATCTGCACACTTGGCTTTTTGTGAAAAATATAAGCGGGAATGTTTTAATATTAAAAAATAACATATAAAAGAAATAATTAACGCACAGAATATATTTATATACTTGCTTTAAAAAACTCACTGTAGCTAATTGACGCGACAACGAACTGAAAATAATGAAAAGTTATAACTTTAACATCACTACGTGTACACCACCATAGAGAAATAGGTATTTCAACAGAAAGTCTTAACTTCATGTTTTAACTGCATTTCATGTTAGGTGTAGACGTAGAGTTACAAATTCCGCATTATTATTACTTGAAATATTACATTTTCTGTTTTTCCTTTGTTCTGAAATGTCGCCAGGAGACAGGAGATTTAAATAAATATATAAATAAATTGTGCATCAGTAAAAGCAAAAAAATAACTTGTTGCTCCATATTTGGAGCTAACTTGCTTGTTTTTTGTTTCTTAATCATCAGCACTGTCGTTGTTGTTTCATTCTACTGTTGGGGTTTCGATGACGAACATTTTTAATGTGACTTTTTTGTAACTATTTGAGGAGGCGGTAATATTTAAAATGTCATTTATCAGTAAGGAAACATTGTTCAATATATTGTAAGGAAACGAGTAAACACAATTTTTTCAGAATTTTATTTTCAGTATTAAAAACAACTATTTTTTTTTTTTTTAAAATGCATGTAACATACGTTTATATTTACATATTTATGCCCGTTATCACCATCTTCGATTAAAAAATAAACATAAATTTAACCAAAAGTTTAACTAAATTGTATTACACAATGTATATTAACTCTCAACCGAAGATTAAAGTAACTAATGAAGAATTCAGACAGAGATATAAAGTATCAAAGTCATCTGAGAACATACTGAAACAAAAAAAATACTCGTACATTATTTAATATACAAATGTTTTAATCATTACTTGCAGGAATTTTTCTATTATCACAAAGTTTCCCTTTAAAAATTTACAAATACCGCCTTTTTCTATAATTTTTTTATGTAAACAAACTATGTATTGCACATTTTCATCAAATTGTTTTTTTTAACTAACTGAAGGATGGTGAAACGAAAACCGGCAACCGTTGATTAAATAGTACCAGTTTACCAAACCAACAGTTAGTTAATTTTTTTTAACACACATTTTACCAAAGATCGTGAAAACGGGCGTTACAGTTATATCCTAAAGAAAGTAGTACTTTATTTTCTTTGCATAATCTCTATCTATACTGTCTCTTCACACTCTTCAATTGAAATATTAAGCACATTTTAAATTAATGAATTCGCTCGAATGTGAAATCTGTTTCAGAATAAAAGTTTTGAATTCTTGCAAAGAGTTTGTTGCTTGTTTTCAAAAACACCTTTAGGATTGATAAAATAAATTCTTGACTTGCAGATTTTTGATGATTATTGAAATTATAGGGTAATAATGGGTCCATAAATGCCACTCGTATAAAAAAAACTTATTTCAAATGCATTCAAAATTCAAAGTATGAAATACGTACACACGTCTATGTATGTACATACCTACTATATATGTACTCGTATGTACAAATTATAGCAAAACGCACCTTTTGAACATACCCGTACATACATACATACCTATATTGTTTAATTATGAAAACAGTCAATGTTAAATTTATGCCTAAATTGTCTTGAAAGTTGTATTTATTATTTTCAACTAAATCACCGCAAAAAAAGAAATTTCTCTCAGCCAAAAAAAAGAAAATACGTCTATAACAGGTAACACAAAATAAATGCGTTGGTGCTTTCTTAGCAAGTTTAATGCTCAAACAATGAACCAGTTTAAATTGACTGATGCATTTCTCAAATAAAGAAAAAAAATTTAGATCTTAACAATATGGTAACTAAGAGAAGACATTAGTTGACATTAATTACAAATATAAAAAGACTTGTGGCACTCGGGGACTGCCGCGGCAAAGATATTGCATAGCATTTTTTTTATCAACTTATGCAATTATAATTACACAGTGAGACAAAAAAAAACCTGGGATGTGATATTATTTTTCTAGTAGCTACTGTCGAGTAGATCAAGATTCTGTATTTGAAATTTCCGGGACACCCCCAAAATCTGGAGTTTCGGGTAAAAAACCGGGTTTTCGTACCTCTATGCACTTATAGGTCTGTACCTTAGTTGAATATTAACCGATTTACTACTACTACTACTAGAAAAATAATATCACATCCCAGGTTTTTTTTTGTCACACTGTGTTAATGGATTAATAAAATTTGTATGAAATGTTTAAAAGTTTATTTTCATGAAAAGTTAAATAACTCAGTCAATAACTTATCTATTTTTAAACCCAAATATGCGTTGTAATCGTAAATAAACGTACTTTTTGAATAAATTCAACAGTATTATAGTTTCTTAATAAAATAATGTATAAAAACGTCACCAAAGTTGAAAAATTTTTGAAAAATCTACAAAATTTGTGTTTGCTCCACAATAACACCAAATTTTCTTAGATAAATTATATGTCATTCGAAAGATCTCAGTTTCTTTCCAAATCTAGTAAGAAATTGAAAATCAGATCATTATCAACAAAATTACAGGCTTATAAGTGCGCAAAGGTACAAAAACCGGTTTTTAACCGTAAATCCGGATTTCGGAGGTGTCCGGCATATTTCACTATTGGAATCTAGTTTTACTCGACAAGCCCTACAAGAAAAATAATATCCGGTCCCAGGTTTTTCTACTTCATTCAATTTTGTAACACTGTGTTATTTATTTATTTTTTATGCATTATTTTTTTCTTTGATTTAATTCAAGTTTTTTCTTTGATCGTGCTGACCGATAAGAAAACAAATTTTTTTCTTTTATTGAATCAATGAGAAGTTAATATCGTTTAAAATAGTTTTATTATCTTACAATACATGTAGGTTATTCAGGAATTTTTATCATTGAAACTATAGGTTTATGGTAACTGAAATAAGAAACATAAGTTTGAGACTTGATATCCTCTAAATATCTGGAAAATACCGCTTAAAAACCTACGAATTGTTGTTTGTTTGTGTATATAATTTTTTGTCAACCACGATTGCTCGTAAGTACGCCATTTTGAGTTTTCCTACATGTAAATATTTTTTCTGGCAATACTGTATGTTCATGAAATCAATAGCATACTTTAGGGGTTTACATACGCTATGCGATTCAAATACTTAAAAAAAACAAAAGACTTAAGAAACAAACTAAGTGTTAGGTTTTTTTCGTTACGGAATACTCTGTTAGATATAAAACTTGCATACACGCACATCCATACACACATATGTATGCACATAAGAATTGATATTAAAGTGAATTTACTTTTTTTAAATTATGAAAAATGTTTTTTGCTCAGTGTTTTTTTATTTCAACGCTGTTCTAAATGGAATCCTTACTAATGATCATACGTCTGTGTTATTTGATTCTCTCGTACATATTCACTTATATACAAAAGTCTATTAAGGGCTTAGCTTCAGAAAATATTACGAATTTTCAAAATAAAACTGTTTTTCCGCGTTGGGTACGGTAATTTCGAGCTTTGGGATTTCACTCGGAATACAGAACAGTGGGAAATTAATTTTAGCACTAGATGTCTCTTAATTTGACTCACATTCGTTGTTAGTCGGTTAAGTTTACATATTTATTTGAAAACCAATTTCCTAACAATAAAAGCTAATTTAACTAGGCTAGGTAAGGGTGGCAGCCAGAAGCTCAGACTCACTTAGACCGTTTTGGCCCACTGTGATACCACAGGGACTCTGCTTATGCAGAGTCCAGAGCTCAATATAAAGCTACTAACACGTTGCAGTTCAACACTGGTGACGTCAGAAAGTTCCCTGAGCTCAAGAGCGCCCATTGTGGCCATTCTCTTTCTTGTCAGTCCTGGACAGTGATACAGAAAATGTTCTACACTCTCCTCTTCATCGATATCTTGGCAGCTGCGGCAAAAATCATTGTGATCAACCTTTAACCTTTGTGCATGCCTGCCTATGAGACAGTGTCCGGTTATCACGGACAATATAATTGAGATTTCTTTCCTATTTCTTAAAAGCAGGAAAGCTGTATTTTCCCTATTTAGATGAGTCCATAACTGCCTGGTGATCATTTCTTGTTTCCCATCTTCTCTTTGTTTCATCTTCTGTCTTGCGCCTAAGTCTGACTTTGCAAGAGAGAAGGGGTAAACCCACACATTCCAAATCTGGTGAAACCTGCAAGGTTGTCTCAATTCTAGCAAGCACATCACCCCTAGAATTTCCCTGAATGCCTCTATGCCCCGGGGTCCAGATTATCCTAATATCAAACTGCTCTGCCATCTCGTTTAGAGATGAACGGTAGTGAAGGGTTGTTGTTGTTCTTAGAAGCGGGGATTCAAGGGCCGGCCATAATAGCTGCTCGACTATCAGTGTATTTGTTAATTAAAGTCGTTGAAGTAACATTCACTTTCAACCAATCCGCAACTTCCTTTATAGCAAGGATCTCTGCCTGGAAGACACTGCAGTGATCCCTGAAAAGACTCCATAACACACACCTTCTTGTGTGTTGGAGCCGTCCGTATAAAAATCAACGCTTTTCCTTCTGCCTGGAGTACCATTTCTCCACTCTTAACTAAGTGCATTCAATTAGAAAGCCCTTTTCGAATCGCTCGGTTTAGAGGGGAAAAATTCATACAAATATTTCCAGTGTTTACTTAAGAGTTTTCTAACAATGAAATTGACGGCCACTTTTTCGCCAAATGTTCCACAGTGCTGCGGTGCTATAAAAAATAAAGTAATCCGACGACGTTGGACCGACGTAACTATATTATTGTGTTCCTTATTATAAAAATTAATGAAAAAAACGTAAATTATTTCTTATTTGTTAATTTATTGTAGTCATATCAAGACTCTATTTACCAGATAAGAGTAAGAACATAAACATATTCCAAGCTTTTTTGTTTTGCATTGATTACACAAGGGAACAAGGTGTTTGTTGATTAAGAACTGAATTTTATTTTTAAGTTTATTTGGGACGCTGAATCCAAATCAGCACTTGGTTTTTTTATCAGCTCGACTTTTTGCTATATACCGTTATATCCAAAATTAAGGCACTTCCAGTATACATGTATGTACTTATATTGAAATACATAACTTGTAAACGGTTCAAGTTAAAAAAAATCTAAAACTTGTGAACAATATTTACTTTAAGACGTGCATCTATTGGTTTTAAATTTGCCCAGTAGCTTCAGAGATATCGTTAAAGTTAAAAAAAGAACATTACTAAAAAACGGAGAATTTTTTTCTTTAAAAATTCATTAAAAAACGCGCCAAAAATCACAATTTTGGTCTAAAAACATTTGGTTAAATATATTTCGAATGAAATGAGCTTTATTTCATTGCAATCGGTGCACAACTTTTAATTTTGTTCACAATTTACGGAGAAAACGAATTGATAAAAATTGGGATTTCCATATAAAAATAAAATTTTTTCCCAACCGATTAACTTTGAGCGTGAAGAAAATAAATATTTGTATATTTTTTTTACGTTAACAACCATTACTATGCCATTTTGGTGATTCTCAAACATTTGATTATTTTTCAAAGGTAACAATTACATCTTTAAACGAAAAAAAAAACAATTTTGAAAATCGCTTTATAAAGAGTAAAGTTATGATTTTTAGAACTTTTAATTTTTGGAAAAAAATCAAAAATTCGATTAGTACTTGTAACTTAAAAAAGTGAGCTGATGGAGAAAAATGGAGACTAGATTTGAAATCAGCGACCTCAAATTAGTTAAAAATTGCCACTCAAAACAACAAAAGTTCAATTTCGTTCCCTTGTGTTATTGATTGTTTTATATTTATTCTTATTGTTCAATGATAGAGCATTATCAATAAAGTAATTTGCAATATAATATTAACTGTTGCATCGTTTGTAGTTTGGGATGAAAAACATTTCCAATGACATTGTTCATGAAATGGAACACACAATTTGCTGGATTCTACGTTATAATGCACCTCGGTATTATAATGGGCAAATAGGCCTTAGATTGTTCCATGGAATTCTGACTACCATTCTTTTGTTATGTAAATTCAAAATTCCATTAGCTCATATATAGGTACATATATTTTTCAAATTCCTTTAATCGTAAATTCAAAATCAAGCACTAAAATCTCTTAACACAATCTGTAAAAATCAGCTGCCTTTAAAAAAAAATTGTAGCACAACAAATTGAATATCTTGTAGGTACATATGTACATACATATGTTTAACTTCATACAAATTTGCACAAACTGTAATTGTATCTACTAAAAAAATTGTCTCTATTTATTTTTTAATTTGATGAATTTTTTGTTCTTCTACTCATTTTCACACCTTTGAGCAATCGCAGCGAATTGTTTGTAAAAAATAAAATAAAAACAGCAATAAGAAAAAAATCTGGGTTAAAAAGTCTCTGAACCTTATAAACATCACTCAGGCCAAGTATAATCAGCATCAGGCACGGTAGAAGTAGGCAAAAGTGGAAGGCAACAAATGCTTAGAGACATGTTTGTATCATATATGAACATTATTATATTTACATACATACATACATATATCCATGCATATAGCATGTGAGTTTATTACTAAACAGATTGTCACTCTTCTACATACATAAGTTGTGATGATGTTTTTTTGTTTTCACATCATACATATGTATGGATGTGTGTTTGTATGTACATATCTGAATATATTGTATATTTTACCCAGATAATTTTCTATAATCTTCATTTTGTATTATAGTCTACAGTGTCTCGTGTTACTATGCGCTACACTTTACAACAACTGCTATACGTAGAATGGTGATTATGAGAGTGATATACATACATACATACATATGTATGTACATTCGAAGGACTATTCGACTGAATTCAACTATGTGACTCCCCGGAACTGAAGGTTAGATCCGCCCTTGCGCTCAATATGCGCAATGTGCAGAACAAAGCACCGTATATTTAAGCAAAATGCACATTGCACAAAAAGCAGCGCTTATATTCGGGTATTGGAAATAAGTACATATATTTAGGAAATGTAACTCTTCCACCCCTTTTATCTAAACCAAATATCAAGAGGAAAAAAATGTATAGGTACCTACATATAGGGAAATTTAAACTTTAAAACGTGTCATCGAAGACTTAACAAATTGCCAATAATTTTTGATTCATTCGCTTCTTTTCCGAATCTCTGGTTAACTTGGAATACGCTAATATACATACATATCTACTATATTACAGTATCATCTCAGATTATTATAAAACTTTAAATCGTTCCTTAACTTTGCTGATTAGAAGCAACATACATACTTACATATGTATATAGGTATGTATTTCCAGTGTTACCTAAGCATAAATACGACAAGAGTCAATATGACTGTAATTTGTGTGTGTTTTTTCCGTTTAAGGGTCAGTAGTTGTGAAGTTAGCCCTCAAGTTCAAAATCTCAGTCCTTCAATAACAAGGTGTATATGCATGTATGTACATACATACATACATATGTATGTACATATGCATACGTGCATGTCGTATGCCCAACCACTTCTAAGGTTACATCATAATGTGTATTTCGGAAATTTACGTTAAGTTATGTGCATACATATGTACATACATATTTACATGCATACATGGTTTAAAGATTATTTTTCTTTATTTTGTTTGCAAGATATCAACGGCAGACCAGAGCTGTAAATGAATCATTCATTTTTGAATTAATTCGCGCATCATTTATGCACTGAATTAGCCAAAATTGGGCTTTTTTGAACTTTGAATAGTTCTTTTTACACAACAAAAAATGAATGGAATGCAATTTGAGTCAATTCAAATAAATTTTGTAAAAATATATTGCAATTCGTTTCTAATTCAAATGAATTTGACAAAGTGAATTGCAATTCATTTCTAATTTATTTGAATTATATTGACTTTGAATTAATTCAAATGAATTATAAAAAAATGCAATTTATTACCAACTCATTTGGATTGAATTGATTGACATTTGAATTGATTTTGTAAGTATATACATATGCAGTAAGCATCACTGTCGTTTTGGTAATCAATTAAATAGTAAATTGTAGTAAGTAAACGAAGACGCATATAATGTCTTTGAGTCATCAAAGAGGAATATGCAATAAGAACAAATGAGTGATTTCATAATTTTCTTGATTTTTGTTTATTTGTAAAAGATAGTTTTATTTTTTGGAAATAAATATAACATAAATATTAAGAAAAAGTTTGTCGTGAATATTAAAAGTGTTTTGCCGTTCAGCATATTTCGAAATAAAAATCAGTTCTTGTTGAAGAAACAAACTCCAAACACCATGTTTTTTTTTATCAGGCGCGGATCCAGGACAAGGATTTTCAATTCTTGTACTGAATAATTTTATTTTGGTAGAAGCCATTTCCATTTTTCATTCCGCCAAGATCTGCTCTTGAATTTGATTGATTGCACCTCATTTTTGATTTCATTCGTTTGGAATGCAATTCATTTGAATGAATTCAAAATCAATTCAATTCAAACGAATTGGAAATGAATTGCAATTCACTTTAACAAGTTCATTTGAATTTGAAACGAATCGAAATTCATTTTGCAGTTTCATTTCAATTGAAAACGAATCGCAATTCATTTTACAGATTCAATTGAATTTGAAACGAATTGAAATTGATTTCTGCCTAATTCGTTTGAATTTATTCAAATTACATTTAATTCTCTTGTGATGTGAAAATAATTAATTCAAAATTTAGCGAATTCGTAACGAATGAAAATAAAGAAGAATGATTCACTTACAGCTCTGCGGCAGACAAATAAGAAGTAAACTATGTAGTTATTTTTAGACAAATATTTATTAGATCATTAAAAAAAGTTATGGTGTGGAACGCAGAGAGTATGAAATTAAATTTGAATGTTGTCTAACAGTCAAAAACGGCATTGAAACTTATGAAAGGAAACTCCTAATTTTACAGAGTATGTACACACATGCATATATGTATGTATGTACACATATGTAAATTATACATTAATTCGTTATACATAAGCAAATGTACTTACATCAAATTAATAATATAATCATAGTTTAACGAAATTCTAATAATAATAATTTAGTTTATAAATAAGGCGCTTTATTAGTTAAAACAGTTCACTCCACTGTTATGTTCCACAAAAACAGGTTCAAAAGAGCAGCTCTCATATTCAGTTCTTCCTCAGGACTGCCAACGTTCCGCATTTTCCTCATATTTGTGGATTTGCAAATTTCTCGAGGAGAACAATATTTTAAATATTTTATTGTTTTTAAACGTTTAAGAAACCAAATATCAACATTGACAGCAATAAACATATATAACAGTATCGCTCAGACACACTTTGAGTTTGGGTCAACAATATTATATTCGTGCTGTACAAATACCCAAATTGAACGACTCCAGAAGTTACAAAATAAAGCAATGCTCTAAAATTTATGCAAAAGATAAAAAATGGAACAGCACCAGAATATTTAAAGGAACAAATAATATACGTAAGAGAAGCTTAACCATGAAAAGAAAATGGAGAGGGGTAAAGACGATTTTTCCTTTTCGTTTGCCATCCGTACTATAAAACAGTTTATTTTTAAGAAAAACAACGAAAATACTTGATACGACCTTTTCGTGTATGATCGTAAACGAAAGTTCAAAAGAAAATTGAACAAAAACTGAACAGGTAAACCTGATGTGCCTTTATTGCTTTAAGAAACTTCTTAAATGGACTTACGAGTTTCTTTTATACATTCTTAATTACCAATCTTACAAATTGTTAGTTTCAAATAAAATAGAGTAAGTCCATACCATAAAATATTCAAATAATGTTAAAAAGCTTTTTCAAGCCGAAATGCAAATGAACATAAAGAGAATATGTTCTGTTTTGAATTTAACAAATATATATATTTATAGAAATATGCGGTATGACTTTCAACAATCATTGCTGGGGCTACTAACACATCTCAAAATAAATTATATTTTTTGCCCATCGTCTGAACGACCCTATTATAATATAAAAATATTTAATACTAAAACTATGATAAATATATATGATATTTAATAAAAATTGTTTATTTTTTAATTTACTTCCCTGCAGTAAAGAAAATTACCTGGCAGCCCTCATCTTAATCATTGTTTTTTGTTATGTATTCTTTGTTGTTCGCTTGCCAGGATTTCTTGCTGTTAACAAAGCCGAAGGGTTCAAAATTTGCGGCTAGCCGCCGAATTGAATCTGCTTAATAGCTGAGCCATCTTTTTCAAAACTGCCGCGTTTATCAGCTCAGCCGCGTATTTGCTTTCATAGATTTTTCGTATTCTTAGATACATTTACAGTATCTTATAAATGAAAATCGTAAACTTTATTAGACATTTCTATAATATTGTTTAAACATAAGTACATCTTTTCAAAGGAAAATATTTCCAAAAATTCATTGTGAACATTTTTTTCACAATAAGGATATATATTTTTTGTAGTTTTTTAACTTAATAATACAGTAATATTAATCTTAACGTTCTCCATAAAAATCTTATAAAATTTATAAATTTACAAAAATTAATGCTTAAAGCTGCCATTGATAAATGTTTTTTTGCTCCGTCGCCATCGGTGAAAATGTATCGGCCTGGTTTATTTCTTTGTTGTGGAGTTTTTAAAACCTAAACAACAACAACAAAGTACAAAAACTGTAACAAAACATCATACAAAGAATCATGGTAACAAGTAATAAAACAACAACTAAACAAAAGAAGTTCATGCACAAATAGCACTACAGAACAGATCATTTTATTTTGCTTATTTTCTTTAATATTCATTTTCTTCCACACAAATGCCGCTGTTGTTGTTGGCGTCAGTGTACATCTGTTTCTTGTATTTGTTGCAAATTCATTATGAGTATAAAACGATCGTTATTTGTGTACACCTCTTTTATTGAAGTTTGTGCTAAGTAAATGAAGGTGTTATTGCGGACGCTGTGAAAGAATTTAATAAGTGATTGTTTTCTTGTATGTAAAATAAAATTTCCATATTAAAATTGCATGTACATGTGTATAACAATATTGTGAAACTAAAGAAAAATACAATTATTTAATAAAACAAGCCTTGATTCCTAATTCATTTTAAGATTTGAAAAAAATTTTATTGAAAGAATAAAAAACTTCCTACTGTTAATGAAACAGTTGGTAGTAATTTAAAAAGTTTATACATAATATCTACGCTGCGCACCTTTGGAGTATTTATTGGATTATTTCTGTTTTATACAGCTTGGTAAGTAATCAAACTGTTATGGGGCCATATTTGGTGTATACCCTTTTCGCCGTTGATGAAACATTTACATACATACATACTTATGTATGTTTCCTTATTGGGTTATTTATATGCAATTGGTTATGCATTTATGTATGTTTCCGCGTCCATACATAATCTAGCAGTGTCGTCAACTATTTATAACGAAAATGCGCTTTCCACCTCCAAAAGCGTTAAATTAAAACAAATTTATTGAAAATTTTAATTTATGAAAAACTAAACTATGTATAGAGGTAATTATTTTGGAAAAAGAGTAATTTCATATCGTCTGGCTACCAGAAGAGAGTTCTTGAGAAAATGATTTACAGGACGGAAAATTTATGTGCATATGTACATAAATACATACATATGTATGTAGTATATATTTTAGAACTCTTTTTACATACATACATAGAAGTTATGGTCTTGTTATACCTCCGAGTTGTTATAAGAATCGGTTGTTAAAAGCTTAGCTTTTATTTTTTTAATATTGGCTTGATTTGATGAATAATACAAAAAAAAACATAAAATTACGAAACTTTTAAAATGTTTTAATAAATTCTTTAGTAGATGATTGTATAAAAAATACGCCTGTAAATTAATGCGGCACGCATTCATACCTTGAATATCACAACTCTTTTTTTTTTTTTGCGACTGCTAATATTAGATCCGTTCGAGTACTTACAAGTTTTTAAAAACTTTTACTAAAGTATACTGCAATTTACTAAATCGCGTTCGTTTACTCAAGTTAGAGTAAATAAAAACACAAATTGAGAGCGTAAAGTGAGTTCATGGCTAAGAATTTACAAATTTTTACTGCAGAAATTTCTTGTAGTAAAATTTAGTAAAACAGAAAAACATGATTGAAATGGTAAACAAACAAAAGTGAGAAAACAAAAGTATACAATTTACACACCGAGAACTTAAGCCATTTTGGATGACTTCATAGAAGCGAAAACGCCGGCACTATTTCGTTGTCGAATTGCTAATATTCAAGCATATATCTCGAGTGGCGAACACGTACATAAATAATGCCTTAGAACACAAAATTGAAAATTTTGGTGAAGAAGGTTGTGCGTAATTCTTTTTGCATATACAAAAATTACTGGTAAAGTAAAAAATGTATCACTTACGAGGGCGGATTGATATTGAAGCTACATAGCGCTAGATGGGAGCAGAAACAAACACTTTTTTTTTTTAGAAATTGCGATCTGTCAAACGTCAGCTCTTAATTCATCGATTAGTTTATTTGTTGTAGTCGTTTGAAGTAAGCAACTTTTGTATTTCCTGAAAAATGGAAAAAAGTGAATTTCGTGCAGTGATTAAACACTAATATTTGAAAGGAAAAACGGTGAAAGAGAAAAGAAAAGCTCGATCCGTCTGATTACATGGTAAAATATTCGATTGCTGAATTTAAACGCAGCCGAACAAGGACTGCAACAATACCATCAACAGGAAGGCCAAGAGAGGTTGTTACTGAAGAAAATATCAAGAAAATCGTCGATATCGTTATGAATGATCGCCGAGTCAAGTTACGTTAGATTATTGAAATGGTAAACACATCATATGAACGTGTGTTGAACATTTTGCGTGAACATTTGCATATGAAAAGCTATCGCCAAGATGGGTGCCGCGTTTGCTCTCAATTGACCATAAACGTAAACAGGTGACGTGTACAGTCTCTGTGGAAAGAGATTTAGCTCCAGCGATGAAATTATTGACAAACAAATGCCTATTTTAAGGACCTCGAAAATCCCATTTTTTGGAAGGGATACAAAAACTGGAGAAACGTTGGACTAAGTGTATTGAGCTAAAAGGAGACTATGTTGAGAAATAAATGGTTTTTGAAAAAAAAATGTTTTTTTCTTACTTAGGTAGCTTCAATATCAATCCGGACTCGTAGTTGGTTTAAAGCAAATAATTGATATTGTAAATATTGCGGAATAGGATGAATCTTCCGAAAGGAGCTTTTTTTTATAATGACAGGTTTAATGTAAATAATTTTGTAATTTTTTGTAGTCACAACTTTAATTTAAATAATTTTTCAATATTATTTATATTTCTAATTTTATTTTCAAGAAATTTTTCACTGTTTGTAGCGGTATCCTTTTATATGTACATATGAACGTTAAATTTGTTTAGTATTTGCAAAAAATTTAAATCTGCGACTGACTTGGTCGCTTATTTTTATGTGTTTCGTTTTTATATTGTTAAAGATATGGGCACACAATTTCTTTATAAATATTTATATAGTATGTATGTATATGTAAGTTTCTTTAGCCCATAGATGCATACTGTTGCCAATTGTCTACATACCAGTTCCAGTTAGTTTTCTTGATGTTCCTAAACGTGTGCATTCATGAAAGCTCGTTCGTAGGCGTTTTCAAGCAATATGAATAAAAAATAAACGTTACTTTAAATTTACTTTTTTTTCTTAATTTACGCCTAATGTATGTATGTATGTAGTATCATTTGCTTTTAATTTGTTCTAATCCCTTCTTTTATGTATGTAAGTATTTGTCGGTTTTACGGGAACCACATACAATTTTCTAATCTTAAATAATAAATAGTAAGAGGTTGGCAATAGATGTAAATTCTTATCAATAGTAGTAATATTTTCGTTGCGCCAAACGTTCATTTTAGGGATTGGTCATTTTCGTTTAATTACCAAAAATTAACCCGTACAATTGAACGACAGGAAGGCAAAAAGTATATTTTTTAAATCATTTTTTTCTTTAAAAAATCGGTTGTAAATATTTGAATAATCCAATTAAATTAAAGAATTTATTAAAAAGATGAATATATTAATGAAAAAATCATAGTTAGGTTTATTTTAGAAACGATTTCTAGTTCTTTTGACTAGAATATTAGACATATTATTTTAGCTTAATATATACTATATATTTAATTTTTAAAGGTGACTCTGATCCATACACCAAAACTCAAATGAAACAAAAGAATACAGCATCAAAAAGATCCTAGATCGAAAGTAAATTTTACATAAAAAAGACACCTGAACGAACGAAAACAAGTTTTACCTCATCTACAAAATCGAAGTGTACACTATTGAACCAAGAGCGTGCAGTAAAATGAGCGGTTCACTTCGTTCACTTGGTTGATTCGTTCAATTTGACCCGTTCATTCATGAGCTACACAGCCTGTTTACAATAAATCACATAATCCCCCTTATTCTGCTCTTGTCTACTCGCCGTCGACAACAGTTGACTGCTTTTCTTATTATTTGGCTATTCTTTAGGCCTTGGTGAATAGCAGGAGGCTCTTAATAGTAGCAAATAGGGGGAATATGAGAGAAAATTTTATTACTTTTATTTATTTTTACGTAATTTGTATATAAAGTTATTTTAATTATAATTTATTTGCTTTTATCTTTAGTTTTCTAACGCAATCAATACAAAAATGGTTCATCCTTCTGAAAATGTTGTTGCCGCCGAGCAAATCGATGCTGAATCGAAAGAAGGTAAGGTAACAAAGGAAACAATTTGTCTAAATATTTTTATTTATTTATTTATTTAATATTAACATTATATATAATATATATATATATATTTAATATTAACATTATATATATATAAAATTTTAAGTTTTTTGTGATGAAGTTGAAAATATGATTTATATTGTGCCCTGAAGGCTCCATGAGCAAGTTTATTTCTTTATTCGATCTTATTATGTAGTTGAACTTAATGCACTTATATATAGCGAACATAATTTAATTAAATATTAAAAAAAAGTCTTCAAATTTATATCGTTACACCGTACGACAAAATTAAAAGAGTCTTTTCATTTAAGTATGTTTACGTATTTAAATGTTGAATTGGACTAAAACTGCGCTTTTAGTTTTTTATGATACTATGTTACAGTTTAATTTTTTAATTCCCTTAAAACAGGGCGCTATGCAAATAGAAAAAAGTTAATAACTGAAAACTAGGTGCGTACTTTTGAAAATTTAAAAAAAATATACATATCTTATACTCCTGTTCCGTTGATAGTTACTAAATGAAAATTATGTTCTTCCACGTTAGTTGTTGTAATCATGTAGGGCTGCCGTTTTTATTTATGAAATTTGTTTTTTTATATGTATATTTTTTTTTGGAGAATTTTCTGACAATGAAATGCTGTTAAAAGCAAGGCTTGTGAATAAAGTGCGAATGGTATAGTAAGGATATCATGTACTACTACTACATTTTTGAATATTTTACATTATAAAGTAATGTTATAAAAAGAGATCAATGAATGCCCAACTCTGCTTTAAAACATCAAAGAATTATATGCATTTTATTTCGACAATATTATATTTCAAATGAAAGAGGACAACTAATTATATGGTGCTACAGTGAAAATATACTCAAAAACGACAGTGTATACTGTATGCCTTATTTTGTAGACGACAAAACGACCTTAAAAATATCAGTTCAAGCATATATATATTTTAAGTTCTATTTCGTAGCATTATTTATAATGGAACCCGTTGGTAGTCATAGCTTTCTGTGAACGTATTTGTTTGTACCATTAAATTTTAATAATCCGATATGATATGATATGTGCTATGTATTGAAAATTGTATACCTTTGTCGTTCACTGGTGTGCAACCTGTAACTTAGAGCGGTCACGATCGAAGTTTTTGAAGGCACATTCTACATATGTGCTGTACAAATAGTACAGAACAGTAAACAGAGATTTTTAAAGATCGTTTCAGACTGCCCACTTTCTGTTTTACATACAATATTCGTGTGTGTGTGGCAGTTGCTGGCTGTTGGGTTTTTTGTCTTCAACTAAGTTTGCTACTTTAACCTCTTCAGAGATTAAAAGTTCATTTCAGTTTTGTCCTTATATGTTCCCTCGGTATATGTGCAGTGACACTTTTCCAAAGCTCTTAAGGTTAAACCTGAAATGAAGAAAGTTGGTGTTAAAGTTTTACTTCTCACAAATTTAATAAAGATTTTATCTATTAAGACTTAAGATGTATATGTACGTTGAATTTCTCTTTCAGCATTGATATCTTTTTTTTTGTACTAAACTTAATGAAAATTATTTGTACATACAGTGATGGACTGAAGTATAGGCACATTCTGCATATCAGGACAAATTGAGGGTTTTCACACAAATATTTATTTCATGAACATATTATATGTGTGTAATGAATATATTTACTAAAGTTGTGGACAAAGGTGCATGCTCTTTTATGGACGTAAAATTAATTGAAATTGTTTCCCTAATACTAACTTCGTAAAATTTTCTCCGATGTTGGCTTAGTCTTCCTTAAAGCCGCTTTAAGTTAATTTTTATTAGAAATTACACATTTCCGGACTCTTCTTGTGAATGACGTTGGTAGGTTTATTTATTCTGCACTTTGTTTTTTAAATTTCCTTTAAAATGTTACGGTTTACTGTATTATCCATTATGCTTTCAATAGGAACTACCTCAACCATGCCCACAGTAAACGTGCACCATTACTCTATCATACTTCACTGTCGGTTAAAGATTTTTTGCAGCGTATCCGGTATTTGACTTTCGCCACAATTTAGCGGGTCCATATGAGCCAAAAATGTTGAACTTGTTCTCGTCTGCGAATAGAAATTTGTCCCAGATACCACATGGCACACGTTTTGCACAACGGCTGATATTAAAGGTTTACGTGAATACTTCCAAGGTTCATGCAACGCTCTCCGCACAGTTTTGTAGTGTATGTCAGTTGCGAAATCTTTTATTTCTGCCACAATATGAGTTGATCTAATTTTTATTTCCGGCTTTACTTTTCGTACTATATGGTTACGTTTTCGATCCATAAATTCGCCAATTTCTGCATTTTTTTGAAATATTTTTTTTAAATGTGTAGTGAATACTCACATACACAATTGAATATGAAATACGCGTATAACGCACTTAGTGGCTGTACAAACAACGAAAAATGTTTCATAAAAAAGTTTAGTGTCCTAAAAGCTGAAGCAGTATGTTAAGTATGCAAGCCGCCGCCGATAATTTTCTACTCAGCTCATATTAAGTTTGTTGGCAATAACGCATCCTGTATGATTTACACACTTTCAACTTTTAATAAAAAATGATGCATGACACTAAGCAACTTTGTTGCATGCAATTTTCATTTGAAGTGAGAGTCTGTTGAAATAGAAATGTAGAATGAAAATTCTTTAATGAAAATTTCGTGAAACCAAGTTGCGTAGTGTAAACATGGAAATAAACGAAAAAATTTATGTGCTCTTAAGTAAGTATATGTGTATTGTAAACATATTTTTCTGCATGTTTTTACTTAATTTGTATGCCACATGTTTTTGTGATGAGATTGCCTTGTTAAAAAGTATCTATTCACAATCCTGTATAAAAGCTGACAGCGGTTGTTAGTGCCACTGATGATGCTGTCAGTTTAAGATCAGAAGGTGGTGGGTGTCTTGTTTAATGTCGTCTTGTTAACTCTAATAAGATTTGTGCTTAGTAGTAATTGCTGAGCCATGTTAACGGCGAATGGAAGAGTACGCAGAACAAAAAGCCAAAGTATTAGTTACATGTACATATTTATAACAATTTTTTCTGGTATTCCTTGACATTATTATGTTCATTTATTTCGTACGTGTTTGGGTTTTCCAAATAGTCTTATCTGCTAAATTTTCTATTTCTCAAGAACGTAAAACTAGGTTAATTAAATTCTTAAAAAATGGCTGAAGAATAAGTTAAATTTAGATGATTTCGTTGTTTTAAAACGTTAATTAAGATAATTGCAAGAAACTTTATGATTGCAGGAGTTCATGTTATAAGAATTTGTGATTGCTTTAGTTCTTTGTAGTTTTTAATGAAATATATCGTTATTGCATTTTTTTCTTTACCTTAATAAAAATATTGCTACATATACGAGGGCGGATTAATATTGAAGCTACCTAGCGCTAGATGGCAGCACAAACACAAAAACTGCTGTTAAAATTTCACCCAAATTCATCGATTAGTTTTTTTTTTTTTAAACTTGGACCAGCACTCAGGGGATGACCCCTACATATGCAATGCATTGTGCCGGAACTAGGAAAATTGGTTATGGGAAGGAGGATAAAGGGAGTAGTGTTTGTGGACGTTCGATTTGAACTTTCCCACACTGAAAGTAACAGGAAAGACCTCTGCAGGAAGTTTATTCCACATGCTAACTGTTCGGCTAAAGAACGAATTTTCTCTGTAATGCGTAGTGCGATCCACTGGCATATCAACCACAAATGGATGCGCTCTTAACGAAGAACGTGTTGTTCGTACAAATGAGCGGGTTTCGGGAACAAGTTCCCTGATTTCATTAGAGCACATTCCATTGTAGTAACGATAAAACAGTGAAATACATCCCACATTGCGTCGATGCTCCAGTGAGTCAATAGAGTTGGCTACCCTACTGTCACCGATGAGCTTCTTTGCCCTCTCCTGTACCCGGTCGAGTATCTTGAAGCACCGGCCCATACATGAGAGTTGTATTCCATTTTCGGTCGGATATAGGTGGTATAAATATTAAGGAGATCAGATGGAGTGAAGTATCTCTTACACCGTCTTCGAAAGCCGAGGCACTTGAATGCTTCTTTTGAAACCTGAAAAATGTGATCAGTCCATCGAACATCACATTTAATTTTCATGCCAAGAACATCAAGAGTTTCTGATTCCTCAATATCTACACCACCCATTATTACAGATTTATTTGTAGTAGTCGTTTGAAGTAAGCAACTTTTGTGTTTCATGAAAAATGGGAAAAGAGAATTTCGTGCAGTGATTAAACACTATAAACAATACGGTTTTACACGGTAAAATGTTGGATTTCTGAATGTAAACGCGGCCGAACTAGCACTGCAACAATACCATCAACAGGAAGGCCAAAAGAGGTGGTTACTGAAGAAAATATCAAGAAAATCCTCGATATCGTTATGAATGATCGCCGCGTCAAGTTACGTGAGATTGTTGAAATGGTAAACATATAATATGAACATTTGCATATGAAAAAGCTATTGGCGTCACAACACAACACAATCACACACAACAAAATAACGGACCTGCGCAATCTTGTTTTCTTGATTCATGGTATAGCTTATACATTATGTTTCGAAAGTGTTTTCTTTCGAATCGAAATACATAATAATCCCCCTGGATTTGTTGTCTCTAAAGTAATCTTGTTTTCGACTTGATTAAAGTACATTTTCGAGTTATTTCTACTCAAAATTTTGAGTACGATTCGTACTCAAAGTAAGTAGAAAATACTTTAATTTAGTATGTAATTTTTCTTTCTGTGCAGAAACTACATTTGTATAACGGAAATGTTTGGTTTCATTCTTGTTATGTCCCACAAGCGTAATTTGTTTAATAAATAGAACTCCAATACTATTCCAAATAGCTTTGATGTTTTGTCTTTTAATCCAGCCGCCCTAAATATTTTACATCTCTGCACATTTTCGAAAATTAAATCGTTTTCTACATTTTAAAATTATATAAACCATCAGGAATTTCTTTTATTAAAATCGAATCAACACAGGCAACAAAGTAAAATGTCCAACTGCCCTCCATATGCTATTTGTTTATTAAACAAACTAGATTAAAGCAATTAAATAACTTGCTTTTTGGTTCTCATTTCCTTCCTATTTTAGTGCTTTAATAAATATACTTAGTTCTTTAAAATACACAAATATCTCTTCCATCCACGAATTAAACCAACCAACCATCAAACTGATCGTCAATATTTATTGCCGTTGGTTTCACGATGATGGTCAATAACAACAATTAACATTAACGCCATAAAATCAAACGTTCCACAGAAAGGCCAACATCAAAATCTCATTAACATTTATTGAGCTCGAAACAAAAACACACACAAAAGAGAAAACAAAATTGTACAATTCTAAATTTAACTTATCACCTTTTTAAATTTAATACCACATTAAAATTAACTGTGTAACAAAAAAATCCATTATGTTGCATTAAAAAACAAAAAACAGTATAAAAAAGGAAGAGCGGCTGCCGGCTGCTGTGGGAGACACAAAAAATTATATACTTACTAGCATTTATATGACCGCCACATAGTTGAGGTCAAGAATAACTGAACCACAAAGTGTAATAAACATTTATATAGTCTGCGGTTTTTTATTGCACTTTTTCCTCGTCAACGTTATTATTTTCGTAATTGTTGGTGGAGTCAACTGTTTGGTAAAAGTATGGGCAGGGAGGGAAATGAATGATATAAATTAAGAAAACTACAAAAATATGTTTGTTACCTTTAAACCACATACATAAATACATATATTAACCATTGGTGTTTTTCTGTAGGGCTGTGAAGGCACTTGCATAAGAAGTCAAAGTTCGCTAAAATTTGCTTAGAGGGAAGAGAGAGAACCTGTCATAAAATAAGTCACATGACCGGCTCCCAAGTAGAAGCGACCACTTCTTGTTCAGGAACTATACATGACATTCCCATCGGAGGAAAGTTACTATTCGGATGAGTTCATGATACAAGATAACGCATTCCGCAGGTCCGTCAAACTTTGTACACATATTCTGCTGGTTCTGTGTGGCGTCACTATAATAACATAATAATAATATTATATTATACTGTGCGAACAAATATAAAGTGACTTGTACTGTTTGATTTAAAGAAAATTTTAATTTATTTAAAGTTTAATTCGTAAACAAATTCATATTTAATTAATGTAAGCAATTAGTCGAACTTATAAATTTGTATATTGAAACGAATTTTTTGGCTCAAGTTCAAATCCGGGTTTACCCATTTTTTTCTAGTTTTTAGAATTTTTTTTTTTGATAAATTCATTATTTTTTTATTAAGAGAGTACTATATGGATCAATTTACTGTTGATCAGACTAGCAGAACGGATCAGTACTGATTTCGAGGTCGCTACACCATCTCATCAACGTTCTTTGTTCAATTTTAACACTTGACGGTGGATACTAGTGATTAGGAATATCAACTATTTAACCGCTGAATAAGCGAGATAGATTGGAATATATAGAATAGTATTTATCAGAGATAGGATTTCGTACTAACCGAAATTGATTTAACATGTAAAAATGAATAAGTTGCATTTTTCGTATTCTAATTCCATAATTAATTTATACGGCCAAAAAATTCGCTTCAATATACAAATTCATATTAATTAGAAAAATAGTTACAAAAATAAATCGAGGTTCGTTAGGCCGATCTCTGAGTGCAACTTGTCTGCAACCAGAGGCTCGTAAAGTTGGTCGTCAGCGACTAAACCGATACCTCAATTGTATGTCTTGTCAAAGATCGTGTTGTGATGTGAAAAAAAAATGCGAAAGTGTTCGGGCGTTAATAGAAAATTCTTTTTATTCTGTTTAAAACTAAGAAAAATTACTAAAGTTTTTGTATCAAACCTATTTTCACCGATTATTGGACGGTTATGATCAGGACAATTGATACAAAATTTCCCACAGGATTATAACATTCGGTTAAAACCGCAGCTGTAAATAATTTTACAGCTTTTCTTTAAATATTTGTCACAATAAATTTGTTTTAAAGCTGCGAGTATCACTCATGGACTTTTAAGTGGCGCAATGTACATTTCATGCTTCATGGCTTTATAAAAACAAACAAACAACGCCTCTTTTAACTACACACTTACATATTTCCTTTTTTACATCACACTTAATGAATTTTAGTTTTTCTCTTTGCATCGTTTTACAATTTTATTTTCTCTTTGCATCGTTTTACAATTTTATTTTCTCTATGTTTTGTTCACTTTATTATTTGGTGTCTGTTCAATAGACCGTTATTTAAATATAAATAAACTTTGATTAATATGGATTTGTTGTTGACAGTTTTTCTTTTAGTTAATTTTTAGGTTGTTTCTCTCTCCTTCTCCTTCTATTACTTGCAGTCTTGTAATTGTAAATTCTTTGATGATGATTTTTTTATAAAGCAATTTCCGTTTCCGTTTTTTGAAACTAAAGATTTTGAGGTTTATGAAATATGATGATGTTTCCTTTTTCAAACATTGAAACCAATGAAATTTGTATTTGCATGATCTGGTTTTTTTATTAGAGAAGGTAAAAGACTTAACATTTTCTGTCGGCTCTCATAGCCTTAATTTTTTCCTGTGCAAAGTGTTCAGGCTCATGATTTGTTTAGGCTATACATTATTCAAATTATACACACCTACTTTGTTTTAATTAAAACAGTGATACACATATTAATAGATTAGTTAGTTTTGCTAAATAAATTTAGCTATGTTTGCTACTTATGTGAAATATTTGAAGGAAAACAGTTAAGGCCGAGGCATATAGAACCCGTCGTATGTTATACGTTGCTGTTTTCAACTGACGTTAAAGTATCATCGGAGGAGGTTGACACAATGAGTACTTTGTTGACGGACATTAAATCAGCTTCATTTGATTAAAGTACACATTTTCAATGGAATTCCAGGATATTCTGTTTTTCTTTTTTGAATTTTAATTTTTATTTAATTTTATTTTGTCACCACACAACAAAAAAAGCTTAATAAAAACGAAGCAAAAAAAATGATATTTTTCAAAACATTCAACGTACGTTAAAAGTTGCCCAACTGTAGTACTTTGCGTTGACGGAGACGTCTGGAATGGGATGAAGTTTTTAAGAAAACCAGTATTTCATCTTAGTTTTCAGTTGAAAAAACGACGTATAACGTACGACGAATTCTATGTGGCTCGCTCGGCCTTTACTCGACGAGTTTTCCGTTGAAGATGCATTTCGAAAGATCTGACTGGCATTCCGAAAGTATTTTTGGCTTTAGATGTTTCCAAGAAGTTTGATAGAGCGTAATATGGTCTCTTAAGGACCGAGCTATGCGACGGAGTTCAATCGAATTCAAGAGTGATTCAGTGCTGCCACAAGTTATAGATTTTTGTCCCATCCTTTCAAGGTTTATTTAACTAGGTGGCAGCATTAGTAAAACAAGTACAACAATACAAGAACAACAGCTATTTTTGTTTGTGTAGTTTCATTGCGTATGTCAAAAACATAACCCATAAAACTAAGAAAACAGATACAGAAAAAAAGTTAAAAAAGTATTTTTTTATGTATTTTGACATTTGCAACGTAAAACATATGCAAAGCAAAAAATAGTCAGCTGCTGTAATGCTGCGACCTGGTTAAATAAGCCTAGCACCCTTTTATTTTCTTCTTTGACAAACTTCCTTCCATTCCTATCTGTATTGCTACACACTTACGTCAGCTGTATTTAGGGTTGCCAGAAGGGCCTGATTTGGCCTGATTATCAAGTTTTTTCATGCGCGTCAAGTGTCAAGTGAAAAAGTGATTTGTCAAGCTTTTTTGTAAGTTAATTTTTTTTCTCAAATTTATTCTAGCTATGTAATAATACTTAAAAAAAGTACGTGTATATTTCTAAAAAACAAATCTAAAGCCCATATTTTTACTATCAATAGAACTAAGGACTAATATGATACATATTTTTTTGTGCAATTATAGTTTAAAAAATAACTATAACTATAACTTTCTGTACAATTATTATAAAAGTGCCAACACTTGAGCCGGGATTTTACCCGCGCGCCATCCTTCTATCAGCTTAGCCGACTTGATATACCCATGGTGGAATAATACAGGCGGTTTTTCATTGTTTTTTTAATAAAACTTATGTGTTTGAAGAATTGTCAAGTTATTTATGAAAATTATTATTTATTTATTATAGACTAGCTAAAAACTCTCAGCATTTTTATGAAAAAAATAATAAAAAATTAAATAAAAAACAATAGTATGAGTGTTTCTATTTGTCAAGTTTTTTTTTTTCAAAATAAGTTTTTTTTTGGTCAATGTCAAGCTTTTTGACAAATTAGATCTGGCAAGCCTAGCTGTATTTGCCATTCGTATTCATTTAATTCAACTTGTCAAAAATTTAAATTGGTTTCAATTAACTTCTCAATTGCATCAATTATTTATGTAATTAAAAATAACATTTTCTAACAATCCTCAAAAATTTCGGTTAATTGACGATTACAATTTTAATAATTGAATATGCAATATTCGTCGTATGTTTAGGTTTATCAATACAATTAATTGATAATAGAAGTAATAGAAATCGTCAGTTAGTTTTTTATATAATGTACGCGTCCGACTAGTTACCGACAATCCTAGCAAAATATGAACTTACTAAAATTTTGCTTAAAGTGGCTAACGCCACAGGTACGGTACACATTTCTGACCGTATATACAGTTTGTATGTATAACATCTTTTAAACGCACATAATGCTCCTGGTTATCTGCCAGCCGACAGGTACTAATGTTACTGTGGCTCTCCTGTAAAATCACAATTGTAATGGACAGTTAAATGTTGGTTGACTATCTTATATTACGGTTTGGATAATAGCCTCCACTTAAGATAAATTAAAGTCTGTAATGGGATTAGGTTCATTTTCAAAGTACGAGAAAATAAGAATGTAGCGGAAGTTACTCAGCTTTACAAGTGTGAGTGTTTTGATAATGTGTGTGAAAATTTAAATCCGTAATAATCGTACACATGTATGTATATATTTTCATGAGTGTTTCTTAGTGTCACTTATAAAAAAAACATCAGTTTGCAGCATTTCTGCATCATTTATAAGCAGCAGCATAGGGAAGGGAAAATATTTTCAAAAATAAATAAATTTAACCTCCTCATCTCTCACGTTTCAGAAAAAAAGCAATATATGAATTGTTGCTAAGGAATGATTACTTAACATTCCGAGACAATGCACTGTGACACAACTTGTGTTAAAAAAAGATTTGAAAACAGTATGTTGTAGATTATACATTAATTAATCAATTTTGGGATTTTAAAATTGCTCGATTAATCGAGTAGAGGTATTAAATTATTCGAATAACTCGAATAATTCAAGTAATTAAAAAAAATCAAATAATTGTATCCAATGGAAGAAATATACATTTGATACTTTTATTATATTAATAAACAAAAAAATAAATAAATAAAAAAGTAGTTAAAAATAAACAATAAAATAATTCAATTGTACCACACATAAAGTTTTAAAACTTTTAAAAATTAATAGTATACCAAAAGTTATGTTTAAAGAAAAATTGTTCTGTTGACTAGATTTGAATCACATGGGCAAAGACAAATTTTTAGATCCCTTTTACTCTTTTGCTTGCCAACCGATTTTCTTCATTCTTTTACCGAATGCTAAGCATTGTTGAGCCTTAGTGACCCGACTATATATTATTTGAATCGGTTTAGTATTAAAGGAATAAAAGGCTCATAAAGTTGACACCACTACAAATGCTTAAAATACATACGTACACGCATTCACTTATATAAGAATTAGTTCCAGTAAAGCAAAGCAATGACCCAACAAACCAAAACAATTTAGAAATAACTTGTAGCAAGCTTACTAACATAAGCCTTAAGTTTGGAAAAGTGTTGTGATTACTATTATAAAAGGCTTATTAAAAATTTTTAATAATGAAATGAGGATTCAGTTTACCGTTGCGATAATATTACTTGTCTATAATATAATGTAAGCTAAGAAGTCTAATTATAGAATAAACTTACAGAAAAAATACTTTTCTGATCATGTTTATAATAAACTTACCTTCATAATATTTTTGTAAGCTTAAGAATATAACCAAATAATATTTGAAGAATTGTAGTAATTTTTTTCATTAGAATTTTATTTGTTTTTTATTTCATAAAATATATTTATAAATTATTTTTTTTGTTTACCCACATATTGCTTGCGGGGTCTTTTTTTTGACGAAGTGAAAGAAAGGTTTTGAGTTTTTTTACAAATTCGTCCTCTCCTACTCCAATAGAAATTGCAGCATCTGTAAAAATGGAAAATTAAATGAATACATATGTATGTTAAAGAATACAATATATGAAATACTTTACTTCACGCAATCTTCTTCTCCGCCGGTTCCTTCCAGTATATATGTCAAATATGAAAGCATATTTAAAAACTATTGTAATGTGAAACATTTTCAAACTACAATTTAAAACTGTTACCATTATGCATTTTAATAAGCTTTTAATAAGTGTGCTTATAAGAAGTTATAGAAAATCTCTTACGATAAGCTTATTCTACAGTTCAGTTACATTTTGCTTATGAAATAGTCTGTTTGGGAGAGTGTTTAAGAGTAGTACCTACATACATATGCAATAAGTAATATGATTTTGTTTACCCATTGGGAAGGGAATAAGTTAGGAAGTTTTTAACCTTTAAATGAATGCAACTAAAATAGGTATACGTTTAAGCTGGCGGTCGAATTTCGACCACTAGGCGTACTCTAGTTTTTTAAAATAGTCTTAAAACTAGTATACAACATAGATGTTTGCTTCTTAAACAGTTTTTTTGTTTTGTTTTAATAAAACTTGACGTTAAAAACACAATTTCACTTAATGTAGATATTGGTGATAGCGATAGGATTGCATTAAAAAGATTTTCTAGTTTTTCTGATATTTTCTTTGTCTTATCTAAATACATGAAATCATCTATTATTCTAATACAGTTTGTGCTAGATTTTTTGTTGAAAAAATTTCACATAAAATAAAATAAAAAATGAAAACTAAATAGTATTATGTCTCGTTTTAAATATAAGTTTAACTGGATATTAATTAAGTATAAAACTGATAAGTTTTGTATGATAAATGTCAAACTAAATATAAAAAATTTGCGAGTTTAGTGTTTGGCATTCGTCGTTACGTATGGAATTTGACGTGTATCATCATTTACATCATTTGTCACCCATACAAATCTAAAAAGGGACAAAAATATATTTAAAAGTATCTGTAATAAAAATAACTACAGAAAGTAATAACATGTTATTTAGTTTTAAAGGATTCAATCAGTTAGAAATTAAAAAAAATATTTTTCTATTAAAAAAGATGAGTTTACTAAGAAATTAATTCTGCTCTATTAATTGACGCTGGTTATTCGTTAATCGAAATTAGCTATTTTCATTATTCGATCAAATAAAGGAAAAACTAATCGATTAATCGAGTATTTTGGGGGTGCTTTAGTTATGGCCAATACTGTATATATTTTCAAAGGAGCATATGAACGATAAAGTCATGGTTTGCATTCTTATATTTGTTTATATTATTTTAAGAAATTTAAAGATTCTCAGGCAATCCTTCACGGAGCCATAAGTCGATATTTCCTTTATTTCCTTTTTCAACGAAGTACCGCCGCCGAGAGCTCTTTTTCTTTGCTTCAAAGATACTCATGATTTAGTTTTATAACTAGTTTTGAAAATGATGCTTAGACTGAGTTTACATCAGGCAAGTTTTCTTGATTTTGTAAGAGAGACTGTTTTGTATAGCGCTCTTCAGTATCGCCTTCAAATTCGGACTAAGGATAAAAGAAAAACTTACCTAATGGCATCATCTCAGTCTTAAGCTGCCAATTTAAAGTTCTCTTCGAACCAATAACATTTTAAATATTATTTGCAATTGACTCCACAGTACTTCGCAATATTTAGAATTAAATAAAGTAGGGGGAAAAAATAAATACTACAATGATGATGACATCTTGCAAAATGTTCAAGACATGACCGGAATAGATAATTATAAAAAAGGGACGGTTTTTTTCTCTTCTCCTTCTAAACAAGTATTCGCATTCTATAGATCTTATTTTATCAGATGGTAAATGCTGTTGCTTTTGTTGTCTTTGTTGTTAGTCTGGTTTTTGTTCCTTGGAGAATTAGCGATGAAATGATGAAAACCTGTTATGGAATGGTGTGTTGTAGGAAATGCGTACATGGTGAAAATGAAAAAAACAACATTAATTGTATGTATTAAAAGAAGAGGAGATGTTCAAGAATGTTTTGATGTTATTGGAATTTACTTTTTTTATTTATTTTTAATTTACTTGCTTTTGAACTTGCAGAGTAACTGAAATGGGTCGGTCGGTCACCTTAAGGTTTAAACAATTTCCAAAAGTCAGTAAAACTGCAAATATTACCAAGCAAAAATGTTCCTGGGTACTAGCAGAAATAAAAAGTCTACTAACATTGAAATCGTAACAACTTTCTTCATATTTTTGTTCGAAAGTTTAAAAAATTAAGGGTATTGTCACATTAACGAACATTCTTTTTAACCGACTTCGGAAAATAAATAACTAATTCGTTTGGCTTGTTATTATTATGTATATTTCCTCAGAACTCTGCCATCTACTTATAAACCTACTTCGGGGTTTTCTCTATTTGAAAGCACGTATTTCCAGATTGGTCCCTTTGTAAACTGGGCAACTTCACTCCCATATAGAGTAAATACTTCTATTTCAACGATTCTTATGAAACTTTATAAACACATTAAGGAGTGTCACGCCCATGCGAAATTAATATATCTTTTCAACAACTTCATCGATTCACACACCTTAAGTTCCCGGTACAGCACAACATTATGATTAGGAAGGTGCGCATTGTCACGCCCACTCTTGTATTATTTGAACGTCTTACTCAATCGTTTTCTTGTCACTGTCAGAATAATATGCAACGTGCGTATTTAGCAGACTCCGCCAAAACATCAGGCAGTGTTGCCATATATTTTTTAAAAAATCTTCGAATCGAACATAAAAAATCTTTTTTTGCATTAAAAATCTTTTTTTAATGTGATTTTATTGAAATCAAATTCAGTTCAAATTTTATCTTAATGAAAACAAAAAAATAAAACTTTTTTGTGAATATAAAATTAAATAGCATAAAATATTTATTGCATATACACTTCAAGTTCACCCTTTTCAAATCAAATTCAGATATTTTAAAACAAAACCAGGATTGTCAAAATTAAAACACATTCAGTATTTTTCAAACCTAATTCGGCATTTCAAAGATCAAAATCAGAATTTTTCAAACGAATTTTTTCTAAAACGGACTGATTTTTAAAATGCCGAACTTGGTTTGGAAAATGCTGGGTTTGATTTGTAAAATACGGAATCTGTTTTGGAAAATTCAAAATAAATTTGAAGTTAAAAGCCTATAACTATAGTAATAACGTATTTAAATTAAATGCAAACATTTTTTATGGTTACATTATATACATATTTTTTATTGATCTTGCTAATCATTTCTTTTGTTTGTTAAAAATTTTTACAATTACGATGAGATTTTTTTCAAAAAGTTTTTGGTCCTTAAAATGCCACACAATGTTGGTATATCTAATTTATTTCTTACTGCCTGTCTCAGGATATCGAAAGAAAACCTAAAAGAACGATAGGCAGTCACTCATTTTCTTTTAAAAAAGCGTCCCACTATCTTTCGACTTACCGTTCGCTTGACTTTACGTTTGGAACGTAAGCCATTTATGCATTGTCAAATCATTATGTTACCATATCTACAATTCTAAAAATTAGTCGACAATAAAAGAAAAAATCGTTTAATTGTATAAATTGTACAACAAAAAGTGAAACTATGCTATTAAAAGAAGGAAAAAAATGACAGCAAAATAATAATATTATTTAATAAACGAAAATTTTTCTTGCCTTTTAAAAAGTTATGTATTTTCAATATTTTTATTTATGATGAAAAAAAATCATATCGCGATATTAAACTGGAATTAGCGGAAACATAAAACTACAGACAAGTTTTTTATTTATTAATGTAAGTGATAGTTTTTAAATGCTGGCTAAATTCTTGAATCGCTTTTAAAATTTTATTTTGGATTTCTGCTTTCTTGTATCTGAGCTGAATTTGCCATTCTTTGAACCTCCCCAACAAGACTATTGATCGCTTCAGCCAAAGTTCTATAGCCATAGCAGCTGTCTGCTCACTAACCCTTATTTGAAGGCGAATAGGAGATACCTGGTCCTAATTATTTTTTCTGCTTTTTGCAAAAACCATACAAGAACTTGTTCCTCACTCCCCTCAAACTGTTTCGGTGGTCTATGCTGCTGGCTGATTTCGGGCGGTTTCGATGCGTGCACAGCGATCAGTTTCACTTGCTGGTGTTTTTGCCTATGTTGGAGTTTTTGTTAAATGTATATAACATTTTGATGTTTTTCTTCTTGTGGTTGATTTCTTGTTGCTTGGAAGAAGTTAAAACAGCCCCCCCTTTGCTACTTCTGGATGGTATGTCGTTTAAAGGCGTAAAACAGTTTTCGATTGGTCCAATAGCTTTCGAATTGTTGCTAACAAAAAATCCAAACACCTCGCTACTAAGTACTGCGGCTTTAGACAGACACAATGTGGGGTCCACTATTTGTTCCAATTCCGATAAACTTTATAGCCTAACAAAAAACTATTTTAAAAAATTAGTCGTTTGTGTCAGTCGACAATTAAAATACAAGTGCCTACTTTTGACATTTGTGCGTACAAATGACTGAAAAATTTGTTAGTGGGACGCAAATTTATATTGAAATGGTTACGTTATCATTCTTATTCATTTTCTTTCGACTTGTCGTACTGAATAAGGCCGCTGACTGTCACTCAACCGCAAAAGTTTTTGTGGTTGACTGTTGACTGACGAAATTTGTGTTCACAAAGCCAAAATTTGGGTAAAAAATGTCACTCATGTTCGATAGTGTGTACTCCACTTTTCAAAAAATCAAGCGAATAGAAAAAAAGTTAAATTTGCAATAGTTAAAAATCTGTATCTGATCAAATGAATTTAGTATGGTTTTACTTTGAGACCAGATAGAAAGTGAATTTTTGTTAATTGGTGTTATTAAATACAAAAACATATTAAAAAGATTTTATTATAAACGGGGTCGAAAAAGTACGATTTTAGAACTTCAATCGTACGAAATTAATTAACTCATTTATCATTCCTGACGGTAGTCAAAGGAGTTTATTTAAATGAAAACCATTTTATATACTCTCTACTTTTATGTATAACTAGTGATCCAAATACAGGCATACTTTTAGAAGTTAACTAAACTTGTTTTAATTTTGATATATTATGGCTTTGTTAGAAATAACAAATATTCCTATTATGTATGAAAAACGATTTCATTCTGTGACTGCCGCGGCTGGCTTCACGGTAACTTATCCTGTCAGTGCAATTTTCCAAGACGTTATTGACGGTTTCCGATTCTATCTCACGAATACCTCGGACTTTAAGGATGTGAATCGTTTCTAGATTATTCACATTCGATGAGTCTGTAACGGTAGCAATAAGTTAAAAGTCTCCAGTCGTCACTCTACAGGTCCGAAGCTGCCAATTGACATCGCCAGGACCAGAAAAAATTGTATTGGTATTTGGACCACCCGGTGTGCGAAGCAGCACCGACCAATTCGTACACAAAAAGACAACTGAAGGTGGAAAAATTAAAAGTGGTGGGATTTCTTGAGCGTATTAATTAAATTAAATCAAATTATTTGTGAACATAAAAACCCTTTTATATTCTCAACTTCATTATACGCATATAAGCAACATGATGGAAAATCTTAAATGGAAGAATATAAAACAACGACTGGAATTCAACACGCTAAAATTTATTTAAAAAAAATGAAGGAAGGAAGGAAGAAGATGCGCCAGAATATCTGCGTGAACAAATAAAATATGTCAGAGAAAGCCAACCATATGGACTAAGAAGTGCCGATGATTTTTGAACTCAATGAGTTACGTCATTAAAAATGCGGAGATCTTTGTTCTACGAGGAGTTTAAACTTTTTTAACTCGCAACCAAATAATATAAAAAACTAAAGAGACAATAATGTTTTTAGAAAATAAATGTATAAATTTTGTAATTCATGGAAATTCATAAAAAATGTACAATTAATATGTAGTCGTATGTTTTATTTTTTGAAAATAAAAACACAAAGTATTTTAATACTAATAATAAAAAATAAATAAAAATATTGAACAAAAAGTGGCCAACAAAATTTCTAAAAAAGATTGAATATAAAAACCATGAGTATTAAGTAAAATAAAAGGAGTATTTACACATTATTTTGTTGCAATAAATTGCGATGATTAAATCATTAAGCAAATAATAAATAAATAATTTAATTTATAAGTATTTCGTATTTAATTGATAAAATCGAAAGAAATTGCGTAAGTATAGTTTGTTTCGAAAATTGAATTTAAAAAGATTAATTTTAATTTTCTTTAACTGCCTGTTTGTCGATATCGAAAGAAAAATTTCTTTCGAATTGTTACATTTGAAACAAAAACAACTTTTAAAAATTTCTTTTTGTTTTAAATGTAATTATGCGAAAGAAAATTTTTTTCGATATCGACGAACAGGCAGTAACCGTTACTACGAAAGAAAGATACACGTTGTAGCTTTAAAATAAAATCAGAAATTTCTTTAAATATTTTAGTTTCATTTTATATATTAAGCATTGTATTTTTGACGCTGAATAAATTTTAAATGTGCTCTTTAAAACATCGTAGACAAAAATATTTTAATCTGTTATATTTTTCTTTGTTAAAGAGCTCTTGTGAATTCCTTAAAAATGTCATGTAGAAAAAAAAAACAATCGCTAATAGCCAAATAAAAATGGCTTACATCTAAATTATAATTTTTTTTATGAGGATGAAAAATACGAAATTTAGTTGGAAAATTTGTACATTGGCAACACTGTTCAATATCCAAGGTCTGTTGTGGGTTGCTAGTTGCGGATAGCTTTGTAGATGGAAACTGAAAAACACGAATTTTTATTGACATTTCGTCGTCCCGAAGTTATTTATCTTCACGTTTGTATATCAGAAAATAAAAAAATATATATAAGCCCGCCCGCTAACCCTAAAAACTAGAGACTTGTCGAGCAAAAACTGACGTGTGTGACCGAGATCTAAGATCCTGAACCTGGAAGTAGTGCAAATTCAGATCATCTATAATTTGTTTTGTATTAATGTTGAAACTTTAGGCTTAATTTCCCAAGGAACATTTTTTTTGGAGATATATGAAGATATCTTCGGGACGACGATCTGTCTTCGTAACTAGACTTTGGTTGCTATATATTATACTGGATCTTTACGATGACGTTTTACCTTGACTTCTTTTTCTCTCTTTTTCGTCGAAATGCGTAAAAAGAGACGTTCAGGGGGTTAGCAAAACCAAAAGATAATTGAAAAAAATTTATAAATCCCGTATTATATTACTTGGAGTCTGTAATTGCCTTTGTTATCTCTTTTTGGACTGTAAGTAGATAACTAAATAGCACACATTTTCTGTGACGGCAATTTTTGCCAGCAATGTTGGTGTCACCTAAATGCAATCCAATGTGAGTTGCACTGAATACCACTAATAAAATTTGGTGAAATGCAGCAAATTAAAAAAAACATAATTGAAGCAGACATCTTAAAATTTTTCAATACCATTTTAAAATAATTTTCGGTAGAGGAAACTCCAGATAATTAGTTAGTACTGTGTTCAAAATAATAGGAGTGAGACTATCTTAAATTTTGTTATGTGCAATTTGTTGCTTTGGAAACTTTGATAACCCGTGATATTATAATGTTATTAAATACGAATTTAAATTTAATTTAGATATTATTAAGACTTCAGAAATTATATCACAAAGCAGATGAACAAAAATAACATAAATGATGATAAACTTAAAACTATACAGTATTATTTGAATAAATATTTAAGACATTATTATATCTGAAGAACGGTACATGCTTAGTTAAGCTGGACTGAGATATGAGATTTTACATCAATAGATAAACATAAAAAATTATATTGCTCAAAAGTGTTATAAAAGTTTACATAGACTGATTGATAGTCAAAATAATATCTTATGGTAAAACTTAAAACTAACACCAAAGTGACATATATACAGAAAAAAACTAAACTAAAAACAACTTTTATCCCCTATTCGAAACTGGGATAGAATAATAAAGAGTAATTACATGAGATAAGTAAGGAATTAACCGGTAAAATTAAATTAATGCAACATCATAACATTTATCAAACACTACTACATCATTCCTCTCAAAACATCCAAGAGGACTTTGGTGACCTTTTACTAGTCTAATACTTATTCAAACAACACTATTCAAACAAAGGATATTCGTATTAAATAATTCCAATAAAAAGCTATTTAAGTTCTAACATATGTGTGTGCATATATATAAGAATACAAGTTATTCGAATAAAATTATTGAAAAAAATCAAATAAAATTTTATTAAAAAACTTCTCCAAACAAAATGAAAACTATTTTTTTTTATATAAGCTGTTATTCTAATTAAAGACCTCCTGCGACTAAAGAACACTTGTCATCAATCCCTTCTCGTGGTTCTCAAGACAGTTTATAAAATTGTTAAGCAAGACCAAAGAATATGACGAAAGAGGTTTTACTTGAGCCTTTCCGTAAATTACTGTATTGGAAAATCTTTTGACGAAATTTTCTAAATTCTCGTTAACACAAAGTCTCAAACAGCTCCTTTCCAAACGGAGTTCCATCATAAAGGCCGGAGAAATCGAAAACCATATGGGAAAACCATATAGCATCGCGGAACGGATGCATACTTTGTAAAGTAACAACTTAGCTCTTTCAATTAAATGTCTGTTAGCAAGCAACCTCAAAAACATACCCTTGATACGCAATCTCTTAGCCTTGGAAATTCGGCCGTGCTCGTTAAACAGTTTATTTAATGTTACCCCAAGGTACTTTATAAGAAGTGTAGAAATTAAAACAAACGATCATGACAATTCTTACGGTAATATTTCAATTCAGTAATTTTAATATTTTTCTTTGATGCGCAATGATAAAAAATAGAAGTGTTACAAGTTTTAAAAAAATTACTGAGTGTAAGCTTTAAATTCGTTTAAGCAATCGAAATGTAAATATACACAAGTGTTCCGAGAAGATTTTTAAATAGTTCTTTAAAAATAAATGCGTTTTCTTAATATTGGGACAAGGATTTGTAGCGGGCAAAGGCGAAAGTGAATTATAAATACTTAAAATCAAAGAAAAACTTATGGGGAAATTAAAGAAAAAATACGTATCGTACTCATATTAAATAATCGACAATGTCTTACTACATAAAAATTAGGCAGACCTTCGCGGGCTCAAGTGCAAAACATCTAGAATGAATGACCATTTTATATCACTATATCTCGTAGAGGACTGATTGAAATAAAATGACGTGCTAGCTACCCGATGAAAAGTATTGTCTCATGTCCAATTCTTTCTTACTAAAAAGACTAAAAATGTTACGAACATTAGTCCAAAAATAATAATCACTTTGGATTAAAACTACTAACAATTAAAAAATAACTACCAATTTGTTCGAAAAATAATCACTTTAAAGAAAAACAATTAGCTACTGGCTTGAGCCTTGCAATGTTTACTGTACTTTGCCACATAACTAGTTAAAATTGATCAAATAAATCAAAACACTCAACTAGTTGACAAAAAACAAAAAGCAATAATACTTAAGTATTAAGCAAACCATAAAAGTTTGTCTTAAGTAAAACAAAAATTAGAAAGAAAAATGGTACATGAGATAAAACCAACGTGTAACAATGGGTTAATTTAACGTTAATTAGTGATGGTAAAATTTGAATATTGATAGTGGTAAAGCAGTGTTTACTGTAAAAACAACTAATAATACAAATAACTCTCGTATGCTTTTTCTAGACATTATTTGTAAAATACAAATTTGAAATCCTATTCAACCGAGCCACCTAAACAGTGGCGGATACATGGAAACACACATGAACACTGATGATGGGAGTGTAGCGGCTCCCGAAAAACAACGTTGGTTCTGTTCTGCCTTGTAAGTTGAAATTAAATAGTGTTAAAATTTTCCCTTGTTCCTTTGGAATATCTTCTCATGTCCAATTCTTTCTGACTAAAAATGTTGCGAACATTAGCCAAAAAATAATAATCACTTTGGATTAAAAACTACTAACAACCAATTTGTTCGAAAAATAATCACTTCATATAAAAAGTGTGATTGTTGACAAAGAAAATGGCAAGTGCCTCCTTAAGGTTTAGACAGGGACATATCAACTGGCCGAATGAAAAGTATAGGAACATATTGTGGACTGATGAGAGCAAATCATTTGGTTTGAATCTACACGGTATGTTCGGCGGCTTCCTAAGTCAAGATATGGAAGATATCTTTTCTTATAACTGGTAACAATGTATCAGGCAATGTGTGAGAAAATTATGTCCCAAAAATTATTCTTCAAAGAGGATATCGACGCAAAGCACTTGAGCAAACCGAAAAATATATGGCTCATTATCTTCGGCCTGCCAATTTCCTGACCTAAGACTTATTAAACATCTGTGGGAAGTTGTAAAGAAATGTTTAAAGAACATTGCATGCAACCGAGTAATGGAATGTATTGCAAAATACTACGTCGCGAACAATTCCGCCACAGCGATCCCGTGATTTTATTGACTCCATTACTCAGAATAGTGCTGAAGTCATCAAACATGTTACACTAAATTTTCACTCTATTCAACTTCTTGAAGAATAATAATAAATTTGTACACCATTTCTATTTTTAAATCTTAACAATTACAAAATACTCGTATATTGAACAGCCAATTTTAAAACTATTTTGTTGAAATTTTTTTACATACTGCAGCTTTACTTGACTTTTACATTAATTTAGAAGCTTAAGAATTAATTATATGTTTATTAATTTGATAAACAATAATTGAAACATAATTGTGTTTTTTTTTGGCGAACAATTTCAGTTTTCTTTTTTAAGCACGGTCACTTGTATTTTTATGAACACAACTGTATATCATATAGAATATGATATACATATATAATAAACCTTCAATTCCTTTAAACATATTTTAAATAGTTGCTTTATAATTTGATAGCCTGCAAGAGTACTTGTACAACATTTTCTTAAAAAAAAGGAAATATCAAAACGGGTTTTAATCAAAACATCAACTTTAAGCCGTTGATATTTCTTATTTACTACATAAATTGCTAAAATAGATTGACAGTAGGACGTTCAACGAATGATAAGATAACATATGACATCCCGGGACAGGCCGCCAGTTGTTTTCCTTTTACTTGATTGAGAATGTTCTTAGCTTTGATCCGAAAAAAATCTGTTCAGCCGTTCAATCGGGCATTTTAATATTACAAATGTATCGTTAACTAAATAAAAAGACTAGCTTGTATAGACTGAGCTTGTAATGCAGTTCTAATTAACCAATAGTAAAATTTATTTCAGTTCTAGTTTAGCTCCTTTTTGCGTTAAATTTCAATTCTTGTTTTACTTGAAATTTAGTGGTTTCTTTGGCCAATTAAATTTTCAAATATTTTAAATAAGGCAATCTTTCTTCAAAATAAACATTTAAGTCCTTCTTTTCAAACGCAAAGCTAAAAAACTTCCACTTTACCAAAAGTTTGCCGAAGTTCTTAAAAATTGTTGGGGGGAAACAAATGTAAAATACAGTTTACTGCAAAAACAGAAGCGCAAAAAAGAGCAAATGAATTTTTTTTGTTGTACTTGCAGCTGTATTACATGCATAATACTGTTATTACACATGCACATACAATTACAAACCCGTACATTTGCAAACTACGACTTTTTTGTCTGTCTCTGACTAACAGCCTATAAGTGGTAGAAAAGTTATATAAACAGCAAAAAAAAAAATGGGTTTATTGAACCGGAAATGCAACACAAAAACACCGCTCTTTACACACACACATACACACACACACTCGTACAAGGAAAATACAATGTGTGTATATGCAAACAGATTGGAAAATAAAATAAAGAAGAAAGAAATTTGCTGAAATGTTAGATAGATAAAACAAGGTAGAAAATGGAACTTTAAATTGCCATAAAGAAATCATTTTTAACAATTTCGACTGTCAATCACAAACGACTCAAAAATGCACAAATATAAGAACAAATTTAAAATGAAATAATATAAAAGCGGGCAACTGTTTGAAGAAGTTTTTGTTCTTTTTGTGTTCGCCTGATACGACAATCAAATAGAACAGAATGAAAGCAGCAGTACAATAATTTTACTTGAGGCAAATTGTGGTAATGGTGGGGAATAAACCCCAAAAAACTGCTTTTAAAAACGTTTTATATAGATATACTCGTAAATATATTTAAAATTTGTCGCTTTTATGTTAGATGATTATTGTTTTTTGCTTTATTTTAGCTTGAGGTGAAAGGAAAACAAATAGAGAAAGCCCATTCGTTTTAAATTCATTATTAGAAATTTCATTCAAAAGTTAATAAATATTTTTAACGACAATTGAAAAAATAAGGAAATCTAAAACACTCTGTAAATTTTGTTGTGAGGAGAAGCAACGCCCATTGAGAAGGTCTATGCAGACATCCAGTAGATAGGCACTTTAATCCAAGGCGTATTAACCAGGTGTCAGTGATGCCAGCAGAAATTTAACAAAATCCCTCAAAATCTCCAAAAATTCCCCCTTTTTCCCTACACAAAAAAGTTCCCTACATTTTCCGCTACTCTAAAAATTCATTGATTTTATGAAAAAAGAACATTTTACTTAAAGTTTTAAAATTTTGTACATTTATATCACCAGACAAAAATTAAATAATAAAAAATAACATAAATTTTTAACTTCAATAACCTCCAAAATCTGCCTTTGTGCCATCATAGTCCTCAAACGACTGTACTAATTACATTTCTTCAAAAATTATTTAATTTTTAAGGGAAGTCTTTTGACTAATTTAAGAGCTGTTTCACAATTTTTTTTTACAATTCTTCGCATTCATTGCTAATATAGATTTCGTACATTTTTAAAATAAGGATGTGGAGATCTTAGAAGATAATCAAAATCAATATTTATACGTAATTGTTGAACTGTTTAAGGTATATATATATTGAAATGAAAATTTATGGCTTGAGTTCAAATCTGAGTTTACCCATATCTTCCTAATTTAAGAAATTATTTTTGGATAAATTCAGTACCGATCCGTTCTGCTAGTCTGATGAATAAATTGTTTCAAATAAAAAGTACTCTCTTAAAAAAAATAATGAACTTATTCAAAATTAATTTCTTAAATTAAGAAGATATGGGTAAACTCAGATTTGAGCTCAAGCCATAAATTTTCGCTAATCAAAATCTTAATTCTGAATTCTTAATAAAATTTTATCCAAGCTAAAAAAATGTGACCCGGAATGGAAAAAATGAAAGTTATTTTTTTTTGTTTATAAGAGCTCATTTGAATATTTAAAATAGCTTAATAAATGTTTTTAAAAAATCCTAATTTCTATATCAAACAAAAAAAAGATTACAAAATTTTCAAATTTGTTTTTATTTTTCCTACAAATTCTATTCCCAAGAAAATAGGACATTTCTTTGCCTATCTTTGTCTCTACATATATTATTTACCCAAAGTTGTTTTCTGCGTGTATGAAATATCTCGCGTAATACTGTAACAAAATTTTAAATTTAGATTTTTATATGTATTATCACTTTTGTGGGGTGTTTTACGCAATTACAACGCAATATAAAAGGAAGAAAAACAAAGTTTTCAAAATTCCCTACATGTTCCTTGAAATGCAAAATCTGTCCCTTTTTCCCTTCCTTTGAAATTAATTTTCCAATGAATTCCCTACAAAAAGGGAAAGTTCCCTACTCTTGGCATCACTGCCAGTTGGATGCAATACGGCAGCTGATTTCTTTGGTCTTGCTTATACTTCCTACTTTGAATGTCAAAAAGGTTGTCTTTATATTTTTCTGTGTCTGAATTGTTATAAAATTCACGTGCCGTATTTCCATCATCAGAAGACTCGCTCCCTCCAGTTTTCGGCTTATCGACTATAAGTCCCATTTTTCGTCGATATTGCATTATTCTTTTCCTTCTAAAGGCCTAATTTGCCATGGTTTAATTAAGTCCATATGATAAATGAAGAAAAATCTCATGTATGCGTGTAAAGGTGACAATCCAAATTCGTAGAGCTCTTTGCGAACTTCTTTTTGTAAACAAATTTCAATATTATTTATTTTTGTCGGTTTTGTATTGAATATGTAACATTTTACGGATGAAGTTTGAGTTAAAGCATTACACACTTTCCCATCCGTTAATGTAAGTTGCAAAATGTGATCAATATTTATAGCTTTTGCTCTGTTTTGAATTTGGTTGGAATCAGGTTTAGGATTTTCTACTTCAAATACTTTTCCTTATCGATGGTTAATTAAATCGACTCTTTTTTTTAACTGAAACCTTATGGGGAGGCATTATCGTGTGGACGATGGAAGAGGATTTTTCCAAATTATATTGGTACGTTTAGTCTTATCTGGTTTTGTTACAAGTTGGAGCGGGACATACGACGTGACAATTAAGTGACTTTCTTCTTCTAAATTACTATCCTCAACTTTCTGCTTGCATTCGCTGTGTCCCGAACTGCCATCAAAAGCCCATTTTCCAAGTAATGTAAGGAAGGCTGTTTAGAGACTCTTCCAGTACTTCATTATTTAAATCGCCTTGTAGCTGTAGTATTCGCGTCGCGTTGTGGTCTAATAAACTTTGAAGCCCTAATTCAGCTTGTGCTTCGCTTTTACAGTTATTTGATGTGGATAATTTTTTTTTTTTGCTTTGAAAATTTTGTCATACGAGGGCGGATGAATATTGAAGCTAGATGGCAGCTCAAACACATAAACTTTTTTTTGAAATTGCGATCTGTCAAACGTCAGCTGTTAAAATTTCACCCAAATTCATCGATTAGTTTATTTGTTGTAGTTGTTTGAAGTAAGCAACTTTTGTGTTTCTTGAAAAATGGAAAAAAGTGAATTTCGTGCGGTGATTAAGCACTATTATTACAAAAGAAAAGCTCGATAAACATTACGAACAAGCATTGCAACAATACCATCAACAGGAAGGCCATAGATCAAAAGATATCTCGTGGGTATTTGGACAGATTGTGAATTTTTGTCTGTAGTCGTTGTTGTTATTTTTATTTATGTTAGGAGGGTTAGGAGATGCTTTTGGGCCCATTTTGCCAATGTCGCTGAGCATTTTTTACCCAGCTACTCGTACGTATGTATGTATGTCATCTTCAACAGACATTGCATTAAACTTTTATTTTGGGCTTAAGATGTGGTCATTAGTGTTCCCGTACTTTTTAACATATTTGGCTATTAGTGAGAGTAATTCTTGCTTACTCTCATTAGCACGAACTTTACCTAAAAAGTACGAGATCGGACCTAATATGTTCAACATCCCTCGTACAATAACGAAGTTCAGTTTTTGATGCAAATGATCTTGCGAAGATGTAAATGCAAAACATCGTCGCTTTTTTACGAAATCCAACACCAATTTTGAATATTTAGTTGTAGGATTTCATAAAAAACTATGGCGGTATTCAGTGTTTGGTGCAAATGCTCTTGCGAAAGTGCAAATGCAAAATATCGTAGCTTTTTTGTGAAATTTAACGGCAACTCTGTGTATTTTGTTGTTGGATTTTACAAAAAAGCTACGATATTTTGCATTTGCCTTTTCGCAAGAGCATTTGCACCAAACACTGAATACCGCCTATGATAATTTGATAATTTTCACTTTCGCAAGATCATTTGCTTTAAACTCTGAATTACACTAGTGTTTGAATGAGTGGTTGCAATGTAGTACAAAGAACTTGAAAAAAAGCACAACTGTCATTTATTATTTACACAAAGTTATTGCTGCCTTTTCTTTTTCTGTCTTTGCTGTTGTTCTACATGTGTATGTAAATCTCTGAATTATCTATTATAACTTTAGCTAGAGTTATAGAGTTGTTTTTGTAAAATTGTTCCATTTATTTTCATATTGCTCTTCTTTATATTTGTTTTATTTCACTGGAAAAAAAATAACTAAAAATTAAACACGCACACACACATCCACTGAAGCAACATAAAAAATGTTTTAATGGCAAGTTTCAGTCTGCACCCTTAAGGGGGCCTGTAATTGTTGTTTAAGTGATGCAAATGAGCGTTGTAAATGTGTAGCAATGTAAGTGTGTGCAAGTGTGTTGGCAAATGGCGATGATGGTTTTTATAGACTGTCAGTCGGAACAACCGACACCTTCCTCTTAAGAGGGTGGATGTGGCGGTGTGGATCATTAAGAAGTATGCAACACGAAGAGAGAACAACACAACAACAACTGTATAAATATTTAATTATTAAATAGGAAATTATTTGAAATAATAAAATCTAAATGTAATAAAATTTCCAACAAAGCTTTATTGTTGTGTGTGAGAACAAAGAGTTTTAAATTTATAAATTATGTACGAAATGATTTAATTAATGTTTATATGAAATAAAAGGGAGCTTAACTAAAATGACTACAAAGCAAATAATGTCTAAGAACGTGGGTTTGAGCCCAGCTTCAGACAAGTCATAACCTCCAGCATTTTTCAGATGTGCATTAGTATGCCATAGTATTTGTTGTTGTAGGACTGTTTAAGTGATGAAGGCATAGCACTGGTCACTGAGCAATATCGGCAGCAATTGATAGTGGTGTATGCTAGCGGACATCACAGCGTCCTCCTTAAAACACATTTAATGCGCCTACTGACATCAGAGACGCAGCAACACTGATCTAAAAACTAACACAACGCGTAATATCAGAGTTGTAAAAATTAAGCTCTCTCACTATTCCTTTCCCAAAGAAGGTAACACACCTACGGGTTGGTAGGCATACTAATTGCTTGAGTGTTACTTCTCTTTAAAAAAATAATATTTCGATGAAAATTATCTGCATCTACCAGTTCATTGTGCCCACCGAGCCATTTCGTCAAATTTGGAAACAGAAAAAAAATTTTTGGAAGATAAATCTGATGGTTGCGGAACCACAACTGGAACTGCTCAACCGTGGTGCCGTGATCATTGTTTTCACTAAAGATAACATTTGTTTTGACACAATTATTTTAAAATAATATGGTTTTTATTTTTCCGAAGTAGTCAATCTTTACTTTTATTGGGCCGAATTGTCCCTGGTTAAATAAATATCCTTGACTGTTGTTTCATTTCTGGTGTATAAAGGATTTAGCAACAGCTGAATAAATTCAACAGGATCGCTGTGGAAAGCGCTAAACTAAGTAGATAATTTGTCATACGATTGCTTTTATTAACGGTACCTGTCTTGCCGATAACTTTGTCAGATTTTTTAGAAACATTAGTGTTTCTTGTGTTGTTGACTGCCCCTTGAATTTATGTTGCAAAGCAGTGATCGACAATGCATTTTTTTGTTTTTTCGCTATTCATACTGACCCATGAAATTTTAAATATAAGTGAGTATGCATCATTTAAACTCAACTACTTTGATTTAGTCACACTCACGATAAGGTTGACTTATATGTATATAAGTTGCAATAAATATAAATGCGATGTCGACATCATACTCATACCGTACTCATACATCATCTCAGTTTGATTCACAATTCCAGGAAAATACTTATAATACTTACATTGATTCAGCAACTTATTCGTGTATATTTCTACAAATATTTCTTTGTTTAACTTTAGTAAAACAAAACAGTAAAAAAGCAATAGAGCAAACATACACAACACAATGTTCGTATGGGAAGTTCGCATAGCGAATCATACTTATTTTTTTGCATGGGCTATAAACATTGAGTTCAGGAGAGTCTAAATCAACAACGTCATAAATGTTAAAGTCCATTTTACTCTATAATACAAGTATTACGTAAATTAACAAAAATGCAACATATAGTATTGTTCTTTGAAAAACATAAAAAACAATAACAATGGCCTTAAGTACAAGTTCGATGAGTACTTTAAACTTTCGAACGAGAATGAAGTTGGACAACATTGCAATAAGTATGAGTGCGTATGAGTACTAGAAATTGTAAGTCATGATTCAACTCTACTCGCTTTTTCACTACTCATTGCTGATCACTGTTGCAGAGTTATTAAATTTATAATCGGTACTCAATTTCAAATAACAATTTTCTTATGATAAAAATATGAACATCCAATATATCTTTCTACTTGAAACTATTTAATAACCGGAAAGAATATTCTAAAACTTTTGTTTGTTGAGGGTTTTTATTGGTGCTAATGCCAAATCATCAGTAGACCTTAAACCCTATTCCTGAAAAGTTTCAAACCTCTTATCTTATACAAAAACTCTTAAAAATCCAATTATAAGAGGTTTGAAACTTTTCAAAAATATGGTTTAAGAACTACTGATGATTTGGCATTAGCACCAATTAAATGCATGAATGTATATAGACTTGCTAAAAACCCTCAACAAACAAAAGTTTTTAAAATTCTTTGAAAAAAGATATCGAGGCAATCTCGATTAATAAATTAAAAAAAAAACTGAGAGAATATTTTTATATTAAAATCTATAACACCAGATATAACACCAGCTCATTCTCATAAACTACATCGAATGATGTCATTGTTTTATATTCTATCCGGCGAAATATTAGTAAAAAAGAAAGAAAAAAATAATAACTTGAATCTATTGTCTGACGAAAGTGGCACAACTCTTTGTACTTCACTATTCAATTTTTAACGAGGGCTGTCTGTATGAAAAGTACGAGTATGTCTTTTATTATTATAATTTTTTATACATACACAAACACTCCTGTAATGTGGAGAAGAATTTTGCAGTGTTGAGTTATTTTTTTTAATTCCTAAATAGGCGTACACGTACACTCTGTGCCAACTTCCAAACCAATAACTTAAGGCTGAAGCAATGATACCAGATTTGCAGATTCCTTTTACTTCAAAGTTATGAAATTTAAAGGGTAGATACCCGACAGCGTTAATTTGAATTAAAAGCTCACTAATGTAAATTTAAATTTTACACTGACAGACGATAGTTTTTGGATTTAGTAAATTCAAAAAAGAAATTTTTTTGTGGAATTTACATTGATATCAAATGGATAGAATGCAGAAATGCTGTTAGCAAAAAATCTGAATTGCTAAAATTGAATTGCTGAAAGTGCTCCATAATGTAAAAATTTTATATGCACTACTCGCAAGCGTGAGTCTGAACGTGTTGCTACAAATTAGTCCAGGCAAATTCTACTACTTTTCATTACTCAATAATATTCAATACTTTTCATTTGGGTACTCAATACTACTCGACACTTTTAACGGATTTTTTGAATTTGTAACTCATATTTTATATGCAAATTGAAGTAGTTTCTTCAATATTTAAATATAGATCTTCAACTATTATTGGTTTTGTATGTCTTTTGTTATTAAATAAAAAACAAATGTAAAGCTAACTTTTAATTTAACGTTAACAACAACTTAAGAAATAATTTAATTGTTCTCAAAAAAAATATTTAGTTTTGATTTGATTAAAGAATCTTACACCTAGTTGTCTTTTTACGACTGCGCTGCCATATTGAAATAGCTGAATTCAGTATAAATTCTCTTTGATTTCGTGCATTTACGCTAAATCTAATACACATTTGGATGGGGATAACTTACAAGTTTATTTAAATTAAAGGCTCCGTTAGCCCAGCGTTGCTCTATCCGTACCATACCGTACCGTACTGTTAGCACGTTGGTCCACTTATAGAACATTTAAAAACGTACGTTTGTTTTATATTGTTTGTTTTATTGCCAGGAAAAAGGAACAGCTGTTTACAACACACTGATGGGTATTAAAAATTTTCAATTGGTGCCATGTGCAGAAAAAGAACCTAAGATATTCAATTGATATCAGAACTTAATTTTGTGTATGCATGTATATAAAAATTATTTATTATTTCACATTTATATTATAAAATTATAATATAAAATATAAACAACAAATTAGTGTTTATATGTGCATACAAAAAAATGATACCATTTAAATTATTTTATATGTATATACGTACATATCACATTTATATAACATATTTATTTGTTTATTATATACATCTAAACATCTATATCGTCTTATCAACTGCAAAAGGGCCTATCTAAATTATAAAAAAATTTTCACTAGAGATAAAAAACTTAATAAAAAGCAAACAATTGTGGTAACAAATATTGTCTTTTTCAGCATGGTATCATTAATTCCGGTTTTATTAATGATACTACCTACAAAAAACAATTTTTATGATCACAATAGTTTGCTTTTTGTTAAGCTTTTTGTCTCTCCTGAAAAATTAAAAAAAAAATAGATAGGCCGTTTTGCATTTAATATGACGATATGTATGTACATATGCAAATATAAATTATTTTAAGTTGTTTTGTCAAAAGTACACAAATATTATTATCAAAAAGTACCAAAAAATGAGGGCGGAAATACCCCCTTAAGTTGTACCAAAGAAACAGGCCATCACTGGTTTACAAATGTCACGTAACAACGTTAGCAATTTCTATTTTATACAGATTGGTGCGTTGCAACTACGGTACATTTAAATAAGCTTTTGTATTGCTTTTCCCATAACATAGACGAACAGCTGATACAGTACGGTACGGGTGCGCTCCTCTAATTCTACCTTAAGACTGCTAATCCAAATTAACGTTGTCTGTCGTGTGTCTACTCTATTAAGTTGGGTAGTTCAAATCATAAATTTTTTTTAATGATTTTTATCAAGAAAGGAACACAGTTAAAGGTAGTTAACAGAGAACATACGGTTTCCAGTTAACAATGTCGAACTCGAGTATGATTAAATAAGTTTCAAGTTACTTAACACAACACATTGACTGTTATTGCACGTTCAGCAAATAAAACGCTCGGAACCACGCCATTTTTTCAAGTTATCTCTTCAAAAACTTCAATAATTGTATTTAGGCTGCTGCCAATAATATTTATTGCTTAGAAAAATAAAGTAATTTACTAAATTTGTGCATCGCACATGTGTGTCCGACATGACGCCTTTTTTTATTTTAGGACTATTTTCACATGAGCCTTTTATCTGTATGGAGGGGTTTGGGCAATACCACTGTTAAAAAATACATGAATAAATATAGAAGTTTTAGGAAAAGAAAAATCTAAATTGTTTTATAAATAACAAGAGGGTGATATTGGCTCAGGTAGTAAGCACGTTGACTACAAATCGAAGGACCTGGGTTCAAACCCAGTGTCAGCAGAGTCATGAAATAAAAACCACGCATTTCTCTGCTGAGCATTGGTGTGTCAGTTGTTGGCGGAAGGTTTCAGTGGCGAAGGCATGGTCACTGGTCACTGAACAGTACCAACTTCAGCTGATACAAATTCCAATGTGACATCAGAGCGCCCTCCTTCGTTGGTACTGAGTAGCACAATCAACGGCGAAGTAAAATAATTAATAAAGAAGTGGCTACTAAACACAGCTTCAAAAATTTCGTAATGTTCCTCCTCGACACCAGAGACGCTGCAACACTGCTCTACGAATAACCGTGCAAAAAAAAAACAGAATTGTAAAAGAACGAATGAAGCTTCACCTCCTGTCATACCTATCACTATCCCACTAGTTCCAGCACAATGCATTGCATGTGTAGAGTCTTCCCCTGAGTGCTGGTCCAAGATTTAAAAAAAAACAAACAGTAAGCACCACAGACAGATACTTGACTATTTTCTATCAAAACTATCTGGCAACGATGGTAGTTCACAAAAAACTGTAAATGAATGTAACGTTGTGTGTTTGTGTGTGTGTCTGTGCAACCACTCGTTTATTGGAATACGATAGCAAATATGTATGAGTATGTTGAAAGGATTATTTTCTTGGTGTGTGTGTGTGTGTGTCTGTAAAAGAGTAATTGGCAGCAATATTACAACAAATATCTATCAGAAATTCTACAAAAAATCTGCACTTTAAATACCATTTATTCTTGTGAAAAATTATAAAAAGAATGTGCTGTGTATCATGTCTATTCGTCTGTTTATTAAACAGTGAGCCGTTTATACTTGAAATTTTAATATAATAAATTTAATACAAAGAAAATTTTATATTCGATAATCTAAGAAATTCCGTAGTTTTATGAAGAATGAATCGAAAATCAGCTGATCTCTAAGGAATAAGGAAAAGTGAATATATGTAAATAATTCTGGTATTCTTTATTATTAAATAATTCCTAGCTACTGACATCCACTTGAAAAGTGGAAAAAGCAAACACCTGAACACTGGTGCGAAGGTGTAGCGACCATCAAAAACATTGACTCTTTACCTTCTGCTAGAGTATTAATTAAATTTTCATATATTTCAATCTTAATTAATGTAGTAGTTTTTAATCCAAACTGATTATTATTTTTTTAATCAGAAAGAATTGGACATGAGAAGACATTCCAAAGGAACAAGGGAAAATTTTAACACTAATTAATTTCAACTTACACGGCAGAACAGAACCAACGTTGTTTTTCGGGAGCCGCTACACCCATCATCAGTGTTCATGTGTGTTTCCATGCATCCGCCACTGTAGGTGGCTCGGTTGAATGTGATTTAAAATTTGTATTTTACAAATAATGTCTAGAAAAAGCATACGAGAGTTATTTGTATTATTAGTTGTTTTTACAGTAAACATTGCTTTACCACTATCAATATTCAAATTTTACCATCACTAACACAGCTTTACAAATTTTTAATTTTGAAAAATACCAAGAACACCACATGCCTAGATAAGTTAATTGGGAGCTCCTGAACACGAAAAACGCTGTAATTTTTTTTTCCTAAGTACCATTTTTTAGGTAACGGTACTTTTGTGTTTTTCGGTGTATGGTCCCACTCAAAACCTTTGTGGAGCCCAACCGAAGTTTGATCAGATAAATGGCATATCGTTGGAAAGGTAATTGAATGCCTTTACTGTTCATATGCTGAAAATTTCTATATGGCAAAAAATGGCTGAGTTATGGCACCTCAAAGTTCAAAATTTGTCTATTTTTTACGTTGCACCCGTGCTCATCTATCTATAATTTTAGAGTAGGTGGATTTGTATAGGGCCGGCCACCGGATGATTGCTCCATACATTAATATGGGCTTGACGACCATTTCAGAGACCCAATTGGATGTTTTGGGGTTGATGACCCATCTATTGCTATAGCCCTTTTGCAGCTGTAGAGAGCAATAGCGGCCTTCGCTGCTCTTGCTTGATTGTTTAGGTTCCATGATAGCTTAGAGTCTAGGACGATACCCAGATACTTCGCATTGTCGGATAATCTTAGTGTGACTCCATTTATAGTTGGGTCTTACGAGCTTTCAAATCGAACCTATTTGCATGGCCCCTTTCAGAGTTACAAGATCGTTATTAAGTGTATCATTCGTGTTCATTCTTTTGATTCCTATCTCCAACAGGCTGGGGCTGTGATTGAATGAATGTGGAGGGCAAATGCCGCAATCTGCAAAAGAACATGTAGGATTTTCAGTTTTATATAGAAGTTCATTTAGAAATATAAGGAAGGAGAAATAATTTAAAGGGTATTTTGTTAAATATTATTAAAATAATTTATTTTCTACTTAAAATAAAGTATTTTCAAATATTCATTGTTACGAGGGCGGATCAATAAGTCCGTGTGAAACTGTGTAAAACACAGTTTTCTTTTTTGCAAAACAAAAATTTATTTTTCAACATAATCTCCTTTTAACTAAATACACTTAGTCCAACGTTTCTCCAGTTTTTGTATCCCTTTCAAAAAATAGGATTTTTCGAGGTACTTAAAATAGGCATTTGTTTGGTCAATAATTTCATCGTTGGAGCTAAATCTCTTTCCACCGATCCATTTCTTTATGTTTGGAAATAGGAACTAGTCACTGGGGGCTAAATCCGGAAAATATGGGGATGAAGTACCAATTCGGATTGCGGTTAAACAACTCCAAACAGTTTTTTGAAGTCACACGTTTACGTTTATGGTCAATTGAGAGCAAACGCGGCACCCATCTTGCAGACAACTTTCTTAAACCCAACTGATTACTTAAAATCGAAACCACACTGCCATATGAAATGTCTATGGGATCAACAATCTCATGCACTTGTACCTTTCGATCATGAATTTTTTCGACATTTTCGGGTGTACTGACCTCAATTGGTCGCCCAGAATGTTCAGCGTCATTTGTACTTGTGCAACCACAACAAAAGTCAGTAAACCACTTTTTTACCATTGAAATCGATGGTGCAGAGTCCCCATAGTATTTATCGAGCTTTTCCTTGTCTTGATTGACGGTTTTTTTTTTGCTAAAAAATAATGATTAATGAGCACTCGAAATTCTCTTTTCCATTTTTAGAAAAATACACGAGGTTTTATGTTTTGAACAGCTGTTAAACGAAAAGTAAATGACAACACTTGTTCAAAATTTGATGGTAGTCTATTAACATGGTACTTGATGGGAACAGTGTTGCATTTCCTATAACTACGAGGGAAGTTCGAAAAGTCACGGACTTATTGATCCGCCCTCGTATTTGCGTTATCGGAATCGTTGCACTGTGCTTCCGCTGTTGCGTTTGTTTATCTATCTCCATGTCCTTCCGTCTCAGTTTTTATTAAACAGCATAAAACGAACTGATGCCGCACTTATGAAATTTTCCGTCTGAATGAGCCTCATAGTGCAAGTTTGTACGTGTATGTATAAAATCACATATTTTTATAGTGGAAAATAAGTAAAAAATAAAATAAGAAAAATTTAGTTAATTTAGGTTTAGAAAATACGCCATATAAATAAATACTTTTGTCTATTTATTGCCATTTGATTTTGTATGATTTAAATTAAATTTATTAAGCTGAGTTATATATTTTATAAGAACATATAAATTTAAAATTGAACAACAAGATATTCATATTTTTGTAACTCTTCTTCTCTTTGCAGGTATGACTTTGTGTGTGTGTGTATGTGAACATTTGTTTAAAATAATTTAAGGTAACTTAATTGTTATTATTTTAAAGATTTAAGGGGTTTATGTTTTCAACGTTTCTGTTTTTATATGATGCATCAGATTTATCTCGTTTTTGCGTTTCTCTTACTACAATCCTCATCACCCACACCGTCAGCAAATCACCGAATGCCTACCATCTTCTTCTCGTCATTGGGGCTCTTAAGTGCATTTAACCACATTCATGTTTATGCGGTTTTGGTTTCATAGTCGTTTTCATATTCTCAAACACATGTTCATACGTACTTACTTCCCATACCCTTGGCCTCTACACGTCCTTGTTGTAATTTTCACCACATTTTACAAATATGATTTTCTGTAGAAAATTTTTGTTTTTGTTAAAAAAAAATTTTCCACTTGGCTTAAACATTAAGAGGGAATCTTCTCATAGTCATCGCCATAGTCAACTCAGCAGTATCGTCAGTTTACCATGAAACAATCGTCTCACATACTCTTTCGCGTTTCACGACACGTGCATGTGAATGGGCATATGAATATGAAAACCAGTGTTAGGCAAATAGAGAATAGTGAATAAATGAAAACAAGTTGCGTACTTTTCATAAGATAAATTCATCTTCTACAAATCCACTCCTTTGAAAGCTAGCAAGCTGCTAAATGAAATTTACTTTTCTCACTCGTTGGCTGTTGTAATCAGGCAGCCCTTTTTTATATTCAGATGTGTGATGAAAAACCGAGCGATTTCAAAAGTATCGTTTTGAAAACGTGTGATGAATTTCGAACGATTTTGAAAAGGAATTTTGAGTCAATCTCAAATTATTAACTTATAGAAAATTGCGCAGACCAGAGCAGATAGAACACAAAGAATGTAAATTAAATTTTAAAAGAAATTTTTTATTTTAAAAATATTCACAAAACGAAACAGCTTCGTTGTCAAAATCCGACTTCCATCACATACTCAATTATGAAAATATTGGCAGTTTACATTTTTTTTGGCATTCTTTGGAGGGTTTCGGAATTTTGTAGATGGAACTGGAAAATCAATATCATTGAATAAAGTGCGAATAGTAAATCGTTGAATTTTTTATGATTAAAGGGAACTTAATGAAGCAAATGGGTTTTGGTAGACTTTAAGAAACATTTTGGTAGTAATTTTTTTCCTTATGGCAGTCCTGGTGGTAATATTCTGATGAGCAAATGTAAAAACCCAATGAACTTCATAACTCATGCAAATGAATGTTCACCGCTGATGTATACGCACTGCAAGTTTATGTAGCACTCTGTGTAGGTTGACAAACAGACAATACAGTACTCGTAGATAGTTTATTGGGAAAGAGGAAATAATGACTTGCATAGTTACTTTTATAAATAAAGATATTTTCACAAAAATATTCTGTTTTATTAATTGTTTACAAATGAAATATATAATTATTTGTGAATGATATCTCATTGTATTAGCACTCCATTTCCACAAAAAGTTTCTTCAATTTCTTCCTACTTTCCCTTACAATAAATATACATATGTACAAAAGGTGTGATTTTTTAAAATTTCTCGGATTCGATAAAAAAAAACTGGGATTGAAACCATGAAAGAAATTGGTTCAGGTTCGGTTAATCAAAATAAAAAGTTCTGGTTCGGGTTCAAAGTTTTAAAAAACTACATTTGCTTTCTAAGTAGAAATTTTTTTTTTTCAATGAAATTTTCGTTTAATTTTTCAATTAATATATTTTTCAAGTTTTCTTCTTTTAAATTTGTTCTTTGTGGGGATGAAATGAATTTGAAGGCTGAAAAGGCCCTCTCGACGCATACTTGCGTAACAAGTACTGCGAATATAATCTGAGTCTCTTAATACAATAATGGCGTTTCCGTTTTATGTTGTTCTCAAAATAGTAAAAAAAATTTTTCTTTTCTCATTCTTGGATATTTTTCAAATGCGTGAAAGAAAAAAATACGAGACATAAATTTTTGTGTCTAACTTTTATTCGATATTGCATAAACTAATTAGCATAACATTCGATTTGAAATATTCATTAAAATTTAAATTAACATTTCATAGGTTTCTCTATTTGAAACTAATTCCTTTAATGCTTTCTCACATTGATTCTGCTATTTAAACACAGCTTTGTTTGAACAAAAAAAATAGGAAATTTATTTAATAATATACAAGGTGGCGCAAAATTAACCTTCCGATGTTTTTTGGCTGTAATTAAAAAAAAAAATGAAAAACTGATTCTTCTTGTAGATTATTTTTATTTGGTCTTTGAATTTTTTTACATCAAGTCGAGAATATGATGTCATGTAAATGGCCGCCGCCACAGTTGATTGTCATTTGAGCCCTTTTTATGGCATTTTCCATCACTTTGGCCAAAACTTCCGGCGATAGGTCCTCACATTCTTGACGGATATTGTCTTTAAGAGCTGCAAGAGTCTGAGGCTTGTTGACATAAACCCGCGACTTCAAAAAGCCCCACAAAAAGAAGTCTGCAGCGGTCAAATCAGGCGATCTTGCTGGCCAGTGCAAATCGCCTAAACGGGAGATTAGGCACCCGGGAAACGCATCCTTCAGCATATCGGTTGTGGCACGTGCAGTGTGTGCCGTTGCACCGTCCTGTTGGAACCCCAATTCATCAAGTTGCGGCAAAAAGAACTCGTTAATCATTGCTCTGTAGCGCTCACCATTTACAGTAACCGTTTGGCCCGCGACGTCTTCGAAGAAAAAAGGTCCGATGACTCCTCCAGCGAAAACAGCACACAATACAGTGACTTTGAGCGGGTGTAAATGACTCTTCTTTTCAGTGCCCCAGAAGCGTAAATTTTGCTTATTTACGTACCCGCTAAGATGGAAATGGGCCTCATCACTCATGATTATTTTTGATGAAAAATCATCTTCCTGTTGGTGGTGATTAAGAATGGCTTGAGCGTATGTTAGACGCGATTGGCGGTCAGCAGCTAACAGCTGATGCACCGTCTGGACTTTGTACGGAAACATCATGTACCAAAATTCGCTGTAAAGACCGTCGACTGACCCATTTGCGTGGCACGTCGTCTGGTCGATGTCGACGGCGCTTCCATGACATCCTCGGCTACAGCAGCAATATTCTCTGCAGAACGGCTACTCCGGGGTCTGCCACGTCTGGCAGCATCTCGTATTGTGCCTGTCTCTTCGAGGCGAGCGGCTAAACGTCGCAGTGTTTCACCAGTAGGCGTTGGACGGCCAGGAAATTTGCGACGAAATTCACGTTGTGCCAAAGTCACCGACCGATTATTGGTAAAATAAATAGTCACCAATATTCCGCGTTCTGGAGCAGTGTAGCGTAACATTGTTTATTAACGTGTATTTCGCATGTGTTTACTACACAAATGTCAAAACAGAACTGACATTAGGGGCCAATCGCAAAATTTATAGCATTTTCTGATAGGAGGATTACTTTTGCGCCACCTTGTATTAACACAGTTTCTATACATAAGTATATGTATGCATATTTTTAGGCTGTTAGTCAATTCAAAAGCACTTATATAATATCATGTGTGTGCGTTATGTAGAATACATTTAGGTGCCGATACATAAATTATTAGAAAATACAATGTAAATATCAAAACATATTTATAGGCAATAAATAAAGAAAAAATAAAACAATATACAATGTTTTATATTTTCATGACGACCTACATTTTAAAGTATTATGTACACATTTAGATCTTTAGATGTCTAAAACATAAATTGGCATTAAAATTAATTATTTTGTGTTAAAATTTTAAATAAAATGTTTAAGATTTTACATTAAAAGTTAAATTCAGGGACTTTGTTGTTTTTTCTACGTATGTATATGATTTTATACATAGCATAATTTTAGGAGGGTTTTAATAACTTTATGGCCCCGCGTACATGAGGGTTTTAAAAAGGCACGTTTCCGCATTTTTTTAAAAATTAATATTGTGTACTATTTTAGGTGGTTATTTTCCGTAAAACAAAAATTAGGATGGGAGAATATAATCCTTTAAATTAGCAGATAACGTTCGTTTTTTTAACGCTCGGCCTAATTCTTTCTATTTATAAATTCTCATAAAATTTGGTTTCATAGAAAAGAAAACGATTTTTAATTTTACTTGTAGTTTTTCTTTTAAAAATTATATTATTTATATAGTAAAATTTATTAAGATTTTACACGCAAACAACATTTAAAGGTATTGTGTTAACGTGACGTCGATGTCGCCAACTGGAATAAGGGTGATTGTAATTACTTCACATTCATATATGAATTCCAATAAACCATTTTTTGTTCAATTAATTTTTAAAAATAAATATTTTTTACAAAAGTACCATTTAATGCAAACGCGTGATCACGCATGATTCACGCTAATCACGTGAGCAGTGCCCATCTCTAATGATAACCAAAACAAGAAATTTTTTTTAAAACTGTTATTTCTAACCAAAAAATCTTTTTTGTTACAAAATCGTTATTTAAAATAAAAATTTTTTTTGGTTGATATAATGGTTACTTATAACAAAAAAAATATTTCTCATTTTAATTGGTTATGAGAAGCAAAATAATATATTTATTGGCGCTTTTTATGGGAATCTCTCAAATTTAAGTATTTAAATTTTTTTTCGCACTTTTTCCCAAAATTAATATTTTACTTATTTAGTAAAATATTGACAATTTTGTTAAAAACAAATTGCAATTGATTATTGAGGGGTATAGCTTGTTCCTATGCGCATTTCACTGTTGCTATTTATATGAAAAATATCTGGTATAAAAAAAATAATTAAATTTGGTCCCTGATTTTTACATACATACATCGTTTTGTAATCAGATCGCAAGTTTTAAAGTTGCAGATTTATTACACTTTTTTCCAATGGGAACCTCTGTGTGACGTGAGAATTCATTGGTACTAGTCTTTATTAGTGAAACACATTTCGCAATATTTGCGCCTTTGCAGATACGGCTCGAGCTGCCGCATCCAAAATACTTCCTTTGTCCAGTTTTCTTTAACCATTTTTATTTCCACATTTTCCTAAAACATTTTTATTTATTTTTATTCTCATAAATTTGTCATCCATTGTTGACACATCCGTTTATTATTTCAAGGCGAATTCGGATGCGACTGCCTGATGTGAATTTTCCTTGATACATATCTTAAAAGTATTATGTATAAACTATATGCTGTGGCTCACCTTAACTCCAGTTCATGTATCAATGTTATCTGTCCATTTACTAAAAAAAAATAACACTTGAATGAAATTATCGATTCCACTCGTTAACATTTCAATAGATTTTCTATAATATTGAATCATATATTCTTAAATTTTATAAGAAACCATAAGTGGTAATTTTTTGCTTAGTAAACGCAGCAAGTTTGTTAAAAACCATCCTTATAAAGGCTTTTTTTAAGGAGTAGACAAAAAATAGCACAACTTCCTTTTCAACGTTTTGGTAATATTTCTTTCTGATAAAACATCTGGTTAAGTGTAAAAATCAAATTTATAGCACTCTATTAGTTCAGATTACAATTCGTTTCTTTTATATTTTCTGGTCTTCTTTATGTTTTCTTCTTCTTCTGCATAGTAATAGAATAAAAAAGAACCTCAAGATGTGCCTTGCAAGCGTTATTTTGTTGGTTAAAACTAGAGATGGGCACCGCTCACGTGATTAGCGTGAATTATGCGTAATTGTGACTAGGGTTTTTGTTTCAATCATGAGTGTGCATGAACGTGAGTACACAAAATTTAGCGCAAGTGAGCGTGCACGAGTAGATTTTTAACGCGATTTTTTTATTTTGAATTTTTTTCTTATATTTTTTAAAATTATTTTATAGTTTCTTTTTTGTAAGTATTTTGGCCGGGTGAGTTTTCTTTGTGTAAGTATTTTTGTGCGGGTGAGTTTTCTCGTGATTATGACTATTTTTTCCACTCACGTGAGCGTAGCATGAACTTGACCTAAAAATATCAGGGCGTGTATAAGTAGAATTTTTTTTATCGTGAGCGTGAGTACAAAATTTACTTACGATCCCATCTCTAGGTAAAACAAAGAGCTCTAAGTGAATTTATGAACTTTAATAAAAGAAAAAACAAACAAAAAAAACATTTAATGTTATAAAATTGGTCGTAATGAGTCTTTGTTTGCAGTTTAAACGGGTACTGCACGCATACAGAGACATGTAAATGTCACCGTTCCCATCCCAAGGGATTTGTCCCCAAATTGGGGGATCGTGTTTGTCTACGAAAATTGGAATTCGGAATTTTTTGGTTAAAGTTATTTCTACTGAACCTTATATTTCTTAAAGGTGGATTCACCCATTTGTTTTGGACAAAATTTTGTTGCCTAAGAGTTTTCTGCATTTGGAGCAATTGTTTTTTTTCAATATCACGTATATCACAAAATCACAAAAAAATGAGATAAGACCGCTTCTCCCTCAAACTCAGGACTTGAAAAGTCAAATCTGACGTACGTGAACCGGATCTCAGATCCTGAACTTGTGCTCCATAAGTAGTGCAAATTCGGATCATCTAACAATTTGTTTGTACATATCATGTTGAAACTTTAGACACAATTTTCCAAAGAAAATTTTTTTAGAGATACGTGAAGATAACTTGGGCCAACGATATGTGAAAATATTAATAAAAAAATTAAAATCTGTATCAAAAATGGTAAAAGACCAGTGCTTTTGTTTAATATTTCATTAGCTAAATAAAGAGAAATTCTTTTCAACACATTTACAGAAAATAAATAAAAAAATAAAAGGAGTCTTTAAAACCGCGTTTGAAACAGTATAATGTGGCAGGCAACTCAGATCAATTTTGTCCGGACAAAAATTAAAACTAAATCAATTCAAGTTGAGAACAGCGTTAACATATTTTTTTTTAAACTTGCTATTCCAGAAAAAAACCTTTTTTTAATAAAAAAAACTGTCTTTAACTAAGTCAAAATAATAAACGAAAATACAAAATTAGATTTCATTTTAATTAAATAATTTCATTCATTTTAATTTAATAAAAAATACATGTTTATTCTAACTAAAAGAAAACATAACACAAGATAAAAAACATTACATGCATAATATGTATGTATATTAAACGTTATATAAATAATAATAAAAATTAAAATTAAATTCATTTTTGGAGATCTAATTTGTCGTTTAGAAGAAATTTTAAATATTTACTAAAATTTCTCTTTAGATTATTCTATAAGGTCATTTAATATTGTATAATAATATCACATACATGTATTTTTTTATTATTTGTACATATTGTTTTACTAAACTTCAAAACCATTTCTTTAGATTGCTTAAAGTTTTGTACAATCACTGTTATTTTTTTCAAAAAGTCTTTTGCTCTCAAAATGCCGCATAAAGTAGGAATTTCTAATTTGTTTCTAATATTAGTTTTGTTTAAATTAATTTTTGAAAAAATTCGTTCTGCGTTTGCTGTAGATATACGCAACGACAAAATTGAATAAACTATTTTTTTAAATAAGGATTTTGTTGAACAACTTTGGATTTCGTGTGCGCCTGCTACATCGTCTATGGTGGTTTCGTTACATCCTGTGCACGAGGTTCCTAAAATCAATAATTTTTTACAAATGATTGTAAATAGTACAATAATCTAACTCATTAAGTACTTATCCATGTTCAAATTTCTACACAACGAATAAGTTGCAAACTTTCAATTTATAATAACAGCGCCGTTGTGTTTGTCGGAGTAAACACAAATCAACATTGTTGTATAAAAAGGTGGTGAAAAATATAAGGTCGTTTCATTGTATAATGTGCATTATATCGTCAATGCATATATTCATAAAATATATTCCAAACTTTAAGTAATTAAAAAATAACTTGAAAAACTGCATATATTTAAAAAAAAAACTTGTTTTTTCAGCCAGTTAATTAAAAACTTTTTTGCATCTCAAAAAACTTGCAAAAAAAGGAAAAACATAGCAAATGGTAACGCTGGTTGAGAGTTGTCCGAACAAAATCATTTCTCTTTCTCTCTCAAGAAGAGAAACCTCAAACTACATATGAAAAAAAATTGTCCAGACAAACATTTTATGTGTTAATCTAGCTTAACACTTTTTTGATTCCAAACCGAATTTTTTATATAGGTATGTACATATACAGTATCGTACAAAACTAAAGCACGGACTCTTGATTGTCAAGAAACTTTACAATAACATTAAAAAGAATGCTTATTTTATAGAAGCTATTATTATATTTGAAAGAATTGAGTCTTTACATGTTAAAAACAAAGTGATAAAATCTATTGCTTGTAGTTTAAAAGAAATTGCCGTTTCTGCAAGAACATCTAAGAATGCGGCGACAAAACTAATGCACGCAACCTTGAATATTGCTTTTTATTGTAGACCGCAAAATAGTCTGCGATAAAACGAAATCATTTGGAAGCTAGGAGGAAAAACATCTCAAATCACAGAATTTCAAGCATCTGTTAATAATTTTGAGGAAAGCCTGATTGCAGCTCAGTATTTTGAGTTTTTTTCAATGACAAATTGATTGGACTCATAATCGCCCAGAGTATTGGTCAGTCGTGAAATTGAGTGCAAAGGAACGAATTTTTTTTCGGAATTTTGATCGTTTCTGAATACAGTCCATTGTCAAATAAAGCAATGTATTGGAAGAGTAGCGAAGATTTGTAATAATGCTATATACAATTCAATTTGAAGAAACAGATTTGACACCATCATGAAGCCAACTTAGATAAAACTGATAAGTCCACTTATATCTCACCTTCAAAAAAACTTTTATGAAGAACTTTCAACCTATGGAGTTAGTTTTCCATGATGAAGCGATGGTAGAGTATTTTGGAAAACTCGTTTGTGAGCAAGCCATCCGAAATAAGCCGATCCGTTTTGGATAAAAAATTTGGTGCCAAAACTCAACATCTGGCTGATCCATATCAAGGAAAAACGTATCAGGGTAATGAAGAAATGGAAAAACAATTTGAAAAATGTGCATCCACTTTGTTGCAATTAATTGACTGTAAGGACTGAGTGCCAAAGGTGTGATAAGGGTTTGTGCTTTGATTGCTTCGCCCCATATTATCAAAAAAAAAAAGATATTTAAATTTTAACTTCATTATAAATGTTAAAAACATAAAAAATTTAAGAAATAAAAGTTTTAAAACTAAAATCCATATGGACATTTTTGTACCTTTATTTTAAAAGCGGCGACACCCATTTTCTCGAAAACTGAACCCATTATGACAGTTCTTTTTTCATATATATACTAAAGATATCCTAGACATGCAGTGAAACAAAAATTATAACAATCGGATGATTATTTCATAAACCGGGAGAATTCGGTTTGAACGCGTTTCCTAAAAAATGACTTTTTTTGTTGAGTTATGACGTTGTTTGACTAAATCAGCTATATGTACATATCTCCTTCTCTTATTTGCATTTCTTTTCATTCGTACAAATACAAATACAACGTTTTCCTTGTTTTTGTTAACATCATCTTTGACTTTAAATAATACGTTACTAATTGGTCTCATTTGCATTTAGTATTGTACTAAAAGCTCTTTATTTCTTACTTACTGCCTTCTATCGTGTTACGAGTTTAAGAAAGAAAAAAAAAAAACACAAAGTGAAATGTTAAAAACAGCCGTCAGTCATCTTGTAATCTATCACTTTTTTTGTGGTACATTTAGCGGAAATTGTTTTCTTTTCATTGTATTTTTTATAATTTTAATTTTTCACTTTTCTTTGTTTTTTTTTCAAATTTTTTTTTGCAATTTCTTTTTTTTACATAATAATTTTTTTTAATATTTAAAATGCATTGGAGCTTGTAATACCGACTTTTGTTTTTAATACATTCAGCGTGTATTTATAATGAGAGAGAATATTTCTTGGCAAATAGTCATTTGTAAAAAAGAAAAAGCTTCAAATTGTTTAAGGTTTAAAGGAAAGGAGTTAAAATTTGTTATAAAGACGAATTCAAAATATTGAGTGTTGGTAAAAAGGAGCGGCGTGAACATATTGGATTGCACATATATATTTTTGCCTGATAAATTAAGGAAAGATGAAATAAAAAAAATTTCTGATAATATTTTTTAATCAATTTCAGTGAGTTTTTAATAAAACAATTTTATTTACTGAGTATTTAAAATATTAGTTTTGGGAAAAATAGCGATTGTAAATGCAATTTCCATAAAGATTATAAATTTTTGTTTATATTTTGACTATAGTAGCAGTTATCTAGTGCAGGAATATCTTGTCTTTCAAGCATGAATAAGTAAAACAAGATTTCTCACTCAGCCGTACAAAAAAATTTCTACTGCTCATCTACGTCATCATAGAATACAAATGAGTGTTATAATAACTAAATAAATTCTAAACGGGTGCATCGATTTGAAGAAAATCTTAAATGGACAGAAAAGAGATGTAGTCGAGTAAACCTTTTGAGTTTGGACTAGAAGCTATTTGAAGAAGAGCTTCCTCCAGCTACCAAAGTTTTACATTTCGTCTTACTTTCGATACAGAAATGTACTTTTGTCTACTACACATATTCTATGTCTACGTCACAACACAACAAAAAACAACAAAACAAAATAACGGACCTGCGCCATACGCAATCTTGTTTTCTTGATTTATGTCTTTCAAGTTGGAATCAAAAACATACATACTGCCACAGATTTTTTGGTTTTTTCTATTAAAAACACCTTAAAATCGCAATGAAATAATTTTTATAAAAATTTCTTCAAGCTTAAGAAAAGCTTCTTCAGGAATCTCAATAAATTAATAATAACAATTGTATAGTTAAAAAAAAAACAGTGAAAATGATTAAACAGAACAAAATGCAACTTCAATGATGAAACAGAACAAGTCTGCAACTTCAGGAACAATCGCTGATGGCTCATAATAAAATCGACGGCACACAGTGGCTGAAAATCGTTTTTCATTGGCCAAAATTCTGTAACTTTTGAACCGATGAAAATATTGAAGTAATGTTTATTCTATTGGATAGATATTTAGTTCAGCTTGACTCAGTTTAAATTACATTAAAATTGATTGAGGACTTTTTAAGGAATTCTAGGTCAAAGTTGAACTTTTGAATTTTTTTTACTTTTAGAGTGAAATATGGGTTTATTATTTTTTTTATTTATTAAAAAATTGAATATTTGGAAATTAATAATAATTATAAATATTTTTTGTAATAATGGAATTTTTTTAATGTTACACTTAAAAAAAATTTTACACTGAAAAAAATAGTAAAATCAACTGGAGATTTTGCTATTACAGAAAAATTGAAAATTTTTTGCTGACAAATTTGCAAATTTGTTTACACTCAAAGAATAGTTACACTTAAAAAAACACGTTAATAATATTATCTAAAAATATTACTATTACTACATAAATATTTATTTTTTTTTGCTGTCAAATTTGATAATTTTAAAAACATTTTAAAAATAAAAACTGCAATAAATTTTAATAGCATTTGCAACAATAGTAGGTTCTGTTTATTATTATTTTTTACTAATATTATGTTTTTCGTACTTAAATAACAATGAAAGGCAATTATAATTATTATTCATTTGACTCAAATATTGATTGCAAATATTCCATATTTTGTTCTGTGCTATCTCTGTTCTTTAGTAGTTTTTTGGCTTCTTCATCTAAATCCCGATGTTCCACTTTCCATTGATTTCGAATACTGGAGATGAACGGATCTGACGTTGCCAATAATATATTAAATAGATCTTCATTTGTTGAATTTCGTGAAATTTTTCTAGTATTGTAATCCTTGTTCCTTTTTTCCTGAGCCTCCTCTGATAGATCTCCAAGTGGCACCAAATGATATTTAATGACATCTTCTCCATGATAAAGGACTTTGTGAACAGTTGCAGACATATTTCTCCATGGGTAGTTGGTTGTATATATTTTTGCAGTTTCCTTAGCATAATCTCCAAATTTTCTAGTCAATTTCTTCATTGCACGCAAGTACTTCTAGGATTATTTTAAATCTGAAAATAAGGTTTAAATCCACTCCTGTTATTTCAGATGCTGTTTCTGGATCTGAAAAGAATCTTCTTGCGGTATTGCCATCATTTGTATTGCCTGACCCTTGTTTTGGCTGATCTATAATCAATCCAAATTTGCGATATTCATCTTAAGAAGTTCAAAAAAGAAACATTTTGAACTTCTTAACTCTTTGTTGGTTTCGTTGTTTCTTATTGATCCTGAAGTCCCGAAATCCAAATCATAACTGATTTTTAGTATATGTTCCATAAGTCGTATTCTTGCATGTAGTGGTGATAATCCAAATTCATATGCATCGGTATTATCTAATGATTTTGTCGGGACTTGGTTTAATTGGGTTGATGTTGCTTGGCATATAATGCAGCTGGATGCAGCCTTCGTGTTAGCCAAAGCCTGACCTACTTTTCCATCTATCATTGTCAGCACTAATTGGTAGCTTACTTCAATTTGCTGCCCATCCAACTATAATTGTAATGGCTGTAGTGTTGCAATTTGGGTCTTGATATCACTAACTTCTTTGTTAATGGCATCATGAGTTTCTTTTTTGAATTCAAATTTGATTGGCCTGCAGTATTTCGTAGAAGATGGTGTTTCATTTTTCCAAATATTCATTGTTTGCGTTGTACTAGTCGAAGGCTCTGAATCTTCCAAAATCTTTTTCAATCGCAATGGTACAAATGATACCATGAACATATCTGAGTCCGATATATTTTCACATACAGCTTGTTTGTATTGTTTTTGTCCCGAAGAACCATCACATCCCCATTTACAAAAAAGAATTAACTTTGTGTTTCCACATTTCTTTAACTCATTTCCTGTTATTGATTGTAGCAAGCGTTCGGCTGTGTGATCAAGTAGAGATTGTAGTTGTACCTCTGCCGAAATTGGTGTGATTGTAATAGTGTCCTTTGATGGCAAACAGTCCATTTTAGCAGCGGTTATGTGATGATATGCTGGATACATATTTGAGCCTTTTTCAATCGCACGCAGTCTGAGCTTAATATATTGCTGTTTTGTTAATTTCAAATCCAGAAATAATGCTAATGCCTCCTCATTTGTGTACTGTATTGCATCACTCGGAGTTGGTATACTGTTAAGAATCCGTTTTGTTCTCACTGGACTAGCTTTAACAACTTTTTCAATGATATCCACTTTTGTTAATTGGTTCTGTGATCGTAATTGATGTAGGAAAGATTCTTTTATATTTTTGCAACCAATTGCATCGTTGATATCTTTAAGTTTCCGCCTCTTAGATCTATCGCTGCAGTTGTCCAATGATTTGCGTGGTCTTCCAGCCTTATCTTGCTTTGCTGTTTCCGCAGCGACAGTAAGTTGGCCCTCTAACCAGTTTGCACTTTTTATATAAAAGTTTTGTTTACTGTAGCGAACTTCTTTGTAGCGTTTTTTTAGTGCTTTGACGAAATTAGATAATTCCTCTTCCATTTCGGTGCTACACGAATTTAAGTTTAATTTTATTTTAACGTAACTAAGAACATCTTCCTGGTTTTTGTTTCTAAAATACTCTTCCGCCAGTTCTTTATAACTGAAGCTCTTCATATTTTTCTGAATATTTTTATTTGCGTCTGTTATGTTTTATCCGTACACTTAGAGGATTAACTGAGTAATCCCTTATCGAATCCGTAGTTTTATACATTTTTAGATACATGTTATTCACACATTGATCTTTAATTTCATAGCAGGTAGTGCTTAAATTGCACAAAACTGCACATGTTGTCCAGACCTTAATATCAGGTAAAACTAATTAGTATCTCGCCAATATTTGTTGTTGTTGTTGGGTTGTTTTTTTATTTTTAGTGGTTTAATGTCCCGATTATTGTTATAAAATTGCTTATGACTTTGGTTGACCCTAACATTTGATAACAGGTAAATTTAGAAACAGATCATATGTTTACTGTAGAATTTTGTGATAATTTGTGATAATTTTATGACTTATTTTTTGCTGATCAAAACAAAGCCATTAAACCCTTTCGCAGGTATTATATTTAATTTTTTAGTTTTACGTAGTCTAAAGTAAAAACATAAACTTTTAGGCAAAAAAGTGAAAATTATATACACCATTGTATACGAGTACTTTGGAGTAATTTCATTAAAATGAAAAAAGTGTTCTACCCACGGCTCGTCACGGGTGCAAAAGTATATATAGCGGTAAAGAGGACACTTTCACCTTTCTCCGGGTGGTATACATTTCTTGTTCCCTTTTGTTCCCTAGAAGTTCTATTCTACTAAAGTTTAAATTTGAGAAAAATATAGTAGTTTCATAAATATTCCGTAACGCCCTTAATATTAAACGCTAGAGCTCTGACCACTTACAAAAACTAAAGACTATAATCCTACCAACATTATAAAAAAGACCGCAGGCCATTATCGATGATAGCTTGCGAGTAGTAATCATTTATTTTTGATAAAAAACAACAGAAAAACACCTTTTTCTGAAATTACAAAAAACCGTTAAGTTTGACAGCATGCCACGCTCACAATTATCAATAGTTTAACCTAATTTTTTGGCTACCTTAATCTGGATATATTAGCTGCAAAAGGGCGTAAAAATTTTAAAAATCGGTGACAAAAAAAAATTTGACTTTTGGCCAATGAAAAACGATTTTCAGCCACAGTGCGGCAGTAACTTCAAATTCTCTCTTATTATTGTTTGATTTTCTTTTGTTTGCATTTTTCGTATGAAACATGTCCGTGATTTCATAAAAACACGGTAACATTGTCGAGAGAATGAGTGTCTAAAATTGAGAGTAGAAGAAAAATCGCTGTAAAAATAAGATAGATCAGGGATGCAAAAGTTGGTACAATTGTACTTTTTTTTAGCACTATTTGAAAGTAAAAAGTACAATAGCACCTCTATGCCTAATTTAGCACTATTTCATATATTTTTTATATTTAATATATTTTTTAATTTTATTTCGTTACACGAAAGTATTTTAAGTCATTATTCCATTATGGCAACTCCATGTTAACCATTCGTTGTGAATTGTTTTATACCTAAGGCGGAATTATATAGATGGTGGCGATTCTACAACAGGTACATTGCAATAACAACTGACATCTCAACCCTTATGTTAACATATACAAATTTTGACTTACGAGCCTCTAATTTGTGGAAAAAAGTAGAACACCTGTTTAAATACGCCTTGTTTTGAACGAATGTATCAGAGACGAAAAATGAACTAAATGAACCGATGTTTACTGATATTTAAAGAATTGCTAGAGGAATACTATCCATCCCACATTCTTCTGCAATATGGAAAGATTTATTTTCGTTTCAAAATTTAATAAAACCAAAAGAGAGGAACAGGTTGTTTGTTTCGACTGTCTCTAATCTAATCCAAAAAAAAAAAGGATTTGCTGAAGTCATCTAATTCGTGCTGCTACAATTTAGAAATGACTTAAGAGTTTTTTACCAAGAAGTATATCATAAAGTATAATTTTATATTCAGATCTCAACAACTGATAGTCCTTTGTGTACCTTTTCGAATTAATCATTAAATTTAATTGTCAACTTTGTCTACATAATATACTCGTACAAGTACTTAGTACAAATGAATTTCAGTGTACCTTTTTGTTAATTGTTAAGTTTTTTACACACATATATGTACAAACGAATTTTTATGTACGTTTTTAGTTAATTGTTTTAATAAAATATATTTAAAAAATAAAAAGTACAATCGGACTGAAAAAAGTACACTTTTTCTTAAAACTTAGTACAATTTGAAAATTTCATTTTGCATCCCTGAGATAGATTCTATTTCATGAAAACATTCTCTGGCATAATTTTATGTCAAACTGTATGGAAAATATTGATTAGCCTGAAGATGTTGCAGTTTGTTCTGTTTCATCATAAAAACTTATTCTAAAATTTATATGTATATTCCTTAAAAAGCTTTTCAAAGAGAAAGCGAAACATCGGAAAAATTTTTTAATTTTTTTATTGTAAAATATCAATAAAAAGGTCGAAAAATTAGTATAATTTTTATAGCATTAAAAATATTAAGCTGAAGGAAGTGATACATATTTTATTAAAACAAAACATTTTTGTTTCAAGATCTTGATTCCTTACGAAAAATTTTTTATATAAATTTTAATATCTTTTATTGTTAAAAAAAGAAGTCTCAAATAAACTTAACTTTTTTTTATTAAAAATAAAAAAAGTGAAAAATAAGGTTCTTGCTATCATCACAGTTCTGTAGATTTACAATCACAAATATATAATTTTTATGGGAGGTCCTTGTCGCTCCTTGTTCACATTTTGCTCAATAAATGTTCACCAAATTATTTAGTTTGCTGTTTTGCTTCCATTGCGAATAAAGAACACATGGATGTACGTAAATTATACTAAACACCCTCAAAAACACAATAAGACCTGCTTTAATAATATTACTGTCATCAAGATTAAATTTCTTTTTTTCATTTTTGTAACATTTCAAACTTTTTTGGTAAATACAAGTGCTTGTAAAGTGTTGAATATTCCAATGATTTTTTTTTGCAACTTTATATGTGTCACATTTATTTTAAAGAGTAATTTAAGGGACCCTTCTAAAGACGGAGTGAAATTTAATATAAAAAACTTTCTTAAAGTGAAGCTAAGTCGATTTATAGTGTAAATCCGGTTGCTCATGTTATTGGTTTCTGTATGAAATTTTAACTATTTCGGGTTAACTCGATTCTTTCTATCCCCATTATTTTCATTCGATTCTACCATCTAACACGATATGAACCATCTAACACTGCATAGAGATGGGATCGTGAGTGATTTTTTAATCACGTTCATGCGCGCCTACGACTAAATAAAATTTACTCATGCACGACCTTATAATCGAATAATCGATCACCATGATTCCAACACAAAAAAGCAATCACGTAAAAAATTCTGTGCTGAAAAGATCAAGAACTTCTATTTCGTTGGCAAACGCTTTATCGCATCATTATTGCCAAATTGAAATCATGTAGGAATTTTGGGATATATTTTATGTCTATCGGTGGTTCTCATGTTATTCGATTCTATATTAACCGGCAGTTTCACTATCATTTAGTTTTATATCAATCGGCTTGCTCCTTCTTGTTTGTTAGCTGCTTCTCGTAGAGTATTTTTATATATATATTTTTTTTAATAGGAAATGCAACTAAAATTTATGAGCTGAAAAACTACAAATGAAAATTAGCTGACAAAGAGTCTTGTGACAATTATCGATAACATGACCCAAAAGTGCATGAGCAAGAAAAATATGTTGCAACTAGACTAACAAATTGCTGTTCGTAATAATAGTGGCTGGAATTATGTGATACTTATGGGGTAAAGAAGTGCTCACAAAAAAAAAAACAAAACCAAAGGGAATTTCTGCTCAAGTCATTGTAGTTTATGGTTAAACCTTGACAGTTTTATGTATGAAAAAATATTTGAAATTGTGTTGGTAACATATGAAACTAAAAAGTGGTCACAAGTACAAAAAAAAAGAAAATAAAAACAGAAAAAGCAATCCAAACTTTATGGAGTGAAATATAGTGTGAAAACATTCATATATTTTGTCTTCAACAAGAGATAAAAATCTTTGACTCAATTTAAAAATTACATTTATATTGAAGTTGTATAAAAACAAAGATTTTTAAGTGTGATTGCTTTCTCTAGAGTTTATGTAATATATTTTTTAATTTAAAATTATTTTATTTTAATTTACCCATTCAGGTTGTTTACTACACGTTTTTTTTTTACTGTTAATGCTCCTAAAAGTAGGCATTATTTAAATTTTGTAATGGGGCGGATTCTTTTAACGTCGGGCCATAAATTGCATTTTATTTGCTCTTTTACTTCCTTTTACCTTCTCAAATCTCATTTTAATGTCAAAAACCTCTTGTTATCTTGTCGTGATGTCTGCAAAAAATTACAACAGCAACACGAAAAGCAAAAAAAAGAAATACCAGTAAAATCCATACATTTTAAATCCTACATGTCATTATTTATATTCCCACTTGACACTAAACGTTGCTGTTGCTGTTGCTGCTGCTGCTGCTGCTGATGATGATGAGGAGGCTTTTGTTTTCTTTCCATCTTTTTTCTTTTGATTTTTTCTTTGTAGTAATTGTCTATCTTCTATGTCTTAATCAAGTTAAATCCCACAGCCAAGTAAGAATAATACACGGTACAGATTTGCTTCGAGACTTTTATCATTTTGATCAAATGATTAGGTGGCAAAGGATTGTCTTGTTATTTCAAATAATACATTTTCTATGTACTTTTGTATTACAAAATCGATTTTAAAAGTGTTGTGTAAAAAACAATATAAGAAATCGTATAATTTCCTAAAGCTTACGGGGTCGTGGTGGTGTGTAGAAAAGTCTAGTCTCTGTATATTTCTATTGAACCAGCCAGCAACTGCATCATTTAGTGCTTCTTGGTTTTAGCGCCATAACTTTGTTTGCCCCTAGATGCCTAAGTTATTAATTTCTATGTATAAAATATACAATGATTTTTAGTCATACATCTCTACAACAAGAAAATCTTGAGAATGTCAAAAACAAAACTCCATACATAAAACATGTTATTGATATTTTTATATATAAAGTTTGACAGCCTCAAATTGAATACAAAAATAATAATGAGGACACTAGCTTTAATCTGTATTAATAGACCTTGATTTCTAATATTCAAATACCTTTTAACAGCCATATGCATAAGAACTTGCAGTAGGTTGATAAACGTTTAATAAGCCGGCACTTTAAGTTAGAAAATATTATAAACTTACGGCTATATTCATAAAAATGACTTTGAATTCACATTAGTTATTAAACACTTTTTGTTTTGTAAACCAATAATAAGAAAGAATACTCTAAATAAATGTTCAATAATTCTAAATTAACTATTACACGTTTTTATTAGTTTTATAGTCGCATGTTTGAGGTATAAATGTAAATACATGCTTCGCTAGCTTTGTGTGTTAACAAATCTTAATGTAGCGCCTTAAGGTACTTACAATTATTACAGCCACATAAATTGTCTTATTTATTTTTTTTTTCTTGAACTTGGGGTAACGATTTCTATCGAAAATGAAACGGAACTAAAATCCAACAATACATTTATTTCTTAACAATTCTTTTTATTGTAAAGTCGATCTTAGAAACGATATCAACTTGGGACTCTCGCAACCAATGTTTTCTTAAATTTTTTTTGGAAGCACTGAATGACTTGGAAATGCAAGGGTGTCCGCAGTGGATTAAATTCGAAATGACGGATTGTGAAATAACTAAATTTTTTTTGGAAAAATTTCGTTTTCCTAGCATTATTGGGTGTGTGTATGCTAGACATATCACTGCTCCCGCAGGACTCAGTTGCTTTTTAAACTGTAGAATATTTGCTACAGCTTCCTCCAGCGGGATAAAAACAAACTGCTTAAATATCCCTTCACATGTTGCATGACATTCAGCCTTGTTGGCGACTATTTTCTTCTTTACTTTAAACTTCAAGTGTCTCCAAACTTATTAAGCAATTTTATTTTTATGTTCCACTATTTACGCTCACTATTTCCTTAGCTTTTGGCATCCATCTCTTAAAGGTATCGGCACGGGCCAAGAGAATTTAAAACTTTTGCGATATCTTCCCATTGTTCTCTAAAAATTACTTGGAAGAGCGCCTCTGCGAAATCCCACTGCAAGAGAGGGATTCTTCTGCAACTCTTCCACTAATTTCTCAAACTGGGTGACAGTTTTTATTTTAAATTTGTCCGTCATTTTTATTTTTCAATTTAGGTATGTTTCAAGTTAAGTCAAGTCGTTATGAAAAATGGCGACGACAAATTCAAAGTCGTTAACAAAACAATATCGCCGTAAATTTTTCTTGCAGAATGCAAATTCTATGTTCACAGTCATCGAGAATATTGGATAACGACAAGTGGAATAACAATTTGAAGTAAACAAGGCAAAACACTTTCGTTTTGTCTTCTTGTTGAATAACTTTTATTATTTAAATAAATAATTTGAATTAACGAACTCCAGCCTGCGTAGTTATTATGTAATTCGATTCGAAAGAAAACATTCTCGAAACACAGCTATACAAATTCGAATGATTTCCTTTTCGAATCGAAATACATAACTCCCCTGATTTAATAACTGTCCACTTTAAGTTTCTTAGATTCCTATATTTTATTTGGCAAACACTTTAACTTAACTTTGCAATTACTTCAGTGAATTTTTAATAATTTCAATCCTAAAAACTGAAGTGTTGCCTCTAGCATGTACTACATATGTAGCTCTTCTTTTTATTATAAAAACTTTAAATTATAAGTTATTCTTGAAAAGCTTTTTTGTTTGTTTGTTTTGTTTTCCTTTGTTCTGTTTCCTCCCTCTCTCTACACCGCTGGATAGTTGTTTGCTTCAAATTGTATTGCCTACTTAACTAAATTATTTTTATGGACTTTTTGAAGCACACTTCTAGGGATTTGTTTGTTGTTGTTTTGTTTTTACCAATAAAAAAGAAGGGTAAATATATTCAAATTGTTAAAGTTGTTTTTGTGTCTATTAAATTACCTTTTATTGTTTTGCAATTTCAAATCATATTATGGAGGATTTGCTTGAATAGAAATTTATATTAATGTCAGCGTTAATGTTTGACTTTTAAGTATTAAGGCAAGTGGATGTGTGTATATATATATATATATATATACATAGTGTTTGTGTGTGCTGGTAAGCCAAGAAATACAAATATTCCTTAGGGAATTTACACTATTGCCCTCCATATGGCAGATACTACTTATTACTTTGTGTTCCCATTATTTTTTTCTTTTCCTCTTTCGCTCGAAACTATTACTTTTAATAAGCAAACTCTCACAAGAAGATCAAAAGTCTTTATATAAACTAAATCTTATAAATGTAATAAACAACAATCCCTTGAATTAAACAGTAGCTCCAAAAACACACCCACCCTCCTTCTTTTCTGTCGACTTGTCGGCTTTAAGGGTTTTTATTTTTTTGTATACCTGTTCGTCATTTATTTTCAATACATCCTTGGGGGCAAGAAAACAAACTACAAACTACTAAAGAGTAAAAGGAAGCCTCATATGTGTGTCTGTCAATGCATTTAAAACAACTACAACAATTCATACAAGTGGCAAAGGTAAAAGAAATGTAATATTATTTTATCCTCGTACTTTTGCAACAGTACACAAAGTCAAAATAAGAGGGGAAAAATATACAAAGATGGCCATAAACTATGTTTAGTATAAAATGTCAGTCAGTAAGACCAATGCTGAAGTTAGTTTACTAACTTAATTCTGCCTTTGTATGATTTCTCGCAAAAGTCCTGTCACTCATACTCATCGTGTCTCATACATGTACATGCATATTTCCATATGTTGTTGAAGTATTCTTATTTATTTTGTATATGCCTTGCTCTTTGTTTAGATTTCTCATATCTCTAGTTCTTTTTATACGAAATACATGTGTCTTGTTCAAAGGAAACCTTTATTTAATACAAACATAAAACAAATGCATTAATAATGATGTCCTTTTTGTGTTTGTGAACGCTTTTATTTGTATGCATAAGTAGTAGTGTCTCTTTTTTTCTTTATTGTATAGTATTATTTTTATATATTTTTTTTACTACGGCGTTAATTTTTTTTCAACTGCAACATTGCACGTAACTAATTCATTTTACAACGTCACGTTGTAATAATACATTTAACATTTTTCTTTTGAAATTTCTTTGTTTTTTCATTGCATTGATTATATGTATGTATTTAAAAAGCAGTGTAAGGAAAATTTTTCCCATCAAATTTAAATTTTATAACTTCTAAAGATTTGTCAGTTTATACTGGAGCATGTCGTTTAAAAAAATAGTCAGTAATCGGCTGGAGTTGCAATGTTTTTCGAATTTAGGAAAAAAATTTCTAACATTTCCACAAATTGAAAAAAAAAATGATTTATTAGAAAATGGAAATGTAAGTAAATTTGTACTCGCAGTCTTGCACGTTCATGAGGAAAGTGCACGAGGAGAGGTGTCTAGAGTCCCACGTTTTTATTTTGCCTTTTCAGCGACATTATTATGAGAACTCAAATTCATTCAAAAGTGGCAAGAAAATGTAATCAGCTACTCTATAAAATGAAATGTGTACTACGTGTGCGATTTCATATTTAACCAATATGGTCATCAAACTTCTTCAGAAATTTCACTAAAAAATTGATTTTTTCAAAATTAATTTATTAAATTTCCAAAATTACTGATCCGTTCTGCCAGTCTGATGAATAATAAATTGTTCCATATATAGTAATATATATACACACATGGACAGAAAAATAGGTGCAACGATGTAAATATATATTTTTAACTTAACAGAAATTTTAGTTAAGTACTCCTACATAAAAGGTTTTAAAAAATAATGAGTCTAGAGCATCGCTGCTTATTAAGAAAACAGGGAAATCCCACTAGCAGAAACAAATGTTTTAAAGAATGCTGTTACTTGATTGTTTTAACTGCTATTTGACTTGGACAGAAGAATAGCTGTGAATTATTTAAATTTGTGAAAATTTTATTTATTGAGATAAACATTATATTAGAAAGTGAAATAATATTATTTGAAAATAATCTGCAACATTAAATTTTATCAAAAACCATTTAATATGGGCCGTGGGCATCATTGCAGTGAAGATGAAAGACGTCTTGTTTACAAACTTCGGGAACAAGGGCGAACTTAAAAGTTTATTGCCACATCGTTGGGACGATCAGAAAACTTCGTTACAAATGCTTTAAAACCAAAACGGAATACTGAAAGACGTGTAGTTGGAAAAAACATCTCCATCTACCGATAATCGCATAATAACCTTAGCCTAAACCCATTCAAGTCTTCGAAGGCAATTGCAGTTGAAATTGGAAATGTAGTCTCAACCCGAAGAGTTCGAAGAAGGCTGCTGGATGTAAAACTACCAGGTAGAACAGCTCGCAAAGTTCCTCTGCTTAGACTGAATAATTTGAAGAGAAAAAGTTTTGCTTTGGCTCATAAGACATGGTGGTTGCCAAAAGGAGAAAAAAGTGGCGAAATATTCTTTGGAGCAACGAAACCAAAATCAATTTGTTTGGTAATGATGCAGAAAGAAATGTACGTCGACCAAAAGGAAAGGAATTCCATATTAGATTCACAAAAAAAACTGTTAAGTATGGAAGAGGAAATGTAATGTTATGGACCAATTCATCTTATAGAAAACTCAATGGATAGATTTGTGTACAAAGAATTATTGGAGACAGTCATGCTACCATTTGCTGAAGAAAATATGCCTTTAGTATGGAAATTCCAGCAAGATAATGACCCAAAGCACTCATCAAAGTTAGTGGGTGCATGGTTTCAGCAACATAAGTTGGATGTAATGAAATGGCGTAGTCAGTCTCCCGATCTGAATCCGATCGAGAACCTGTGGGACGGGTTGAAGCTGCAAGTTTCCAAACTTCCCTGCAGTAATAAAAAGCTATTATGGGAAAATATTCTACATGCGTGGTGCAATATCCCTGCAGAAACCTGTCGTAATTTAATTTCATCTATGCCTCGAAGAGTAGAAGCTGTCCTTAAAAACAATATCAGCTATACAGGATATTAAACATTGACTTTAATGACCTAAGTGTTCAAATTGGTGAATTGATTTTAAGATTTTTTGTGCACACCTATTTTATTGTCCACATCAAAAACTATGAACTTCTCAAATTTTCGTTATTTTAATTTTTTTTACTTTCATTTTAACTCTGAATTAATTTTAAAATGCATAAAATATATTTACTTAATAAAAAAAGTATTAAATATTTAAAATAATAAAGAAATATTTAAAAACATTCCAATATTTACTTCACACCTATTGTTCTGTCCATGTGTGTATATCGGTATTGGATGCATCAATAATTAGGAAAGAATCGGCATATTTTAAAAATATCTAAGAAAATGTTGTGTATATTTTTAGGACCGACATATCGCTTCCTGACAAGATATCAGCAAAACAGCAAAATATATGAATAAGCTATTTACACACAATATTTCAGCAATCTGATTGTTATAGTTTTTAAATTATTGACGTCGAGATGAACAAAAAACTATTAAAGTTTGTATTCTGACACTGTTTTTGTCGGGAAGCGATATAATTATTTGCTTCATTAGATTGGCGTGCCAAAAGTGGCGCCTTAAGTGAAGCGAAGCTTTTGTGGCATAAAGATTTTATAAAAATGTTTGAAAGCTGAAGAAAATTACTAATATCGCGAATTCGGCCAATTAATATGACGGAAACGGGAGCGGGAAACGATTAGTTTTTTGTTAATTCATTTTATTACGCATTTAATTTTCATAAATGATGCTCCTTGATTGTGCAACTCAAATCCATCTTAAGGAGTTAACTCTAAAAACCATTCGTTTTATGTATTAAAGTTGCTTGTTGCGTAAAGTTACACATTGGCAGGCAAAACTAAAATACGATTTCAATTACTATAAATTCAATTAAATGTGTTGTTAAAGTTTAACCTACGACGAAAATTGTTTATTGAAGTACTGAAATTGAGATCAATTACTCAAATGTTGTAAAAACTTGAATTTTTTAAATGTGATAATTTTATTATCTGAGATATTTCTTAATTTCTTTTTTTAATTTTATGTCAACCTGTTCTTATGATCGCATAATTGTCTGAAAAAATTATGGTATAAAATAATATAATAAATGTACTTATGTACATTCTAATGTATGCATGTAGTTTTTATTCATGTTAAGTTAAAGAAGGTTTCATCTTTTTAACGAAAGAAGTGCAATTCATCGGAGCTTTTGCAAGACCATTGTGTCCTCCAAAGTGCAGCGAATCTACGCCGACAAACGATAGCATTCTGAAATTTTATTTTTGCAGGTATTGTACGAGTACATAAAACAACATTTTTATTTTCATCTTCGGTCTTACTTTGTTCCAATAAGATTTCTTTTTCGTTTATAGTTTTGTATTCATTCATAAAAAAAAGTAAAAAGCAAACCCAAAAGAAAAACAAAATTTTGTTTGTCAAGTTGCTTTAATTGAGGTTTTTTTTTTAGTTGCGTTAAAATGTTAAAATTGTCGAGGAGTTTCGTTTATCGTTGCGTTAACCGAGGTTATACTGTATTTCGTAAATGTAATTTTTTTAATAAAAATAATTTCATATTAAATGCATGATGCTTCACCTAAGAGTGTCAGCTACATATATGAATTATTATTTTCATTTATATGTTCAGAGTGGGACTTCCCGGAATCCCGGGAAATTTTAATATATTTCTCGATATCTTGGGAAATGAAAAAGACCGGAAAAAGAAAAACTCTTAATTGCAGCAAAAAATATAGATAATTTTGGGGGAATATTTTACTTACTACCACATAGTAATACTGCTTTTTCCATTCATATTCAATCGATTGTTTTTAATAAGTAAATTATAATTCTATAGGGTGATTATTTTTACAGCCCGATATAACTTTAAACACTGAGAAATTACTCGCCAAATATTGTGTTGCACATGTTCAATCGTCTTGACATATCGCCAAAAATAATGTAATCTAATGGAGTTGATGCTTGATGGCCAATTTAAAGAAATTGATGAATTTTTTTGGGGGATTTTTTCAATATTTGTTTTTCGAGTATGGTAAACCAAACCAGCTACAAAGCAACTGTCAGCTGTCAAATACGTTGTCAAACAAAGCAGTATTGCCAATTCGATCGTGCTTAAAAAAAACACCCTTTATGTACAAGTTCATGTATTTGTTTACACACATGTGTATGGGTATAAAACTACCAGCAGTATGTACATATATTGCCTGAATTGTTCTTGTTAAATGATGGAATAAATTTTGATGAGGGGCCCATAAACATGTCTGTATTGTAAATTTCAATGTGGCTGCATGTGTATGGGATGTTTGCATTAATATGAGTGTATTGTTTGTTTCAACGGTGAAATTTGACAATTTTAATGTTAGAAGCTCATAAGGGGGTCGGGCGAGAGAGAGTATTGGTTACAAAGAAGCATTACGTGTGGTTAAAATCAAATTAATTTTGTTGCGGAATAATGCTATTTTGTTATTTAACTAATAAGATTTTGAATTAAGGAGTTTATAAATTTGTGTTTTATTATTAAAAGGTTTTAAGGTCTTTAAAGAAAATACAATAAATAAAAAAATACTCTGTCTGTTGTCAGTGAAATGGATGTGTGCTGACTTTAAAATTTTGTGGCTCTAATCAGTTGAACAGGAGTGCATTTTTAGAAAATGAAAACAAAATTGTGAGTCAGAATTAATATTGAAAACAACAATAAAATACGAAAATTTGTTATTGTTTTCATTAAAAATTCTCACTCACAATTTTGTTTTCATTTTCCGAAAACAGGCGGTAAGAATTATTTGAAATTTTAATAATTTTTAAAAGAACGCCTAAAAATATGTATTAGTTTTGAATTTTAATTTAATGGGGCTTTCCACATATAAATCTGTAGTTCTGTAAGTATTTTTTGCTACTTAAAGCATCCTTTTAAGTAGTTTTAAAATAAAAATAAAATACATACAACACACAATAGGCTTCATTTGCAATAAAGATACAATTTCTTTTTTCCTTTGCAAGCAAATACATCAATCGATAGGAAAGGAATGTACATAAAATGTAAACAGCCAAATATTATATACAATCATCACGTCCTTTAAAATGTATTACAGTCAGTTGAACATTGAATTTTTTAATCAGATGTAAGTAATTATCTATCGGATTTGAACCTGTAACAATCATTTTTGTTTACAAATTTTCATATGTTTTCTTGAAAATACGTTACCGTTGCCTAAGAATTTGCTGTAGGAGAACATATCACGTCCTTAAACTCATTCTCTACAGAAAACTTCTTAATAAAATCAGGATAAGTTATTTTTAAAGCGAGCCATTTTATATGAGTATTTGCAGTCAGTTTATTTTCTCGAATTTCTTTTACAAAATCTTAAATTTGTCTGTGTTGACGTTTGGGATAGAAACAAAGTGAAAAGAAAAAGTTGGCAGACTGTAAATTGCAAGCACAAAGTAACTGCCAGTCACAACAGAATAACAATAATAATAAGTTTTTCACCATTTATTTTAAAGATGAAAATCAAGACGGGCAAAACGAGCTAAAAGAAGGCAAGGATTGCGTTTTGATAAACATTTGAAGTAGATGTGGAAGAATTGAAATTTTTTAAGAAATGGTGATGGAATTCAAGTAAAATTCTTGCCACTCACTTATTATATTTCATCTATTAAAGATAAAAAATATTGATTGCGTAGCTGGTATTGCTGATGCTGCTTAAAAACGTCGTCCTAAAAGTATGCAACACTTAATGACAAACGCATATACAGTAACATGGAAAATTATCAAGTGAAATGCTGAAATCTTAAAAAGCAAAGTACAAAGATTATTTTCATTGTTTAATAAAAACTTGAAAGCCTGGCAAGAAATTATCTTAAATTTTATCATATTCAAAATGTCATGTTCTAATAAAACGAACAAATGTTTAATTGTTTTTTTTTTAATTTTTCCTCCTTATTGTCTCAGTACTATCAACATCATATTGTATCTTTAATCTTTTAGGATCATTATTATGTGGCAAAACCGTAAATTAATATTAAAGTGAGGAAAAAAAATTTGGGCGTATCAGCACCGACGCGTGACTGCTGTTTAGTACTTAAGAACGGTTGTCTTTGTACATATGTACATTAGGGTAGGTAACTGATGCATGAGAAAAAAATAAAAGTTCTCGAATAATATTCTAATTGCAATATTTTTTTTTGTGTCTTACGTTAAAAAAATAAAAATTGCTAAAAAAAAAGTTTAAAAACGGAGCTCCTAAAAATTAAGTATTTTTGAAAAAAAAATAAATTTTATTTTTTGAATTTACGCCGAATATAGTGTGTGAGCAATGAAAATGAAAATACTGTCGTTCCACAAAATCCTTAATAAAAACTTTATTTTTCATCCGTTTTTTTTTCATATGCTTAAAATGTTGATAATTAAATAAACTATTTGGAAAAATCAGATCTTTACTATAACGTAGAAAAAAAAAACGAAATAAAAATGAAAAATTTTGAAACAAACGTAAAAAATAGGCAAATTTGGAACTTTGAGGTGCCATAACTCAGCCATTTCTTGTCAGATAGAAATTTGCAGCATATCGGAAAAGGCATTCAATTACCTTTCCAACGATATGCCATTTACCTCGATCGGACCTTTCGGTTGAGCTCCACAAGGGTTTGAGTGGGACCATACACCGAAAAACATAAAAGTACCGTTATCTAAAAAACGGTACTTAGAAAAAAATTACAGCGTTTTTCGTGTTCAGGAGGTCCCAATTAACTTATTTATGCAAGTGGCGTTCTTGGTATTTTTCCAAATTAAAAATTTGTAAATCTGTGTTATTATTAATTAAAACTGAAAACATTTTTAATTAAACTTAAAAAAATAAAACTTTGGTTCTTATACAACATAAAACAATAAAATCACGAAATTATATTAATTATTTTTTGGTCACAAAATCTTGTTTACTGTTAAATATGGGCATCTCTTGTCTTGATTCAAGTTTCGTCTGTATTAATCCTTCTCTTAATTTCTTATCACATACGAGGCCGGATTGATATTGAAGCTACCTAGCGTTAGATGGCAGCACAAACACAAAAACTTTTTTTTAGAAATTGCGATCTGTCAAACGTCAGCTGTTAAAATTTCACCCAAATTCATCGGTTAGTTTATTTGTTGTTGGATGATGCGTTAAACACACGCGTTTCAATTACAATTGAAACCAAAAAAAAGTAAAAAAAATTATTGATATTTTGAAAAATTGAAGAGAATATCGGCCGTATAATGTACGAGGTTTGTTCAAAAGAAAAGGTGAATTTTGAATTTTCGCCGGCTGTATACATTCGATTACCGAAAACATTAAAACAGTGAAAAAATTGGTTTGGAAAATCGTTGAATTACTATTAGATGCAAGATTTTGGCATATTAATCGGCTCAGGCCATGCAATTTTTACGAATGTTTTGGTTATGAAACGCGTGGCAGCGAAAATTGTTCCGAAATTGCTAAATTTTGAGCAAAAGCGATGTCGCATTTGTATCGCTCAGGTGTTGTCAACGACGATCCAGGTTTGTCAAAAGGGTCATAACTGGTGAAGAAACGTGGGTATATGGTTATGACGTCGAAACCAAGGCTCAATCATCTCAATGGAAGCGGCCAGATGAGCCAAGACCTAAATCGAAGAGCACACACAAACGTCACTAACTTTTTCAGTTGTCAACAACAAACTACTAATCCAAATGGGCTGATAATGCCAACATATGACTAACACATGTCTACCAACATAACAAAAAAAATTTTTCGATAATCGAATATACACACCCTGCGAAAATTTAAAATTCACCTTTTCTTTTCCTTAAATTTATATTACATTCATTTAGCAAGTGTTGGTTATATCTGACAAATATTCTAAATCTTAACTTTTTTCATGTTTTCTTATTTTAAGTGTTTGACATTATGTATGCCGGGTAGTTCTCTCACCAATTCATCTTCATTTTTATGTTTGATCATCACTGATGTAAATACATAACAGTGCAGCATATACTCGTATGTATATACATATGTAAATACATACGTATGTCAGTGTGCATGCAAATGAATGTGTGTTTATTTGCATGCATTTAATTTAATTACGTTTTTTTCATTTTTGCAATTATAAATTTATTGTTGCTGATATTCTTTTGTACCAACAAACGTACGCATTCATGCAAATATGTCACATGTGTAAAAATGTGCATGATGTACATACATGTACATAATAATGAATCTAGAAATTGTAAATTTTATGACAAGAAACATCAACAGCAATATTTTTTAGCAGCAACAACGACAAGAACAAAGTTGTTACGATAAAATTACAATAATTGTAATACGTAATGTAAAATGTCATAAACTGACAGATTTAATATTAATTGATAAACGAATGAATGAATCTTTTGGATAAACTGCGTGAAATGAAACAGAAAAATGGTGCAAAAAAAAGTTTAATGAAATCAGAAAGCTCGATAAAAGTTTATTGAGTGTAGTGAAAGAAGATATACGAACGTACATAATATGTATGCACGTACTTATGTACATACATAAATATGCATGTACACATATATGTACATGCATCGATGATGTTTTTTTTATAATAAAATTATTTGGAAATGTAAATAACAACAAATTCGAATCATTTACTCAACGTCATGACCATGATATAATAAACAAGTTAAAGCCGCTATTGTACAGCAAAAACGTATATATATTCTGACTCTCAAATTCCATATATAAAAAATATTGTTTGTTTTTTTTTGTCATATTTAGTTTGACATTCAGGAAATACGTCATAAGTAATCAGCTGTTTTAACGGGTTTACCTTGTTTATTGTATCATGGTCATAACTCGAAAGACCTCGTTTAAAGTTTTTAATTTATACACACTTCAATGGAAAAATAAAAAAAAAAACAATTCTTATCTCAAGGGTCGAAATTCTGAAGCTATTTGTATGATTTTTTTACGCACTATGAATAATTCTGAATTTTTAAGTAAAAATTACTAATGATTTGTGTGTGTGAATGAGTGTTATGACTAGAGTTTTTTTCCCGCAATCCCGGAATCCCGCTCCATGAAATAATAAAAATTAAATTTGTTAGGCATTAAAAAAAATTTTATTAGAAAGTTTGAAACACTATCATACACAGTCGTACAGAGTTCTGTCTCACTTTTAAAAATCGCATTGAATTCGCCACACTACCACACAAAAAAGATGCAAACACATACATACATGTGTATTTTTCACTCAAGTAATTTTAGATTTTATTGATTTTTTGCGCCTAAATAGTAGCAGATTTATAAAATAAATAGTTTTAATTTAATTTTGCTTTCATTGCAACTGAATTTCTTAAAAAGATGCATCTCTGATCGCATGAAATCTATAATTTTATGGAAATTTTCATAATTATACGGAAATCGGGACAGCCTTGTCAAAAAATCTGTCTCACAAGTGCATTTTATGGACACACTACTTTAAACTCGAGGTTTGAATTCCAAAAAAAAAAATATTAAATTCTTAAAATATGAAAATACTTTAATAATATAATTCATATTTTTTGGTTTAGGAAATAATTCTGTAAAACGCTTAAAGCGTTTATGCACTCGTCATGAAGCCTATTCCTAATTTTATTAACAAATTGCCCTGCTACCGAAAACGACCGCTCACTTTCTGCTGTTAAGTTGTCAATTATTTTTTTTTTATTATTTCTCGTGATCCCGTATGAAAAATCCGGGAATTCCCGGAAAAAAACGCAAGTTATGACCCGCTTATTTTAAAGACGATGTAAATTTCTTCTTTTTCTCGCGATAAAATATGTAGAACTATAGGTACCATTATTTTCATTCTAAAAATGCAGACATTTTTACATGGTTCTGATTGTCAACACTGTTTTTTTTTTTATTTCAACGGAAGAAGTTCAATTTTTTATAGCCACTTTTATTTGCGATCAGAGAAAAATTAAAATATAAGGAAATTTTTGTGGCAAGTAAAATAGGTTCTTTGCTTAATAATTTCTCTGTTTCCAAAAGTTATGGTCGAAATTGCTTTTTTGCTAATTTATCAAGATTAATGATAGATAGGCCAAACACAGCATTGTACGTTGGAAGAGCGAGATCATGACCCAATAATACAATTCTGTTCAATAATCTAGTTGGTTTTTTGCAGCGTTGTGTTTTTTAATGGTCGAACATTGTGAAGCTGTCAAAAGTTTTGTGCTGAAATCAGTTGATGGGAAATAAAATTTTTCTTCGGTACAAAAAAATATTTTAAATAGTACTTTTTTGACCTCCACGGTACTAAATTAAAATCTTTGTAATTTTTTCTTTATTAACTAAAAAACATATAATTAATTGTATTTGTTCTTGCTATATTATCGCAACAAACGCAATGTTATGTATGTATTTCGTATGTATGCTTTTTGAATAAACATATCAAACCGTGATTAAAAAGATGGTACGATCGTACTTTTTTGATACTATTGGATATTAAAAAATAACTCCGGCTCATTTAGTACTTTCTAACAATCGCTTTCCAGTATATCTCAACATATTGTTATGTAACTGGCCTTGGTTTATGTGGGGGATAAGATGGAGCAAAGTGACCGTACGTGAATGTGTGTACCGGCTGCTTCAGTCTGTCGAGGGTTCAAAATTTCACTTTTAGTCTATCCCATATACCAGATATAACAAGAAAAAAGTACACACTAGAGCGAAGGCTCAATAAAATACCATAGCCATTTGTTGAGATGGACGCAATTCTGGTGAATTCGTTAGCCAGCAGTACAAATGTTTTGTCTGCTCTGTACCCTACCCTAATCTTGTCTTCAAGCTGTTACAGAAGACCCCACGTACAAGTCAGAGCAACTTAGTTTTCAGATAGTTTCGAACCAACTATTAAATTGTTTATTTATGCATATTTTCTAACATATTTGTAGTATATATATGTATATCTATAGAAAAATCGTCATTAGAGTACAAAGTGTACAAAATATATAACTTTTTAAATATGAAAAAAATAATAAAAAAATTAACGTACGTATGAAAGTATTTAATCAAAACAAAATCAAAGTAAACTGAATGTTCAAATAGAAGTAGATATAAAGGGTGTCCCAACAAGAGCGCAATTTTTAAATTTTAAATAAAACAGATATTTAAAAAAAAATCGTGAAACTTTATTGTATCGTAAAGTAGATTTAAAAATTGCGTTCTTGTTGGGACACCCTTTATATGTATATCAGCAAATAAGTATGCATATCAGAAAAAAACAATTGATCTGGAAAACTGTGATCTACATAGTAACAACTTAATAAAGAAGTTGTTGAAATCCAAAAACAGCGTAGCAGATCAATTAAATAAAAGAAAGTGTCGCAGAGAAATAACAAAAAAGTTTAAAAGAAACTTACATGTACATGATATGATATTATTTTCTGCTCACATTGCTCGTTCGGAATTGAAGGCCTTCTCCTCCGCCGATGATTTCTTGTCTCCGTTCCTTTATACAACTAATCCAGGAATAATTTGTGTATGTATAATAAGCCTGGCACTCAATATAATGAGGAATAGAGAAACCGAGTGGAGAATATGTGGATTTTTTTTTATTTCTTACAATTCGCATACATGTATGTACTTGAAAAGAAAAAAACAAATTATTCATACATGAGTGCTCAAAATAAAAAAAAATTTAACTTCATTTTCGATAAAGCATAAAACAAAAAATTTTTCAAGTTCATACATGACAATTTAACATGAATATTCATATTTGAGTATTCATACATGTATTTTTCTGAAGCCTGATTGAAATCTTTTTTTTTTTTTCAAATAAAATTCCCGGTGATATGTATTCGTCCCATCGTAGTTTCTAAGAGGCTGAAAGGATATTCTTGAACCAAACATAAGAACACTCGAAAATCATCCTGCACACGAAATTGAATTCGGTTCAGTTGTTGAAAAGCTACAAAGACACAGAGGTGTCTGTTATTATCATGAGCACTTACCATACGGGAGCACTTGTTTAAGATGAAATTTATATAAAGTAACACCTCGTTAAACCCATCCTTGCAGCAACTCCGCCTTAAGTGAGAAATACAAAGATGCGATGAAATTGAATTAATAGTTGCAAGCGCTAAAAACTTCTTCGAACTACCAAATTTAAAATGACGTAAAACGAAACTTTATGCTTGATAAATTCTCCAGTCTGCAGGTATTTTTGTTGTTGCTGTTTAAAAGAGAGAACATTTTGCAAATGCAATTTATATGCACAACACGGCTTAATACAGCAAACAGAAAAGGCAAAGTGCAACTTTTGTGTAGCAACACTAAAGCAAAATGTAGCAACTAAGAGTGACTGATAAATAGCAGAAAATTAATGTGGGTGGAAAGTGGTGGTAGCAATGGTGAAGGTTTTTAAAAACTTTAAGAGCTGATAGGTAACTTTTTTGCGTGTTACCTTGTTATTTAAGTTCCTCTGTTCAGTTGACAGTTAAGGGTTGCGTGACGACAAATTTAAGACTTGTCTTTAAAAATATTTTCATCTTCATTTAGAGTGGTTTCTTTATGTTTGTCCTTTGTGTGTTTGATGTGTAAATGTCCTGTACGTGTTTTAGCTGGATATTCAATACTTAAAGTTCAGCTAGTGGAGATTTTCAATACATTGTTATGTATTTGCTGCCCTGTGAGAATGCATGCATACTTGGTGTGTGTGTGTGTGTATGTGGATATGTGTGTGCGGATGTGTGTAAATAATTTTTTAATACGTTGAGTGGAGTTTTGCCTTGGATGTGTAAAGCAATGTGAGTGTGTATCGTAAAAGCACTTTAACGCTGTTTTGTATTAACATTAAATTAAATGTAAATGTATTAAATGTAAAAATCACTGCTTGATTTCAATTGCCAGTTGGCTTAAAGAATATGGCCGAAGAAAAACGAGTGCAATTGAAAAAGTTTACGTAATTAAATAGACATACAAATTTTAAAAATAAAAAAATTAGCATCTAATATTATTTTTTTTTAAATAAAATCATCCCCGTAAATTTGAACCAATTTTTGAAAACTACACATGTGTATCTGCAGTTATATAAAATTAATTAAGCAGAACAGACAGCAATAAAATAGAATATAAGTTGATTATGGAACTGAAGGGCAAGCTAGTTTATATGTACATATATGCTTAACAAACTTTAAAAAAAATAGTTTACGTTATCGCGAGTTCACTGTATTTGCTCCGGTTGCTACATGTTTATTGAAGGTTTTCGTTTTCCTCCTATTTGCTTTTAATTTCTCTAGCTTTATTTCTTTATTTGTTCACATACTTGCTAAGACATGTCTGATATGTTCTATTGTTTTAAGAAAATAGAAAAAAAGAAAACAAAGAACAAAAAAGTGGTATTTAATGTTAAATAAAACTATTGATTTTTTCTATTTTTGCACTCACTTATTTCGTTAAAACAAAAAATAAAAAAGAAAACTAATGGAATTGTGTGTTGTGTGTGGGCTTTTTTCTTTAAAAAACAAAAAAGTGTATTTAAATAAATAACAAGTTCGAGGCTTTGCTATTAATTAAATGAGGTGTGTAGTATGAGGTACAAGTGAGACTATTAGCTAACATTGCGAACATAAAATTATGCAGACGAATATTAAAATAAAAATTATTGTGTTATTCTGTTTAGTTTTGCCATAACCTACACCAACTAATTTGTATTAGTTTTCTGTTTGTTTTCTATTGGAAATTCAATCTTGTGAGTGTTTGTTTGTTCTTATTTATAGTGAAAAAAACATGTTACAATTTTTAGTAAATTTGTTTAAAGGAACATTTTAACAATTGCTAAAACTAAAACTCAATGAGCTGCAATTTGCGCAAAAATAGTTGCGTCACATTGAAAAAATGTCTGCAATGAATTGATTGAAAGATTTGATATTCAGACTAAAAAAGTCAACAAGGTCAAAAACTAAAATTTCAAAATTTAAATCTAAATATCTTTTAAGCTATAAGAGATAAGTTATTGCAACATGCTGGCCAAGAAATTAATCACCACTATCGTGAATAACAAATGGAATTTTTGTTCCCATGAAATTATCATTCCCTCCGAAGGGAAAAATCGTGAATCTCCTGTGAACTCTTCTTTCCGCTATCACTTCTCAGTGAAAGTATAATAGAGCAGAATATATGTCAAGCTTTAAAATTTATTAAAAATTAAACATATTTAAATTTAACTATGAATAAATATAAATTTTTGGTTATAAATTAAATATTTCTAAAATGTTTTTTTTTTTTTAATATTTTAGGTGCAGTGATAATCATTCTCAATACTACTCAATACCTTTTCAATTGAGTACTCGATACTACTCAATACTTTTAACGTTTTTTTCAAAATAAATATATTTTATAGCTTAAAATTCGATTTTATTATAACACGTACTCCGTAATTCATGGAATATCAAATTTAATAATCCACTAAAAATATCAAAATAACGGTCAGGCCAATTAATTGTTGCAAACGATTAAATCATTTGCGCTTAACTTTCTTTAAAACCTAGTTGTATTAATTTAAAATATTTTTAAGTAAAATTTTCGTATTTGCATGTGGAAATGCATCTCTGAAAGTATTGAGTAGTTAGTTTTGGGTATTGAGTACCGGGAAATATGTACGATATTTAGTACTCGGTACTCAAATACTCAATATTTTTACAACACTATTCACTACCAATGACCATATATACCAAAAAGATGCATACTCTGTCCAAAAAGGTTTCCTGTGAAATCATTGTTAAGAATAATGAACAGTATTCACTAAAATTTAATATACTATTGGAAGAAAAAATGTTGAAATTACAGTTCACCTGCAAAAATTAAGTAAACAAAATCAAGAACAAAGTGGAAAAATTACCCTGAAAAATATTCATTATTAGAGGAATTTATATCGTGATTGCGCAACATCAGGGAAAAGGGAAATACTTGGAGGGAGAAAATATTCACGATAGGGGTGAACATTTACTGAAACCTTAGGTTTTTGCATGTGCATTTTAGAGATACTTAATTGTGGCCAATATTTTTTTCTATCGACCCGAACGCAGCAACTATTTTATTTTTTTCCATAAAAAAATTTATTTTAATATAAAAATGTTTTTCCCAACTTTCCTATATTTCACTTTCTGTAGTTACATTTTATTTATTGCTGTGGTATTATTCAATGAAGTGTTTTAATTACACTTTGAAAAGTCCTTTGTGGCTCATTTTTGCTCATAATTACAAATCCAGTTCTCATCGTCATCCTTCTTACCATCTGTCCTTCTTAGGCAATAGTTAAGATAATTCTTGGAAATCTAATTTAAATGAAGTATGATTTCAAACACTTCATAACAAAACCCCAATTACAACTGGATTAATAAAAACTAAAACCTAAACCAAAGATAACGAGCAGGGTGATTTAAAACAAATAACTGAATAAAAGACAAATGAGTAATGCAATTTGGTTTTGTGATTAAGATTCTTTGAATTTGCATCTGCTTGGACAGTACAGGGTGGATACTCTACAACATTACGACAATTTCCTTTTAGCACAAATATTTGATGCTCTTATTTTTTGAAAAACTAGCAATAAACGTTTTAATAATCTGTAAGAGGAAATAAAGAAATGAAATGAAAGCAAACAAAACAACACAAAAAAAAAAACAATTTCATTATCTCAGAACAATCCGAAATGGGGTCATAAATTTTTATCTGTTTGAAGATACATAAACTTTTAACAAATTATCATTTGGCTCTTCCTGCCTTTGTTTATACATTTCTTTAAGAACTCCCTCCCTCCAGCCGCAACATCTTGTAATGCCTCCTGAAGTCTAACTAAACTACTACTTAAACTAAAGTACTTGCATTGTCTGCAAATGAAAAATATAGAAATCTCTTACAAACAAAATAATGTTACTGTAACTCTTACCAAACAATTCAAATTCGTTCGTTATGGCAATTTCTTGTTACAAAGTGGTGAAACACTTGTTTTTTGGAGAGAGAATAAAAAAATAAAAATTACAAAGAAAAAGGAAACAAAAACAAATAAAGTTTGTTACCAACACAAGCACTTAGTAAATAAACTTTTTTGCTTGCATATCATGCACAAATCCAAACGCACGCACACGTACCCCCAAAAGTATACTCCAATTTTTCTTTATTTTTTTCACAATCACCCATTTGGTTTTGCGTTAATATTAGAAATACAATAATATAATTTATCCTTACCCAACATATTTCTTTGATTTTCATCATTGCTTTTTGCATGACTCATACGAACTGTGCTAGACTTTTTCTTTTTTTGTAACAAAAACAATATTTGCGTTTTTTTCTGTTGCCAAAAAAAACGAAAAAAAAATCATATAACAGCAAATTACCCTTGTCAAATGTATCAAGAAAACAAAAGAAATAAAAATCGTTTTATTACAAGAAAAAAATAACAAAACTATTGTTGGTAGTGTTGACATTTATTCTCTTCCTTCCACCATCGCCCCAACAAAACAAATATTTTCTCGTTATTTTATAAGGGGAAGAATCGAAAAACCGGCTTTAAACTTAACAGATAAAAAATCACAATAACTGAGGACTAGCAAATAAAGCTATAAACACATTCACGACAGCAGGCTACATGACTACAAATGTCGCTGGCTACAAATGTCTCCCTGTAGTCAACTACTTAATTATTTTGAAAACGACAGCTACACAGTAAGAAGTTGATTCATTTATATTCCAGAGGTGTTACTTTATTTTTTTTTGTTTTTTTAAAGTTACCTTTTTTAAATAGTACAATTCAATGCATCAATCAAATGAAAAATAATCACTTATATCGCAAAAATAGCTAAAAACCGCGAAAAGTTAAAAGATTTTGAAACAGCCGTAAAGCTTCCTAAATTGAGATAAAAACTTAAAGAATGTGATATGCATTCACGATCCTTACATTTTTAGGTATTTTTAGAAGATTTTTTACCGCTTTTTCAAAACTTTGCAACTTTTCGTGAACTTCGCTTTTTTGCGACTTTTTCTATTTGTTATTATTTCATCGACTTTGTAATGATATTAAAAATTTTTTTCACCCCATTAGATTAGAAGTTATTGCGAATTTTTGTGATTTTTGCAGTTTTTTGCGAGTTTTTCACATTCCTTACATTCTCAGTTCGTTTCGCGTATTATCGCGACTATCGCGTTATAATTCACTCAGTTGCCGCTTTATTGCTTCATTGAAATTTTAAGATTTTATAACAATATGAACACGGAATATACATCTAATATGCAGGAATTTCATTGCCTTATTTTTATGCAAAAATTATTTTTACACTAAAAGTTAATACCAGAAAAAGAACTGCAATTTTTGCATTTTTATATTTCACATTAAAAAAAAGATTTCTTAGCAATAATTAGCTTTACATATTTTGTTATACTCTCAACTCTTTTTTTTTTGTTTCGTAGCCAACAAAAATAAAAATTAGTTTAATTTGACTACACGACAAGAGTAGCATGGACAACAAACAACCTGCAGTCGTAGCCGTGCAGTCGTGAAAATAATCATTTTCTTATAAACACATGTTTTCTATTTTTGACAGGTTGTAGTCGGTAAACTGCTGTAGTGAATGTGTTATAGCTTAAGAATGGTTGGGTAGTAGTTTCATGTTCAAAACTTAAACTGGCTGATTTAGTTTGGAAATATCTCGATTTTGCTTCACTGTGAGCTGGAAGCTACAATTAACTAAGCGAATTATTTTGTGAAACGCAACCCGAAGCGCTAACAAACCTTTTATGAAACTTGTTTGTCTAGTACGAAATCTGTCCATGTGTAATTTCTCAACGCCTCGCGATAGGTTTTTCAAAGTACTTACGTGATTTCGAGCATAATCTAGTTGTTTAGATTACCCACACAAAATAAAAATAGTTCGTCTCTTGATTTTGACAAAATCTACCCAAATAGTACTAAAAATACTACCCTGTACAAGAATTTTTCTTTATTAGGTGCGCTCGTCAGTTGTTTTGCTTTTGAAGGTTAATTTGGAGTTTGGTAACATGGACTTTGACATTTAAAGAGAAAAATTTCAAACAACTGTTTTTGATATGGATACGAGATCTTGAAGAATGCTATAGATTTTGGTACGAAATTTCAATTGATATGTACAAGATTTCATACTGGTAGAAATACACTATTATTTAGTTGAAGCTCTCACCTCAAAATGGGACATAATCTAAATGTTTGCGAACTAAATCAACCAGGCCAGAATAAGGTCCAAAAAGCTTTTAAAGAAAATTTCATAGCCGATTGTAGAGTACTTTTAATACAAAAAAAAGTATAGTTTTTATGTATGTTCTGCCTGGCATCTTTTGAATGAAATAAAAAAACGACACTTTTGCCGTTAGAGCAGTGCATGTAGTGATGCTATTGTTATGGCCGTCGATTTTATTATGGACCATCAGCGATTGTTCCTGAAGTTGCAGATTTGTTCTGTTTCATCATTTATCTTTATGTAATTTCTTCGTTATCAAAGTTGCCAGAACATAAAACTTGTAGAATGTTAAAAATATAAAAAAAAAATTATACTAAAATATCCCACAGAACAAAATCTGAATTGTAAATTAAATTGCATGGCTATTTAATATATGAAACATGTATGCATATATCTATGTAGCTAAGGAAACTATTTAGCTCTAAGTGGATGTCCTTAAGACACCTCTAGTCTCTTTTTTATTGTAAGGGGTGATTTTTTAAAAGCTTTCGGATTTGATTTGAAAAAAAAAATTTTAAATCTAGAGAAATGTATGAAATCTTTGTGTCGATAGAGCGATCAATATAGTTCAATGTTTAATGATGATTTCATGTAAAAGTTGATCGCGACTAAGCCGCATATGGTTCATACGCTGGGTCCAATTTTGGCATACTCTCTCCAACATATCGGACGGTATAAATTCTTCAATATTGGCTTCCAGTGCGTCGACCATTGCGGGGTTTTCCCTATGGACACAAGACTTAACATAGCCCCACAAAAAATAGTCTAAAGGCGTTAAATCGCACGACTTGGCGGCTAATTGACCGACTCCAAATGTTTAATAAACTGTTCACCGAAGTCTCTTTTCATTTGGGCCATTGTTTCGCGTGCTGTGTGGCATGTGGCCACCGTCTTGTTGAAACCACATGTCAGCCAAGACCAGCTGTTCCATTTTGGGCAGAAAAAATGCAAAGAATCGACACTTCACAGTCATCAACAACACTGACGGTTACAGCTGCGATATTTTCTTCTTTCCGCACTCTACGTATGCGTGTAGTTTGTTTAATGTCCAATAAAGTAAATTTAGTGTGAAATTTAGTCACAAGATTCCGAATAGCCGCCTCAGAAGATCGCCCAAACTGACCATAAAATTAAAGAAGTGCTCGATGCACTTTCTTAACCGAGCATGAATTTGTGATTATAAAATTAAATAATCTACAAGCGGTGTTCGTTTGTAAGTCGAGTCATGGTTAAATTACATGTTTAACAGTGACATGTTACACGAAAACAGCTGATCTGCCAAAAACAGTGTTGCCAAAAACCGTGTTGCCAAAAAGAAAGCTTCTAAAAAATCACCCTTTATGTACTTTTTTATAAAATGTCGAATTTTTACTTTGCCAACATTCTGTTTGTTGTTAAAGCATGTTTCCAGTTACTGACCCGAAACAGACGTATGAAATAAAGCACAACTCACAAAAACTGAAGAAATGCCTCCCATAAATGAAACGCTAAATAAATTCTCTTAACACTCACATGCTGCCTCCCCATAAAATTAAAGTTTTTCTTATACAATTTTGTTTAAAGTTGGCTTTTCCTTTTTTTAGCTTTTTATTTTTTTACGCCGTCTTCTGTACATGTCGAAGTTTTGCTCTTTTTTTCTTTATCATTGACGATGATAATGATGATTTTCCTTGACTTGACTCTACTGGGTTGCATGTCGTACAAATTTTTGTTGTTTTAAAATGTGAAATAAAATATAAAAAATCTGTTTGCTGTTATTTTTTTGCTAAAATTTTCATGTTTGTTACCAGGCGTTGCTATTTTTGCTATTAAATCTGTTTGTTAGTTGTGTGTGTTCGGGTGTCCCTGTACGAGGAGTAAGAAAACATGCTACCATGCACTGTGGAACCCGATTTCGATTATTTTTTTCAATTATCTTAATAGTGTTCTTAAAGTTTTGCGGTCGCGCAAGAATCTTCGTTTCTTAAAATTTTCTATTTTAGGGAAGCAGTTCATAACATGGTTTTGCCACCAGCAATTGAAGTAAAATAAATGTTCCTAAAAGTTTGTTAGTTTGTCCATAATTTTTACAATATTCTTTAGTAAATAAATTTGTATGCATATTAAAATTAAAAAAAATATCTTTTAAATAGAATTAAGACTGACATATGCAAAAATATGATGTAGGGATTAAAATATGCAATAACGAATCGATGACAAAGTTCTGAAACGTATAAATATCTTATTCGTGCCTTCCTATTAGAAACGTGATCGTTACGGAATTCTCACTGACGCTCATGTACGCTCACGATAAACAAAATTTACACATGCACGACCTTGTATTGTTGGCTCACGTTCATGCACGCTCACGAAATAAAAAATTAAAAAATACGAAAACAATTACAATAAAGCAAAAAAAAATCACTAAACAATCACGACAAAAATCTAATCATGCACGCCGACTCACGCTCAGCTTTTTTTTAGATGCAGGTGTGGGTGATTGTAATTAAAAACTAATAACGTAATCACGCACGATTCATGCTAATCACGTCAGCGGTGCCCATATCTACTTCGTACGTTGCAATTGCATATTTCTGGTTTCCCTGGGTATAAGACTTTAATTTGCCATTCAGGCTTGTATTAAAATGATTGATTTAACTTGTATTTATTATGAAAGCAATACAGGGACAGCTAATGAACAGTTTGATTGAACGTAGCAGTTACTGTTTTCGATGGCCACTAAAGCAACTCCCATCAACAGCAAAATTTTACAGATATTTCTCGATCAAAAATAAAAATATAAATTGAATTAACTGAAAGTTATTAATATATTTTTGAAATTCAATTAATAGATTTAATTATTATCAAGAAAGGAATAGGAGGAGCTAAGTACATTAGCACAGAACGGAATAGTACGTACACCTTCATCAGGATCATTCAAGTTGATGTAACAGACCAACCTAAATTAGCGCGTAAAGCGTAGTGTTTTCCACAGCTCTGCCTTTACGCTGAAATTACTTACTTAAATAAGAGCGCCAATGCTGTGTCATAAACAATAGTGTTAACCTATCTTATTTAATAGAACTAGATCAACTTAAAACTATTTAGCTAAATTGCCATTACACCTAATTCTGTTTTTACACGGTTTGAAAATAAAAATATTTTTACACGATTTTATTCCATTTAGCACGATTCAAAATAACACAACACAAATAAATAAAAGCACACACAACTTACAAACATCTATAAGTCATACGAAAACAAGAAAGAGCACAAAGAGAATATGTACATACTTCTTTCTCTTTCGTTTTTTTTGTGTGTATACATACATACGTACAAGCAAATTTTTTGATCAGAGCAATTGCAAATACCACAAATTTAGGGGAATTCCCATTTTTTGCATACAAGCCAATTTACTTGTCAGAGGAATTTAAACTTTGCGTACTTGTGTGTGATTTAATAAAATAAACATGAATACTTCTGCTAAAAAATCATTGCTTCTTCACTAATTTTAATAGGTTTTAGAGATAAGGAACCGATCACTTTTTGCATGCGATCAATGTCTTTTTTCTCGAACCAATCTACCGTGTAAAAACAGAATTAGGTGTAGTTTGTATCAATAACAAAGAAAAACGGAAAGAAATTAATTAATTAATCGTTTCAATATACATATATATTTTGAATAAATTTTTTATTGTTTTGTTAAAACATATAAGTATATCACTGAAGAAGTTTTCCATTGAAAAAGCGAAATATTGGATTAATCAAATAAACTATATTTATATTGTTGATCTTAAGTTTGAAGAAATTATTTAATAAAATATACATAAGTAAAAAGATCGAAAAATTGAATAATTTTTAGAAATATTCGTATTCTAATTTGTTAAATAATTCGGTTAATTAGTTTATATTTATAGTCACTAGTATTCACCGCCAAAAGTGATAAACTCGAAAAGAGAACGCTGATGAGATGGTGTAGCGACCTCGAAATCAGTACTGAACCGTTCATTCTGCTAGTCTGATGAATAAATTGTTTCAAATAAAAAAAACAAAAACTCACTTAATAAAATGATGAATTTATCTAAAAAGTAATTTCTTAAATTAAGAAGAAATGGGTAAACTCAGATTTGAACTCAAGCCATAAATTTTCATTTCAATATATACGAGGGCGGATTGATATTGAAGCTACCTAGCGCTAGATGGCAGCACAAACACGAAAACTTTTTTAGAAATTGCGATCTGTCAAACGACCAAATTCATTGATTAGTTTATTTGTTGTAGTCTTTGGAAGTGAGTGTGTTTCTTGAAAAATGGAAAAAAGTGAATTTCGTGCATTGATTAAACACTACTATTTGAAAGGGAAAACGGCGAAAGAGGCAAAAGAAAAGCTCGATAAGCATTACGGTGAGTCTGCTCCGTCAGATTACATGGTAAAATATAGGATTGCTGAATTTAAACGCGGCCGAACAAGCACTGCAACAATACCATCAACAGGAAGGCCAAAAGAGGTCGTTACTAAAGAAAATATCAAGAAAATCCTCGATATCGTTATGAATGATCGATCGCCGAGTCAAGTTACGTGAGATTGTTGAAATGGTAAACATATCATATGAACGTGTGTTCAACATTTTGCATGTGTCGAACAAAAACGAGTTCGACTGACCACTTCACAGCGGTGTTTGGTAATCCTGTTGATTTTTGGCGTCGATTAATAACTGTTGATGAAACGTGGGTCCACCACTACACACCTGAAACCAAAAATCAATCGAACCAATGGGTGGAAGCTGGTGGACGTGCTCCAAAGAAGGCAAAGACAGTGAAATCGGCTGGCAAGTTTATGGCCACTGTATTTTGGGATGCACACGGAATATTGCTCATCGATTATCTTGAAAAAGGATCCACAATCACAGGAAAGTATTATCGTGCATTATTGGACCAATTGATTGATGCAATCAAGAAAAATCGACCACATTCAAAGAAGAAAAAAGTGCTCTTTCTTCAAGACAACGCACCGGTTCACACATTAGATACGATGCTAAAATTACGTGAAATACACTTCGAATTGGTTGATCATCCACCTCATAGTCCAGATTTTGCTACTAGTGACTTTTTCCTGTTTCCAAACTTGAAAAAATGGCTCACAGGAAAAAGTTCCATCTCAAACGAAGAAGTGATTACCTGAAGTAGCGCGTATTTTGAGGGGTTCCCAAAATCGTATTATTCAGATGGTATAAAAAGTTGGAATATCGTCTTACTAAGTGTATTGAGATAAAAGGAGACTATGTTGAGAAATAAATGGTTTTTGAAAAAAAATGTTTAGGTAGCTTCAATATCAATCCGCTCTCGTATGTGTTTTTTTTTATTATTTAAAGGTAGTTAATTTGTGTTATATTTTCACAATTACACGAAATGTAGCTTGCTGCGAAATTCTTTCCGCTATCCCACTGTGCTTTGCTATGACTTTTGTGTGGAAGTACATTTCGACTTTATAGCGTTGCGTGGGTCTTTTGTTGGTAGAAAAAAAGAAAAAACTGGGCGTTTTAAGTTGAATGCAGCAGTTGAATTTATTTCAGTTGTTATACAAATGCAATAACGATTTGTGGTTTGTTTTTAATAATCAGTAGAAAAACAAAAACAAAAAATTAAAAGTTCAAAGTAAAGTATGTACTCGTATGTAATATTTCCATCTACTGACATGCAAAAATATTTTGCATTGTTATGAACACAAATTAAGAAAATAAGTGGGCTCTAGGATGAGGTTCTTGACCACTAAAAGACAAAATTTGTCAAGTTATGACATGACGTAGGAGCTGTATGGTGATGTTGTTCTGCCAATGTTTTATTTTAATTTTTCTTTTGTCTGTATAGACAAACGCCCGTTTGGCATCATTGTAGTTTTTTTTAATCTTTTTTGATTTCTTTCTATTTTTCAATACACGTTAATGTCCTCTCTGCTTAAAAAAAAAACTCTAATATGATTGTATGCGTTCCCTAATCTGACAAATCTAATTAAATGATTTTTCATTACTTTCTCCAAGAAGTATCACATTTGTATCCTTTTGAATATTTTATTGATCTTAACTTTATTGATTTACCAAAGACAAGCAAAAACTTATACCCGTTGTTCATTGATTCAGAATAAGTTCATAAAGGTCGACTTTCTAAACGCAAGTTGCAATGCAAGTTCCAGAAACAACCAAAATTTTTTGAAATTTATCCAATTTATTTTTAATTACATGTCATTACTTTAGTGTTAATGAAGATGACCCGATCGAAAGCCACATTTTTATACATCGAATTCACTTCAGTTCTAGTAAAAAAATTTTGTGTTTACTATTTTGGAAATATTGAACTTTCAGAGTAAAAAATAGAATGGAAAAAATGTAACGTGCGTCAGAAAGGGTTCACGTGTTTTGAGAAAAAACAACACAGTTTTTTGGCTCCAAATAAGTTATTTTAGAATTCTCTTAGGAACTAGATTTTGTGTACTTTATTATGCAAAATTCGCTAGAAGATTACGAAAACACACTTTAACTTTCAAAGTTGCTTCTGTTTTGTGTAGCGTGAGTCACAAAACTTGATGATCAATTATTTCGCAACAAATACATGCTAACAAATTATTTTTTATGCCATTCGAAAGTACACTTACATATATCCCATAAATCATTATGCATAAGTTGAGGTACCTCTTTCCAAAGACCAAAAAATTGTTGTATATTAATGTGAAAACGGGTACGAATGTAACTTTCGTTACGCAGGATGATTTGCCCATATTTACAATGTGTAGACTTCGTAAACGCATACATACATGAAATCTCTGGCAACGCTTAATGTTTCTAATCGGCTGGCAGCTCAGTATGATATCAGCTGTCAAAATCTTGAATAAATTTTCTTTTGTACTCAACCGTGATGCAAACTATTGAGCTGCAATGGCGGATTAAAAATTAATTTTTATTTATTATAAAATGATCATCTATTTGTGATAAATTTTTTACGTCCATATTTACACAAAGTTTCTTGCGATTTAATAACATATGTTTATAAGACTTGTTTTATGTAAAGGGGTTTTCAACAGGAACTTTGTTTTTCAATTGCAGCAACACCAACAACATAATAGTTTTGTCAGTTAGTTTTTTGACGTATTTTCGCAGTAGATGTATTGGCAATTGTTACAATGGATTCAATTTCGCTCGAAAATCGCATTAAAATAATTAAAATCCATAATGAAAACGGTGGTTCTGTTAAAGTTACATATCGTAAAATTGGTGATATTTTCGGACAACATAATCGTCCTTCTGAGACCCCTATTAAGAATTTTGTCGTTAAATTTGAGTCGACAGGCCAACACCAACACGTGTTCGACCGGGTCGTTCAACTGAAAACATCGCAGCCGTGAGCCACAGTGTTGAAGAAGATCCAAATTTGTCAATTCCTCGACGTTCTCAACAATTGGGGTTATCCAAAACCAACACTTGGCGAATTTTGCGTAAGGTTACAAGGTTCAACTGGTGCAGAAATTGAAGCCGACCGATCGTTAGATTCGTTCAATTCATTTAGGAATGACATGCTGTTTTTTCTGAAAAAATCATTTTTTCAGACGAAGCCCATTATCACTTGTCAGGGTACGTCAACAAGCAAAATTGCCTCATTTGGGCTTCTGAAAATCCTAGAGCAATTATTGAGAAGCCTTCGCATGCTCAACGTGTCAATGTATGGTGCGCTATATGGTCTGGAGGCGTGACTGGGCCGTTTGCTTTCGAAAACGAGGCTGGAAATGCGGTAACGGTCAAAGGTTCGGGTTATGTTACCAAATCAATTTTGGCATATTATTAATGACGTGGATATCACTGGCATGTGGTTTCAACAGGACGGTGCCACATGTCTCACTGCCAATGAAATTATCAATTTATTGCAAACAAAATTTTCCGATCGCATAACTTTGCGATCAGCTATTAAATGGCCAGCCAGAACGTGTAAAGTAACACCACTGGATTATTTTTGTAGAGCTATTTTAAGGAGAAAGTCTATTCGAAGTCAATCGAATCGATTGCAGCCTTAAAACTCAAAATCCGTGATGTGAGTAACGAAATAGAGGAGCCATTTTGCCAAAAATTTATTAAAAACTTTGATGAAAGAATCTACATCTGTCAGCGTGGTCGTGGTGGACATTTGCCAGATATCGTTTTTCCATTCATAATTGCCGAAGTTTTCTCTTCGTAATACAATAAAAATTAGAATCATATTCATCTAAATTTTTTGTTTTATTTTGTTTTAGAAAACAAAGTCCTTGTTGAAAACCCCTATTTGAGTTGCACAGCGGCCTTCCTGAACGCCGCGGCGCCGTTTATATGCAAAACATTTCTCTGCAAAGCATAGTTGCACCCAAGATATGTTTTGCTTTGCATATTGAGCCTTTACTGCAATGCAGTCATAACTCAAAAAAACTGTTTAGCAGCAAACGAGTTTAAAGTTTTTCATTGATTCACAACTTAAATTAAAATTTTTCCTTTTTTGGATGACATTTTTCTATAATATGAACAACGCTATGATGATTATTGGCCGATATGCATATAATGTATTATAGTCATATTAAAAAAATAAAGCTTGGCAAAATGCAATTAAAGTATGCTTTGTGGTCTAAGCGAAATCGGCACTTTTTTGTAAAACTTCTCTTTAGCTTGAGCTGCAATTCTGAATTGTTTTACAATTCTGAAAATTTTTACAGGTAAGGTGGAAGCCGTGGATCACTTTCTCTTAAGTAATTTTAAATCTTTATTTGTTCCGATATGACTATATTGCATTAAAGAAGAAGTGCTTCGATAAAGTTTTTGTTTTATCGATAAAGTTTTTTTGTTGTTCTTTTTCTCTTGAGTGATACTTTTTTCTTCAAGTGAAACAGTAGTGCAATAATTCTGTTAAAACCGCCGGGACACCAACTAGTAACAATAATAAAAATAATTAATTATTGCCATTATTTGAGTAGTAGAACGGATAAATATAAATTATAAATTTGTTTGTTTCTTGATAATTTTTGGGATAGGGTTCCTTCTTATAATTATTTCCATGGCCGCATCTTTTTACAATTTCTCATAGTCTAAAGTATAGAAAAAGGTAATTTTTTTTGGTAGCTTTGGATAAAACATGGGTCCATTACTGTACACCGGAGACCAAAGAGCAGTCTACACAATGGCTTTCTCCGGCTGAACCTGCTCCGAAGAAGGCCAAGGTAAGTTTGTTAGCCAACAAGGTGATACGAATAGTTTTTTGGGATGCAAGTGGGATAATCCACATCGATTACCTTCAAAAGGAAAAAACAATAAACGGCGAATATTACGCCAACTTATTAGACCGATTTAATGAGGACTTAAAACGAAAACGACCCCATATGACCAAGAAAAAAAAAGTTATTTTTCATCAAGATAATGCACGGGTGCACACGTGTGCAGTCTCAATTGCAAAACTCTATGAATTGTGCTACGAATTGGTACCTCATCTGCCATCAAGCCCCTATTGACTGCTTCCTATTTCCAAACCTAAACAAATGGCTCGGTGGCAAGAGAAATGAAATTATTGATCAAAGAAATGCCTATTTTAAGGACCTCGAAAAATCCTATTTTTTTCGAAGGGATACAAAAATTGGAGCAACGTTGTTTTGCAAAAAAAAAAACCGTGTTTCATTCAAAAAGTCATGGACTTCTTGATCCGCTTTTGTACTATCGATGATGGCTGGATATTCATAGCTGACTCGTATTTAATTTTTACTAATGATTTCATGCTGTCTGTCGCTTGCACCGCCTACTTGCCCCTGCTGCAGGACCGTGTGTAGAGGCCTTCTACAGACAGTCTTTTGAAGTTTTTTCGAAGACTTCCTTTTACGACATTGTCTTATTTCTTTCATCTAGAAGTATTCGCTCTAGAGATAGACCAAAACTTCAATTGGACAGGATTTTACCAATTATCGTCAGCATATTCTGATTTTCAATTTCATTCCTTTAATGCTCCTCCTGTCCATCAATGCCAATGAACGATAATATCATATGCTTATGTGTCGGCAAATACACTCACACATTTTTCCCACATGTCTTATCTGCAGTTATGCATAAACTTTTGTGTTCTTTCTTGGAAATGAAAACTGCAATGTGTTTTAAACTTTTGCCACAACATATGGAAAAGAATTTTTTCTGTGAGAAATGAAACATATGATCAGTACTTTGCTCTTTATAACATGAAACATTTCAATGTCTGCTACTTTATATAAAACACCACAATTTCATATTATTTTTCTTCTAACATTTGTTTTTTTTTATATTCTGTAATAGACTTCTTACTTGCTATTTATTTTTATAACATAAAATAAATGTATTTTTATAGAGTTAGTTGTTTCCGCGTTATTTTTATTATGTTTTTTTATATAAATTGTAATGTCATATACTTGAATTTTCGTTTGCATGCATACGAGGTCGGTCCTGACGGCAAGAAAAACGCAAACAATCCGCGATAAATCTTTGCATTCCAATATATTTTCCTGCATGTAGAGTGTGATAGACAAGTGGGGGACCCAATTGGATAAATCGAATTAAATTTGCCTGTGCTCCCACTTTTTTACCTTTATTGTGACTAAAAATTCGCTTGGAATGTGGCTCCTTTCCTGAAAATTGCCTCGATCAATTGTATATATTTGATGAGTGTTAATTTATTAACCTGATTTCGCGTAAAAGAAAAAGTTTTTCTTGCCCCGAGTTAGTTGCGTCATAAGCGCAAATTTTGCACAACTATGTCCGTAATTGAGATCAATTAATTATACACTTAGCAATTAGTAGTTCTTTAATTGAGAAAAATTTGCAATGCAATCTTTGTCACACAACCCAATTCAATAAGTTAGTGGAGGAGATGGAAAAAAATCCTTCACTTGCTAAAGGTTTTCAAAAAGGCAGTCTTTCCTGTGATTTTATCCAGTGTGGACAAATTTTCCTTTCGATAACGTAGAGAATCTCAGAAATTATCTTAGACACTAATGGCTGCGATAATCCTAAGTTGAAATCATTGGCGACACTAAGCTGGTAGGATCCTTGCGCTAAAAACCTTAACGTTGCAGCCAATTTTATGGTTTTCGAAATATGTGTCGACCTGACTCCCACTTTTAAATGGTGTTATAGTGTCCAGCGCATACTTGAACAAATAACAATTTCAAACAAATAAAAATTTAACTCCTGGCAAATAGTAAGAAAACTTTAATTTATTGCTTACTTTTCACCAGGTAATTGAAATATGTTTTGAATTCTGCCTTATTAATCTTTTTTGCAACACCAGTTTTTTTTCTCTTTTCCTCATCATTCGAATCAGAATCACAAACAGGAACAAAAAAACATTTTACTTTAAAGTTATCATCCAAAAAATTTTTTTAAGAAAAACTTAAAAACAAAACAAAACAAGTGTCTAAATTATTAGAGATGTGCTTCAAAAATCGATAAACAATCGACATCGTTGCTTTGCTGTTATGGAATAAAAGTTTTGTATCGAATTGATGACGACGTCGATAATAGTTGATGTTGATATGAAATGACGACGACGCTAAATGGAATAAGGGTGAATGTTCTGAGTTGCTGAGGGGCGATAAAACCACTTTGTTGCATTCTATTCGAAATCGCTACATATCACAGGGTAATTCTGGAGCATTCCCTGTTGCTTTACAAAAATACATAAATTTTATATATTCTTACACAAATTGTAGGTTCATTAAACTATTATTATGGAGTAGATGTCGCCATTGATGTTGAAGTTTAAACGCTCAGAAAATTTAAATGTACTCGTACATTTCAATTTTTTTTATCGATTGTAATCAGTTGTTATTGTTTGGTGGGTGGGTGGTTATGGACAAGCTATCTGCTGGATTAAAGATTAATAACGACATTTAAACATTTTACAATTCTGCTGAATATACTGAATACTACAATTGCTCGTATGCAACATTAACATTAACAATTCATCTGCTTAAAATGCCAATACGTGTATTCTCCTCTAAATTTATATTGGCCGTACTCTTGTGTGTAGTGTAAATAAGTTGATGGGGACGATGATAAATGCTGTCTTGCATACGTTGTTATTAAAGTAATTTATTCATTTGAAAATGTAATTAATATTCTTTGTGAATAGTTGTTTAATTATGGCTTATTTGATGCATTATTATAATTAAAAGCAATTTGGGGATACAATTTTTCTCTTAAGCATTATTATTTTTATTATGAAGGAAAAGTTACTTCAATTGTTAGCCAGCTCAGTTTATCAATACTGCCCCAGTTTGAGAAGTGTTAATATTCTTAGGTTATTTTGCGGAGCTCCTCCAACTCTGCTTTGGTTCCGCCAGACAGAAAAAAATCACATTTACCAATTGTAACTTATTTATGATCATTTGAAATATTTATTTAGAAGTTGCGGCGTTCATGACGCTAGTTTCACTAATTTGCCTTAAACACTTGTTACTACTAATGTCATGTAAATTCACGATTAAGAAAGGTATGAGTGTGCAGTTGGCTCTTTAGAATGGGCCAAGTTAAGGTGTAGTTACGTCCAACATTCGAAAGAAATAGTAGCGATAACAAATGCATACTCGTATAATAATGCGAAGGCTTCTACGAGTATTTATATTTCGGGAATAGCAAATAATAACAAATATTTTTAAATGAATATTCCTTTATTGGTTTTCGAAATATTCCCCTTGATTGATCAATACACTTGCATTCGTTCAAACCATTTGTCATAGCAGTTTTTCCATTCCTCTTGAGACACCTCCAAAACGTGGTTTTTCAATGATTCAACTGCTTCTTCGGCGCTCGTAAATCCTTGACCACGCAGTTTACCTTTGATATTTAGGAATAAGAAGAAGTGACTGGGTGCCAAGGCAATACTGTACGGAGGACGAGTCATCAATTGAAGCAAAATCGCCGGCGAAGTAAAATAATTAATAAAATGGCTACAACAGCTTAAAACACATTTAATGCGCCTACTTGACATCAGAGGCGCTGCAGCACTGATCTAAAAACTAACACAGCGCGCAATGTAAGAGTTGTAAAAATTAAAAATTAAGCTTTCTCTCTTTCACCATCTGTCCTCAATGAACCCTTAATGGCGTCAAACTTTCTAATTGCGTAATTCAAGTGCATATCTTAGCTTAGTATTATAACTCTTCAAACTCTTTATGCAGAACTTCGTTATTATAGAGAGTTGCGAGAAGCGCGATCCACAAGTTCTATCAAAATATTAGCTGAAGTAGTTGTCGCATTGAATAGAAACCAAATTATGATAATTTAAAACCCCGAGCTCTCATATCATCCCAGCCATACCAATCATCGGCAACATAAGTTTTCATGATGTGTTCTTGCATCTATACTGGAAGTGATTAGCAGGAATCGTTCGTGATTACGCATGATCGTGATTAGTTTTTTTAATCACGTGAGCGTGCATGAATATGAGTATAAAAATTGAGCGGTAGTGAGTGTGCATGTGTTCATTTTTGGCGTGATTGTTTCGTGTTTTTCTTTGCTTTATTGATTTTTTTTTTCGCATACTCTTTTTTTATTATATTGTACTTTTTTTCGTAAATATTTCGTGAGCGTGAGTTTTCGTGGTTGTGACTAAATTTGTTTCCACTCGCGTGCGCGTTCGCGAACGTAGCCCAAAAATATAAGGTCGTGCATAAGAAAAATTTTTTATCGTGAGCGTGAGGGAAAAATCACTCACGGTTCCATCTCTAGCCTATATTAAGGCACATCACATCGCCCTCTTTTATCGATATACATAGCTTTGTACTAACGGCTAGGTAAAAAATAAAATTGCTGCACAGCATAAAAATAAAAGTGCCTACTGGAGGAGCTGCTGTAATGGAGCACTGCTCTAAAATCAGCAAATCGGGCATTATTAGAGATGTAAAATAATTAAGCTTTCATTTATCGCTTCACCATCTGCCGTTTCTACACTGTTTCTACACCCCAAGAAGGTGAAATGTTGACTGGTAGGCATTAATTGTCTGATCGTTACGTTTTTCTTCCTTACCAGTGTTATAAAATACGAGTAAATCCCTTTTTAGTAGTTTAGTTGTTAAACCTTCGTTTTTATATCATACCCTGATGAAGTCAAACTTAATTTTCAACCACTGGCCAAACAAAACCTTTCTCTTCTAACTCTCTATGGTCCATTTCATTTCAATTATAGTCGTTGCCGAATTTTATTTTTTCAAACTAAGTTTCAACCATAAATTTGCTTCCGTTTTGTTAATTTTTTTAAATAAGTATTTTTAAGCAAGTATAACAATAATAGTTTTTATGTGTTCTTTTTTTTCATTACAGGTAAGTGTTGTTAATAACACATCATCTACAGCCACATCCACTTGGTCTTACCACCGACTGGCACCTGGTGACCACAATTAGTTTTAGTTTGGCAATAACCCGTAGCTGTATACAAGTAGTGAGTGTATAATTTCACTATAAATTATAAAATATCACCCATTAAAGTTAAATCTCATAGAAACTTGAAACTTTTGTTTTATAATTTTTTGTGTTCTTTGCTGCACGAAAAATGCTTGAAACTATTACTGCCGTATCAGCAGCGCACAAAACTAATTGATATACAGACGTGAAGAGTAACATTAGAGACGGCCACTAGAGTAAAGGCTTACACAGGATTACGAACATGACCATAGTGCTGGTATAAGAGCACATTAGGGACACTTGTACATTGTGTGTATAAATATATCTGTAATGTAACACGATACAACAGTATGAGTACGGACATACGTACCGCACATATATCTCTAATCATAATACATACCTCTGCTTACATTTTTAGTGACTGCCCAGCAAGAACAACTGCTTCTCACTATAAGCTGGTTTTTAAATAGACAGTTGGTATAGCTCACAAAAATGCTTACTTATGTCATAATATTTATTCGCGTTGTCCCACTTAGGAGCATATCATGTTAAACGCTGCGCTTATTTCAGCACGGTGCGCTAGTATCAGATCATACTATTGTATTGCATTGTCGTTTCATATTCCTAACGCATCGTTGTTCATTGTATTATTGATAATTTTTTTTTTTAATTTATGCAGTAGCGCTTCCTTGTATGCGCCGCTGTAAATGGATGCGTAAAAATGAGTTCTTACGTGCGGTGGAGAGAAAAATGTGAACAAGTTAAATATGTTTTGTCATACAGTATTGAATTTATTCAGACAATTTTTACTATGAAGTGCATTTATATACAAGAAATTTTATGTACTGCTTCCAAAACCTCGATTAAATAGGATCGTATTTGTAGGTAGTGTCACAATAACAATTGTCACCAGATTTCATCTTTTTTAACACCATCTCAACACGGCTTTCGAAAAGGACGTTCTACTTCAACTAAACTGCTGCATTTAACTACAATCATTAATCATGAATTCACAAATGGCAAATTTACAGATGTTATTCATACTGACTTCAGTAAGGCTTTTGATAGAGTAAATCACTGCCTCTTGTTGCATAAATTGTATTTAATGGGGTTCTCTAACAGAACTTTGAATTGGATAAAATCTTATCTGGAAGATAGACATCAACGTGTTCGCTTCGTTAACGCTCTTTCTAGAAAAATTTATGTGAAATCTGGCGTTCAACGGGGTAGTCTTCTTGGGCCCATTTTTTTTTTCTTCCTTTATATCAACGATTTAGCATCCTCAGTACAATATTCTGATATACTAATCTATGCCGATGACGTCAATATATTTTTGAATTCGGATGATCAACTTAGTCAATCATATCTACAGCAAGATTTGGATTCATTTTTATTTGGTGTAAAGAGAACCTATTGGCTTTAAATCTCAATAAATGCAAACATATGCATTTTTACAGAAGAGCTAACTCTAGTGGGTGTTTCACTTTAGAAGGGTGCATATTGGAGTGCGTGGGTGAGTTTCTTGATCTTGGAGTTCTGTTTGATCGAAAGTTTATGTTTATTAACCATATAAATATGTGCATAAATAGGGCCCGTGGTGTATCTGCATTTATTAAACGGTGGGCCAAAGAATTTAATGAGTCAGCAGTAACGAGGCAACTTTATATTTCTTTAGTCACACATATCCTGGAATATTGTTCCGTCATCTGGGACCCTTACTATAACATCCATAGTGATCGTTTAGACTCGGTACAGAAGCAGTTTCTACTTTTTATATTGCATAATTCATACTCCAACCGTGTATCAAATTTGCTATCATACGAATTCAGATTACGTCAAAATAACTTGCCTACACTGAAGAGCCGGAGAAAAGTTTTAAATGCAATATTTGTTATTAAACTTATAAATGGTGACATCTGTTCCGATTTTCTGGTAAATGAGCTGACATTTAATGTACCGCAACGTCCACTACGTCAATTTCATCCTCTGGCACTGCAATATTTTCGTCAAAACTATGCTAATGCTGGCTGATCCATTCCGTAGAATTTGCTATAACTTTAATGAATTATACAATGCTATTGATATGTCTTTTCATATAAATGTGATTAAACGTAGTTTAATTGTATACTTAAACAACTAGTTTAGTTCAATATGATTTCATGTAACTTTTCTTTTTTTTAAATAAATAAATAAATACAAAAATAAAAAGAAAGCAAATAAACGAAACATGAATTAAATTGAAGTGCATACTTTTTTGAATGAGATTGAAAACGAAACGAAACGGTTGATCAAATATGGCAAGTTAAAATGGGTCTTATTGCGGTTGTCGAATGTTCGCCTTTGACTTTTACAAATTCTATTAGATTAAAGAAGCACACAACATTATTGGTTGCGCAACCGTTGAGTGTTTGTCTTGGAAACGCAGAATCTAGAAGTTCCGCTCCACACAACAGTTGAGTATTTGCTGCCATTTTATCCATTATACATTTGTTTTCACTACCTAGATTCAACATATTAGCCCAATTCACAATCTTGTGCAAATGGTCTTGCATAGTAGCATTTGCAAAGTGTTGTAGCATATTTTTATTCTACACTAACAAAATACAAAGAAATGCACTTGCTACTCTTGTATAAATAAGCAACACCTAAAAGTAGTAGTATATATTTCCACTCCACGTATGCAACACCTAATTGCAAACCAGAATACCGAAATGTTCTTTCGCCGCTCCTTAATGCATGTGAATGTGTAAATGTAAATAAAAAGATATTTTTTTCACAGCTGAGTTTGAATTTCGTGTTTTGCAAAAAATTATTCCAAAATAAATCAACAAGGTCGTTCACGATTGCTAGAACATGTTTACAATTGCAAAAATATGCCATCTGAAATGCACAAGATTGTGAATGGGGCTATTGTGCTTAGCCTCCACAGCTGATCGAAGAGAGTTATGCGGTTTTATACTCTAATGCAACGCCGCTTTTGTTAGGTGGCGGCTGCAAATTAATTTCTTAGATTTTGCGTTACAAATGCGATAAAGTAACGAAAATATAGAAATAAAATTAAAATACTAATTTCATTAAATATACGCAGGTTTATTATGGTGTCTTCTTATTTTAATTACATATTTAAATCAATATATTGTTGAAAGATTTTTTGAACACAGTGGCGGCTTAGCGTTGTTTATAATTTTATTGCAGTGTTTTGCTGCGCATTTTTATGTTGTAAATATTTAATTTGTGGTGCAGATTTTAAAATAAAAATGGAAATTTCCTGAGCTGCTGACTATAGCATTGAAGATCGGATTTATAATACATATATAATATTTCATTTGCAGCACTTTTATTTCCTTTCGATTGTTTACATTAATCAGCTGTTCATTTTTCAATTATTCATCAAGCCGTTTCTAAGGCTTAACAATTGGCAACAGTTTTACAATAGTTGAGCTCAACAGTTACTCGTACATCTCATGAACGCGTCCATTCTTTAATCTAGTACACACTGTCAAAGTCGAAAATTCCACAAACGTAATAAGGCAGAATGCTTTCCGCTGCAATATCCCCTGAAGGCTTTAAAACTGGGGCCAGAGTTCTTCCTTTTAGAAAGAATAAGTTTTTTTTATAATAATTTTATGCCGGCGTCGGGAGTGGATTTTAGATACACTGACATGGTGGTTGCGTCATAATGACCCACTTATTGAACTCGAGATATTTTTAGATTGAATCCAAGGAAATTAAGCATGACTATTAAAAAAATTACATATTTAATTTTGTTTTTAAATAAAAAATAAAGGAAAGCCTCCTTTATTCTAGCTTAAATATAATAAAAAGTGATGGAAAATTTTGAACCATCCCCAACGTTGGGTTAAAAAAACAACCGGCTCCAAAACAGAGAGGCGGAAAGAAAGAATGGGCTTTTGAACAGAAACAAACACTGAAAACAAATTAACAAATCTGGAAGTAAGTCCTTCTAAATAAAGCACGATTTTTTCAAATTCGATTCATAAACGGCGGAGCTCTAAGGAAACAAACATTCAAAATTAAATAAAAATTATATATATGTACATCCAAATCAAACTTTCAAACTACTTTTCATAATACCCGTACTTGCGGATTCCTTAAACTTTAACTTGTACCCTTTTTTCATTTTGTTTTCCTTCTGCTTAATATCTTGTTACCTAAAATTAAATTTTCAACTTTGACCACAGTGAACAACAACTGCCACACACACACTTATCGCCCTCATGTCGAAAGTAATAAACCGGCAACAACAAGAACAGCCACAACAAAAACAGTTAAAACAGATCAAATGTATATCCTTGCATATCCTTACGGTTATTAGTGTAACAGACACCAACAAATGGGTATGACTAACAATTCCTCGCAATTTATGTTGTGTTGCAAGTTGCAGCGACAAAAAAAAAGAACTTAAAAAAATTAACCGCCGCCCGTTACGACGCCACTATTTCAACAAAAATAAAATGAAGAAAAAAAAATTAAATAGTACAAACATGAGCACGAACAGATCCTAATGACGCCAACTTCATACTCCTTTTGTTTTTAATACATATGGAAACAAAATAAAAAAAAGCATTTGGAACGAAAAACAAATGAACACAGAAGTCGACAATGGTGCCATGTTTTCACTTTGCTTTTGGTGAATAGTTGTCGGCATAATTCTCCAAGCAGCTCATGGCGAAGGGAAGTAAACCTTTTAGAAGCTTAACTTAAAAAATACTTAAAGAAAGTATTTTCTTAAATTAAAATTTATTACACTATTTTAGATATTCTCTGCTGCATTTCAGTGATGCTTACGACAGACCACCAGACGATTACATAAACCAAATTTTTGAAAAAATGTCTTAAAGAAAATAATATATAAAAAAATCTCAAGAAATAAATAAGAATTCCTTAATATATAAACATTATAGTTAATTTAAAAAACAAACTTTAGAATTTAAATAATTAAGAACTTTAACAGCTAATTTTATTAATCCGTTTTGAAACTTAAATACATACAGTTTGTCAAAGAAATCTTTGCAATATCAGAAAAGGATAACTAGACAGCATGAATTGTTTTACAGTATGTATGTACTACGTCGAGTACATATAATCAATTAATTTTTATTTTTATTTATTTTTTTTTATTTGACACCCATTCAGGGATGGAAAATTTAATATTAACTTGATAGAAAAATTTTCATATTGCTCTGGTTTTATACATATGCCAAATCGAATACTTTAGATGTACTAAAAATTTTTTCTTAAATAAGTATTACTTATTTGACATTTTAAAATTAAAATCGACATTTTGAAAAAGTGTCCCTTTCTACTTTTTTAAGTTTTCCAAATATTCAACCATAACTATGTATTTTGTTTTCGAATATTGAAATTTTATTTTTTTATTATTGATTTATTTATAATACAAATATTTATAACTAGAAACACGAATATGAAAATATTGTATTTAAAAAAATCTATTTCGTGGTGTTCAGATTTTAATTTTCAAACGTTAACAACTCAGGCCTGTGTGTTAACAGTCTTTAGTTAATTAATTTAACTAAAGATTTTCATATGAATATCATTAGTTAAACCGGCATCACTAGTTAACTAACTAAGACTGTGAATTTGGGCCTAAGCGATAATTATTTTAGTGCACCTAAAAATACGTCTTCCAAACTAATTTGGGATCGCTAAGCACGAATACTAAATTTATTTATTTAAAAAATTTTTTTTTTCGATATATTCCGATTTTAATTTTCAAACTTTAACCTGTATTCACACGACCATATTCATAAACGATTATCAAAGTTAATCTGTGCATTAAAATCGGGGTTCCCATATAAAAATTCGACAATAAACATACTATAGCTTTATTAATCGTTTATGAATCAGGCTAACAGTCTTAAGTTAACTAATGAAGACAGTTTTACTAAAGATTTTTCATATAATTGCCATTAGTTAAACAGCCATCGTTAGTCAACTAACTAAGACTGTGAAATTGGGCCTATGTGATAATTATATCGTATTTTTGTCCCTCTGAATGTACATTTAGAGCCTAACAAAATGATACACTACTTTTTTATGATATCGATATTTATTACCCAATAACAGTTCGGAATAAATGGCTGAAAATTGATGAGCACGTTGCTTTTAATATATACAAAAATGTATCCATAAATAAGCGAAATCGGAGGGGATTGGCTTAAAATGTGTCCAATTTGGCATGGAGTGCCCCACATACATATTTATAATTTTCTTATTAATCCAATTATAATTAGGGTTCTGGTAACACAAAAAGTGTAACAACGAAAACCTATTGTTTTCATTAAAATGTACCATCTGTCAAAGTCAAAGGCTTCTATCTCGTGAATAATTGAAATTTTCACAAGAATTGTATTACTATACTGAAAATAACGAGATATGTTTTTTTTATTTTTTAAAGAACAAACACAAACCGCGAAGCCATTTTGGCTTGTCTGCAGAAACAGGAGGGTCTAGCCAGGAATCGAACCTGCGACCCCTCGACTAATAGTCTAGTATGTTATCTACTAGCCTACGGGGCTCCCCAAATAATTATTTTTGATGTACGTAATAGCGGGTAATGGGTTTAACTTAAATAAATAAAATAGGGAACGATATTATCAGCTTAAATAGGGAACTATTTATCGTCTTAAATATAGAACGCTGTTATCGATATCTATTTAAGGCAAAATGGCTCAGAAACATTGTCTCACCCAGTTTGTTTCTTTTTTTCTTTATTTGATGGTTGTTAAAGAGCTTAAGTGCAGAATTTATATTTTTTATTAAAATTATCGGGTGTCTTAGGAATTATATACATAATAAATTATATACATACGAGTAATTTAGTAAAAATTAGAGGATGTCCCTAACCGAACAAATACGGAACGCTATGTGCTCGAGTCGTACTCGCACTTGGCTGATTTTATTATATTATAAGATAAACTCAATCGTATTAACTTCTCCATTCATGTGTTCATGCGAGATTTGGTAAACATAGAAAAAAGTTGTAGGTGTTTTCGAGAACTATTTAATAGATACTAGTGTATCCAGAGGTCAACTCAATCACCCGCATTCTAGAAATTAATAATAAACATTTACATAAAAACATACGATAAAATATAAAAACAAAAAACATTCTAAATAAAAAACTTAAAACTCTGTCTCATTTCTATGCGAAAACAAATTGGACAAACACACATGCACACTTTGTTTATTTTTCAAGTTGAAGCTGATACATGCATGTGTGATAAGTGTGCATGTTTTAGTAGCAACTTAACTTTAAACGCTTATAGCTAAATATCTAACCGATTTAAAAATCGGTTCAGTATTACGACCGTTAAAGGGATCTAACCAAAAGTGTTTGCCTATTAATAATATTGATTACCAAGAAACTACCTTTGAAAAAGCTTGTCAAATCTATAGACACACAAATCCGACAAATATTTTTACAGAACAAAGAGGTCCTAAACTAAATGTGTTCCTTCCCATGACGTTGTGTTGTAGTCCTCTTTAAGTCACGAAAAAAATATATAGAAAATACATTCATTCATTCGAGTATACTAAAACTCATTTGTACAATTCTTGTCTTTTAGACTAATAAAAATAAGCAACACACACTATACGGACGGTGTACATAATATTTTCCATTTTATTTATTCCTTCATTTTCTATATTTTCACCATGATTTAAAAACGAAATGATTCATCCTTTATATTAAATACTATAATCAACAACAAAACAAGAACATGCAACGTAACGAGTCATACACAGAAGGAACTTCAAAATACTATAGAACGGGTATGCGGTTATTTTTAGCTGGCGCCGCAACTTTCTACCATTTCCAGTTTTTCTTTCCAATTTAGTATTTTTTATGTACTTCATCTAGTATATTTTTCTATATAAAATGTTTCACTATAACTATTATAAAAGTTTTACTCTGCTTTTTGATTATTTTCTCAGACACTCGTCTTTCTCTTTGTTTTGTATTTGAAAATTTAAAGAGCGAGTATTTTTTTGTATTCTCTATCACACTCTGGTGTTAATATTTGGGTACGTAAAAATGTAACTATGAGCTGGTTTTAAAAGGACACTGGGTAGTAAAAATAGAATTCTTTGCTATTAAACCCAACAATTTAAGAATTGATATGTCTAAGGAAGAGTAGTTTTCATATTCGAAAGCACAGGTTGAGTCACTTAGCCACCAATTTAAAGTTGCTTAAAATTAAACTGAGTTCCCTTTAGTTTTTCAAAATTATGCCAACGAGAATTTTAACAAGAAAAACACGCGAAATTTGTCGAAATCGTTTCTCTACTTTTTCACTTTCAGTGATTTCAATATTAAATATAGAGTAAGAATCAACTAGTAAAAAATATCAACCCTCATGCATGGAGTAGCTACTCCAACTTTAGCGTATGATAATGTAAAATAATTTGTCTGTCATATTTTTATTGCTTTATTAATTTCTTCATCATATATTCAATATTTATTTGCGACTGAACAAATGAAATGCTTATAGATCGATGTGTTCAAGTCGCAAGTTTTGGGAAATTTGCTGTTGAATGCACATTACCATGGAGAGCGTCCACCAAATGTGTCTTAGGAATTATTGTTTCAGACATTGTGTATTATGTCCAAGACATCTAGCACGAAGACACCCACTTTAATTAGGTTCAAAGTCACGCTGACATTATCATTCCTCTATCACAATGCAAGCTGCCGATTCAACACGAATCGTATCAACTTGCTCACCGCATGTGTGAAAACGAAGCTACCTGCCAAATAGCCAAGTCAACGTGGTTTGGCTGTCATCCATAATCGACGCCTGAGATTATTAGTATCAGTGCTAACTGAAATATTAAGACCCATGATAGGAAAATGAGTCTTAGCTACAACAATCATTGCAGGAGTTGTATTGATGAAAAGAAAGAAAGGAAATTGTGCTTCCCCTTCAATGTCAATGTACGGCGCTAACAATTATAACGAGAAGAATACTCGACTCAGAAACCTTCCCGGACATAGGCACTTTTCTTAGTTATATACAGGCAAGTTTAAATATGCACAAAAATTATTCAAATATGCATGCAAATATTCCTAAAAAAGCTTTAAAATATGCATCCGAAAAACACAGACTAATCATTTTTAAACAGGTTTGGTTTAAAAAAATGTTTATTGCAAAGTATAATAAGGATCTTCGATTGTTGCACAAAACGATTGAATACATTGAAAATATAGTACGTTCAACATCAGTCGATGTTACTGTATATCGACGGCTTAATATAGAAAGGTCGTATCTCAACTTTTACTTACTTTACAGGAGAAGAAAAAAACTCAATAAAATCTGAAAAAATAATAAAAATTTCTTTTTTCTGAAGCAGTTTTTTGTTAATATAGCCAACAAATTCAATTCTGTTTTATTTATTATTTTTTTTACATTTAATTATGTTGTTTTTAATCTTGGTCACCCTTTGAAGGCCAACATTTCGATTAAAAACTCTGTTAAGTTTTTCAATAAATATTTTATACCTAATATTTTGAAGTTTTTCTTTTACAATTAATGTTTTCTTAAATGTGGTTTGTTTTATTAATTAGGCTCTAGGTCATACTATTGAAAGGTAAAGCCGTCTGTTTGTTTTGTAAAGAGATTTAATAAAACAAAAGGAAAGGAAAGAAGTTTTATTTTCAATAGTATGACCTAGAGTCTAATTAATAAAAAACCCATATTTACTTTAACAACTAAGGTCGAATAAATCAAGAAATTCTTATTAATGTTTTCTTTTACGTCTTCTAGGACGTATAAACTTTTATGTAAAGAAAGTCCTTTGGCTTACAATTTTATTATACTGTGTAAAATTTATTAAAAATTGTCTTTTATGTATGCTAAATCTCTGCTTATTTCTATGAAATTGACGCAAAAATATATAGCAGCCTTTAACCAAGATCCCCATCTACTGTTAGAGGGCTTTGGAGGATTTACTTGGGGACATAGAATGCATTACATTGATACGAGAGGGCGCCTGGAAATTAATTCAGACAATAAGTTTATTGGGAAAAATACTACATACTAGTTCCAACTCAAGAAAAACTGCTTTGCAATTTTAAACAAATGCGTTAACATTGCAAAATGTACTCGTAAGCGAATAAAATCTGCAATTCTATGCAACCCATGAGGCAGACATGTAACATACAAAATTTTCGGGGTAAAGAATTTTTATTGATCGCACTGTGGAGACCATAATATGGAGCTGCGTCACTTATCACAAGCAATTTTTGTTAAAAAGATTTACCAACCTGCGTAACATGCAAATTAATGCGAGTTATATCAAAAATGTTTTTTTTTTTGGGAAAAATATGCAAATGCATATTTTTGATGCAAAAAGCATAAAAAAAACTTGTCCTGATTATATATAATCGTATTATACATTAATGGCCTTATTCACAAACGCTTAATAAAGTTAATGTGTACATTAAAACCGGTTTTCCCATATAAAAATCCAACATTAAACCTACAATAACTTTATTAACCATTTGTGAATAAGTCCGTAAATAACAATGAAATTTAATTAAGCTTTTCTCTGTATAATATTTTAGCATTCTGCCCCTGGTAAAACTGAAAACGAACAAGTAAAATAAAAATAAACGTCTCTAAAGGATCATAGCTTCCTTTTCACAAAAAAATTAAATAAATAAGAATAATAAGAACAGCAATAAAAATACATTACTACATGCATTGTTTTAAAGGTAAAAATGTCAGTTTTTTTTATTGTTACGCCCTTTTGCCTACCCCCGATTCCAATATATATTCGTTCCTTTAAACTCTTATAAGGAGCGTGGTGCCAAAACAAGTTTCTTCCAATATTCTCGATTTTCTGCACGATGTTTAATTTTATTCCAGTTTAAGTTTAACTTAGGACGTTTCAATTGCTATTTGGCGTTTCCATCGCATACCTGGTCGTCCTATACGGCGGCTGCCCTGTGGATTCCACTCCATAGCTTGTTTTCCTAAATCATCTGGTGGTTTTCGTAGGATGTGACCTATCCAAGTCCATTTGCGCTTACAGATTTCGTGTTGGATCGGGTGTTGATTAATTTCTGACCACAGGCGAATGTTGGAGATTGTTGAGGGCCAGTACACCCGTAGAATCTTACGCAAACATTTGGTAATAAAAACTTGTATGGCTTGTATGTCTCGTGATGCCGCGTTCCACGTCTCGCATCCATACAATAAAGTGGATTTTACGTTTGAATCAAACAGGCTTAGCTTTGTACGTCGTGACATATATGACGAGTTCCACACAGGGTTTAATTGGCCAAAAGCCTGACGCGCCCGAGCTCGATTACAATAGGGCGTAAAAAATAAAGTTCTACACCCGTAATTTTACAACAACAGCGGAATATTCACGAATAAGTGGAGAACAGTTTATTTCCTTGGAACTTGTCTTCTGTACCGTCGCAAACTAAATTCCAGGCGAATAAATTCTATTTATTTTTACTTATTGCAAGGTTCTGGGTCTTCTACTGCTTGCGATAGCAGACTGCTAATATTTTTCTTTTTTTTTTCAATTGACACATTTAGCTGCCTTAAGTTGTTTCTTATTTCTCACATTTATATCACTTCTATTGGAGAACTGGCTGACTGACTGGCTGGGCGACAGCCATTATCTCAGAGTATTTTGACATATTACTCATGCTTGGTGTGATTTTTGTGGCATAAAAAGGATAAACAAATTTATATTCATGTTTTTAACACATAATCACACTCTTGCATGCAAACTTTAAGAATATTAGACATGTAGAATATCACATTGTTTTTCGTGTATTGATTAAATTTATGCCTGCATCTATGATTTTGTATGCAAGTCGTTTTTGTTTTATTATTTTAATAGGATTATATTTCATTGTTGCTAAAAATCCTTTCTATTTAGAAAAACTGATGATGAGGAAATTATGAAAGTATCTGCAGACACAGCATAAGTTTGGTTATTCGATTGGGTTGTTTAGGTTTTAAAAATGCTTTTCGTTTTGCGGTATTTAAATAAATTGTTAATAGAAAATTAGTTCGACGCTTTCATGGAAAGAGTGGTGCTTTTCGAACCCATCTTAATTGAAATTATAGGATCAATTTAAGGATAAATTTAAAGTTTCAGGATCCAATTAGCTTATGTGTAAATTAATAATTGTGGGCGAAATATGAAACAAGAAAATAAAGAAGTGGGGACAAATTACGGCATTCGATATCGTACGAAATCTCATACACAATTTTTTGAATTTGTGTGTTAATTTCGTTCGATATCGAATGCCATAATTTGTCCCCTGGTATCGCCGGACAAGATCGTGATATCAGCAGTATAATTTTTATTGGTTGAAGGCTGACAAAGTATAGCGTTTCATAACGCTTCAGTACAAAGCATTGACCCTGCATTCCTTTTTTCAAAATGTCTTCAACAAGTATTAAAAAGGGCGCAAAAAAGAAAGTAAGTTATCGTTTTCAAAGTTCATTGTAGCAGACCTAAATACCGCAGCAGAACTGTATACAAACTTTTTATTGGTAATTTTTGGAAATCATTCATTTTTAAAGAATTTTTATCTATTAGAAATAGCCAAACTATTTGGCTGGTATCGAGCCCACTACCACAAGATTAATAAGAATCTATTTAGTATCAATAGTTAGAAAAGATTTAGCAAAAATTTAAACTTAACTAGAAACTAACAAATGTACAGGTTCATGTTATTACGAAATTTATTTTCAAATAAAAATTTAAAATCCATAGATATTGCAAATAATGTAAAAATTTAGTGCCAGAAATTCAAAAGAACGGAAACGGATCTTTCGCGAACATTCCTACAAACATTTAGGAGAGCTGATCAGATCGCGTAAGAACACTTAAGGTCAAGTGTGAATGGCCGGCCTCTGTCGTCATGTTGGCAAGTAATTTCAGTTGGGTACAACTAGAGTTCCTATAGATTTTTCGTCCGCGGACGAAATACGGCGGATGTCCATATTATTTCGTTATTTGTTGGACAACTTTTAAGCAATTACACAAATAATTGTAAAACACAAAACAAATTTCATAACAAACTTTCAAAAAAGTAAAAAAAATGTATAAATTTATATTTAACAATTGTCTAAAAAATGTTTAGACGGCCTCTTTGCGGACCGCCAGGAATGTTGCTAAGGACCCTAAAGTTTATGGGAACGCCCTTGCGGGAACCGTTAAGACTACATAGAAAATTTGCAAATAACTTTTTTAGGAATTACAAACGGAAAGACCAAAATATATTCTGGTGTTAAACCGATTATAAACATTTATTTTTTTGTTGTGAGTTTTATAAATTTTATTTAAAAACCATGAAATTTCTTATGTTATCTTTAGCGAATTTCTAAATACATATTTTTGTAAATTCTCCTGCCGTTACCTCAAGACATTGCTTGAACTACCATTTCCCTCACATACAGCCTGCAATGTATGTCACTGCAAATTACTTTCATTCCATACATTTTCAATTACCTTGAATTATTGTCATAAATTTTTCTCTAAACAACCAAAAAGAAGAAAAAAGTTTCACATGATATAAATTTTTTTTACAATTAGAAACAACCGTGAAAGGCAAACAAACAATTGCACTCTGCTAATAATGATGTCGAGGATGATTCATCCTTTGGCACATTTGCATGATCAGGTGTTGTTGTTTTTTTTTAGTTTTTATCCGGTTGTATCCTCACGTGTACCAAACAGATTTTATAACTTTCATGGAGTTGCTTATTTCCTAAATTTATATATATTTTTTTGTTCTTTTTTTTACAATATTTCTTGGTTAAATTACGAAATAGCCGGCTTTTTGTTGTGTTACCATATAAAAAAATGTTTGTGTTGTTTGTTAGTGCAAAAAACCCTTGACTGAAAGAAGGGTGGCTATTGTACGTGTGTGTGTGCGTGTGTGTGTGTGTTTTTCTTTTCTTTTTGTGGGGAGTTATTTTATTAAGCGCTCTGAAAACGAAGGAGCGCAAGTCAATGATTTCTATTATAATACTAAATTTTACTGTTACAGTATATAAAAATGAGAAACCCTTAACAAAAAAAATAATAATTAAATTATTTATGCAAAATACTGATAGTTAAATTTAATATTGAAAGATTTTTAAGTGGAAACACTGAAAAAAAATGTTTTGTTTGGGAATTGCAAAAACGAATGCCAGAGGGGCTTACTGTGAATTTCTAAGTTTTTTTCATAGTATTTCGCATCGAAAACTCTCCAGCAAATAACGAAAACCATTTAGTTTTTAATTGAAAAACATATAGAACTTACGAGGTGTGTTCAACAAAGACTGTTAAAAGAAAATTTTACTTGGAAAATAGAAATACCAATTTAGATTAAAAATGTTCTTTCTGTTCATTCTGGTAAAAACGTATGTCCAAAAAGAAATTTTGTATTCACACGTATTTATTTTTTAGTGCTTCTTGGTCCGCTCACTTTGATCCAAAAAAAATATATATACATATATAGTGATTCGTTATTATTTAAACAGTCACTGTAGTACAACGTCTGCTGTTGCCATTTCGGAAAAAGGGAGAGGCCAACAACACAAAAATTTTTACGCCCCAATCGCGATTTATTCAGCGTATTCTAAAGCAGTGGAAGGTATGGTAGAATTAACCTTAAAAAAAATCAGTATCCAACAGTTCCTAAGGGTTGCTCTACCGGATACCTGTGTTAATCTTCCTCTCAAGAAGATGATGTTATTTCAAACACCATTTTGGCTGAAGTAATTTGCTGACTAGACTTTTCCAAGGCGCCTAATAGAGTGTGACAAGTTCACAATTTCAGTGGACAACTGCTGCTTAGTGTTATGTTTTGTGGGTACCTTTTCGCTTGCTTTAAAAAAGAAATTGTTTGTGAGTGCTGATTGCCCAGTGAGTCGTACAACGCATTAGCGCATTAGCGCATTATCAAGGCCTTCCTGTCACTTTCCTTGTGAGAAAGATCAAATGTTCACAAACACTTCGTTTTCGTTTTCTATCTCTATTCCCAGTACAATATATTGGATGACTAGTGGTTATCCTGATGATTCAGTTAACTATCAGGTGAAATCATGGTTTCATTGCGAGAATAAAATTTAAGTTACTCTTTAAGGCTTTTCTTTGGGACTACGTAAAGTTTCAAACACATGTTAAGTGTTGGCATGACCAAACGTGCTTCAGATTTAAAATGTACATAAGATATTACATTTTTATTATTATTAACCCTTATTCCAGTTGTCAACATGAATACAAAAGGATATTGTTTTGCCTTGTTTGCTTCAAATTGTTATTCCAGTTGTGGTTATCGGATATTATCGATGACTGTCAACATAGAATTTGTATTCTACAAGAAAATTTGACGGCGATATTGTTTTGAAACTACTTTGAATTTGTTGTCGCCATTTTTCATAACGACTTGACTTAATTTGAAATATACTTAAATTGAAAAATGGAAAAAACTGAAAAATTTAAAATAACAACTGCAACTCAGTTTGAAAAATTAGTGGAAGATTTGCAGAAGAATGCCTTTCTTGCAGTGGGATTTTGCAGAGGCACTATTCCAAGTAATTTTAGAGATCAATGGGAAGAAATCGCGAGGGTTTTACATTCTTTTGGCTCGCCGATACGTTTAAGAAATGGATGACAAAAGGTAAGAAAGTAATGAGCGAAAATAGTCAAACATAAAAATGAAATTTCTTAATAGGTTTGGCGAGAATAGACTATTTATTTTTAAAAATCTTTTCAGTCGGCTCTCCTTTTTTATATGTAAAAAATTGATTTACAAGTCCCCCTAAAGAAATCCTCTTGTGGCCCTTCTGCTCCCTGTTTACGACCCCAATAATATCTTTCTAATACATAGAAACTCGTAAGCTTGTTATAACACGCTCTCTCTCTATCCTTAGTCTCTCATTATTTCTTTGCATGCAAAGTAGTGTCCTTGCGTATTTAAAATTCCAACAAGAAGAGCTATTTGAAAAATATTCTTCATTGTTTATAAACAGTTTGACTTGGTCTTTCGTTGCGTTTATAACGAAGATTAAGTTTGTAACTTTTTTTTGGTCAAAATAATTCTATATGACGTTTAAAATTGTCGTTGTGTAAAATTACGAATTCAGCGAAACGCAAATCTCTACACTTACTGAATTTCTTAACTCTCTTGTTGTACTCGCTGAGCACACAACAAGCAGCAAAAGGAAAGAAGGAAAAGGAAAACGTAATAACCGTTAGCTGCCACTTGTATAGTTGTGTTTGTGTGAGTGTGTGTGTATTCGTGTGTGAATGTGTTTTTATGTAGGAAAAATCAACTACAGCCAACTTCAGTTACATTTAGAACATATAGAACTGTCAACATAAACGCATAAAGGCAACTAACGTGTATAAACGTATTTGCGGTAGTAGAGAAAACGTGTAAAAGCAAATAAAAATATTTATAAGAGAAATAAAAACAAATAAATTTTATTAAAGAAGAAAAGCAAACACTATTTTTGTCATATTTTTTCTACTTACAAAAAAACCATCCAAAAAGTTTACAATAATAATATAATAGAATATTTTCGAAAAAAATTCTTAAATATTACAACAACAACAAAAAGTTCTCTGATACAAAAAGCAAGTGTTGTTTATTCTAAAACCAGACACCGCCCTTTAAGATTATAAGGCTAAAAAATATATAAAACAACAAAAAAAAAAGAATCATTTCAAAATCAAGATAAAAATAAAACAAACAAATCATTATCATTACAAGAAAAACATATCGCCAATTTAACAATCACTGCTAAAAGTCTAGCGTTAAAAAATAATTTTGACTTAATTTTTCAAAAGAAAGTATTTAAAATTGCTCGCGTTTATTTACTATAAAAAAATCAAGTAAGAACTAAAATAACATTCTCAATTCCATTTTTTATTTGAACGAAGAAAAAAGCAAGCGCGTCTAAAATCAATAAATTTTAGTCATCATGTTGATTGGATTAGTACGCGATTCTGTTATGCAGTGCTTCTGCCATACATGCCGGGCTCCCATTTTGCCAGCTGGTAAGAATTACGTTTTAATTTTTTGTTAATATCTTTTTGCAACTAATTGTAATTAATGTGAAGGCTATTATTGACCTGAAAATTGTATATTGTCAATAAGAGTATACGAAAAGTATTAAAAGCGAAAACCATTATTTTTCTACAGAAAATACGTTCGAGTATCTCAAAATATGTAATTGAGTTCTAGTTTAAATGTTATAAATTATCTGTAGAAGAATTATTTTGAAATAGTCAAATCTCTTGATTTCCCTGTTTTGGTCAATATTCCTAATTTAAAATTCTAGCGAAGATAAAAACCCTTAAAAAAAATCTATAATACAGAAATCTAACTTTAGTCTTTCATGGTCATGTTCTAAAAATTGATTTTTAAAGAAGAAAAAATAAAATATGAACTTAATATTGACACTAATGGGTCTTCGAACCAACACAAAAAATAAACTGTTCGGTAGACTGAAGGTTTTCGTAAATGAAACTGGAAAAAGTAGATTTATTATTTCAAATCGAATATTCCAATTCTTCACAAAAATAGCATCATATCTATATCGAGCCGGAAGGTATCATTGTCTAATATTTTTGATTTTTTTTAATTACTTCCGAAATTTTCCTTGGATCGATATTATTGTTTAAATTACTTTTTTATTTAGAAGCCTCTTTAAAGGCAGCGAATTCGCGATTAAAATCGTCTTAATTCGTTCTAGCGATACTGTCGAACAATTAAAAAATATTTTTTTTTTATTTTTGGACACATCGATTTTTATTTTTGTCGACTTAAAATCCTCCACATAGATCGGTTAATTGATTCGAGAGTTACGTTGTTAAACAATTTTCGAAAAAAAAAAGTTTCATTTCTTCAAAAACCTTTAGATTTTCGTTCGATTTGAACTTGAAATGAGCGAGAAGTTCCAGAAATGTCTTTCACAGTCTGCCGTTTTCCATATTAAAATTTGCTTAATATATATTTGATTTATTAACGCAACTGAAACAACTTTGGCATGTGTTAAATTTTTATGGTCCCGACAGCCATGGAATAAAATTGTCTCTGAATGTTCCGATAGACATGCATGAGCGGAGTTTGACGCCTTAAGTTCACGCACAAGAAACCCTCCGTGATGTGTGTGAGGACAAATTGACAGGTACTCATGCGAACACACATATATCATAATTGTTTCATGGGACCTCTGTTGGTTATAATTTAGTTTAAACGTTCATTTCTTAATCAAAATCTTATTTAATCTAATATTGTCGTAAATTTGACCATGTCGGAGCTCTTTAATTGTCATTTGTATATAAATAAAATGTTATCAATCATGATTTTACACACTCTCTATTAGCGCGGGCTTCGGCCTGAATGGGAGGTGAAAGAAAAAAACCACTCTTCAGCTCCACAACAATGAGTCCCCAAGTATGAGAGAATTCCCACGTATGTATATCACTTATTTTATATGAATTTTTATGCTTTCTTAATGTCAATTCCCAAAACATTTTCTATTAAATCACTATTTCATGAATTGATAAAGCATTTATTGCATACTTTGGTGGTTTTATAAAAACAATTTTTATTTGCATACTTAATAAGGAAGCAGCGGAGTTTTTCTAACGTGTAATAATATATTTTTGGAATTTTTCTAATAATTTTTAATCTTAATACAATTCATTTTTAAAGTATGCACTTGATTTGTAAAGCTAAAAATATTAATTATATCAGAAAAAAAAGAATTGTCCTTGAGAATTTTTTTAAACAGTCTTTATTCTAACAAATCGCACCATTCATGAACATCATAATTTAACGTTCTTTAGAAATGTTTTGCTTTTACTTCAAAGACTTCATAAAAGACATTGCATACACTGGAAAGATGTTAAATTACATATATTTACTACATTAAACATATTTAAAAATTTTTTTACACAAGTACACATAACTCACTAAAAATTAATTCAATAAAAATTATATATGAACCTAAAAGTCGATTTAAAAAAAGGACGACATTGAGATAATGATTCATAAACGTCTATCGATTTTTCTAGTTATCCTAAAAGTTAAGTTTACTTTAAGGATCATAATTGAAAAAGAAATCAATAATTTATTACTAAATATAAAATTTTTTATTGAAATCGTTTCGTAATTTTTAAAAAAGTAAATACATAAATAAATTATATACATACATACATACGTGCGCATATATTCTTACTTTTATAAAACCCCTCGAGACTAATAATCTAAAACATTTCTGAGTATTATAACCAGTTTTTATTGTTGCCATTTTTAAACGCCCGCAAGTAGGCAATAAAAAATCGTTTGTATGCATGTGTGGAAACAAAACGTTTAATGTTTGAGATGGCTACACACGGCAAGACCAATGGCGCCGAAATGCTGACATGAAATGATTGAACAAAAATGAGTCATGCAATTAAATTTTAATGGAAATGGTTGAAACAATGAGACGACTCATTTCAATACTCTATATACACAAAGGACACACAAACAAAGGACATACAATAGATATAAAATACACATTTAAAGATTTCTCATAAATAAATAAAGTATAATTTAAGGTAGATCTGTTTATTTTACTTTTTATAATAATTTTATTGACTTAAAAAGCGACTTAAATGTAATAAAGTTTAAAATTGCGAGACTTTACTTACTTACTTTTCTGTCTCCGGACCTCATTATTCTTTGCAGTGTAGAGGTTTTTTTCTGTCTATCTCGTGCCGTGGTTTGAGCTGTTCTAGCCTCGATTATTTGTTGAGTTAGAATCTTGTTGATAGTGTCTAGCCAAGCTACTCTTTTTCATCCTCTGGTCCTAGTACCGATCGGTCTTGCTTCTAATACTCGTCTCGGCAGGCGATATTTTGGCATTCTGGCAACACGAACAAGTCAACTTAGCTTTTGTCGCTCGGCCCCATTGTTCAGGCTTGCTGGTATTGTGTAGTTTCATATTCCCTCCCGGAACTTTAATATATACATATATTTTTTAAATCAACGAATGACCGCACCCCAACTTCGGTAGATTTTTCAGACCGCACCTGAAACCGAACTTTATTTCATTGAAGAGAAATAATTTTAATTTTTGTGATATCGAGCCCTATTTACCATTATATCGTAAGTGACAAAAGCAAACATTTTCAGAAGAGGGTTTTTATTATTTTATCCTTAAGCAGTAAGCAAAGCAAACGATAACAATCACTCCGGTTTTTCTTTTTCTTTCAAATTCTATGAATTTGTAAGACGTCGTAACTAGTATAAAGACTTGAACCTATTTGAAAAAAAAGCAGAATTTCGATAAATTTTCGCTTACGATTTCGTAAATAGGCCTCGATATATTTAATTAGTAAAAACAAAATAAAGACACATAAAAATCTGTTTTAGGGTTGATTTTTTGCGTATCTTTGATGATATACAAACATTACAACGTGCAGTGTTTGGAAAAAATTTTACAGTACGCCCAAAAATTAACCGAACATGTTTTTTCTAACTCACAACGAACCCCACCATTCGGTCGGACATCTATGAATGAGCATAAATTATGCAACAAAATCGTCTTATAAGAAATTCGTGTATTCGGAGGCAATCTTAAGCAATTAAATAAAAATCATAAGGTAGATTATATAAGATGTTATAATTTTTAAATTATAGAAAATTTTGCTGCTCGTAAAATTCGTCCGTGTGTTGTCATTTTCCTAATTCGATCATTCGAATGTACCAACAAAAAGGCATCACTAAGCCGTTAGTATTTGGTCGACAAGGATCGTTCTCAAAGTATCCTAATAACTTTATAGAAACCACAGGTCTCCGTTGTTCATTGTGGAAATACCGGGTAAACTCATTTATGTATTTATATCATGGGATCTTCCAATGTACAAAATACGAATATTTTTATGCGGAATTGTAGCATTTTTAGTTTAATTTACACCATTTTCACATTTAACGAAACCTTTTTCAAATTAAACGAAACCTTTTTCAAATTAAACGAAACTATATTCAAATTAAACGAAAACTTTTTCAAATTAAACGAAACCTTTTTAAAATTAAACGAAACCTTTTTGAGTTTAAATCGAATCTTTTTCACATTAAAAGAATCCTTTTTCAAATTAAACGAAGCCTTTTTCAAATTAAACGAAACCTTTTTCAAAGTAAACGAAACCTTTTTTCAAATTAAACGAAACCTTTTTCAATTTAAACGAAACCTTTTTGAGTTTAAATCAAATCTTTTTCACATTAAAAGAAACCTTTTTCAAAATAAACGAAAATTTTTTCACATTAAACGAAACTTTTAACGTACGTTGAGTAGTTTGGCAAACATCAGTTTTTTTCTTGTTTCGTTTTTATTAAGCTTTTTTTGTGTGTGTGGGGCAAAATTAAATTGAATAAAAATTAAAATTAAGAAAAAAACTCCAGAATATCCTCGAATTATATTTATGATGAGTACTTTAATCAAATGAAGGTGATTTAATATCCGTCAAAAAAGTACTAATTGTGTCAACATCCTACGGCGCGCCGTAACTTTAATGACAGCTAAAAAAAGCAGAGTACAACGTACGTACGCCTTAAAGTCAGAGTTGGCTACCCACTGGGTAACCCAAAAAAATACACTGGGTTTTATTAGGCATTTTATTTGAAAAAACCCACTTAGTTGGGTTTTGTTTAAATATAATATACAAATTTACTAGGACAAGATGGTGCAATTTCCAATGTTTATTAACAAGAAAAACATTAAAGATAAATACACAATTTAGAGTATTACAACAGAGCGGAATAATATTTTGTAATTGAATTATTTGCGCATTCAGCTGCTTAAATCGACTGTACAAAATGACATCAAAAATTTACAACTCTGCTAAATGTGTAAATGTACGAAGAAGTTCTCACATTCGATAGTTCGATCAACGAATTTCTGACGTTGAGCATTGCTTGTTGTAATTTAAAGGAACTATTGATTTTCTTTCTGTCTGTATACAATTTTAAATGAGTGATGTATATATTCGTCCGACGAAAATCGTTCCAAATTAAAACAATTTTAAATATTTATATTCACCCTTATTCCACTTGTCAACAACGACTTCAATTCAATACAATACAGATTGAAACTTGTCTACACGCTCTCGAAAACAATTTTGTGCTACTGACAGTCTATTTTTGTTCTCTAAGGTCTAGAAAATAACAAGAGCCTTTCAATAGTAGTCAGTTGTTTTCGACAATGGGTAGACAAGCCCCAATTTTTTTGGTATTCTATCGAAGTGAAGTCGATGTTGACAACTGGAATAAGCGGATTATTTTTGACTAAAAATGCAAATTTATGCAAAAATTTATCTCAATGAAAAAATATAATAAATGTAGGTATACTTATGTTAATTTAAACCCAATAAAGCCCAACAAAACCCTACAAAAAACCCACCGGGTTTTCGCCAACATCGCCAACACTGCTTAAAGTACTTGTTATTCTCTTGCAGCGCTCTACTTAATTTCTGAATGTGCCCCTCCAATTCCTTCCAAATTGAATAAAAAAAATATTATTGATGGTCACTTACTTATGCATGTATGTTAGTGACAACCAACTATTATTTTTATAATGACTTGTTGTTTGACTGATGATCTCTTACATGTTAACACAACAAAATTCTGATTACATGTTTATTATATTTAGTTTTCGTATTATATTTTGACATAGTTATCAGTATATACCAGTTTCATTTATTAGTTGCTTCCAAAAGCAGCTTTAGGGCGCAAATGAATGATGATGTAGTGTGTCTTTAGGTTTTTTTCTTTTAACAAATTTATTTTTATGATTGATGCTTAATATCGACAACTTATTTATTTTATACAAATCTAATAATGCAATAAACCGAGGACGGATTGTCATCTAAAGAATGCTTGAAATTTTTGTTCAATAAAAATTACTAGTATACTTTTAGGAGATTGCTTAATCATTATTAAATATTATGTAATTGTTTTTTGTAAAAGCCTTGATTTTTCCTTCAAGTCCTTTTTATGACATAAGCGCGAATCAATTATTACGAATAATTGATGTTTTTATTTAAGTCGCGGCTGATTTTTATTTGCAACTTATGCTTCATTTCCATACTTTAGTAAACACTGAATGGCGTTTTGAAAACAATTAATTTAACACCGGACGGACCAATACTTAATACAACAAATGGTACAAAAACCATTAAGAAAAAAATTTACACAATGATTCATCATTTATTTATTTATTTTGTATATGAGTGTGTGAATGATATAAAAATTTGGAAGAATTGCGTCAATAAATGTTAATGTCAAGGTTTCATAACATTTTCTTTGACGCTTGAAATGAATTGAAAATAAATAAGTAAATAAGAAAAATAGTTAAATAGAAATAAAAGGTAAAAATGTAATAATGAATTTTATATACTGAAATGTTTTTATATAGAATGGCCCAAAAATAAGGAAGGGGTTTCAGTTCATTGTAACGTTTTGTTTAAGACTTAATTATTAATTTTTATTTTTTTTTAAACACAGTATATTAATGAAGAATATTTTTTATTTAAATATAAAAAATTATATAACGCAAGTGGTGGCCATTTTCTGCTTCGCATAATCGTGCTCTTTCCAAAGCATTTTCCATAACCTTTCGCAAAACTTCAGGTGTTATGTTTGCTGATTTCGTCACGTATATTGCTTTTAATTGATGGATGATTCTTGATTTATAAATAGAGACTTTTATTTTCAAATAACCCCAAAGAAAGCAGTCCGGAGCTGTTAAATCCGGTGAACATGGAAATAATACGCGAAATAATTCGTGCACCAAAGATGTCGCGTAAAAGAGCCATTGTGGCCCTCGCAGTGTGCGCTGCGGCTTCATCCTGTTGGAACCATACTTGTGGATGGTTTTCCACGACTGGCCTTAAAAATTTTCCATGATTTGTCGATATCGAACACCAGTAATGAAAATGTCGCCGTTTAGCTTAAAAATATGTATGGACCAATTATCCTTTCCGACGGAACACCCCACCAAACAGTTGTTCACTTAAGGGGGTGTAATTGTCATTGTTGAACTACCCTTGGATTTTCCGTAGCCCAGATCCTGCGTTCTTGCAAATTAACAAACCCATCTAATTGAAAATGGAGTTCGTCGCTCATAATTAAATTATGAATAAAGACGTCATGTTGAAATAAAAATAATAAAAGTTCAACGATTTGGGCTCTTTTTTCGATTGTTCCATTTTAAATTCCCCAAGTCTTTTCAAAATACTGCAAAGAAATAAAAATAAATATAATAAAAAATTTAAAGGGATTCAAACTCCTTCGGTAATTTTGCGCCACTCTGTATAATTCTTTTTATATTTTTAAAGTACTCCTTGCATCTAGTACTCCTGCCACATGTCTTGACGAAATTGTACACTTCTGCGATCAAAAATTATGCTTTTACTAACAAAAATTAAAGGGACGTAACAATTGTGTTTATTTGATAAATGGAAGAAAACGACGTAATTACGAATTTTTTCCAAATGAAATATAATGAAATGGATTTCTTTGAAAGTTGTTTGAAGAATTGCATGGACGATTTATCAACGCATGTTTTCAAAAACGTCATCAGTGATTCTTGGAATTTTTAACATGTTTTATATTTTCAAATTTATCTTTAATTTTTTCATTCGGAAATGTGATTTAATAAAATAAGGACTACTTTTATATAAAATAAAACTGTTTGAAAACTTAATAATAATCAAATATTTTTTTAAATTTATTAATCGAGGTTGCCTCGATATCTTTCAAAGATTTTCAAAAAATAAAATAGATTCATATCGAATAATATAATTTGTTTGTTGTGATTTTTGAATAAGTTTCAAAACCTACTATGCTTATTTATACTTTTGTAATTTTTGAAATTCTCATTGGGTTTTTAAAAGTTTGTGTATAAGATAAGAGGTTTGAAACATTTCAAAAATATGGTTTAAGGTCTACTGATGATTTGGCATTAGCAGCAATGAAATGCATGTATATCTGTAGATAGACTAGCTAAAAAAGCCTCAACAAACAAAATTTTTTGAATAATAATCAAAGTGAAAATTACTAACTGTGAAATTTTAACAATATAATTACTAAAATGAATTCAAAGTGTGAAAATATGTCTCAGACAAATTTTGAGTTCAATTCAGTATTGAATAAAAAATAAAAAAAAATATTTGTATTTTAAAAAAGTTAATGAAAATAATATGGGCGTGGCAATCATTTGGCTGATATTGTTTCAATCACTCGATTACTACTCGATTTTTGTACATATAAAAATGAAACCAGATAGCCAAATACTAGATTAATCAAATAAGTGAAATGGAATTTCTTGCAACGTTTTCTTAAATTGTCGAACCTCCACCAAAAAAATCAACTGTTAACTCAACATTTCTCCAGTTATAACTTAAAAACTTTCATCATTCGAATTCAATCAATGTAATTTTGTCTTAAGTGTACTTTCGTTTGTACATTAGATTAATTTTTTAATATGCAGAAAATAAAAATTTTAAGAAATATTTATGCTTTTCGATGGCAAACTTAAAATAAAAAAGCCATGAAGCTAGAGGATGAAGAATTAAAAGACATGCCGAGACTCAGCAATTTTATATTTCACCACATGTGTTGTGTGTGTATCTTTGGATCCGCCAAGCACCTGTGATGTTGGCTTCAGTCAAATTATTGAATAATTCCTCAAGATATCGGGGAATGGACAATTACTTTTTTATCTATGTAAAATGTCATTTATGTTCGCTGCAATGTGGAAAACTATTCGTTCTCTAATGATTGGAACAATTACATGTGCGCTGCGCTGCGCTATTTACTTTGGATATCGCTTTGTTTTTCCGAAGGTTGTGGTAATTGAAACCGGATTCATTAATTAATGATTTTTTAATCTTATTGAATTCAATTGTTGTTACAACTGAAATTAATTAAATTTTAAAAGTACTAATTTGATTTTTGACTAAACCGATTTTTTCAAAATAAATTTATTCAATATCCAAAACTATTTCAGATATGCGACCAATTAGGTGCCATTAGGGACCCCTTGGACTACCCTACCTATATAGTGCACAACGTGTGCAATTCCATATTTGACCAAAATGGTCACTAATCTTTTCCAGAAATTTCACTAAAAAAACCGATTTTTTCAAAATCGATTTATTAAATTTCCAAAATTATTTCAGATTTGCGACCAATTGGGTGCCATTAGGGACCCCTTGGACTACCCTAAATATATAGTGCACAACGTGTGCAATTCCATATTTGACCAAAATGGTCACTAATCTTTTCCAGAAATTTCACTAAAAAAACCGATTTTTTCAAAATCAATTTATTCAATTTCCAAATTTATTTCAGATATGCGACCAATTGGGTGCCATTAGGGACCCCTTGGACTACCCTACCTATATAGTGCACAACGTGTGCAATTCCATATTTGACCAAAATGGTCACCAATCTTTTCCAGAAATTTCACTAAAAAAACCTTTTTTTTTAATTAATTTTTGTAGTGCCTGCCAACATATATCACATATTCTATTATTGTAATATCATTAGGTACATAATGGAGAATTTTTACCATATTTTTTTTGGCATGGACTTGGTCCCAATTCCTGGATTTTTCGTCTTTAATCAAATTTGCGACCACTGTTAACCGTTTTACAGAGCTCTGTTAAGTGCAAAATGTGCTATGTTAAAAAATTTTGGTTCGTGTCTCTGCTATTTAAATACGAATTTATCTTCACACACATTAAATTTTAAAAGTACTAATTTGATTTAAAAATGAAAAATAATTATCTTAAATGAAAAAATTGAATTTGTGTTTAAAAATAAATTGATTGGTTTTGAATAAAATTTAATTTGCTTCAAAGAAAATTGAGTTTGATTTGTAAAAATTAAATTTGAATCGAAAAGCAGTTAATTTTTTTAAATAACAATCTACGCGTTTTTATTTTTATTTCAATATTTATTATAAATATATTATTTTCTCTACATTAAAACAATAAAAAAATTATATTAAAAAAAAATAACTTGAAATTGTTTCAGGGTATAAAACTTACATTTTAAAAAACTCAATTTTATGTGATAAAATTTAAGACGCTGTTAATTACATTTTTATTTCGTTCTGAATTTTAGCAGGCAAACACTTATTTCTCAAACCTTTTAAATGTAGTATTTGAAATTCCAAAAATCGTTTGAAAATGCTGAAGTTGTTATTTAATAATGTTCATATATTTCTCTTCTTTGCATTCTGCTCTTAGGTTTGATGTATTAAATATTAAAGCATATCCTGCAGGCATACTTTGAATTTAAGCAAAATATTTATTTAACCGTCTCAATCTCTTTTCGCGTCGTTTGTTTTTCTTATTGTTTTAATTAAAATCATGCAAAACAATGTTCACTAAGAACCCGAAAATATTTTCATTTACTTGACAAGCATAATACGAAAACAAAAAAGGGGAAAAAGTCTTGCATATTTTTAAGCAAATGATTATACATATATTTAAAAAGTTATTTTCCCCCCTTTAATCTTATAGCATTTTCTCACATATTTTCTCGCACATTAAGTGAATATTTTTCTATTAGGATGAGCGAGTCAGTGTTTCAACCGGCTTAAAAAAATTTTTTTACCTAAAGATTAAATTATCTAACAATGAGTTCCGTATGAAAATTTAAACTTCAAAGCATACTTTAGGGCATAAGCAAAGTACTTGAACCGCTCTGTCTGCAATATTAGTATGAAAATTTGGCTTACAGTTATCCAGGACCAGCTATCTAGGAAAATGCTGAACTCATACAGCAGAGCTTCTCAAATGTGCTCCCATAACTACAATCTCGGGGTCAAGCGCCCAGAGATACATAGACATAATTATATGAGATTGATTTATTTAGCTCAAAAGGCGTAGACACGCACATTTTTTTGTTAAAGAAAAATTATATGTTTTGCATTAAAAGTTAAAAAGTGAATACATATATAACAATCGGCTTTTTAATTTTAAATATTCGAACTGCTTCACTACCGGTTATTTTTTTAACTGGAATACCCTATTATTTATGTAAGTTGCCTGGCAAATATGTGCGTGCGGGTATATATTTCTCATTCGTAAAATTCCGTCAGGCAAATTCTTTGTATATTTTACAAGGCGCATATTTTAAGTCAGCTATCCTTAGCATGGCTTCAAGGTTAATATAATGAATATTGCGTTTTATTTTACTTTTATTTAGTGATGGAATTCAGTTTTTCTTTTTTCATTTTTATTTTATTTGTCTCTTAAGTCACATGTGTTTTAAGAGGTTTTTGTTCCATTTTGTGCATATTTTATACAGAAAGTCTTCTATATATCCGTTGTTTTCTTTTTCTAATATAAATATATTTCTGTTATTATTTGCTCTTTTTAATTTCTATTTCACAGTTTATTATTTGTTTTTTATATTCTCTAAAGATTCGCTTTGAAATAACTATGATAACTTTTTTTATTCTTTGTGCCTGATTTGAAATGTGTAGAAAAAATGTATGTAATACAGCATGAGAAGAGTTGTTGAAATAGAAATGATCTAATGCAAAGTGGAACTATAATCTCTTAGGAATATACATAAATAGCAAATAGCGAAATGATTGCAAAAAAGCATTTCTTTCTGCAAGGGTTATTTTTGTTTGACAAAGTATTAAAATATGAATTTCTAAAAGAAAATAAAAATAAGAATTTAAGTATATAAGAAGTAAAAATTGGTTATTTGTATATATATATATATTTTTTTGCATTGAAATATTTAACTTGGAATATTGGAAATTATAGTCTTAGTCAACACTCAGTTCATGCAGCGTTGTTTTTACACAAATAGCCAATTTTGATTTTTAGAGAACAGAAAGGCCAACGAATAGAAAACAGAAAAACAATTTAACATGATTTTTATTTTCATAAAAAAAATTTATAATAAATCTTTAGACTATTCGATTTTTCTTTGGATAACTACCGAGAATTATTAGAAATGATTGTCTAAGAAACTAAATTTAAGATAAACATGAATTTTTTGAGTGATTTGTTCCAATAAAACCATCAAATTCGCTGGAATGCATCAAAAACCTTAAAATTTTCGATAAATTTAACTTTGGCCTTAAATAACTTGTAAACTATAAGGTTTTTAAAAAAATTATAAGAGACCTCTTTTGTAGAGCGTTCGATTCCCTACAAAAATAAGTAAAAGTCTCTTTTTTTATAATACATGACAGACTAGCAATAAAATTCAAAAAGTGCAGAGAATAATTTTTCCATATTATTCTTACGAGAAATAGAAAAACGCGATGCGGTCAGTCTTAATATTAATATTAAGGGCTCAACTTTTAACTGGCATCTTTTTACATTGAATTGAAACTTTTAAGCTTGTTTGCAAGAAAAAAAAAAAATTTTTTAAATAAACCCTAATGTATATACTTAGCGTTTTTCTTAAATACGTCATGCCCAAGATTAACTTTGCTTTGTTTTGAGTGACAAATTTAAACGCTTATTTAAATTAATTAATATGATGTTTGGAAAAGCGCGTCGAACAAGTGAAAGTTTCCATACATATTTATCTTTTATATATCGTACATTTTGTATGAAAAACAATAAGAAACTTATTTTTATTTTCCACGTAAAGTTTCACTTGTCGACACGTATTCCCGAATAGTCCTCATTGTGTGCCTGCTTCATTTCTATTCACTTATATTCAACACGATTTGAAAAGTTAACATCGATAAATTTTAACTTCATCTTCTCTGATTTGTATTAAAAACTGTTTCAGCCCGATTTAAGATTTCTATCGAGGTACTTTTGACATCTTCCCACTATTGCCTATTTGGGTTTCAATCCAAAGTAATTTGTTAGGCTAATGTTCGTAACGTCTATATATTCATTCATTTTGATAATAATAACCCACTTGACCAAGACCTTCGCCAGCGACCGTATCTCGAGCTTTCTTTTCGTAAATCATTCGGGATCAACAACCTACAACAAATCGAAGAATTGTACCTGTCGCCCAGTTTGTTGTCAAGCTATAGAATTCGAATATTCGCTCGTGATTTTAATAGCGAATCTTTAGCAAAATCAGAAGCGAACCTTAAACGATGCGATATTGAATTATTTTCGATTTGGGTACAAATAATTTTTCGAAATTATAAAAATGTATGTTCTGTTTATTGTCTTTCAGCCCAATCATGAATAAAAAATTCCCTGGGAGATTTCTCCCTTTTCCCAAAAAGGTGCTGTTCACATATAATATGCGAACAATTAATATGTGAACATTTTAGTGTTTTAAATTTTTTCTTCGCACTTTTTCCCAAAATTAATATTTTACTTATTTAGTAAAACAGTAACCATTTTGTTAAAAACAAATTGCAATTGATTATTGAGGGGTATAGCTTGTTCCTATGCGCATTTCACTGTTGCTAATGCAGATCATCATACATACTTATATGTGAACAGCCCCTTTTTGGGAAAATGGGGAAATCTCTCAGAGAAAACACTGCAGGAAATTTTAATAATAAAATTATACTGATTACCCACCAGTACTACTGACTTATTATACCCCAACAAATGATATCTACGAATTTAACACAGGCTTGTCCTACGAAATCTACCAGTAGACTGCGTCAATACTGGCTTGGTAGTTCTTGTGGGATCATATAGAGAAAATGACAATAGTAAGATTGTACTGACTTACTGCTGACGATATCACCACAATGTGGGAAATGTCCGTACTAAAATTATATTGATTATAATCTGTCAGAAAATGTTACAAATTATATACATTTACTTATAAGTTCATTTCTTCGTGGCTGGCAGAACCTTTGATTTAACAACTATTAATCAGAAGAAGAGACTTATTTAAAAGGATATATATATATGTTTGTAAAATAAAAATTCCGCTACTGTGCTTTTGAGCCCATCAGATTGATGATTTGTTTTTAAGCGGCAAACATATTCTCCAGCTATCAGAAACAAAAGACAAAAAAGAAAACAATTTGTTGACAGAGTCACCAAAAAGACACCATAATTGTTGACAAACGTATTGACATGGGTACACTTAATCCCATGCTTCCTTCAAGGAAGCTACGCATTGGTTTTTAGTCAGTTGTTGTCGACAGCGAGTAAATAAGTAAATTTTTTTTTGGTGTTGGTTCTAGGTAAACTCAACAAATAATTATAGAATAATGGGAGATATGTGTATAACATTTATTTCAAATTGGTCGCAATGTTCATTGCAGTGTATTTTTTTTCTTATGTTTTTGATTAATTATTTTTAAAATTTTCGGAGCGTTAACAGTTACTTCTATTGTAAATATTATTTTCCATCATATTGGCGTTTGAGTTGTTAGTATTAAATATTCTGTTCCATGATGATTAAACAATAACATGTTTATTATTTTTTTTTCATAAAACAGTAGATTTTCTTATGTATTGTTTTTATTTTTTCCTGGAAATTATAATTTTAGTTATTTATTGAGAGCGAAAAATGTAAAAACAAATGTGTGTACATTGTTAAAACAAATAAATAAATAGAAACGAATCGGTTAAGCAAAGATTGCTGGCTGCTGATTATTTGAGCTTGAAAATAATTTCAGAAATACATTTTAATAAATACATATTTACAAATTGAAATGGGATTTTATATAAAAAATATATATAAATTGTACACATATTTTTAATTGGATTTTTAATTTAAAAAATGTTTATTTAGAAAAATGCATTTCAAACGTGTTTAAAATGAAAAATAATAACTTACAATTTAAATTATACTTTTGAAGGAGCGTGTTTAGCAACATGCACAGAACAAATATTCTAATCAGGACATCATGAGTATTTCTGTACAACTATCATGCAGAACTATAATATAATTGTGTGTTATCATGTTATTATTATTAACCAAGTTCAGAAGATTTGAAAAATGATTGCTTTCTTCGGAATGACTTACTTCCCAATTGGTCCCGTGTTTTAATTTTTTATTTCGAGTGAAATATACATACGTCTGTCCGTCTGAAGTCAGTTATTAATTTGCAAATTTTTTCTTGATAAAATTTTTTATTGAAAATTTATAATAATAATTGTTTGGCATAGTATGCATGCATGCATATATGTAGTTTTGTTTGTTCATAACTATAGATATTTTAATCATAATATTGTTAGTAATATATTTTCAAAAGAAAAAAAGTCAAATATTGTTTCGCCACACATACAGGCGTGTTCATATAATTAAGTCAATCGTAAAGCCTTTTTTGATTAATTAAATAACACTTGTATACTTTTGTTAGTGGTTTTTAATCCAAAGTTGTTTTTAAAGCAAACACAACTTCACCGCGATCAATACTGAAATTTTACAATCAATAATTAACCTTAAATTAACCCATTGCTGTACGTTGTTTTTTATCTCATGTACCATTTTTATTTCTAATTTTAGTTTTTACTTAAGAGAAATTTTTTTTGATTTGCTTACTACTTAAGTACTATTGGTTTTTGTTTTTTTTGTATAATTTTTCTTGGCACCTCTGATATTTTATGATCACAAATTATCGTTACCTTTGCAACTATGATGGTTCATTGGAAGTTAACCAAAATCGTTTAATCCGCGAATATTCTTGTAATTATCTGTTGTTATATTTTGTTGTAAGTATATTTCTTAAAAAAAATAATTAACTGCCTATTCCAATATTTCCCCAATTTAAAAAGCCTCACAGAAAGTAAATAACCCCCCATAACAGACATGAAAATGTGATAACTCGCAACTATATTTCTTTGGGTGTTATATCCTTTGAACGTAACTTCTGAAAAATAAGATTCTCCATAAAAGTTTGGGTTTTTCCCAACTTGAGAAATGTGTTAGTTCTTAATATGTATTTGAAATTATATTATTCCATAATAGTTAAATTTTTCATAATTTTAAATAATAAATCTTTGGATTAATGAATTACGATACTCTAAGGACGACCTAATATAACGGGTGGTTCAAGTACAAGCCTCTTTTTGATTGATTTTTGATTTGACTATCGGTCAGTATCACAAAAACGAGTACCAAAATTAGTCGCTGTAGGCATGAACAACGTTTTGAAATATTGTAAACTTATTAGCGCACAAGTTTTACACTGAAATGTATTTTTAGTTTGAGAAACACTACAATTTAGGAAAATACACTTATTTAAATATTCGCAGTCTTGAAGAAGATCAATGTAGTTTAACATTAAGGTCGGCATCAAACATTTACTCTCAACTGAACGTCAATTTGATATCAAACTTTAATCTCAAACCTTTATCTTGGTGTGACAAGGGATGAAGAATAACGTCTAGTATCAGATAAAACCATTGTGTTTGTTGCGATAATATAACATAAACGCAAGAACAAATACAATTCATTATATGTTTTTAGTTAACAAAGAAACATTTACAAAGATTTCAATTTAGTACTGTGGGGTTCAAAAAAGTACTATTTAAAATATTTTTTGTACTGAAGACAATTTTAATTTTCCATCACTAAACGTATAAAATACAATTTTCTTCAACTGTTTTTGACATATTTGCGATTTAATAAACAAACAAAATGCCTGTTGTTTTTTTATTGTTTTATTTTTGTAATTGTGATTAGACCTGTATTATTAGATCATGGTCTGAAGCAAAAACATATTTTTCGCCGAGAACAAACTATAATAACAGAGACAATGCCTAGCAAGGTGTCAAGGTGGCACTTCCACACGGAGATCCATTCTTAAGAATATTTCAATAAAAACATGGCAAATTTTCTCTATTAATTTTTGTAATCAATACTACTTAAATACTTTTATCTTGCACAAGTAAATTATTGATTTTTTTCTTCATCTTTAGTCCTTCGCTATTCGTCCTCTGTCATAAAATTCACATTTTCTTCTGCAAGAAGAGAACAAATTTTATAATTTCCGAGAACTAAAAAAACAATCAATAATCGAAATGGCATGCCGTGCGTGTTGCACGTAATGACGCATTATTAAGCAAGCAACATCAGGCAAATACAGAAAAGTATCCAAGAATAGATTTTCTCATCTCACTCGTGCTGCTTCAACTACCGCAACACATGGCTCCATATTGTAATGACCATTAAGTAATAAAGTTAAAAAGTCATAGAAAGAATATTATTTAAGCAAAAGTTTATGTTTATTTTTTTCTTTCTTTCTTTGAAACTTAATGACAGTTGTAAAAAAAAACTTTTTAAATGCGGAATTTTTTTTATACCAAAAATTTTCTTAGAATAATAAACTAATGTTAAATATCAAATTAAAATAATGCTTTTGTTACCTTTTGTATCTGACCACAAAGAAAAGATGTGCGTAAAAATATAAAGTAACAAACATGTTCACAACCACCTCAACAGGAACACTAGACGAGTCCAACTAAAAAATATCGAATAAAGCATGAGACAGGCCTCTCAGAAATGTCGCTATCAGAATATAACAGAAGTAACGTTCGCAAATGGGTAAACAGCTGAAATAATTGTTGCAGTTAGTTGCAAAACAGTGATATCGTACGGACTAGTGCTGGCAAATTCTACTACTTTTCATTACTCAATAATATTCAATACTTTTCATTTGGGTACTCAATACACTCAATATTTTTAACGGATTTTTTGAATTTGTAACGCATAGTTTTTATCTGCAAAATGAAGTAGTTTCTTCAAAAATTAAATATAGATCTTCAACTATTATTGGTTTTGTATGTCTTTTGTTATTAAATAAAAAATAAATGTAAAGCTAACTTTTAATTTACGTTAACAACAACTTAAGAAATAATTTAATTGTTCTTAGAAAAAAAATTTTGAGTATTGAGTAACCAAAAAAAAGGAAATACTCGATACTCGGTACCCATTACTCAATATTTTTCCAGCACTAGTACGGACACACCTGATCAGATGCACGGGGTACTATGCTACACATTTGGTCTTAAGCTAGGAAAAGAGCGCGGCACTGGACCTCTGTCGAAGAACCAGAGAACCAACTTTTCGTCCGGCTCCCAGGTCATAGTACGCTCGTTGTCAAATTAGCTCATTCACAGATTAAGTCCAATAAGATGTTAGCGTCTTTACAAATAGCTATCTGACCGAAAATAGAATACAACTCTCCTGTATGGGAAAGTGCTTGAAAGTCTGTTTTGATGTTACTCGATCGTGTGCCTGAGAGTGCGAAGAAGGTCATCGGTGACGGTCTATTGACTCACTGGAACATCGTTGCAATGTGGGTTGTGTTTCGCTGTTTTATCGCTACTACAAGGGAATGTGCTCTAATGAAATCAGGGAACTTGTTCCCAATACTCGAACTTTTGTGGTCGATTGGCCAGTGAATCTTACAATGCACTTCAGAGAACATTCCTTTTTTTGGCCGCACAGTTCGCATGTGGAATAAACTCCCTCCTGAGATCTTTCCCGTCACTTTCAGTGTGGGGAGATAACCCAATGATACTCGAATGACCACAAACACTATTACCTCTATCCTTCCCATAGCCTATTTTCCTAGTTCCAGCACAATGCATTGCATATCTAAGGGTAATACCCTGAGTACTGGTTGTGATCAAAAACTAAATAAATATATACAAAATTTATAGGACCGCAATTAATGTTTATTCCGCGCATTATTAGGTATCCGTGGGGTGTTTAGCCACATAAAGTGCTAACAATCTGTTATTGGAAGCTGGAGAAATACAATCAGTTAACTTGGAATATTCGTAGCTCTTTGAAAACACAAAAACTGAGCTAATAAATTGAGCGAAACTACCCCCACGACACAACACCGTGTTGTATAACGAAACAGTAGGAAAATATAAATAAAGTTCTTTGGGATGACTCCTACCATGAATACACGCTTGTCCGATTAATATACTGTGGAATGATGCACATTCTTGCTTACAAGTACATCTACGCTAAATAGGACTAGCAGGCAAATAATGTAGCTTTCTGACGGTTAAAAATTCCCGTATTTTGCAAAAAGTACGCTGTTAGACATGATCGATGCATCATCTTCTATATTATTTTTTAGATCCCTTTTACCGCCGTAACACTACCGATTTTTGAAAGATTTATATGTTTTTAATTGGGGGTTTACATAGATGTGCACAATCTTAATTTTATTTAAATCGGTTCGATGTTTAGGGAGCTATAAGCGTTTAAAGTTGCTACTAACACATACACACTTATTACAAATGTATGTATCACCTTCATCGTGAAAAATAAACAAAGTGTGCATGTGTGTTTGTCCAATTTGCTTTTGCCTAGAAATGAGACAAAGTTTTAAGTTGTTTATTTAGAATGTTTTTTGGTTTTGTATTTTATCATATGTTTTTATGTAAATGTTTAAGATGAATTTCTAGAATGCAGTCGATTGAGTCGACTGCTTGATACACTAGTTATTATTATTATATAAAAAGAGTTCATCAGCACATCGGTCTATACGATCTTTAGAGCAATCTTTCTGAGCAAATTAGGTTGTTCGGAGTGAGAGACCATAACATACATATATATTGTTGAAATTAATGTCCGATATGTTGCCTTAGCATGCGCCTGTCACATACTTTGCCCGCCCTACGATACCCCACAGCTAGACACGAACAGAGTACTTGATCAGAAGGCAGGTCATTAGACTCCGATTGATTAATCGGATTCGCATTCGGTAATCGAAACTTGTCAAAGGCCGAATATTAGACAAATTACATAAAGAGAAATAAAAAAATTTAATAAGGGCCATTATTACAACTTGCCGTTAGTTAAAGGTAGGATTTTGTCTGCCCGATAAATAATTACTACAACTTAAATATTTTTATTACTATTCTCATTAATAATAATAATAACAATAATATTTAATGGATAAAAAAATAATAAATGAATTTTTTATAATGCAAAGCCATTTATCGATCCGACAAGATCCAGCCTTTAGATAAATGCAAGTTGCAATAATGGGTCTAAGAATAATAATAATAAAATAAATAAATAAATAAAAACATAAATAAATAAAAAATGATGCCTAAAAGTTTATATTGGAATAAATCCCGAAGTAATTAAATTGACTTTTCAACAGATTTTGAAAATTCTTAATAATCTTAGGATATTTTGGCGTGTTGGATGGGAGTGTACAAGGAGGTTTGAGGTTCTTTGATGAATCTGGCATTTTTTTTTAAGAAAATAAATCTGAATGATCTTAAATTTTATTCTCATACAACAGCATGTGGAATTTATGTTCACATATTTTTACGAGCCACAAAAAACTTTCTTTTTTTACGACAATTTGCACAATCTCTTCAGCTCGTTAAATATAATAATAATAATGACTGCCTATTAGAAAAATTCTTTCTTTTTTATTATTATTGTTTTAAAAGGAAATATCTTTAGAAATTTATCGTTACACAAAGCAAGATATAAAAACATTTATGTGCTGTGGCAAAGAATAGCATTTTCAATTGTAAATCTAAATAATTAAATCATCTGAAATAAAATCAAAAGTTTCATTATGGTTTTTTCGGAAATTTTGTGCAATTATAGTATAAATTAAAGAACCTGCTGTTTTCATGTTTTTAAAGCTATAAAAATTGTTTTTGTTTTTTTTTACTCTTATTAAGCTCACTGAACCTTCTCATTTTCGTTTGTATTAAATTCTGTTTGATAATTTGTCATAATTACTTCTTCATCTTTTGTTTTTTTTTTATTTTGTAAAATAATAATTTGTAATATTTTCGTGCTGTTGCTTTTTTGCTTGACTAAATTTACTGCCATTAAGGATTTTCTTTTGACTAAATTCCGTATGACATAAAGTTAATGACAAGGTTAATTAACTTGATACATTTTCGAACTGGGATTTAAAAAGATAATGGCGAAAATTGTTATAAATTTAATAATATTCTCTTATTTTTTCGACCTTTTTTTTAATAAAAGTTAAAAGATTTTTCCAAGCTTTAGGTCAATTTATATAAAAAATGTGTATTATTTATTTTTTAATTTTTAAAAATATTGATATTTCGCCAATATCTTTGATTGGCTAAATAATACACATTTTTTATATAAATTGACCTAAAGCTTGAAAAAAATTTTTAACTGTTATAAATTTAATTAAAAATACTCTTATTAGATGGCAATATTGATTAGTAATATTATTCATTTCAATAAGAAAATAAAGTTATAGCTACAAAAAAAGGAGCTGATTAAACGTTAAGGATAATTAAAAATGTTCACAGTGAACAACGACAGACTGCACTATGAGAGCAAATTTTTTCAACATTGACCGCCTTAAAAGATAAACAAAGACCAATTACGTGAACAATGAAGGTTCCATGTGTTTAATCTAATTTTTAATGTATGCATGTACAGTACTGTGCAGAAAAAAAGCAACAATATGGGTGGAAAATTAACTATTTATTTATTTCTTTAAAACAATAGATGAGAGAAAAAATACCATATTATATTTTGTTTAATATTAAAAACTAAATTATATATAAACAAAATTATGTATATTATTAATTACACTCATACCCCGGTTAGCGTCGCTAATTGGGACCGGAAAAACGAGACGCAAACTGAAACGACGCAAACCGAATCACAGTTTTCCATACATTTGTATTAATATTTATTTAATTCATTCCGAGACTCATAATTTTAGTAACAAATTTTTATTTTCTATTCTATTTTTTACTATTATTTGTGTAATAATAGTTTTTATTCAAAATAAAAGACTTCACTTTACCAAATGTAATTTTAAACTACCAACGAAGACAAACTTGTCGACAATTTTCACATACAAATTTGCATTAGACTTCGACGGGAAATCCCCTTTTTCTATTTTTGCTTTGTACATACAAACATTTATTAACAACGCAAATCGAAGCACTAACGATGCAACTTGGAAGCCATGCGACGCAAACTGAAGCGAAAACGACGCAACATCGAAATCGCGGTAATTTAAAAAAGACGCAACTTCCAAAACGACGCAAACCGGGGTATGAGTGTATTAAACAAACAAATATTTTTCTCTTTGTTTTACAAAGTTAAGTGTGCATAATTGAAGCAACTTATCAATACTTTGTACTCGTATAAGAGCCCTTGCACATCTATAAGGCATGGACTTGACTTCGTTGTGGATTGCGGAATCTGTTCCCACTCAGATTTTAAAGTATGAAATAGTTTAGTTCTATTCTTGAACCGTTTCCCGGCGACGCTGCTCTCAAAAACATGTTTTCAATGAGATTTAAGTCGGGAGATTGAACTTGCCAAGCAAGGACTTGAATCCCATTATCTCCTTTACCAACTTCGATTTGTGTTTCGGATCATTTTCGTTTCAACACGATGTAGCATATTCCATTCGGCATGCGGCAGCATTTATAGTACGAGTGTATCTCTATGCTTGAAACGGTCCATTATTCCGTCAATTTGATGAAAGGGATTAACTTTGTCTGTCGAGAAACAGATACATACACATCATTACAGAACCACATCCATGTTTGAAATTTACTTTGCAATTCCCTTGCTTGAAGCATTTTTCAATGTACCGCCGTACTGTGCGCATTGTATTGATTGAATTAAACTTGGACTCATCGCTAAAAACCACAGTTTTCTTTTTTTGTACTGTCCAATTCTAATTTAATCTAAAATATTTTAAATTAAATGCGGTCAGACCTGGTAACCAGTCAAGTCAAACTTTTTTAAATTGTCTTCTAACCGTGCTACCATGAATATTTAAGTTTAAAGCTCTCAGAACCTCCTTTGAAATTGCAAATACATTTTCTTTAAAAATGCGGACAGTTTGATGGACGACCCAAATGATTAACGGTTAAAACGTTTAGTTATCAATCTACTAATAATAGTCCTGTTGATATTGTATTTTTTCGCAATTTAAATTTGTCTCTCCTTTTTATTATAATCGTCTAAATTTTTATTTTTAAATTGATGGTTACACTTATCTCTTGCCATTCTATATCGGTTAATTTGTTGAATTGCTTCATCGAGAGCATTTTCACAAAACAATCGAACAAAATGGCAACGTTGCTTTAAAAAACATTTAGGAAATTTAATAAGCTTTCTAATGCATGTAGTTAGGTTCAAATCCGTTTAGAACTGCTTGAATTAGAGGCAAATTACTAAAGCAAGATTTTTTAATTTTTTTTGGGAAAAAATGCATTTTTCCTAAAAAAAAACAAAAAACTATTTGAGAGACCACTTCCCGTTCATAAATATTTAAGTGATATACACCAAAATTCTTGGTTTTTAGAGTAGATTAAGAAAATCGATGTGTTCATGAAGGAATTTCGAAAAAATTATAAAAAAACATTTAGGAAATTTAATAAGCTTTCTAATGCATGTAGTTAGGTTCATATCCGTTTAGAACTGCTTGAATTAGAGGCAAATTACTAAAGCAAGATTTTTTAATTTTTTTTGGGAAAAAATGCATTTTTCCTAAAAAAAAACAAAAAACTATTTGAGAGACCACTTCCCGTTCATAAATATTTAAGTGATATACACCAAAATTCTTGGTTTTTAGAGTAGATTAAGAAAATCGATGTGTTCATGAAGGAATTTCGAAAAAATTATAAAAAAACATTTAGGAAATTTAATAAGCTTTCTAATGCATGTAGTTAGGTTCATATCCGTTTAGAACTGCTTGAATTAGAGGCAAATTACTAAAGCAAGATTTTTTAATTTTTTTTTGGGAAAAAATGCATTTTTCCTAAAAAAAAACAAAAAACTATTTGAGAGACCACTTCCCGTTCATAAATATTTAAGTGATATGCACCAAAATTCTTGGTTTTTAGAGTAGATTAAGAAAATCGATGTGTTCATGAAGGAATTTCGAAAAAATTATAAAGACTGATGCGATCTAATGTACATACTATTTTTGCTCCTTAAGGCTGGTACTCTGTTTATCATTTCATGCGAACTGCTGTCGAAAGAATTCATGCGAAATAATTGCAAAAGAATACTGCTGAATTTGTACTCTGTTCATTTCGTGAAAACATACAAAGTGCTTCTGGCAAGATTTCTTTCCAACTACAAAATGTTTCTGACAACATATTTTCCAACTACGAAATAATATAAACGTCCATTATTTCGTACGGACTTTTAAACCACAGCTAATCAGGGGAAAATTACGGCAATCGATATCCAACGAAATTTCCAGACAAATTCAAAAAATTTTGTATGGGATTTCGTACGATATTGAATGCCGTAATTTGCCTCCAGATTTTACTTGGCATTGTGCTTTTAATTTTAAGTTTTTTGCGAACAAATAATTAAAATTTCTTCCCTAAAGGTAAGTGCTTTTTGGAGAACTCTTCCGTAGCAGATGCAATTTGCATTAATTGATAACTTGCAGCACAAGCTCCTAATATTATTTTCTTGTCCATTTGTTTTCACTTTTTTAAATTTAACACCTCAAATATAAACATATGACTTTTGTTTACATAAGAAAAACAATGCTGAGTACACTTTAAGGCGATAAAACTGTTAATTTTTTTTCTAAATCGCAGTATTGTCACCACTGGCTAATTATCAAAATGTTCAAACGAAATAATCAATGTTGCTCAACATTTTTCGAAAACTTAAACGAAGTTACTAGACTTAATACGGGAATTCGAAAAGATGAACAATTCTCAAATATGAATGAGAGTTAATTCTCAAATATTAATGAGTTCGTGTTTATTGCGAGTGCGTTGTAAAATAATGATAATAGTTTTTAAAAAATTAACTATGGGAAAGGTGGAGCAACGTATTACCATGCACTACAACGATAGACAATTAGTTTCGATTCACGCCAAAGAAAGCAATCAACACCAACACTACGGCTTTTAGTATATATTAATTCTTTAAACAAACGTTGCCTACTTTATGGATGAATTAACCCCAGAAATATGCAAATGCATAAATCTTCATTATTTCGTTGGACTTTAAATACTTTCATGTCGAACAAATTCCATGTCAAAAAATGGGATAAATAACAAATTGCAAAAAAAAACTAAGGATATTTTGAAAGAAATAAAACAAATTATAACTAACATTTACGTGATCGAAATACGTATAAATTTTTTATCTTTGATAAAATGTAATGCAATAAGTCTTGAAAAAAAACTTGAATTTTTTTTATATTCTTGGAATTGTTGCAAACTTATTTTTATGTAAAAAAAACTGCCAATTTAGAATTGGCAGAGTGAGAGGTTTGTGTTGGATTGCCAACGTACTCTTTAAGTAAACAAACATCAAGAAAAGTTATAAACTAAATATTGATGATGAATATAAAATTTCTGGCGAACGTGATGTGTTTAATAGGATTTTGTTTTCTTAAGGCTGACACAACTGTCTTTATGTTTTTTTAAATAAATATGTATATTGGTTGGAATTTTAATTCATGTTATATTGAAGATGCTATAAATTAAAAATAAGATTTTCTGTCACAACTGGTCAAAGTAAACATTAGATCGCATAAAGATATGGAAGATATATAGACTGTTCCAGGTACATACGATCAGACGCACGCCTTTTTTATATTGGTAAAAAATTGTATCTGATCCTAAAATTGTATTCACCCTAAAACTAATTATTACGGTCTAGTGCTAGTCGACTATTTCCTTTTTTTTGCTTACTCAATACTCAAAAGTAGTTACTCGATACTTTCAGAGTTGTATTTTTAAGCAAATTGCGTGGCTAAAATAGTGGATAAAAATACATCACTGTATAAAAAGACAACTAGGTGTAAAATTCTTTAATCAAATCAAAACTAAATAATTTTTTTTTGAGAACAATTAAATTATTTCTTAAGTTGTTGTTAACGTTAAATTAAAAGTTAGCTTTACATTTATTTTTTTTTAATAATAAAAGACATACAAAACCAATAATAGTTGAAAATCTACATTTAATTTTTGAAGAAACTACTTCAATTTGCAGATAAAAACTATGCGTTACAAATTAAAAAAATCCGTTAAAAGTATCGAGTAGTATTGAGTACCCAAATGAAAAGTATTGAATATTATTGAGTAATGAAAAGTAGTAGAATTTGCCAGCACTATTACGATCCCTGGTACATATAGACCAGTTTAACTCCAAATGCACTATGAACATTCTGTAATATCTTTGATTTTTCTGCTGGTTTGATTACAGCATTATATTTTTTTGTAAATTATTCCAGACATGCAATTGCGTTTTCTTCTTATTTTGACCCCCAAACCGAACACTTCGCATTGACTCAATTTAAATTCAAAACAATTCCCTTTTGAGTTGAATGTCATCATCATCATCATGTTGTAGAAAAATTGAAATTCATATTTTTAAATCGAAAAAAGAAAACAGCTGAAATGAAACAGAATAGCATTGTAGCCAATGTCAGAGTCTATGTCAGCATCGCATCATATTGTCATGAGCTGGTAAAGAATAGATATTGTGGGGCTGTGGCAACCTCTATTTTACTTTTAATGTTTTATGATGTCAGAATAGTTCTCCATACACATTCAAGGCATATTGTACGTGTATGTTCAGGAATATTATTTTCCTTGTGTGTTTTTGCTATAAATAATTTATGTAATTTTTTTTAATTTTTGTTGTTGTTGTATTGTGTCATTGTTCTGTAGCCCGATAACTAACCGAACCCTAAAAAATAAATTCATGAGCGTTCAGCCAACTCAACCATATATGAAATATAGTAAAAAAAAAGTTTACAACAGTTTGACAAAGTCATGTTATTCATCATCTTCATTGTCATCATTATTTCCTACAACTGCTTGCAACAAACATTTTGTCCTCCATCTGTTCATACATACGGTTGTACATACACACAATGTTTTATATTTGCCCCCTCATTTTATCCCGTTTTATTAAATTCAATATTTAGTTATTGCAAAATCTGGGCAGGCGTAACTTGAAAAGAAGCCGGAATTTTTCAGAATTAAATCTAAGAGATTTCCTTGAAAGCTATTAATTAATATTGTTCGAAATTTTAATTTTGTAAAATCAGGCTTTAGTTAATTAATTTAATTTTTGGTAATTAAATTTTTTTAAGTAGTTTTTTGAACATGTAACGATTTTTAAGGAATAATACTAGATTCAGACATGCATTCTTAATTGAGACAATTTATTTTTAATTGAACAATTAAATTTGTTGTTTATAAATCTCAATTTAGCGTACTCAATTAGCATTTCTACAACAATACAAAATTCGTTGTATTTCAGTTGTCAACGATGACATCACTTCAATACAATACCAAAAAGTTGGGTCTTGTCAACTCGGCTCGAGAACAATTTTGTGCTAGTGACAGTCTATTTCTCTTCTCTAAGGTCTAGAAAATAACATGTGCCTGTCAATAGTAGTCAGTTGTTGACACCATATAACGCGGAATACAATAACAAAATTTCACGCAATTGCAATGTGAACAGGTTAGTCTGCTGTTCTAGTAATACTACCTGGTTCATCTGGTGGCTTGTATTGTATAGAATGTTTTTTTCTCACTGAACATACTTCTCAATAAAAATATCTGTGATTAGGGTTGCATTTCGTATTTTACTCAATTAGTAATGCAATGACTACTAATTGATTAACTTCTTAATTGACTTTTTATGGTAAATTGAGCTCACTTAAGCCCTTAATTACTAATTGCCCAAATAAGGTGTATGGTATTAGTTCGGGAACGGTATACAATTTCCATCTGTTTCACGAAACCGACATTTGCCATTACTAATTATATTTTTGCTCCTTTTATTTTTTAATATTTATGAATCAGACACCTTTTCTTTGTGTTACTTGAGTCAAACTAGTTTGATTTGAATTCTTAGTATGTGTGAATGTGTATTTATTTGGCTTCTTCTGTTGTTTTTTTTTAATATTCTACTATATAAATAACTATGTATGCACATAAATGTGAACAAGCTCATGACCTGAGCTGTTTTTATTTTGAATATCGTTAATGTCTTCAGAGAAAATAATCTAATGGCGTGAGGTCGTCAGTCTAAATATGACATTCAGCCATATAAACATTTCGTATAAAACTAACTATTTGAAAAAGCACTATTTAAAAGATTGGCCATCTCCGGCTCTTCTAGGTCACTGACTGACATCTTCAATGGACGTTACTTCCATTGTATGACATTTAACCAACCAGCATAAGGAATTTAAAAAAAAGTGTGAAGAGATTTATTTTTAAAAAAAGATACAATAAAGTCTAGTTTTAATGGAGAAAAACTAAAAAAAAAACAACTTCAATATTGTCACAGAGACAATAAGGTTGGATGAAAATGAAAAACTTTTATAATAAACAGACTTCGCAAAGTGGAAAATACAATTTAAACGTGCTTGTGCTTATAAATTGGTATGTACATTGCTGAATGGAAATATAATAAATTTAAGCTTAAACTATAGAATTAAAAGTAGAAAAAAAGAGCACACGGTATATTTATTTTAGTTTAATTCCGTTTTCTTTTCTAAAAAAAGTGCAATATTTTTTGCCCTTTTTATTGAAAATATTGCAATATAATGATTTTTTGAAATAGTAAGTTTATTGGAAATTATTGTATCAACACTTACGAGGCAAAATTTTTCTCTTAAGTAAACCTTGAATAGAATTTTTTTTTAATAAAAATTTAAATAAAATTTAAAAATTTTTTAGAAAAGAAAACGGCATAAGGGTCTGAATAAGAGATGGAACTTTTTTAAAGAGCTAAAAATTATTTTATCAAAAAACGAGGAAAGCTGAGCGGAAGCTTGAAAAGAAACCCCCTGAAAGAGGACATCAAATCACTAAATTTACTTGTGGAATTACTGAACAAATTGCGATATTAAAAGAAAATTTTCACAGGTGTGAATAAACGCTTGAAATCAATTTTCAAATTGTTCCTTTATTATTCGCCCCCCATGAAGTGTGCAGTGAAATTCAAACATTTAATTTAACCTTAAAATATGTTAAGGTAAATGTGTAGTACACGTGTGCTATGCTAAATGATTTTCTTAAATAAATCTCTACTTTATAAAAAAAAGAACAGAGTTGATTTTAATACATATGTTCTGTCACATCCGTAATAACTCTTTTAAATGTTGTATCTACGTAAACTAACGAATACTAAAAATGGTTAAGTTATACAAAAGTTGTGTAGTTTTTAACTCTGTAGACCCATGCTAAACAATTGGTTTTTTTTTCATATAAAAAAGTAACCTTAACTTATTTATATTCTATAAATAATAAATCTTGCAAACATTGTATAGCAATAGCAGCAATTTAAATTCTATTCACTTGTAATTCTATTAAAAACGTGCATTTTTAAACAACTCCTTAAATTCTACCCTTTATTGTCTTTGTTTTGTTTCAGTCACTTCCAAACCCACCCTGAATATTTAACAATCGTGTTTTTTTTTGCTGCTGTTTGCAATATTTTTGCTTCAATATTGACCACAACATTGACTAATAAAATTTTAATAGTTGTGTCTGTCTGTATGTCTGTCTGTCGGTCTTTCAGTCACTTAAATGTTCCCATTTCTATACATATTGCTTTTTAAAACAATATTCAAAACAGCCACACCTAAATGTATGCTTTAGAAAGTACAAAAAAAATATATATAAATAAATAAATAGCAACAACACAAAAGCTACAGCTATTATTTAGTTGTTGTTGTTGTTGTATACATATATGCATTTGTGTGTGAGTGTTTAATATTAAATCATGCGAGACAAGTACGTATGTACCTGCATAAAGTTGCCATTTTGTGGTATACATACATATCCCTGCAGTCGCCGTAGCTAGCGAATGTCTAGCTATTTCATTAAGTACCAATCATTACCATTAACTACCAGCCTAACTACTAGCAATGCACACGACTGACGATTTGAACATGGGGATGGATGACATTGACGTTAGTCAATTGCCACCATCTGCATAAACTTTTACTAATGACATGTGATGTGCGATTTCACTGACACTTCTTCTATAGCGAAATAACTATTTGTATATCACGATCAGACCGATGAGATCAATGGTCAGCAAAACCCAACTATACCTCTAGTCAGAATGTACCAATTATATTTCCATAATGAAAATACTGCAGAAATTTAAAATTTGTTTTATTTTTGTTTATTTAACAAAAAATAAAATAATAAAATTTAAATAATTCATTTTTAAACTATAGGAGTTTTCAACAAAAACTTTGTTTTCTAAAATTCGAACAGTCAAAAATTCATCAGTTTTGAATGATAGTGTTGACTGTTCAGACTCATTCTATCGATCATGTTCGACACTCAAACCGTCATTCAAGAAAAAAAATTGGACACATAAACATTGAAAATATGAAAATTGGATGCGCATTATTGCTAACAAAAATTTTGTATAATGAATTATTTTAATTTTATCTTATTATCTAACAAATTTTTGTTTTATTTTGTCTTCACATCTCACATAAGCTTGTATTTTATAAAAGAAATATATAAATTGTTTAAAAAATATATTTTCCGCTTCCTAGTTTTGTAGTTTATGGTACAAAAATATCTCTTAACTGATACTTTTTGGAACACACTATCATTCAAAAACCAATATGGCCACTGACTGCCACTCAACCGCAAAAATTTCTGTGGTTGGACTGATGACTGACGAAATTTGTGTTCGCACTGTCGATGAAGCCGCAATTCGAGCAAAACTGTCACTCATGTTCGATGGTGTGCACCCCACTTAAAACAAAAAATTAGATGAAAATAATTAAAATTTTTTTTGTATTACGAAGAGAAAAGTTCGGCAATTATTAATGAAAAATGATATCTGGCAAATGTTCACCACAACCACGCTGACAGATGTCGATTCTTTTATCAAAGTTTTTAATCACTTTTTGGCAAAATGGCGGCTCTAATTCGTTGATTATCGATTCGATTGATTTCGAATAGACTCTTTCCTTAAAATAGCCCCACAAAAATAATCCACGATCTGGCTGGCCATTTAACAGCTGATTTTTGTGAAGTTATGCGATCGGGCAATTTTGTTTGCAATAAATTGATCGTTTCATTGGCTGCTCTACATGTGGCACCGTAGTGTTAAAATCACATGTCAGTGATATCCACATCATCAATAATAGGCAAAATTGATTTGTTAACATCTCGCGAAAGCGTGATCCATTGACCGTTCCAACGTCATCTTCGAAAAAAAACAGCCCAATCACGCCTCCAGACGATATAGCGCACCATACAGTGACACGTTGAACATGCAAAGGCTTCTTAATAATTGCTCAATTAATTAATTAATAGATTTTCAGAAGCCCAAAAGCGGCAATTTTGCTTGTTGACGTACCCTGGCAAGTGATAATGGGCTTCGCCAGAAAAAATTATTTTTTCAGAAAAACCAGCGGGTTGTTCCTGAATAAATTGAGAAAATCTACGGCGATCTGAATGGTCGGTCGGCTTCAATTCCTGGACCAGTTGTAACTTGTAAGGCTTCAAAGCGAAATCCTTACGCAAAATTCGCCAAGTGTTGGTATTGGATAACCCCAATTGTTGAGAACGTCGAGGAATTGAGAAATTTGGATCTTCTTCAACTCTGTAGCTCACGGCTGCAACGTTTTCAGTTGAACGACCCGGTCGAACAGGCCTTGGTGTTGGCACATTTTGTATCGAGCATGTCGACTCAAATTTAACGACCAAATTCTTAATAGCGGTCTCAGAAGGACAACATAATCGTCCGAAAATATCACGAATTTTACGAAATGTAACTTTAACAGAACCACCATTTTCATAGTGGATTTTAATTATTTTAATGCTATTTTCGAGCGAAATTGAATCCATTGTAACAAAAAACTAAATGTCAAAACTATTATGTTGTTGGTGTTGCTGCAATTGAAAAACAAAGTTCCTGTTAAAAACCCATTTATAATTAAAACTTAAATAAAAATAAATAAGACAAAGTTTGTTTTTTTTTTTGGAGACAGAGTTTGCCTTTATCTCCTTTTTGCAGCTGAATAGCTCTTTTTAACCCATTTTTCGCCGACCGGTGATTATAATTACCAGCACTTTTGCTACTCATAACTGACGAATAAAGTATTTCTTATTCAGTAAACTTTTTTCAATAAGTTTAGTTTAGTTCCTATCATTTATAAGCAAATTTTTTTTTGGGAATTTTAGAAATTAGTAAATAAAGGCTATTAAAATTTATGGAGATAAAGGAACAATACTCTTTTAGCTCAATACTCTTAGTAAGACGATATTCCAACGCGTCGATTCGATTCGATTTTTCGTTAGGGAAATACCTAACGATTTTGAGCCAATTTCTACTTTTAAAAACTGCAGGGTAGTTATATATATATATATGTATATGGGCGTGTGTGTGGGAGGGAAAAAACTGTATCTTCTTTTGTACATTAACATTGATATATGCCATCCATGAGCCTCTCAACCATGAAGACCACAGAATTTATGGTGCTTGATTCTCTTCTAAAGGGGTTCAAAGTAAATATTATACTTATAATGATTTTGCTTTTTAGATATTTCTAGGAAATACTATTGAATACTGATTTAATCTCAAAAAGCTTTTCGTTTAATTTTAAAATGTATACAAGTTTTCCCCAGTTGGCTGAAGAAAATGAATACAATTTTTCTTAATATTAATTTGAACCAACAAAATTTAATTTTTTAGCTTCTTTCAAGCCAAATTTAGAAAACGACAACAAAATATTAATTAAATAGTCTAAATATTTTATTTAGAAGCCTTGAAGTATGCAAATTTCAATACCAAGAAATTTCTTAATATTTTAAATACACAAAATTTATTGAAAACATCTTAACTGATGAAAAATATGCTTCAAACGAGAACTCTGCTACATAAATTATTATTAATTATTGAGCAGTCTTTTTTTGTTTCTCTAAAACCCCTTTTAAACATAAAATAGTAATCATCCTAGTGGTATACCATAAAATATACATTAATTCATATTATTGTAGCTTTAGTGTTGCTTAAATATTTCATTTTCAGGTTTTAACTTTTTCCATTCCTTCCTTCCATCCATTCTTCTAGTCTTTATGCTATTCACATCAACATTTAAACCGTTTTTATGCTTCAGTAACTGTCAAAACCATAAATTATCTTGTCAAAAGCTGCAACCATATTTTAATGCGCATATAGTGTATAGTAAACTATTTCGATTGCTGCTGGTTGGTTGCTGTAAAATTCTGTTTCTCTTCTCTTATTTCGAGTTTTTGTAGTGACTATTATTTACATCTTAGTTTTTATTTTCGCAATGTTTATTGGAAAAATGACAAATTTTTCTATTTGACACTTGAATTTTAGATTGGTTTTTTATATGAATTTTTATTTGCATTTGTTTTTTTACAACTAAACTACTCTTCTTTGAACATAGACAATTTTGGCAACATCTACCATCGAGATAAATATTGGTGTGCTTTTTTTAGTGTGAATAATCTATTGACATGGTAAAATGTTTGTATGTGAACTCTTGTTTTATATTTAATATACTTTTTAAGATTTAATTAAATTTTTATTAACACCTAAAAGTCGGCTACAATATTTATTTGTTTAACGACAACTTAAAATATACTATAACATTGTTGAAAATTTTCTATTATATAAATAGGCAAATTTTTAGATCCCTTTTTCTCTTTTGTTTGCCAACCGATTTTCTTCATTCTTTTACCAAATGGTAAACATTGTTGAGGTTTAGTGACCCGATACATATATTATTTAAATCGGTTCAGTATTGAAGGAATAAAAGGCTCCTAAAGTTGCCACCACTACAAATGCTAAAAATACACACGTACATTCACTTATGTAAGTAATGGTTCAAGTAAAAACATAAGAAAAACAATAAGAGTGTTTAAGAGTACCTACATATTTATATGAGTAATAAGATTTTTTCTCTTCAAATGAGTGAAGTTGAAAAATAAAAAGAGATCAGAATTGAAAGATATGAGAATTAAATATGGAGAGTACTACATGTTCATTAAGTATGGATGTGTTAGATTCAAGCGAAAAATTAACAAAATAAATGTGCGTGTTCGTTCGTATGCGATTATATTTTCTTGATTATTTTTTTTTTTTTCATATGGAAGGGAATGGGAAATTATGTAGTTTTTTTCTCTTTAAATGAATGCAGCTGCGTTTAAACTTTCGGTCGAATTTCGAGCGTTGGGCAAACTCTATTTTAATTAAACTGATTAATAAGGAAAGATTGTTGGCTTAAAAGCTTGTTCATAAAAATTTTTTTTTGTTTTTATTATGACGTAAACCGAACTGATTTGGTCAGAATAATATCGCATAATTGCGACGATCGCAAAAAAGAAAAATATGTAACTATTAGCATAGTAAGTAGTTACGAACTATATCTATTCAATGCACACAGAAAAAAATCATTGTAAAATTAACTAAATCAAGGTTGACTCAACTAGTTTTGTTAACAATTTTGCTTCATAAGCGTTTCATATTAATTTAACATGATATTAAAGTAAAATAAAAGTTATAGTTATCCAATTTAAAACAACTAGAAATCATGTTGAATTGACAATGTACGCCAATTGGATCAAAGAGATTTTCATGGCAAAATAACGAAATCAATGTCGATTCAACTATTAAGCCATTTAGAATTAATGTTACAGCCATGTTGAAATAACATGAAAAGATGTTAAAATTACAGGTAATTCCATGTTAATTTCCATTGGTTCCTATTTTGAAATAACATTTACGCAATGTTGTTTAACAATGGGACAGACAGGCAGTTAGTAAATAGGCAGTTAATAAATTTTTTTATCTTTATTCATTTATAAACAGATACATACTTATAGTAAATACATTTAGCTTTACAAATATATATTTATTTATTGTAGATATTCTACAAAGTAAATTTGCAGAATATGGTTCCACAAAAATGGCGCCGGTAACTAGACCATATTTACATGATGTTATTAACAGTATTTTAAAAATGTTTTTGTGACTGACTATACGCGACATATGCTTTCACATTGGAAGTAGCAACGTGGTTGTCAACGAAATTCCACAAAAGAACCGCAAGACTATACGGTTATGAGTGGCAAATCAGACAACCAGTGCGAGCGAGACGAAAAACTTTCGAAGGCCAAACAACACACGCAATCCTGACCATACTTAAGAAATAATTACGATGACGCGAGAGCTGTTCTTCAGCCCAGAGCTGCTTAACGACTGTTTTTTAACGGTCTTATGTACAAACAATTAATAAAGTTAATGTGTGCTTTAAAACCGGGTTTCCCATATAAAAATCCAACATTAAACCTACTATAGTAAGGTCATAAATATATTTTACGATTATTAATTGGAAAAACATGTAAAGGTGGGCTTGGGAACCTTGTGTCGTATTTTAAACAACTGGAATGTTTACTATAATATTTCGTCACTAACAAGATTGATATTTTCTCCTCCGGTTGCTACATTTTGCACAAAGCTTGTTAAATTAATATTATTATTGTTAGCTGCAGACATAATAAAATTTAAAGGATTTATTTCACTTAAAATTTATAGCACTTCGCTTCTGACCCTGTACTTCTGATGAGATAGAATGAAAATTACTGTTTCGTTAATGATGTAAAGTAGCGTTACTTTTTGAATTTTTTCTCTTTTATCATGAATTAATTTCATTTCCACATGTCTCACGTTGTTTCAACATGTTTCATGTTTTTTTTTAACATACAAAAATTTTATTTTAATATTATTCCAGTCATTTTCAATATTTCACAAATTTCATCTAACTTTTTTAACATGTTGATTTAACATAAGTTAACGTTTGTTAATATTTAAAATTGACAAAAGTTTTTTCAAAGTATTCCAATGTCATTTTTAATGTTTATAACAAAGTTGATTTTACAATAGTTAATCTTGCTTCAACTATATGCAATGTTAATTTCACATGAAATACTGTAATTATTACTACAAAAACGGAATTTACAAAATTAAACTTTGATGTTATTTTAACTCTGTAAAAGGTAAAATTTAAAATGTACAATATTATTTCAATGTGATTAATTTTAAATCAATATATTTTAATACAAAATTAACAATTTTAACCATTGATTTAACTTAAAACAATGTTAAAAGTAAATTCGATTGGATTTTTGTGGACATATTAACAATGGCTTGATATCAACATTTTTTAATGATGATTTTACATTGCGTTTTTTTCTGTGTGTGAGGGAATTTAATAGAATGACTACAAGAAGGCAAAACTCTAGTTTTATAATAGCACCATATTGTACTCTGGCATTAGGCACAAAGAAGCTGTCAGATATTCTACATTTAAATATTAAACAGCAACAAAATTTTCCTATATTTTGTTCATACAATTTTTTTTTAAGTTAAAATTTCTTTAATGTTGTACTACAATATTTATGTTTTGGTTTTGATCTAAAAAAAATCTGCTATGTAAATTTTTATATAACTTGTTTGTTAATTTAAACATACTAACTTAACCAATTTGGTTTTGCCAACAGCTGTGGCCTCCTCTGGCTTTCCGTTTGTTTTAGAAGGTAAACAGACATGCAAGAATGTTTTATGCTCAAACAGAAGTGTAAAAAAACCAAGAGAAATGTATTAATTTTAATAAAAAAAAATGAAAAGCTCTTATGGAAAGTAACATTTTGTTTTGGTTTTTCTTAAATTCGTTCTTTGTCTTTTGTTTCGTTAGAAATTCAAGGTAAACTCGAGCATATCTTTAGGCTGTATTACAACAAAATTAAAAAAGTATACTTTTAGTTGAAAAAAAGGAACTTAAAAAATAAACACTCGTGCCTTTGTCATTAAAAAAAGAGATAAAAATATGTATGTAATGGTTTTCGCTTTTAGTATTTAATATTCTATTTAAATATTTAAAAAATTTTGTATAGTACTCGTATCATAAAAAAAGAACTTGTAAATTTTTATGAAAACATATTGTTAATAACATTTTTAATTAACTCTCAATCTTTTCTCTTATTGCAATTTGTTCTTTTTTCTCTCGTCTTTTTCTCTTACCTATTGCGTTTTATTTTTTATTTTTGATTTGGTTTAAAAATTTATTTATTTTTTTATTTAACAAAATTTAATTGAGAAATACAGTATCCAGGAGACAGGCACCAATTAAGAAAGCCAATAAAATACGTTCAAAACAACCAAGGCTATCCAAGAAAGTCAAATTTATAAGTAAGTACTTTTTTAATAACAGAATACATACACATACATGCATAAATAAATAAATATGCACGTACATATATGTTTGGGTACATGCAACGTGAACTTATTCAATTGTATGCAATTCTACAACAGCACATTTGTGATGATACGTCGTCTGTTTGTCAAACTGCATATATAAATTAAAATAAGCAACATTTTTTATATATGAAATTTGTTTGGCAGTCAGACGATTTTAAGTTTTTGTTGTAGGGATCATCCATATATTTGAATAAATTTTTCTTCATTCGAATAATTCACTTGTTTCACGGTTTGCATTTTGAAGTAATTATTTGAACTTCTTAGTGCATATTTGACATAAAGTCATTAAGGGTAATGGATAAACCAACACTATTTTAAAAATATCATATAATTTCAACTTAATAAACTTTTTATAAAATATACAGTGGCTCACAGTGAAATTGGTACACTTGATGCCAATAACGTGGAAGTATAAAAAGTTGAAAAGTTTAAAACTAAACACAAAAGAAAGTAACTACTCATAAATAAATTAGATTATTTTATTTTAAGATAAATACATTAAAAAAATTTTTGAAATTCAACTACATTTTCCAGAAAACGAACATTATATAAAAAAAAAATAAAAGGAAAATGGTCCACCTCAACTAACATATTGTCATATGAATTCATAAAAGTCCTAACTTACATTGAACAAATTTTACAGGAAATGCAAGAAACTCTCTAATGTGAAAAGTTATCCAACATTTTTCAAAATTTTCTCAGTTTAAGCTTGTTAGTTATTAAAGAATTAATAAAATATTAATGATATTAATAATATTTATTAATATCTTAAGCAAATAGAAATAGATTCAACAGGTTTCTTTCTATATTCCGGACTTATTTTTTCTCACTTCTCCAAGAGGGCTTTTTTTCATACCATTTTGGTTGAAAATGGAATGTTTTCTTATTTTAATTTCAAAATTTTGGCACACATTTTCTATTATGGCGGAGTTTTGATCACTCTGCAACAATTATATAACATCAATTCCTTAACAACTACAGCCGTGTGCTCTGGTTCATTATCCTGATAAAAATGGAAGGAGTCTTTTATAATGAGCTTTTTTTTAAACATTTAATACTTTATTTTATCCATATTTCCTGCAAAAATGTATAACTTACCAACAACAGAAGCCTAAAAATTATTCCAGACCATCACAATGCCACCACCATGTTTGACTTGCGGACGTAAATGCTTTAGATTTATTTGTCCATTAGGGTTTCTCCAAACATTTATTCTCTCGTCTGACTCAAAAAAGTCGGTAAGTAAAATGTTTTTCCAGAATGAAAAATCTTTCCCAACGTAACTGTGAGCAAACTGTAATATTATCTTCTTGTTTTTTTTAACTTACAAATGACTTCTTACGTTCAATTCCGCAATTAAACTCATTCTCTCGAAAAACTGCGAAAGCTTTCGGCGTTACAGCTTACATATATTGACGATTCGACGATTCATCCATCTTTCTTGACGCTCCGTAAACATTTTGTTTGTGCTAGTTCTTGGCTCTATTACAGACGTCCTTCATTTTTGAAACCATGAATGATGTTTTCTACCATTGTACGGGCTTTGTTGACAATTTGCGCAATTTTATATTATTACTGGTATTTTAATATTTGCAGGAACGTTAAAGTTTAGTTGACTAAAGGTACGGTCACATCTGGCAAACATTTGCCCAAAAAAACGTAACGTTAGTGTGATTTAACTTGGTTTTTATATCACAAAATTAAGTCAATTATGCCGCAAATGCTATTTTTATATTAATTTTAATAAATGCGAACCCATATTTAAAAAAATATTGGAATTAAAGAAAATGCAAATTTAGCTTGTCTGTTGTTTTTTGGGCAAATGTTTGTCAGATGTGACCGTACCTTAAGTAGGAATTCTGAATCAACATTATCACGAATCAGGCCCAGAACAAATAAAGCGCTCCGTATCAATTGCCGACTTTTTAAAGTTGGCAATTTTATCACAGCAAGTCTGCTATGATACGGCGGCAAAACATAAATAAGACAGAAAATTAAAAATTGTTTTAGTATTGATTCAATGTTATTAGTATGAATAGAATAACAAGGATCCCAGACAATTAGTCTATACTCAAGAATTGATCGAACACGAGATTTATATAAAAGTTTTGTAATATCGGGTGTTTTTTATAGAGTGATACAAGTTTAAATCATAATAAAACATAGTAATATATTTTTGATATCAATGAAACGGTCTTTATTGGATAGAAAATTTTATGACATTAATGTTTAAATATGATTTTGGACATGTGGCCGCCACGGCTGGCGCATACAAGGCGCAATCTGGAATAGCAATTTTCACAAACTTTTCGCAGCATTTGCGGCCGTATCTCGCCGATAACTCTTCGAATGTTTATTTCCAGGTGTTTAATTTTTTGTGGTTTATCGACGTACACAAGTGACTTTACATAACCCCAAAGAAAATAATCCAATGGGTTTAAATCACACGATCTTTGGGGGCCAATTAATTGGGCCATTTCGTGAAATTATTTTTTCGTCAAAAGTTTCCTTGAGTAAATCAATTGTAGCTCCCGCTGTGTGGCATGTGGCTCCGTCCTGTTGGAACCACATATTAGCAAGATTAATGGCAGCTAATTGAGGTACGAAAAAACTTCGAATCATGTTCCTATTCCGTCCACCATTGACAGTAACATTCTCACCATCATCGTTTTTGAAGACATATGGGCCAATGACTCCGCCAGCCCATAAAGCGCACTAAACAGTAATTTTCTGTGGATGTAATGGTGTTTCGACAAAAACTTGTGGATTCTCCCCACTCCAAATGAGACAATGCTGTTTATTTACGTACCCATTCAACCAAAAATGGCCTTTATCGGAAAATAAAATTTTGAATGGAAATTTAAAATCAATATCAATTTGTGCTTCAGCCCATTCGCCGAATTGGCTGCAGAAAATCTTCCATGAAGTGGAAGGAGACAACCCCAGTTGCTGAGAATGGCGACGAATTGATTGATTAGGATCATCTTCAATGTTTTCCTTTACAGCGGCTATAAATTCTTCAGTGCGCACTGTTCGGCGTCTCACGGGATGCACATTATCAGTAACAGTAAATGTGGTCCGAAAACGATCTATTGTTCTTCGAATTAGCAGTTCTGAAGGACGATTATGTACGCCATAAAATGGACAAAGTGCACGATAAGTTTGACGAACAGAACGATTATTTTGATTACAAATTTCCCTAATTTGCACGCGTTGCTATGGTGTAAGTCGACCGATAATGAAATGTCAAAGCAAACTAAACAAAAAGCAACTATCAGCTGTTAAATGGGTGGTCAAATAAAGCAGTGATGCCAACTCAAAGTTGTATCACTCTATAAAAACACCCTTTATAAATATCTAGAAATTCCTTATAACAGCGTTTCATGAATCCAAGTACCCCATAGGCTTTATTTTTACCATTTTAGAGATGTGATCGCGAAAGTTCAGCCTATGATCCAACCAACAGTATGCAAAGATCCCTTATGGTTTCAACTTTATTTAAAATTGCAGTATCACTATAATAAGAAGTCTCGATCGGATTGTGTCTGAAAAATGACATGTGTTGGCATTTCGAGATATTTAACTTCAGTAAATTAAATCTGCACCATTGATAAGAATTTCGAAAATCGTCACTTTATAAACAATCGTAATAAGGACCATTATTCTCTTAAGAGGTGTGTATACAAGATAATTCTATGCGTATTGTTGGTTATGGGTACAATTAATTACAAGAATAAGTAGTTCTAGCTAAATACACGAATAGTTGGTTTGTAAATCTTATGTTGCGTATGTTCAGTCCCACACTTTAAAGAAAGTCATGCTAAGTCGAACAATTTTTAAAATGCTAAATCCAATAAAAGCAAATGAATAATGAAGCGCCTCTTCCTTCAGTAAGTTAAACCAACGATTTTTATATATTTGGAAACGTTAATGCAATTTTGTCGTTATCTCACTCATGCACATACATACGAGTATATACATACAAACATAAATTTACATAATGTAAACTGTCAGATGCCAATGTGACACTTGCACAATAGCAGCGACAATGTTTTCATACTGTTTTAAGTAACAAAATTATCACTATTTTCATTTTATTTTTTTATAGTCACGACAAACAAAAAGGAGGAAACAATGACAATATATAAAGAGTTAGTTTGAAACAGTTTATTCCTTTAGAGTACCACACTGTGGGACCGACTGTAAAAAATATTAAGTCTATAATATAAAACGGAATGTGTGTTTGTATGTTTGTTTGTACCTTATAGGAGACTAGACCTCTGGACCGATCTTCTTGAAATTTTCACATCATTTAACTGGGACTCTGGATTGAATTATATATAGGCTACTTTTTTCTCAACCACGCCCACTTTTTTTAAATTATGGTACTCTTTCCACATAGTTTTTTACAGATTTTATAATTTACGAGAGAAGAAGAGGTCCATTAATTCTTTTTTTTGGGAAATTGGGGAGGGGATAGAACCAAACTGCCCGCCCAAAAAATTATTATAAAATAACTTTGTCTTTTGTGGACCAATTTAATTTTTTTTTTTTTTTGCAAATGGAAAAGATTCACTAAAACCGTTTATTTTTGGAAATTCGGGCGGCGCACAGGGATAATCTAGTAAAAATATAAAATAAATATGAAATAAAACATAAAAAGCGTTTGAAAAAGGAAGAGAGTGTCGCGGCGACTCCCTCTGTTCGAACGAAGTTGCTTTTGGTTTATTTGGAAAAAAGCGGTTTTGTTACGTTCTATTCAAAATGTCGAAACTTCAAGAAGCGCAATAAGGATTAATAGGAATTCTTGTAGGCAATTTTCTCAAGCGATTTGTATATCAGACTGAAATGTTCATACAACCAAGACTTCTGAAGAAGTCGCAATAAACAAGAATTACATATCAGACATGAATTATGAAAAAGTACAGTCGAATTTCCATAACTCTAATCACTATTGTCCCGAAAAAAAACTTCAATTTACGGAGAGTTCGAGTTATACATAGTTATACACTTTTTTGTTAAAAAAGTACCAATATTATTTGATAAATTTTCGTTTTTTTTTATTTAAAATGGGCTGACACCATATTATTGAATTTTTATCCTCCTTATTACGATTGCCTAATTTTCGTCTTTGACTGCGGTAGTGTATACTAGATTAAAGAATAATATTGTGTGCTATTTTAATTTAGTACATCTTGTCGAAGGCTAATATTTGGCAATCGTAGTATGGCCCAATAAGATTTCTGCCAACATATGAACATCGAAACAGAATATTCCAAAATTAGTGATCAGAAATTTACTTTTTTTTATTAAAAAATTACTCTTAATTTGTTGAAAGCCGTATAATGCTCATCAGTTGTAGAGTCATTTGTTTGCAAATATAAATTCAATGTTCGGAAAGAGTTTTCTCAATAATTTCTAGAAAGGTAATTCCTTTTGCCGAAACCACATCACAATGCACATCAATATCCAATAGCCCAATTCACAATCTTG